>CM046669.1:13046504-13671504 GCA_025594165.1 Tamias sibiricus | reverse complement strand
AGTGAGACTCTTGCTCAGAAAACAAAACAAAACAAACAAACAAAAACAGAACAATTGACAAAAAACCCCCAAGAATAAATGCTTAGAAGTGGAATTGTTGATAGCAGAGGTATGGGGATTATGTAATAACCATTTATTGAATAACTTTATGCATCTCTAATGTGTGCTCTTGTGCACTTGCTTGCTGGGGATTGAACCCAGGTCTTTCTGTGTGCTAGGTAATTACTCTACCACTAAGTGATCCACTGAGCCCTTGAATAAACTTTTATCCACCATTTTGTTTATAGATTGATTATTCTTATCTGAATGTTTGGGACTAGAAGTGTTTTAAATTTGAGGGTTTTTGGACTTTGGAATATTTGCATGGATTTTGCAGATTGAGAATCACTAATCAAAAATTCTGAAATCTGAAATGCTTCAAAAATATGAAATAGAAGTTTTGGATTTGTGAGCATTTGGGATTTTGAGAATTTCAAATTAAGTATGCTCAACCTGTACTGACATCCTGTGTGCATTCAATTTCATTTCTAGATGTTCTGTTTTTTATTTGCTTGTTTAATTATGATCTATTATTACACTGTTTAATTTTTGTACTTTTATAACATGCAGTATAGCATGCTGATAAGGATATAGACTTGAGCTAGACTTGAGCTAAACCACCTGGCTTTGAATCTTGTCTCTACTATTTCCTTAGCTGTGTGACCTTGGGCAGGTTACTTAACATTGCTGTAGTTGAATGCCCTTATTTGTAAAATGGCGGTGATAACAAATAATTTTGTATGCAGACATTTAAAGTCCTTTCCTGTTTTTTAAACTGAAGTGAAATATTGTTGTGATGTTAATTTTTTAATGTGACCTTTGAACAGACATACTTAGTCTAAGTCATTGTTAACTGTTGAAAACACAAATGTGGAGGAGGACAGCAAGGTTATATGCTATTCTTTTTAAAATGTCATCAGTTTAATTTCAAGAAGGAAGCGTGGGTTTCCTGTCTAGATTTTAGTTGGTTATTTATAAAGGAATAGCACTCCCACAATGTTAATAGCTAATTTTCAAATGTACATTTTAACTGGTAATAAGTAGAAATCTATTGGAACTAACTCACACTTTTTTCCTTTTAGAAAAATATGAACGGGCTAGGGATACAGCTCAGTAGGTAGAGTGCTTGCATAAGGTCCTGGGTTCAATCCCCAGCACCAAAAAAAGAACGAAAAAAGAAAGAAAGAAAAGACAAAAGAAAAAGTATTAACCGTTATCAGTTTGTGTTTTTTTTACAATGTAGATGGCCAGTATTATTTATTAAATTATATCAAATGATATCCCAGTGTGCTAGCACTATTGTTTTTATTTTACCATCTTTAAATATTAAAGGCATTCTATTTAAGTATAAAGAATTTAGAATTTAATCATCCCATAGTATATCTAGTATATTTGTGGCTTGTAAGAGTTTTATTAAGAGTAGGGCATAAATAGTTAAGTTATCAAATACAAATATCAGTAAATGGAGTCACATTTTGGACAGAAAATAGGGATCACCAAAAACAAACAAAAGCACATTACTTCCTAATGGAACATCTCAATTAGGCAAAAAGACGCAAACATAGCAGGCTTGAGATTCATATCTTTAGGGAGGCCTGCTTGAAAGTTGACCCTTGGCTGACATCTGGGAACTCAGGATTTTGGGAGGGTTCCCATTATTCCCCCAAATAAGCACTCTTCATTGTGCCCAAACTGTTTATACAAACAATGTAGTTTATTTTGAACACCTGCTTTCTTTCTGGGAGTTTGGCTTTTCTTTTTTTTTTTTTTTTTTTTGGTACCGGGGATCTAACTCAGGGGCACTCAAACCAGTGGGCCACATCCCCAGCCCTTTTTTGTATTTTATTGGAGACAGGGTCTCACTGAGTTGCTAAAGTGCCTCACCATTGCTGAGGCTGGCTTTGAACTTGTGATCCTCCTGCCTCAGCTTCCCAAGTG
This sequence comes from Tamias sibiricus, assembly GCA_025594165.1. Taxonomy (NCBI): domain Eukaryota; kingdom Metazoa; phylum Chordata; class Mammalia; order Rodentia; family Sciuridae; genus Tamias; species Tamias sibiricus. The sequence continues at coordinate 13,669,527 of CM046669.1, read as the reverse complement.
CTGGGATTACAGGTGTGTGCCACCACGCCTGGCTTGGCTTTTCTTTTCTCTCCCTCCGTCCCTCCCTCTCCCCTCACCCTCCCTCCCTCCCTCTCCCCTCACCCTTTCTTTTTTCCCCCAGTACTGGGGATTGAATCCAGGGCCTTGGGCATTGCTAGGCAAGTACTCTACCACTAAGCTACATCCTCAGCTCTTTTAAACAATTTTTATTTTGAGACCAGGTCTCACTAAATTGCCCAGGCTGCCCTTGAACTTGCCATCCGCCTGCCTCATCCTACCCAGCAGCTGGGATTACAGGTGTTTGCCGCTGTGCCCAGATAGGCAGAGGGTGTTTACGTGACTGGCTCTCAAGAGAAACTTTGGGTACCAAGTATCTAATGAGCTTCCTTGGAGACTGGGGGCAGGTACTAGGGTTGAACTTAGGGGCACTTGACCACTGAGCCACAAGCCCAGCCCTGTTTTGTATTTTATTTAGAGACGGGGTCTCACTGAGTTGTTTAGTGCTTTACTTTTGCTGAGGCTGGCTCTGAACTTGAGATTCTCCTGCATCAGCCTCCCAAGCTGGGATTACAGGCATGCACTCCTTGGAAACATTCTGCGTGACCGATCGGTGGATTGAACTTTCTGTCCATCCATCCATCCATCTACCGCCGCCCTCCACCCCCAACTCATTTATATGTATTGCTGGGGAATTAAGTGAGTTCTACATGCTTTGCCTGGTTTCCTTCAAACTTGTCCCATGTGCCTTTTCCATTTGCTGAGTTTGCTTTGTATTCTTTTGCTCATAAGTGAACTCACAGAAATGAGTACACTTATGTGCTGAGTTCTGAGACCTCCTAGTAAATCATCGAGGCTGGAGGTGGTCTTGGGATCCCCTGACACAACAGTCAATCAGATGACACAAATAACTGGAATCTACCATGTTCATATGAAGCCTCTATGTGGAAGCATCTGAATAAGTAGATTTTTTTTTTTTTTTTTGCTTTAAATTGTGTCTAAATAGGGTAGTAGGTAGAATGAATAAAACTAAAAATTAGAGTCTAAAGGTATAAAAACTTGTGAGTCAAAAACTTCTAAGGTTTTATCTTTGTGAAAATGCATTTTGGTGTCTAGCTATGTGTTAAGCTTCTGTGCTTTAGAAATATATAATTATGGGGCTGGGATTGTAGCTCAGTGGTAGAGAGCTTGCCTAGCACATGTGAGGCACTGGATTTGATCCTCAGCACCACATAAAAATAAATAAATGAAATAAAGATATTGCTTCCACCTGCAACTAAAAAATAAAGAAATATGTAATTGTGGGAGAGGAACTAAAAGTCAACATAAATGTGACTCAGAGTGCTGTAATCTAGAAAGTACATGGGTTCAATGGAAACTTCAAGAATGTTCTTATACCTGTATCTTGAGGTTGTCATGAATTAGTTGATACCTTTGTGTTACCAAGTTTCAGTAACTGAAGAGTGTTGAAAAGTTGCAAGAATAGCACAAAGAACTAAGTTACTTTTTGCCTAGATTCTCCATTTCTTAATATTTTGTCTTATTTATCTTATCCTATTCCATCTTATCTTTTCCTTCCCTTAACCAGAAGTATATATCAAAATCACCTGGAAAATACTGAAAAAAATAAAATAGGTGTTCTGTTGAATCAAGAAGTATTCTGGAGAAAAAAAATAAACACTCTTTGTAAGAGCCTTTAATGAGGAAGTAGCTAAGATGGCGGCTGGCTGAGAGCCAAGGGGAGGCGTTTACTTGTTTACACCTGACCTTAATGAATTTGACTAAGAATCTTTCTGTGCCGCACCTGTACACATGTATGCTTAATAGGTGAAGAGTATTTAACCAGGCCGGGGTGTTTAGAGAAGAGGAGAAAGGAGAGAAGAAGAAGCAAGAATAAAGAAACCACTCATTCCCAGTCTGCCTCCGTTTTCTTTCCCGCGGTATCGTTGCCTTAGGTGGCAACAACTCTTCCTGGTGATTTGGATATATACATCAGGTTAAAATTTAGTTCACTATATGCTGCCTATAATCCCAGCTACTCAAAAAGGCTGAGGCAGGAGGATTGTGAGTTTGAGGCTAACCCATAGTGAGACACCATCTCAAAAAAATAAAAATCAAAACAAAATAATTGGTTCTGTATAATATGATGATAAGTGTATATTCTTTTTTTTTTTTTTTTTTTTTTTTTTTTGTGGTACCGGGGATTGAACTCAGGGGCACTCGACCACTGGGTCACATCCCCAGCCCCTTTTTGTATTTTATTAGAGACAGGGTCTCTAAGAGTTGCTAAGTGCCTCGCCATTGCTGAGGCTGGCTTTGAACTCGTGATCCTCCTGCCTCAGCCTCCCAAAGTGCTGGGATTACAGGCGTGCGCCACCACTCCCGGCAAGTGTATATTCTTTTGATGGGGACAGAAGGACCCTCAAAATTGCAGTAGGCTTAATTGCACATCCTTCAAGTGTATTTGATACAATCTTTAGCTTTTTAAATATTTTATTATCTCCTGGGTCCGATTGTTGCTATTGGGAAAAGTAACTGTCAGTAAATTGACCATCCTGGAGACAATTTGTCATTTCTATCTGGCAGTTTTATAAATCTTTTTGTCTTTAGTATCCTGCATTTTCACTACAAGTAATTAGGTATAGATTTCTTACTCTGCTAGCAATTCTTCATGCTTACTGAAACTAGAGCAGTTTTGGAAAAGTCTCAGCAATTATATCTTCAAATATTGCCTCCTTCTCAGTTTTCCTTCTTGAATGTGGGTTAGACTTTGTGTTCTGCCTTCATATTGTTTAACTTCTGTTCCATAGTTTCAATTTTTGTATCACTGTGCAAAAGTTTATTTCTTCAGAGTGCCCTTTGTTGATTTAATGACTGTTTAAGCCATATACTGAGCTTCTAATTTCAATTATACTTTTCACTTCTGCAAGTCATATTTTATTTATTCTACTTTATAATGTTGGGGACCACAAAGCCCAGGGTTTTATGCCTGCTAGGCAAGTACTCAACCACTGAGTTATACTCTCAGCCCTTGATTCTTTTTTAAAATCTTTGGGGCTGGGGTTGTGGCTCAGCGGCAGAGTGCTCGCCTTGCACGTGCGCGGCCCGGGTTCGATCCTCAGCACCACATAAACATGAATGCATTGCATTGTGTACAACTAAAGTAAATAAGTAAATATTAAAAAAAAATCTTTGGTCATCTTTTTATTGCGGGGAGCTTCCTGGGGCTTGAACTTGGGGCACTCACATCCCCAGCCCTATTTTTTATTTTATTTAGAGACTGGGTCTCACTGAGTTGCTTAGTGTCTCTCTACATTGCTGAGGCTGGCATTGAACTTGTGATCCTCCTGAGCCACTGGGATTACAGGTGTGCACCACTGCACCCAGTGGTTTTTTTTTTTTTGCACTGGGGATCTAACCCAGTGGTACTTTGTCATTGAGCTACATTGCCAGCCGCCCCCCCCCCCCATGCCCCCAAATTTTGAGTCAGGGTCTTGCTAAGTTGCTAAGGGTTGTCACTAAGCTTCTGAGGTTGGCCTTACTAAGCTGCTGAGGCTGGCCTCAAACTTATGATCCTTCTGCCTCAGCCTCCTGAGTCAGTACAGGCTTGTGCCACCATGCACCCCCACCCTCAGTTTGGTAAAATACTGTAAACATAAATTTTAAAATAACATCCTAATAATTTTTAAATGTATAGGTCGTTGTGTTTACATTGTTATGCAACCATCATTACCATTTATCTACAGAACTCTTCATCTTTCTGAACTGAAACTTTGTATCCATTAAAAAAATACCCTGCTGGGTATGGTCCCACACTTGTAATCCCAGTGGCTGGGGAAGCTGAAGTAGGAGGATTGTGTGTTCAATGCCAACCTCAGTAATTTAGCAAGACCCTGTCTCAAAATAAAATATAAAAAAGGTCTGGTGGGGGCTGGGGCTGTGGCTCAGTGGTAGAGCGTTCGCCTAGCACGTTCGTGACCCGAGTTCGATCTTCAGCACCATGTAAACATAAATGCATTGCATTGTGTACAACTAAAAGCAAATAAATAAATATTTAAAAAAAAAAAAAAGGTCTGGTGGGGGGTGCTGGAGTTTTAGCTCAGTGGTAGAGTGCTCGCCTAGCATGTGTGAGGCACTGGGTTTGGTTCTCAGCACCACATATAAAATAAAGGTTCATCAACAACTAAAAAATATATATATAAAAAAAAAAAAGTTCTGGGGGATTTGCAGGTAAATGGATGGAGATGGAGAGTATCATGCTAAGCAAAGTAAGCCAATCCCAAAAAACCAAAGGCCAAATGTTTTCTCTGATAAGTGGATGCTGATCCATGATGGTGGTGTGGGGCGGGGGGTGGGGTGGGAGGGTGGTCATGGGATAAATGAAGGAACTTTGTGCAAAGGGGAGGGAGGAGAGAGGAGGTGGTATGGAGGCAGGAAAGATTGTGGAATGAGATGGACATTATATATGGTGTGATGCTACATTGTATCTGTAATTATTTAAGAGGGGTAGTGTGGGTATGGATTTCAGTAAAGGGAAGGGTCCAGGGTAAACTTTTTGAGGCAGGGACTTTCTTTTTTAAGTTGTTGACAGTCTTTTATTTTATTCACTTATTTATATGGGTGCTGAGGTTTGAACCCAGTGCCTCACACATGCTAGGCAAGCGCTCTACCACTGAGCCACAACCCCAGACCCCCAGGGACTTTCTTGAAAAATGAATGAAAGTTAAAAAAGAGAATGAAAGTATTACCCAAACTCTATGCAGAAAGGTAGGCATAGCTTTTCTGGAAGTTTCTGCATCCCTCTTCCCCCAACCATCCATTAACCCCAAGGGAGAAGCTCGCTGTTCTGGAATCTGTGTGGGCCCACCTTTATTCACATCTAGTCAGTCTGACACAGTAACTAGATGTGGGGGGGAAAGCTCTGTAGTTTTGAGCAGTTGACACCAACTTTCACACAATGAACACACCATTGCTACTTTTGGTGAATGGTTTTCCTATAGTCAATTAAAATTCTTTTTCATAATCATTTGACATAAGAGCATCAATAAGACTAAGTCATGCAAACATAAAACCTAAATGTTCCCTTAACATAAGGCAATAAAGAAACTTAAAAAAGAGTACTTTGTTTAAAAAAAATTTTTTTTAGTTGTAGATGGACAATATATTTATTTTTATGTGGTGCTAAGGATCGAACCCAGTGCCCCACATGTGCAAGGCAAGCACTCTGCCACTCAGCTACAGTCCCAGCCCCCAACAATGTACTTGTTTAATCAAAATAAGTAATGCATTGGAATAAGAAACAAACAAAAAAATGCTGGGGATGTTGGTCAGTGGTTAAGCACCACTAGATTCAATCCCTGGTATCAAAACAAACAAACAAACAAACTCCCCCAAACAAAAAACATTTCCTCCCTCTCTCAAGCCATGGCAAATACCATTCTTCTTTCTGTCTCTATGAATTTGATTATTCCAGGTATCTTATAAGTGGACTCTTAACAGCATTTGTTGAGCATTTGTCTGGCTTACTTCATTTAACTATCTTCATGTTTCATCTGTGTTGTACCATGTGTCAGAATTTAAGACTGATAAATATTTTGTTGTCTGCATATACATTTTATTTGCCCATTCATGTGTCCATGGACCACTTAGATTGTTTCCATTTATTGGCAATTGTGAATAATGGGCCTATGAATATGAGTGTCCCTGCTTCAATTCATTTAGGTATATATCTGGAAGTGGAATTTTTGGATCCCTACCATACTGTTTTTTATAGTAACAGCACCACTTCATATTCCTACCCACAGTGTATAAGGGCTCCAATTTTTCTATACCTCACTAACATTTGTTATTTTCTGTTTAATAAAACTAAAAAAAATGGTAGTAATGGGTATGAGGTCGTATATCAGTATGGTTTTGATGCACATTTCCCTAATGATTAGTGATGTTCAGCATCTTTTTTGTTTGTTTACAATGGGGATTGAATCCACAGCCTTGTACATGCCAAGGAAGTACTGTACCAATGAACTACATTCCCAGCTCTTTTATTTTATTTTGAGAGAGGGTCTTGCTAAATTGCCTAGGATGGAGTTAAAACTTACTGCTGTGGTGTAGCTGAGATTAATGGTGTGTGCCACATGCCTGACATTGTTGATCATCTTTTTTTTTTTAAATATTTATTTATTTACTTTAGTTGTACACAATGCAATGCATTTATGTTTACGTGGTGCTGAGGATCGAACCCGGGCCGCGCACGTGCGAGGCGAGCGCTCTGCCGCTGAGCCACAACCCCAGCCCTGTTGATCATCTTTTAGTGACCATTTATATGTTTGTCTTGGAGAAGTTTTTAAGTCCTTTGCCCACTTTCAAATCAAGTTGTTTGCTTTTTTGTTGTCAAGTTGTTGGGTTTTTTTTTTATTATTATTGTGTCCTTTTGTTTTCTTCATGTACTATCATTACTTTTTTTCAAACATATTAAATGTTATGTATTATATTCATAGCAGAGTTAGTTACTTCAAAATTTAGCATCTTAACCCATATTTATCACTTAATTTCCAAGTGTCAGAATCTGAAAGTGACTTAGCTGGCTGGTTTTTTTTTTTTTTTTGGTACTAGGGATTGAACTCGGGAACTTGATCACTGAGCTACATCCCCAGCCCCATTTTGTATTTTATTTAGAGACAGGATCTCACTGAGTTGCTTATTAGCACCTCATTTTTGCTGAGGCTGGCTTTGAACTCTCGATCCTCCTACCTCAGCCTCCCAAGCCACTGGGATTACAGGCATGCAGCACCACGGCCAGCTGACTAGTTGGCTGGTTTTAGCCAATACAAATAATATTAACAGTACCAATAATATTAACATGGTGTCTGGCTTTGTTCAAAATGGTTTATAGGGCTGGGGCTGGGGCTTAGCGGCAGAGCACTCGCCTCGCACATGCACGGCCCAGGTTCGATCCTCAGCACCACGTAAACATAAATGCATTGCATTGTGTACAACTAAAGTAAATAAATAAATATTTTTAAAAAATGGTTTATAAATTTTATCATTTCATCTTTATAACAACTGTGTAGGATAACGGAATCCTCTAAATAGCCCTTTCATGATATTAGTGGCCAGAACTTAAAAAAGTAAAGAAAAGGTAGGACACATGGTACAATTAGGGGCAATTAACAGTGGAATTTTACTTAGGGTTGTTGATTTAGTTATTTGAAGGATAGAAAGTAATTAAGTGGGTGGATGAATAGAGAGGTAGGGGGAGTGTTTTAAGTTGAATAGAATGTGCAAAGACCACGTGAATGAGGAAGCAGGGTAGTATTATTTTCAGCGGGTTCAAATATGACTGAAAAGCCCTTGTTTGTATTCTTCAGTAGATTTTGCTTATTAGCAAAAACAAAAAGTGGTCATTGTGTATATTTTATTTGTGTATAGGGCATTGATGACTTACAAGTTGTTTGTAGTCATCTTCTTCTTCTACTTTAGCAGAAATTATGTGATATGAAAAAAAATTTTTTTTTCCAAGCCACTGTTAATTTCTCAAACACACTTTGGCAGTCACTGACTTTTCAGAAAGTGCTCTGTTTAATATTCATGATTTGATTGTTGACATTTAGATCAGTGAAGTAGTTTAATTTTCATAATAAGTTCCTTTGCTTTAAATTATGTTATTAGGAAACTATCAAGATAGAATTAAAATTTCTAAATTCATGCTTTTATATTCATTCTTGGAAGAGGTTATAATATTAGAGACTTTGAAAACAGTATGAAGAAATAGATGTATTTCTGTCTTGCAGAACTCCTGTTGAATTAAAAATTCTCAAATTTCTGAAAACCAGTACTAACATTGCTTTGTCCCTGAGTAAAAATGCACTTTTTTAGGTGGGATTTTAAGTGAATTTATTAGGATCATAGATTTAGAATGTTTAATTTAGTAAACTGGTGTTCCTCACCAGTCCACTAGGGGATACTCCAGTACTTAAGAAGAAAATCCAGTTGCCACTGTAGTTTAAAAATTATCTCCCACTTAGTATAATTATCTCTTTCTTGTTTGTTGACATAGAAAAAAAGAAAGTAGATTTTAGGCTGGCTTAGGCTATTAATTTGACAATAAATTCACCTTTCAAAAGGATTTGCTGCATTTTTAAAGTGTAGAAATTCATAGTGTCAATCGTTGACCACATTTTCTACTGGTGTTCGTCATAACTTCCTTGAGCAATCTAGAAAAGCTGGTTATTGGGTTTGGGAAGTGGCTCAGTGCTAGAGCATTTGCTTGGCATGTGTGAGGCCCTGGGCTTAATCCCCAGAACAGCAAAAAAAAAAAAAAAAAAAAGAAAAAGTGTACAATTCAATGTTTTATTATTACTTTTTAATTTTTTTAGTTATAGGTGGGCACAATACCTTTATTAATTTATTTTTATGCAGTGCTGAGGATCAAATCCAGTGCCTCACACGTGCTAGGCAAGCACTGTACCACTTAGTTACAACCCCAGCCCTCAGTGTTTTTTTTTTAAACCTGATTATTATATATTTTTCTTTCTGGGCACAAGCACATAATGGCTCTCATTTATTTTTTATTTGGGTACCAGGGATTGAATCATGGGCACTCAACCACTGAGCCACATCCCCAACCCTATTTTGTATTTTATTTAGAGACAGGGTCTGAGTTGCTTAGCGCCTTGCTTTTGTGGAGGTTGGCTTTGAACTCTCAATCCTTCTGCCTCTGCCTCCTGAGCTCCTGGGATTACAGGTGTGCGCTATTGCACCTAGCATCTCATTTATTTTATTTTATTTTTAATTTTTTTTTAGTTGTAATTGGACACAATACCTTTATTTTATTTATTTTTATGTGGTGCTAAGGATTGAACCCAGCACCTCTCGTGTGCTAGGTGAGTGCTGTACCACTGAGCCACAAACCCAGCCCCATCTCATTTATTTTTTAAGTTGTACTTTTCCTTGAAAGTTCAAAAAAGCCAATTTCTTTGAGTTTGTTATAATTTTCTTCACTACATTCATGTGTGCTCTTCTAAACACTTATCTTAGAAAGTATGAAATATATGACCTTAAGTACAGATAGCAGGATAATTCTTATTGCTATCAAAGATATTTAACAGTTTAATATCTTGATTTTGTCTGCCAACTTAAGTAGATACAATACAATTTAACTTATGGTTTAAAGATAACTGCATAAAAAGTTGAGTTTCATATTTAAAATAGCAAAATTTTAAGAAAAGACTTCTAGTTCAGTCAGACATGGATTACATGCCTGTAATCCCAGCCTCCAGGAGGTTGAGGAAGGAGGATCACAAGTTGAAGGCCAGTCTTGGCTACTTAGTGAGACTCTGTCTCAAAATAAAAAGGGCCCAGGATATAACTCAATAATAAAGCACCCCTGGGTTTAATCCCCAGAAGCACCCCCCAATCCTCTGCCAAAAAAAAAAAAAAAAAAAAAAAAAAAAAAAAAAAGCTCTTGTATGTACTAGGAAAAGATTGTCAGACTTAATGTTTCAGAAAATATTTTTATCAACCAAAAAGTTATTTAAAAATTTATTTATTTAATTATTATTTTTATTTTTAAAGAGACATGATCTTGGTAATTTTCCCAGGTTGGCTCCAAATTCCAAGCTCAGGTGATCCTTCTGCCTCAGTCTCCTAATAGCTGGGATTACAAATACTCACCACCCACCTCACCTGACCACTGTTAAGTTTCATTATAAATTTAGTTTTCTTGAGGCTGGGATTGTGGCTCAGTGGTAGAGCACTCGCCTAGCATGTTCGAGGCCCTGGATTCGATCCTCAGCACCACATAAATATAAATAAGTAAATAAATTTAGTTTTCTTAACTTTTTTTTTTCTGTGTGATATGATGGTGCAATTTTATTGCATATCGTGTATTTCATTTCTTTACATCTGACATATAAATACTTAAAGGTTAAGTGAATTATCAGATTTAACTCATCAATTCATCTGACTTATGCTATTTTATAAATACAGCAAATAGGTGAGGTTGTGTACTATCGTGACTCCATGATTTGGAAAGTGGAAATTCAGGTAGTGTGGGACAAAAACAAGTATACTTATTTGTCCAGTGAAAGTAAAGTTTAGGTATAGGAATAACTGAGAGGTTGTCTTAATTAGTGCCTGGATAAGAGTTTTTTGGATATAATAGATTTAGTAGTGTCGTGTGGTAGGGTTACATTTGACATATTTTTTGTTTTATCTCTTATCTTCCTAAAGAAGGAAGGCAAGAGCTGAAGCTGAAGAATGTTGGGATGATTAGGTCTTTTGGTTGTGTATCTGGTTAGACTGACAAGTGTACACAATAGTAGCTTTGGTAGAGTCAGAGACAAGGTGTTCCTGTGGACCATTTTGAAAATTGTAGTTCTGTTAAAGCTTCCTGCTTTATACAATGACTAATGAATGAGGCAAATATGATCTGTTCATATTTTATTATGTTGTGACCAGAGGGGAAAGGTAAAATGTTACAGTGTTATGGTTGGTTGTTCTTCTACTTTTATACTTTTTTAATAAGTATTTTTCTTAAAGAAAGGCAATACATAAAAATAAAAGAAGTCGAGTATCGTGGCGTATATCTATAATCCCAGCAACTAGGAGGCTGAGACAAGGAGGATCCCAAGTTTGAGGCCAGCTTCAGCAATTTAGCAAGGCCCTAAGCAATTTTTTTTTTTTTTTTTTTTTTTTTTTTTTGAGAACAAGGAAAAAGAAGGAGCTAGCAAAGGAGAAACACAGGGGACTTCTGTCCTGAAGACTGTACTTCTGCCCATCAGCAGGAATGGCCTTAAGCAATTTAGTGAGACCTGTCTCAAAATAAAAAGGGCTGGGGATGTGGCTTTGTGGTTAAGCACCCCCTGGGTTCAATCCCTGATACCAAAAATAAAAGAAAGAAAGAAAAGGAGGGAGGAAGGGAGGAAGGAAGGAACAAAGCAAGCAATCAAGCAAGCAAGCAAGCAAGCTCGAGATAGTGGCACAAGCCCTATGATTCTAGCTACTTGGGAGCTAAGGCTGAAGGATTCCAAGTTCAAGGCCAAGTTTGGCAATTTAGGGAGCCGGTCTCAAAATAAAAAGGGCTGGGGATGTAGCTTAGTGGTAGAGTGCTTGTAAGCCAAACCAAAGCACAAGACCATTTCTAGTGTTTTTCCTGAGGTCCAAACTATTAAAATTTTATGACAGTTTTCAGTTGATTGTCAAATTTTCTAATTTCCTCTAATTGAGGGAGTGATTGTTTCATTTTTCATTTAGCACTACATAGACTATGTTTTAGTAATTTTGGGGGAAAAGTCTTGTGATCAAAAAAATAGATTTATGAGTTTTTATGAGTATAAATTAAGTGATGGGGAAATATGTGCATATAAAGTGATTTCATACAGAAAGATTAAGGCTGTCCTATCACACAGTATTTAATAATTTGATGTAGAAGATAGGGCAACCACACAGCATTACCTGAATTTGGAAATTAAAAGTCTGTTTGCTTATAGCTTATTCACTTATAACTGACAGAAACCAGTGCTTATTCTTGTTTATTTATTTATTTTTTTAGTTGTTGATGGACCTTTATTTTTTTATATGTGGTGCTGAGAATCAAACCCAGTACCTCACACATTCTAGGCAAGTGCACTACCACTGAGCTATAGCTCCAGCCCCAGATGCTTATTCTTTTTAATTATGGTTTATAAATCTCATGTTTTGTGATGTAATAAAGTAAAAAATACTCTGAAGGCCCTTAAACCTAGTATTGGTCTGTGAAGGATTTTGTGACTATCATTTTAGATTTTCTCTTCTGAAAATGACCTTCATTCTGTGGCTTTCCTGTCAGTTGAGAGGAACACTGTTTCAAGAGAACTGAACGCATCTTCCTGTCTCATAGGGGATTAGTGGATAGAAGGGGTAATGAAAAGTGGCTGGATTGCTGCTTCTACATTTCCCTCGTCAACTTTTGTTCTACCCAACCCCATTACCAGGCCTTAAATTCTGAGCATGTCCTGGAGTATTCTTTGTTGCAGTTTTTGGTGACAAAGTTTCTAATAACAATGAAACCTTATGTGATATTGTGAAAAATGTATTTGATCTTTGTTTTGTTTCTTGGCAAAATGGGGGAAAAAAAACCCTGATAAAATCCTTAGAATTCCAGAGTGATAAGAGTGTCTCTTGTATGCTAGTGAAATGCCTGATGCTTGAGGACCTCTAGATAGCTTCAGGATGGGTACTGGTCTTGGAAAGACCAAGACATGACTTGAAGGTTAGGACCTTGAAACCTATCCCCCAGTCTTTGAGGAGAGGTTGACCTCATCACCAGTGGCTGTTGATTTAATCTAATCATGCTTATACAATGTAGCCCCCATAAAACCCCCAAAGGACTGGATTCAGAGTTTTCTATGTACCTTGAAGTGCGGTGATTCCTAGGTTGTGGTACTCCAGAGTCATCGCGAAAGCTCCACACAGCTGGGCCCTTACCTTGCCTCATGCATCTCTTCTATCTGGCTCCTGATCTGTATCCTTTGTAGTATTCTTCGTGGTAAATGGGTGAACAATATAAGTAAAGTGTTTCCCTGAATTTTGCGAGCCACTTTGGCAAATTAATCAAACCAAAAGGAGAGTGTTGTGGGAACCTAAGTTTGTGGCTGGTAGTCAGAAGCAGAGGTCCCAACATGTGCTTGTGGCTGGTGTCTGAAGTGGGAAGCAATTCTGTGGAAATGGGTCCTCAGCATGTGGGATCTGATGCTGTCTTCAGGTAATGTCAGAATTGAGTTGATTTGTAAGAAGGACACCCAGGTGGTCAGACTTGCTTGCTCAGTTTGTAAGGAAATACCCCCTGTATCTGATGTCAGAAGAGTGGTGTTGAGTGATGTATGAGAGTAGGAAAAACACTTCAGTTGTTTTCTCAGACAGCCTGTCCTCAGACTTTATAATTAGTGAAGGCAATATTGTACTTGAAGTTTGATGACTGTATGAATGTAGCTAAAAACTTCCTAGTAACTAGATAGGTGAGGATTGCTAGTTATGTAATAATATGATAAAAGAGTAAGGGACCATATTAAAAAGGGAACATTCAACATCTTACCCTGAGAAATTCTCAAAGAATTGTATTAAAACACCCCAGAAACCAGGTGCAGTGGCACATACCTGTAATCCCAGCAATTTGGGAGACTGAGACAGGAGGATCTCAGGTTCAAGGCCAGCCTCAGAAAATTAGTGAGCTCCTTAACAATTTAGTGAGATCCTGTCTCCGAAAGAAAGAAAAAGAAGAAAGAAAGAAAGAAAGAAAGAAAGTGAAGGAGCCCTAATTAGGAAGGGCTGTTGCAGCTAGCTGGAAGCCATAAGTTCCACCTGATATGTATGTGACGCACCTGTAGGCACCCGCAAAGCTGAAGGTATATAACCGGGTGAAAGCGGTCCGAGTTAGGAGAACGGAGAATTCAGTCAGCCGGGCAGTCACTCGGTCGGTCAGAAGAATCAGAGCGGCCAGAACGTAGGCAGAGCGGTTACAGAAGAGAAACCAGATAGAAGACAGAAGAGAAACCAGATAGAAGAAGTAATGACTGGTCAGAGTTAGGCCGAGGCTCCTGAGGAAGACAGAAGACAGAAGAAAGATAGAGCTTCTTCTTAGCTTAGAGTCTTAGAGAGAAAGAAAGATAGAGCTTAGCTTAGAGAAAGATTAGAGCTTCTTTCTTCTCTCTTCTTTCTTCCTTCTTCTTTTTCTTCTGTCTTCTGTCTTCCTCAGGAGCCTCGGCCTAACTCTGACCAGTCATTACTTCTTCTATCTGGTTTCTCTTCTGTCTTCTATCTGGTTTCTCTTCTGTAACCACTCTGCCTACGTTCTGGCCGCTCTGATTCTTCTGACCGACCGAGTGACTGCCCGGCTGACTGAATTCTCCGTTCTCCTAACTCGGACCGCTTTCACCCGGTTATATACCTTCAGCTTTGCGGGTGCCTACAGGTGCGTCACATACATATCAGGTGGAACTTATGGCTTCCAGCTAGCTGCAACAGCCCTTCCTAATTAGGGCTCCTTCAAGAAAGAAAGAAAGAAAGAAGAAAGAAAAAAACGAACTGGCAATATAGCTCAGTGGTAAAGGGCCCCTGAAATCCCCAGTAGACTCTTCTAACACACAAAATAAAACACCCCAGAACAACACAAAGAGTACTATATTTTTGTCTTTACTGTTCTACATCTTGAGAATTGAACTGGAAAGTTAATGTAATTCAAGCATCATTGCTATTAAATTGAAATTTTAAATTAATTAACTTTTGAAAAGTTAACATATTAATATAGTCCCTAGATTTAAGGAGTATACATTTACTCTCCCTCTCTTTCCCTTTAGCTACCCTGTTCTCTTTCCTAAGAGGCAATCAATATTCCCAATATAAGTGTACTTTTTTTTTTAAATATTTATTTCTTTAGTTGTACACAATGCAATGCATTTATGTTTACGTGGTGCTGAGAATCGAACCCAGGCCGCGCACGTGCGAGGCGAGCGCTCTGCCACTGAGCCACAACCCCAGCCCTAAGTATACTTTTAACATTTATTATTTAAAGGACTTCTTTGGTATGCATAAATAATTAAAGCTGACAATATGGATTCCAGAGTCAGACATTGGAAATTTTCGTTCATTCAGCAATTGCTGAGCATCTACCATACACTTTCGTGACACTGGGAATACAGCACTGAACAAATCATAGTCCCTGCCTTCATGGAGATTACATTGTGGTAGGTGGAGACAGACTCTAACTAAATATTTATTTACTATTTCATATGATGATAAGTTCAAGGAAGAAAACTAAAGCTGGGTAAAGGGACAGGGTCATGGCGGAGGAGTTGTTTGGATAGGGTTGTTGGAAGAAAGCCTCTAATGAAGTGACATTGAGCAGAGAACTGTGATCTAAAGGAGTCAGACTTGTGCTTTTGGGAGAAAAGCATTCCAGGGAAAGAACCATCAAGGGCTAAGTTCTGGACAGTGTATACACAAAGGTATATATCCTTTCAGAATGGTGGAGGAAGTTAGATTGACTCAAGAGGACTGACTTAAGTGGAGAGGGTTAGTGGTAATACATAAAAAGGAGGACGAAAGTAAGAGAGTTCAGTGGGGGTGATGATGGGGATTGCTGATGGCTGGTTCATACAGGGTTTGTGTACCAGCATAAGGAATCAGGGTTATTTTGTTCTGAGTGGTACGGCTTAGACTGGCTGCTTTGTCGAGAGTAAATTCTTGGGGGTAAGAGTGAAAACAGAATAGTTATTGAGGCCAAAATAACTAGAATAAACAACACTGTGCCAGATACAGTGACTTTTATTAAATTTAGATAGGTATTATTTTTCTTCTAGATTTGAATTCTGCCCCTGAATAAACTTATAATAATACTTGTAAATGGTAACTTTAGGAATTAAACTCTGTACTAATTTAAATTTGTATAGATTCCAGTATCACTTGCATCTTACAGAAATATGGTAATATTCCCAAAAGAAATCTCACCCACTCCCCCCATCCCTTCCCCCTTTTGATACTGGCGATTGAACCTAGGGGTGTTTTACCATTAAGCTACATACCCAGTTCTTTTTATTTTGAGACAAGATCTAAAGAAAAAAAAAAAGGTTTGAGGCTAGCCTTAAACTTGAGATCCTCCTGCCAGAACCTCCCTAGTCATTGGAATTACAGGCATGCACCCATTGTGCCCAGTTCAGTACCTTTTATAGTTATGTCATGCAATAAGTTTTTTTCCCCCCTTAGGCTTTCCAAAAAAGGCTGTGTTCTACAGTTGTGGGGTTTTTTTGTTTCTGTTTTTTTTACTGGGGATTGAACTCAGGGGCACTGAACACTGAGCCACACCTATTTTATATTTTGAGACAGGGTCTCACTGAGCTGCTTAGCACCTCGCTTTTGCTGAAGCTGGCTTTGAACTCTCAATCCTCCTGCCTCAGCCTCCTGAACTGCTGGGATTACAGGTGTGCACCACTGCACCCAGCGTGTTGTACAGTTTTGACAAATTAAATATTGGGTACTGTTTTTCTACTCCATTTTGACTAGATGACATTTTGAATTTGAAAATGCTTTTATTTCTCTGGTAATATGTCAAAATACTAAAAAGTATTAAAAGACAAAATCTTTAGGCCTTAAGGAAGCAGGTTGCTAGTGATGAAAATAAATGAGATATAAAAATGTAAAATTTAAACTTTTCAGTGACTGAGTAATATATCTGAATTTGCTGGCAAGCCTGCTATGTCTATTGTGGTAAAGAGGGTACAACATAGAAAATAAATCTGAAAACTTGAGAATGTTTCAGAACCCTTAATGTCTACTTGGGTAAGTAGAGATACCTTAAAAATCAAGGAAATAATAGGTAAGGGAAAAGATATGGTAAAAAATGTAGGAGCTGGGCGTGGTGGCGCACGCCTGTAATCCCAGCACTTTGGGAGGCTGAGGCAGGAGGATCGCGAGTTCAAAGCCAGCCTCAGCAATGGCGAGGCACTTAGTAACTCAGTGAGACCCTGTCTCTAATAAAATACAAAAAAGGGCTGGGGATGTGGCCCAGTGGTCGAGTGCCCCTGAGTTCAATCCCCGGTACCAAAAAAAAAAAAAAAAAAGTAGACACTTAGAAGCACTTTTAAAATAGAAATCGTTTTGGAAGAAAATAGAATTTTTTAAAATATTTTTATTTATTTGCTTTTAGTTGTACACAATGCGGTTTTTTTTGTTTTACGTGGTGCTGAGGATCGAACCCGGGTCGCCCACGTGCTAGGCAAGCGCTCTACCGCTGAGCCACAATCCCAGCCCCAGAAAATAGAAATTTTAAGTCTCAGGGAAAGCCTACAATATTGAAAGCTTAAGAAAACTTAATTTTTTTTTTTTTTTTTGTAGTTTGACACAATACCTTTATTTAATTTATTTTTATTTGGTGCTGAGGGTTGAACCCAGGGCCTTACACGTGCTAGGTGAACGCTCTACCACTGAGCCACAACCCCAGCCTAGAAAACTTAAGAAAACTTTTAAATAAGAATTTGCTGGATCCAGTCAAGGTTAGGAAAGACAGATAACATAGCCATATGCACATGCTCAAAAAGAACTAAAGATGAATTCCAAGACTTACATTATTCATGAAGCAATTTCAGTCTAGATGGACATCACTAAATTTCTCTTAATTTCTATTAATTTGGTTTACTTGCTGAGGCTTTCTAAAATGTGACTTAAAAAGTAACTAAGTGTTTCAAGTTGATGGTGTGGTGTAGGGGGTAATGTACAAAAAAAATAAACTTTTTAGAAAAAGTGTTCACAGAAAGAACTTTCTCAGGGGGACAAATATATTCTTTTATATATATTTTTATTTATTTGCTTTTAGTTGTATACAATGCGGTTTTTTTTGTTTTACGTGGTGCTGAGAATCGAACCCGGGTCCGCGCATGTGCTAGGCGAGCGCTCTAACGCTGAGCCACAATCCCAGCCCCAGAAAATCTTAATTTTTTTTTTTTTTGTAGTTTGACACAATACCTTTATTTAATTTATTTTTATTTGGTGCTGAGGGTTGAACCCAGGGCCTTACACGTGCTAGGTGAACGCTCTACCACTGAGCCACAACCCCAGCCTAGAAAACTTAAGAAAACTTTTAAATAAGAATTTGCTGGATCCAGTCAAGGTTAGGAAAGACAGATAACATAGCCATATGCACATGCTCAAAAAGAACTAAAGATGAATTCCAAGACTTACATTATTCATGAAGCAATTTCAGTCTAGATGGACATCACTAAATTTCTCTTAATTTCTATTAATTTGGTTTACTTGCTGAGGCTTTCTAAAATGTGACTTAAAAAGTAACTAAGTGTTTCAAGTTGATGGTGTGGTGTAGGGGGTAATGTACAAAAAAAATAAACTTTTTAGAAAAAGTGTTCACAGAAAGAACTTTCTCAGGGGGACAAATATATTCTTTTATATATATATTTATTTATTTGCTTTAGTTGTATACAATGTGTTTTTTTAGTTTTACGTGGTGCTGAGAATCGAACCCGGGCCGCGCATGTGCTAGGCGAGCACTCTAACGCTGAGCCACAATCCCAGCCCCAAATATATTCTTTTTTTTTTTTTTTTAAATATTTATTTATTTACGTTAGTTGTACACAATGTAATGCATTTATGTTTACGTGGTGCTGAGGATCGAACCCGGGCCGCGCACGTGCGAGGCGAGCGCTCTGCCGCTGAGCCACAACCCCAGCCCCCCAAATATATTCTTATTAGTAGATTCTTTTTAGACCTTTTGTGAGTTTTTATTTTTCCTATAAACTTATTATATAATTACCCTTTTACTTATATTTAAAATATGATATGCCTCAGTTTGGTGCCTGGAATCTCAAGATTTTTGAGCTAAAAATAACTAAGCATGATCACCCCCCTCCCCCGTCCCTTAATTTTACAAATGCGAAAATGTGAATGGTGGTAAATTCTCATATGTAGTTATGGCAGAGAAAAGACTAGAACTTGTCAGTCTTCAAATTCATTTCTACAGTTTCTTTTTGTTTCGTGTGTGTGTGTGTGTGTGTGTGTGTGTGTGTGTATTATTTTGGGGAGTACTTGATTAATCACACCCATTTCAAAGTTTGAAAACTTATTGTAGAAGAAACATCAGGGCCTGCCTCATTTACCTGAAAGAGAAATTTTAACTGGAAAGCATGCTACAAAATTAGTTGCAGTCAATAAATATAGCTCTGTAGATAGTCTAGAAACAATCATAGCAAGCAGGCAAAAGTTTCTAAGACTAAAAAAAGATTATATGTTAGTTATATAGTAAGTAGACTTAATGAGAATAGTCATACTTAGTATTAGTAACCACTATCAGATTCAAGACTATAGTTTTGGTAGGTTAAAGATTTAGACATTCTGGGGCTGGGGCTGTAGCTCAGCTACAGAGCACTTGCCTAGCACACATGAAACACCACATAAAAATAAATTTAAAGAAGACATCTACAACTACAAAAAAAAAAAAAAAAAAAGATTTAGGCATTCTGTTATGTTTGACATCTTTCATATCTTTTTCTTAAAATTTTTGAAATAGGATAATGTATTCTCATGTTATCATACTTAAGAAAAATGACAAATATAATATGTATATGGTTTATGTTTTTGTTTAAGAAAAAGGGTGTGGGGCAGGGGTTATAGCTCAGTAGTAGAGAGCACATGCATAGCATGCTCAAGGTTCTGGGTTCAATCACTAGTACCACAAGGGGGAAAAATATACAGGATTTTGATTTTGTTCAGGTGCCTCAAACTCCTGGGCTCAAGTGATATTCCTGCTTCAGCCTCCCGAATAGCTAGGACTACAGCCATGTACCACCATGCCCCACTGTTTTGTCTTTTTATTTGTAATTTTTATCTTCTCAATTCTTAATATAGTACAAATGTTTTAGGAATATATATACGTGTGTGTGTGTGTGTGTGTGTGTGTATATGTGCATATTTGGTACTGGGGATTGAACCTCAGGGGTACTCAGCCACTGAGCCACATTTTCAGCTCTTTTTTAATATTTTATTTAGAGACAGGGTTTCACTAAGTTGCTTAGTGTCTCGCTAAGTTGCTGTTGTTCTCGTTTCCTAATATTTATAGTATGTAATGTTACATACTGAATATTCATGTCTTTTAAATTTCATTTCCTTGCCGTGTGTGTGTGTGTGTGTGTGTGTGTGCGCGTGCGTGCTGAGGATCAAACTTAGTACTTTATTGATAAGATTTAACAGATAAGTAGATGGTAGAGCAGCCCTTCTTTGCTTTTATTTTTTAAAAATGTTTATTAATTTGTTTTAGTTGTACACAGTGCATTCATTTTTACGTGGTGCTGAGGATCGAATCCGGGCCGCGCACATGCTAGGCAAGTGCTCTGCCACTGAGCCACAACCCCGGACCCCCTTCCTTGCCTTTACAAGGTGAAAGTTGCTTAGACAATTGACTTGTGAAATAATCAGTATTCTGATGGCTACATATTATAAGAATCATAATTAGTTTAATGTGATTGCCTATTACGGAATTGGGATGTTGAGTGGCAATTTTAGAATTACAGAGTTCTTTTTCTTTGGAAGAATTATCTGAGCTCTTTAATAATTAGACAGGATTATATAAGCCTTACACTTTGAGGTCAGTACATCTGAATTGCACATTTTAAACTGGTAACTCATTAAATTATTTTCTTACTTCAACTGTAACTATTGTTAATGCCATTGTATTTCCTAATTTCCACTCTTATCAGTGCTGCTTTTTTTTATTTTATATTCTGACATTAAAGGTTGTATAATCTGGGTATTCCTTAGAATTAATGACTTAGTGGACGATGAATTATTTGTTCCCACAAGAAAACTTTCTTTTAGATGGTTTTCCTTTTTGTAAATTCCAGAATCTTAATCATTTTACCTTAAATTTTCATTCTTTCTGTCCCTCATTTTGATTATGAGAGCATTTACGTAAAATGATAGTCAAGGAAATCATAAACATACTAAAAATCTCTTGGATTTTTAGGGCACAAATCTAAGTACAGCAAAAGTGTGCTAAAAAAAACAATGGTGTGTGGGGCTGGAGTTGTGGCTTAGCAGTAGAGCGCTCACCTAGCATGTGCAATGCCCTGGGTTTGATCCTCAGCACCACATGAAAATAAATAAAATGAAGGTATTGTGTCCAACTACAACTAAAAAATAAATACTAAAAAAAATCAATGGTGTGAAAATCCAAATTTATTTAGATTTACCCAAGTAATTTTTTTAAATTAACGTGTTAGAGTGTGGGGTTAAGAACATCTCTGATCACTTTTTTCCTGGAATAGGTTAACTCTTCATGCAAGTGCTGTTTGTCTACAGAACAGTTTTTATGAGATTCACCCTTTGGGAAAAAATTTTTAAATGTATATAACGTAAAATTTTTCCTTTAAAGTCCGCAGTTTAGTGGCATTGATTACATTCCCAGTGTTGTACAATCCATTGTTATCTGTTTCCAGAACTTTTTCATCAACCCACATAGAACCTCTGTCATCAGCAAGCAATGATTCTCCATTCCTCCCTCCTTGCAGTTCCTGGTAACCTCTAATCTACTTTCTGTCTTTATGAATTGCCTATTTTAGTTATTTTGTATAAGGGGACTCATACAGTATTTACCTTTTTGTGTCTAGATTATTCTACTTGCCATAATGTTTTCACGGTTCATCCATGTTACTGCATTTATCAGAACTTTTTTTTTTGGGGGGGTGGAGCAGGGCAGGATTACCAGGGATTTAACTCAGAGGCACTAGACCACTGAGCCACATGCCCAGCCCTATTTTGTATTTTATTTAGACACCGGGTCTCACTGAGTTGCTTAGCACTGGCTTTGAACTCGCAATCCTCTTGCCTCTGCTTCCTGAGCCCCTGGGATTACAAGCATGTGCCACCATGCCCAGCTTTATCAGAACTTTATTCCTTGATATGGCCGAATAATATTCAGTTATATGTGTATGACTCTACACTTTGTGTATCCGTTCTTCAGTTGATAGACACTTGAGTTCTCACCTTTTGGCTGTTGTGAAACATGCCTCAGTTAACACTGGCACACGCAAATATCTGTTTGAGGCCCTCTTTGTACTGGAGATTTAACCCAGTGCTGTTTTACCACTGAGTTATATCCCCAGCCCTCTTTATTTTTTGAGACAGGGTCTTGCTAAGTTGCTGAGGCTAACCTGGAACTTGCTATTGTCCTGCCTTGGCCTCCTGAGCTGCTCTATGGTTAAAAGCATTATATATGGAGCTGCTGAATTTGGCAAGTTGGATCTGATAGACAATGAAGACGCTCTTTTTTACAAGATAGCATTTATTTTAGTAATAATATGGAAGCAAGAGCAAAAGCAAAAGTGATAGGCAAGAGAAAGAGAAGAAAATATATCACTGAATGAGGGAAACAAACACCTGAAGTCATGTAGCTTTTCAGGGTTCTGATTGGGAAGTACTGAACAGAGCATCCTTTCCACAAGTGAGACTCCAAAGTTTTATTCCCAGTTGTCGGGGGCGGGGGGGGGGGGGGCTAGAGACCTCAACCCCTTATAACTTTGCGACACCCAGTGAGATTCCTTAAATAAGAGTTAGAATAAAGCAAACTCTTTTCTATAATCTGTGTGATCTAGTGATCCCCTCAAGGACACTTCATTCTCCCAAGGACCAGCAAGGTCCCCAAAGGGAGGGGAGTCATGGCCTTGAGATAAGTCAATAACTGTGAGTTCTCCTGAGTGAGCAAAACCCACCAAGAAGTCAGTATTCTTTTTTAATTTTTAAATTTGTTCTTTTTAGTTATACATGACAGTAGAATTTATTTTGACATATTTGTACAAATTTGGAGTACGTCTTATTCTAATTTGGATGAAGTTAGCATTCTTTAGATATTCCATTAAGTATGTGTGAAGGTCATAGTAGGCACATGGAAGAACTTTAATATTTTCCTTAGCCCTTTAGTCTCTGGGATAACAGGCATGCACCGCTGTACCTGGATGTTTGAGTTCTTTTGTTGGGGAGGGAGGTGTTTGAATATATGTCTAGGAGTGGAATTGCTGGATCATGTGGCGTTTCTGCTAAGCTTTTGAGGAATTGCCAGATTGTTTCGTTTCACCATTTTCATCCTACGAGCAATGTACAGGGATTCATTCTGAGGAGATAATTCTATGCATAACATCTTTTAACTAGTTATGTGACCTTGAATGAGTCTCTTTTTTGTTACCTCATCTTTAAAAATGGAGCTTGATGCCACTGTATCACAAAAGCAGCCCTAGATCTTCTGTAAACAAAAAGTGTGGCTTTGTTTCAATAAAACTTCATTTTCTTTTTTCCCCCTCTTTTTGGGTACCAGGGATTGAACTCAGGGGCACTCAACCACTTAGCCACATCCCCAGCTCTATTTTGTATTTTATTTGAGATAGAGTCTCACTGAGTTGCTTAACGCCTTGCTTTTGCTGAGGGTGGCTTTGAACTCGTGATCCTTCCTGCCTCAGCCTCCCAAACTGCTGGGATTACAGGTGTGAGCCACCAGGCCTGGCTTAAAACTTCATTTTCAAGATCTGCAGTTGAACCAGATTTGTCTCCCATGTGGTAGTGTGCCAATCCTTACTCTATATCATAAGATTACAGATAAAACTAAATTTTAATTAATACAATTTTATTTCAGCACCAGTTACTGTTTCATAGTGTCTGTTGGGGAAATATGACATATATTGTTCCATTTTCATTTGTTACAATTGGATTAATCTTTCCATTATCTATTTTTATATGTGATGCAATAGATGAAGCATATTCTAATTGTTTTACATTCCAGTATTACTATATTTTAATAAATATGATTTATAAATAAATTTATTTATTTATACCAGGGATTGAACCCAAGGGCACTTAGCCACTGAGTCACATCCCCAGTTGTTTTTATGTTTTATTTTGAAACAGGATCTTGCTAAGTTGCTTAGGACCTTGCAAAATTGCTGAAGCTGGCTTTGAACTTGCCATCCTCCTGCTTTAGCCCCCCCCAAGATGTTGGGATTGCAGGTGTGCACCACCATGCCCAGTATAAGTTTAATTATAAGATGTCACTTTGATAAAGATGTCATAATTAAAAGCATTAAAATTTACAGCTTTCATCTTCTTTTTTAAATTAATGTTATTTCTCCCATAGAGTTGTTAGGATTATTTTTGCATTTTTTTGTTATTATAAATTAATAACTAAAAACAATATAATATGGCTGAAAATGTATTTTATTGACAAAGTGCGGGCCTATTGTGCATGAGCCCTGGATTCAATCTCTAGCACCATAAAAATAATAATATTTTAAAAACTTATTTATAAATATTGTGAATATTGACATCTAAAATTAGTTTCATATTAGGCAAGCAATAATAGAATTTCAGTGCTAGAATATAAATAAGTTATGCTGAATGTCTTCAAAGAAGAGTTCTAATTCTATATGTATATTTAATATTATTGTTGCTTTTTTATTTTTATAGTTGTAGACGGACAGTATGCTTTATTTTGTTTATTTTTATGCAGTGCTGAGGATTGAACCCAGTGCCTCACGTGTGCTAGGCAAGTGCCCTGCCACTGAGCCAAAGCCACAGCCCTCCCCAGCCCTTTTTAAATATTTTATTTAGAGAAAGGGTCTTGCTGAGTTGCTTTAGAGCTTCACTAGGTTGCTGAGGCTGGCTTTGAAGCGATCCTCCTGCCTTAGCCTCCTGAGCTGCTGGAATTATAGGCATGCACCACTGTCTGGCTACTATTGTTGCATTCTTGTGACTGTTGGAGAAATTTTAATTAAGCTGTTATCAACATTGAACAACCAATTGGAAGGACTGGCAATAGTTGATAAAATCAAATATTAATTAAAAGCCACAGTCCTAATAATACCTAAGCAGTAGTATGATAATAATACTATTATAAATAAGAATTGGAAGCAGCTGCAGTGTTTTCCTTTATGAATGACTGCTTTGAGTACTTTGCAATTGAGAAAATTATTTTTTCAATTTTTTTTTAGTTACAGATGGGCAAAATGCCTTTCTTTCTTTCTTTATGTTGCTGAGGATCAAAGCCAGTACCTCACATGTGCTACGCAAGCACTCTACCACTGAGCCCATGAGGGAATTAATTCTTAGAAAAGTTTACTGCTATTTGTTTCAGCCAACCAAAAATGGTTATTGATCCTTTAGGTATAGGTGGAAACAAATAATACAACTTGGCTGAAAACTGAGATGACAAGAGTTGGGATCACAATCTGCTATTTAATGGCAGCAGCAACCATCTTTCTCCAACGTAGACTGCTTAGACTGTTTCTCAGTTGGTAAATGGGACTCTAATACGAAAAAAGCCTTCTTAAAACAAAAACAACTGACTTCTGAATCTTTTTTTTGTGTGTTTGGTGCTGGGGATTGAACTCAGGAGCACTCGACCACTGGGTCACATCCCCAGACCTTTTTTGTATTTTATTTAGAGACAGGGTCTCACTGAGTTGCTAAGTGCCTCGCCATTGCTGAGGCTGGCTTTGAACTCGCGATCCTCCTGCCTCAGCCTCCCAAAGTGCTGGGATTACAGGCGTGCGCCACTGTGCCCGGCTGACTTCTGAATCTTTACATGAATCATACTTTTTGCTCTTAACATCACATAACTAATGCTTTAAATAGCTACTATGCTGCCATCTACATTGATAGTAAAGTGGAAATCTTTGTATATGTTTATGTACTTTTAAATACTGAAATATATGAAGCACTGACTGTATTCCAAAAGTTGTTTCTTAAATTTAATATGTTTAAGGACGTATTTCAGCAAATACTTTAGGACTAGCAAAATCAAAAGCAAGTAATGTGACCGTCTGAAACACCTGTTATTCAGATTTCTGTGAGAAAATACATCATGTAGGGATTTTTATATATCTTGTAAAGAGTAGTTGGTTACTTAGAATCTAATATGTGTGTGAAAAAGTACCACAAATAATAGTTCACAAAAAGTTGAAGGTAATTTTATGTAAGTTCACTGTGGTTCTGAATAGTACAGAAGTTAAAAAAAAAATTAAAAATTCAACTTTAAATTTTTTGAAAACCACCCTTTGGTGATCTGAATGAATGTTTTCTTCAAACTCTATGAAAGGTTTATATAATTACTCTAAATGTTTTCATATATTAGTATGTAAAAATATGTTCCTGTGAGGGCTTAATATTTTTTTTATTTTTTTATTTTTTTTTTACTTTTGGTACCCGGGATTGGACTCAGGGGCACTTGACCACTGGGCAACATCCCCAGCCCTTTTTTGTATTTTGTTAGAGACAGGGTCTCACTGAGTTGCTAAGTGCCTCACCATTGCTGAGGCTGGCTTTGAACTCGCGATCCTCCTGCCTCAGCCTCCCAAGTGCTGGGATTACAGGCGTGTGCCACCATGCCCGCCTAGGGCTTAATAATTTAATGCTGACAAGAAAAGAATGTTTTCCATTAAGAAGTAGAATGATGTTATTTTTTAAATGGAGCTTAAATTGTATAACCTGTAAATTCTGTCTCTAAATTTTATAACTGAATTTATAACATTGGAGTTGCTGTAATTTAATCTTCCCATGTTCATTTTAAAGAGCAGTTTAATTATAGAGATAACTTTTGTATACTTAGGAATACAAGCATATACAAGTCTTCAAAAACTCTTTAATTTTTGTTTGTTGGATATGAACCTTTAAAAATATTTAGTTACCAAAGACTTTTCAGGTAGATTTATAATGAATTGTATTATTAATTTGTACTCTGGCTATAAAAATCATAAGCTGATCAGAGAGTTACCTTTTTAAAATCTTTTGTCAAAATGGTCTTGCTATATACACTATCCACATGAGTGATAGTATATAGAATAGCATATGCTTGACTTTTATAAGAAAACAGATTGTTTTTAAGAATCTAGTGTTGTGGGGGCTGGGGTTGTGGCTCAGCAGTAGAGTGCTCGCCTAGCGCTTGCACAGCCCGGGTTTGAACCTCAGCATCACGATCCTCAATACCACGTAAAAGTAAAGGCATTTGTGTACAACTAAAATAAGTATTTAATAAAAAAGTAAAATAATAATAATAAAAAAGAATGTAGCATTGCATAGTTATCTCTTAATGAAATCTTGAGATAAAAGGAATTCAAGAATAACTGCAAGCCGGGCGCGGTGGCGCACGCCTGTAATCCCAGCACTTTGGGAGGCTGAGGCAGGAGGATCGCGAGTTCAAAGCCAGCCTCAGCAATGGCGAGGCACTTAGCAACTCAGTGAGACGCTGTCTCTAAATAAAATACAAAAAAGGGCTGGGGATGTGACCCAGAGGACGAGTGCCCCTGAGTTCAATCCCTGGTACCACAAAAAAAAAAAAAAAAAAAAAAAAAAAAGAATAACTGCAAATTTCAAATCTGAAAGAAAAGTTTTTCTCACGACAACAACAAAAAAAAATTTGAAATAGAAGTGTATTTAGTTAGTATATAAGGGTTTGAGTCAGTACAAGCTTTAATACAATTGTTAACTTTAAATGTAATTTTTATGTGTTGGAAATTTCATGTATTCCATTTTACATAATCATATCCCTGCAGATAAAGTACAAGTATATTTGCATAGCACCTCAAATTCATAGCACAATGTATTATACATACGATGAGTGGGGAAAACAGAGCCCTGGATCCACATTACAGGCATTCTATTAGAAGGCATAATATTCCCTTATACCTTGATGTTCTAAGGAAAAGAAATTTAGTATGAATTTTTCCTTTGACTACTGATGACTGACTAGGGAAAGGACTAGGAATAGTTGTTAATTTATGGCCAAAACGTCCTTTTTAAACTGGTTGTATAATCTGTTAATATATAGTAGTCTTCAATTTTTCAGGGAAATGACAAGCCACTTTTTATACATTAGTATTTTTCCATATATTTTTATTGGTGTATTGTAGTTATCCATAATGGTGGGATTTGTTATTACATATCTGTACATGCATATGCTATAACAATGTAATTTGGCCAATATCATTCTCTAGTATTTCCCCTTTCCTTCCTGTCCTACCTCCCCTGGTCCCTTTCTCTATTCTACTGATCTATCTACAATTTTCATGAGAACAACCCACCTTTCTTTTCCTTTTTCCTAACTTCCACATAAGAACTTGATCAATATCAATCATCATTCCTTTTTAACTATATGCATGAAGTATCTTTCTCATGCTATTCTATATAATATGCATGAGAGAAAACATGTGACCCTTGACCTTTGGAGTTTGGTTTATTTCATTTAACATATTGGTCTCAAGTTCCATTCATTTTCCTGCAAATGACATAATTTCATTTTTTTAAATGGTGGAATAAAACTCCATTTTGTTTGCCCATTCATCCATTGTTGGACACCTAGGCTGGTTCCATTGTGCTGCTATATACATGGGTATGTCTATCACTATAGTATGTTGACTTTAATTCTTCAGGATAAATACTGAGGAGTGGTATAGCTGGGTCATGTGGTGGTTCCATTCCTAGTCTTTTAAGGAACCTCCACACTGATTTACATATCATTTACAATCTCACCTGTGGAGTAAAAGTGGTCCTTTTTCTCCACATCCTCTCCAGCATTTGTTATTGTTTGTGTTTTTGATGGCTGCCATTCTGACTGGAGTGAGATGAAGTTTCAGTGTAGTTTTGATTAGCATTTCCCTAATTGCTAATTATTTTGAATGTTTTTTTAAAATTGTTGTTTGTATTTCTCCTTTGGAAAAATATCTGTTGAATTTGTTTGCCCATTTATTGAGTTTTTTGATGTTAAGTTTTTGAGTTCTTTAAATATTCTGGATAGTGGGGCTGGGGTTGTTGCTCAGCGGCAGAGCGCTCGTCTCGCGCGTGTGCAGCCCGGGTTCGATCCTCAGCACCACGTAAACATGAATGCATTGCATTGTGTACAACTAAAGTAAATAGATGAATATTAAAAAAAAATATTCTGGATAGTAATCCTCTGTCAGGAGAATAACTAGCAAAGATTTTCTCTCATTCTGTAGGTTCTCTCTTCACATTCTTGTTTCCTTATACATAAATATTTTGAAAAAATATCTTGAAAAAACCTGTGGCTTTCCAGATAGCCTTGAGAGACCAGATTTACCAAAGAAGTAGCAGTTTTGGCTACCCATCCTCCAATTAGAATTAATTGCTGTTAAATTAATTAATTGCTGTTCAGTCTCAGGTTCTTTAATCTACTCTTTACTGGGTTCTCAGTGGATAAGGCAGGAAATAGAACAAGATAACTCACCAAAGACCAACAGTCTCCTGAGGGTGACTGTAATTGAAAGGGTATGGTATGTCATGACTATTCTTGGAACTTAACTTGGTTGTTTCTGAGCCTCTGGCAGAAACTAGAAGGGTTGGGTTGGATCTTAGGGCATCTTTGGAATAATTGGGATGCTTGTAGTAACAACCTGACTTGTAGCCAAGGCTCAGTGCTCTGACAGTGTTTTTTGTTTATCTCAAAGTATTTTCAATCCTTACTTGTAAGAAATAGGAACCTGTTCCTCATTCATCTCTCTCTTCTCCTAGGCCAGGATACTAAGGTTTATTTTTCTGTTGATTCACTCAGTCCTAGGTTTTGTACATCAAAAACACGATTTTTCTTAAAAAAATGTTAAACTGCTGGGCTGGGGTTGTGGCTCAGCGGTAGAGCGCTCGCCTAGCACGTGCGCGGCCCGGGTTTTATCCTCAGCACCACATAAAAATAAAGGCATTGTGTACAACTATAGCAAATAAAATTAAAAAAAAAAATGTTCAACTGCTTACCTTTTTCCTAAGCTAAGAAAATGTAACAACTTTATTAAAAATCTAAAACTTGCTAATAAAAGCCTTGTTATTTTTGCTTTCTTGAATAGCACTTGAATATGCCAGATATTTGCCTTCATCTTCCAAAGTGAGATACTCTAAACAGAATGTCAAGAAATCTTTCGTGCATATAGTTAAAAAGGAATAATGAGCCGGGCATGGTGGTGCACGCCTGTAATCCCAGCACTTGGGAGGCTGAGGCAGGAGGATCGCGAGTTCAAAATCAGCCTCAGCAATGGTGAGGCACTTAGCAACTCAGTGAGACCTTGTCTCTAATAAAATACAAAAAAAGGCTCGGGAGTGGTCCAGTGGTTGAGTGCCCCTGAGTTCAATCCCCAGTACCAAAAAAAAAAAAAAAAAGGAATAATGATTGATATTGATCAAGTCCTTAAAACCCTTCTTGACTGTAGAGACTATGGAAAGAATTTGTCTAATATGTAATCTCCTTTGTTAATTTGCATCATTCGCTTTGGCCTTTAGCACTTCATTGCCTGATGCATGATCTCACATTCTCATTTATTAGACATACCCAACAATAGTAAAACTTTCTAGGATATCTGTCTGCTAGGAGACTAAAATTAAAGAGCCAGATGTTTTTTCCTTAAGGATAGCCAATTAAGGGAAGGAGTTCCCTTCTCCTGCCCTATCTTTTTTTTTTTTTTTTCAATATTTATTTATTTATTTGTTCTAGTTGTACACAATGCCTTTATTTTTACGTGGTGCTGAGGATCGAACCTGGGCCGCACACGTGCTAGGTGAGTGCTCTACCGCTGAGCCACAACCCCAGCCCCGGCCCTATCTTTTATTTTATTTCCTTTGGGTAGCCTCAGACTTTTCTAATATTTTGATTAAGCCTGCAGATATGTAGTAAGCTTTAATTGTGAAACAACCAGTTCCAAGGGACTGGTGGTAGGTTTTCTGTTCTAGGGCAGGGCAGGGAACAGAAGGGGTATAGAGAATCAAGGATCTAGCTCAACATCTGTCAGCTTTTTATTTTCTTTGTCTTTAGCATTCTACTGCTTCTATGGCCATGTATAAACATACATCTACCTTACCCGTTGCTAAGAAACAAAACAACCCACAAAAAGGAAACATAAAACCCCCTACTTCCCAGAAGCTCAGGGGGCTGAGACAGGAGGATCGGAGTTCAGAGTTAGCCTCAGCAACTTAGCAAGGCCCTGAGCAACTCATTGAGACTCTGTCTCTAAACAAAATATTTTTTAAAAAGGGCTGAGGATGTAGCTCAGTGGTTAAACACCCCTGGGGTCAATCCCTGGTACCAAACAAAGGAAATAACAAAACGACAAAACCCCAAAATGTCTACCTCATATCTTTCTTCTGCTTTTGAAATAAATCATGCTTTAAGAAATTTCACAGAGAGGGGCTGGAGCTTTGTCTCAGAGTAAATGCATTTGTCTTACATGTGTGGCCCTGGGTTTGATCCCCACCACCACCAGAAAGGAAAAAGAGAAAGAAAAGGAAAGAAATTTTACAGGGAGTAAGAAAAGTGAAGAGTATTAAGAGGAGGCCAAGGTGAGCTCTTGTATTTCTCCACCTTCTCCTTTTTATTTAAGAGAAGGAAATAATAGGAAAAGTGAGGGCATGTAAAACAGATGTCAAAGCTTTTAAAACTATACACTGAATTTGAAGTAATGATTTATTCATATATGTATTTTTCAAAGTATTTCACACTCATTCTTAGGTGTACATGTAGGAACAGGGGATATCATTGAATACCAAAGAACTATATGCACATTTGAAGGTGGGGTAAATTTCTTAGTCCTTGATCCCAAGGTGAGGAAGAGAATTCTGTATCCATGCTTTCAACCAACAGAGGATGAAAAATATTCAGAAAATAATTTTGCATCTATGTTGAACATGTAAGACATTTTTTCCTTTCTCATTATTCTATAAGCATTAGCGTTTACATTGTATTAGGTAATCTAGAGGTGATTGAAAGCATGTGGGAAGACATGCATAGGTTATATGCACATACTATGCATTTTTATATATAGACACTTGAACATCTTTTATTTTGGTATCCTATGTGGGATAGGGTGTCCTGTAACCAGTACCCCTCATGAATACTGAGGGAAGACTCTGCTATTTTCTCAGGGCATGCATCCTAGGAAAAGGAAAGTCAAGAGGATGAGAAAGGACTTTAAGCGGGGGTAGGGGTGGTGGGATGAGGGTGGAAGTTCCCTGGATCACTAGTCTTTTGAGATGCTTAGTGAATATTTAATTTTTTTTCTTGCAAGTAGCCTTATCATACTTCAGAATGGTATTGTTTTATTTTTTTTGGAGAGGGTAGGTAGCATTGTAATTTACTCTTTTTTATTTTTAATTTTTTTAAAACTTTATTTATTTTTATGTGGTCCTGAGGATTGAACCCAGGGCCTCGTGCATGCTAGATGAGTGCTCTACCACTGAGCCATAACACCAGCCTCTGTAATTTACTCTTTATTTTATATTTATGTTTTGTTTTTGTATAGTCACATGTCCATTCAGTGTCAAAGGTCATTTTTAAAGGTTTATTTGAATTAATGCCCAGATAAAAGCTATATATAACAATGATATACTTAATAATTGATACAATATATTTGATGTATTAATATGATATCTAATGAAAGTGATATTATCTTAAGTCTCTCTTGATCTGTAGGTTCTCTGCTCTTTATATTGTTTTGAGGCAAAGTAAAAGGGTTTTGTTTCTAAAAAAGCCTTTCTAACTTTAAATTTTATTGATACATTATTTTAAGTATATGAGCTATTTTCTGGAACCTGTTTTCAAAACAATTCTTGGTGGTTTCAGAAGAATACATATAGAAGTTTTTTTTAAACAAAAACTTTTCTTAATAATTTATAATGTTTAATAGTTTGAGAGTGTCTAGATGGGTTTACTCTGTCCACATTTTACAATGTAAAAGATCCCATAATATTTTGGGTTGACATTTGTTTGAGTTTGTCAATTTAGTATCTTCAGAAGAGGTTTGCTTGCTCTTAGGCCATATGTCCTTCTAAGAAGGACAGAAGGACAGACTAGTCTAGGCTTTGCTGCATCACTTGAGAAATACCAGCAATGTCTCCCTCCTTGTTAATGCCTAAAGTTCTTTCTTTGGGGAAATTTCTTTTAATATAACTGGGTAACTTATTCATGTGTCATATTTCTGTGGTGGGGAACATTCAAATTTGTATGTTAGAACAAGTTTCTTAGACCGTCTTTAAGTTCTAAGGCTCTAGAGCATAGTTGTATTCGAGATCTTGCCCGATGGGAGTAAATACCCTCAACCTTGAGCTCCTGTGTAGTTGAAGTAAATTGGAAACATTCTGTTTTGCCTGTTACCACTCTTCCTTCAGTCAAAGATAAAGTCACTTCAGTCTTTTGGGTAGAAAAAGACTGACTCGGGACAGTGTGTATTTATACATCCATGCATAAGTGTAAAAATAAAATTATAGCATATATTAACTTTTAATTTTAGTCTTTGCTATTTTGGAAATTCTGATAACCTATTAGTTATGATTTTAAAAGTGAATTAATTTGATTTTTACTTTGTCCTGAATTATTTTGGGCTTTAGCTCTGTACTTGGTTTTATTTAAAGATTTTTTTTTTTTTTTTTTTTTTTTTGTAGCAGGGATTGAACTCAGGGGCACTGGACCACTGGGCCATATCCCCAGTCCCCTTTTGTATTTTATTTAGAGACAGTGTCTCACTGAGTTGCTAAATATTTTATTTAGAGACAGTGTCTCACTGAGTTGCTAAGTGCCTCGCCATTGCTGAGGCTGGCTTTGAACTCTCGATCCTCCTGCCTCAGCCTCCCAAGTTGCTGGGATTACAGGCGTGTGCCACCACGTCTGACCTGCACTTGGTTTTAGTGAGGACAAATTAAATTTGTGGTATATATTGGAATTTTCCTTAGTCCCCCGCACCCTTTTCTTGTGGAAATATTATAGCACTCAGTCAGGAAACCCACCCCCCCACCCCTTTTTAAAATATTTTAATTGTAGGTGGACACAATACCTTTATTTTATTTATGTGTTACTGAGGAGCGAACCCAGGGCCTCACACATGGGAGACGAGTGCTCTACCTCTGAGCCATAGCCCCAGCCCCAGGAACCCCCTTTTTTTAATTAAAATTGTTTTTTCAGTTGTAGATGGATATAATACCTTTATTTTATTTTATTTATTTTTATGTAGTGCTGAGGATCGAACCCAGTGCTTCACACATGCTAGGCAAGCACTCTACCACTCAGCTCTAGCCCCAGCCCTGGAACCCCCTTTTGTATGTGTGTGTGTGTGTGTGTGTGTGTGTGTGTGTGTGTGTGGTACCGGGGATTGAACTCAGGGGCACTGGACCACTGGGTCACATCCCCAGCCCTTTTTTTTTTTTTTTTGTATTTTATTTAGAGACAGGGTCTTACTGAGTTGCTAAGTGCCTCACCATTGCTGAGGCTGGCTTTGAACTCGTGATCCTCCTGTCTCAGCCTCCCAAGTGCTGGGATTACAGGCATGCGCCACCACGCCCGGCTCAGAATGGTTTATTCTTGTTTGTGAAATTATTTCTATTTTATGGTCTTTATCCTATGATTTTCATTTATAAGTCTCAACTTCCTAAAAACTACCTAGGTGGGAAAATGATGTGACTGTAAAGAAATATGAGTTGGATAGAATTAAAATGATGTGCTTAAATAACTCAATAGGAACTACTTACAGTTACTGCCTATATTTGATTTTCCCCACTTAAATTTTTTTATAACTTAGGGCTGGGGATATAGCTCAGTTCGAGGAGTGCTTGTCTTGCATGCACAAGGCCCTGGGTTCAATCCCCAGCATCACAAAAAAAAAAAAAAAAAAAAAAAAAAAATCATAACTTTAAATTCCATTGGTCTTGACTTCTGGTCCTTATCCGGGTGATATTTATTGTGCTAGGTGTTTTGACAAGGACTGGTTAACCCCCCACCTTTTTCTTTTTTTCTTTCTTTCTTTTTCTTTCTTTCTTTTTTTTTTTTTTTTTGTACAAAAGGGTTTATTGTTTATGTACAAATGATTTCATTCTTTTTATCTTAGCATTTTCATTTCTAAGTTTCAGTTTTCTGTAAAAAATTAAGGCAAGTGGAAAATAGGAGAAAATTCTAACTTTAAGGCCTTAAAAAAAGTTAAGTTTCAGAGTGTTGACCAGGCTGCCTTGAACTCATCATCCTTCTACCTCAGCCTCCTGAGTAGCTGGAATTATAGACATTTGTTACTGTGCCAGAGTTCTCTGAGGTCTTTTAATACTATTGAACATAACAGAGTATTTCTGTTTAAAGGTATGACTAGTTTCCAGATGAAATTATACTATTCATCCTCTGTAGATATTGTGGAGAAACTTAAGTCTTTAGGGTCTGTGAGTCATCAAGTGTATTAACCAATTCTGTGGATTGACTTGAATCCTGTGTATTATTTTGATCCATAGAGTAGATTTCTACCGTTGCTTATCAAATATTTTTGGTATTATTAATACTAAGTGAGCCAGCCGCAGTGATGCATGCCTGTAATCCCAGTGGCTTGGGAGGCTGAGGTAGGAGGATCTAGAGTTCAAAGCCAATCTCAGCAATTTATGGAGGCACTAAGCAACTCACTGAGACCCTGTCTCTAAATAAAATACAAAATAGGACTGGGGATGTAGCTCAGTCGTTGAGTGCTCTTGAGTTCAGTTCCCTGTACCCCCCCCCCAAAAAAAGTGGGGGGACTGGGAATGTAGTTTAGTGGCAAAGCACCCCTGGGTTCAGTCCCCAGTAATCCCCCCAAATTTATGCTTACTTTTTCTATTTTTGCTTTGTTAGCACTTCTCTTCATGCATACACATCACTGACACAAAAACAATTAGAAATCCCAGGGTCATAATAATTTTTTTGTTTCTAGAATGTAATATACTGTTTTGTAGTTATTATTCTTTATCTGGAATATCTTCTTCCTCATTACTTTACCTATGCTTTAGATGGTTAATATGCAAACAACTTTCTAATGTGGTACATATACACAATGGAATGTTACTCAGCCATAAAGAAGAATGAGATTATGGCATTTGCCAGTAAATGGATGGAACCTAAGACTATCATGCTAAATGAAAAAAGCCAATCCCAAAAAATCAAAGGCTGAATGTTCTGTCTGATCTGTGGATGCTGACTTAAAATAGGCCAGGAGGTGGGGAGAGGTTCACCAGAAATTGGGTAGGGATGGGAAAGACAGTAGAATGAATCAGACATAACTTTCCTATGTTTGCATATGAATACATGACCAGCGCAACTGCACATCATATACAACCACAAAAATGGAAAGTTATACTATATGTTTGTGTGATGTCAAAATACATTCCACTGTTAGGTATAACTAAAAGGACAAAAAAATTAAAAATAAATATTTAATGGGAAAAAATAACTTGCTGGTGTATTAAACTGGATATGATACATGGAGTCACAGATCTCATCTTTTCAGTTTACTGATATATTCCTGATTCTTGTTTTAGTGCTCATTACAAAGTTCAACAAACATTTTAATAACTAATTGAAGGATTGTGGATAGTTTTACATTTTAGAATTTCCTATGTATTGAGTTACTTTGTTTCTTTATGTGTACACAGATACCTTCATATGCATTCCATGCACAGAAGCTATAGTAGTGTGCTTGTGTGTGTGTAAGCAGTTGTTGAATGCTTCCATAGTCTCAGTGAAACAGCTGACTGCTTAGATTACAAAGGATTGTATTATAGATCTTTAGGAATGATCTAGGTTTGTTTGGGAGTCTCTCCCTAGGAATGTCAGCTCTGAGCTTGCATTGAAGTCATTGTACCAGGTGCTAGCTACACTGACTGGGAATTCCACGAAGGAAAGAGGATTGGCACATTCCTTTCATCCCTTAGATATTTTATTATCTTTTGCCTCAACAACATAGGCAATGATGTGTTTTGTTAACCACTGACTGGTATTTAAGGAAGGACCTTATGCTCACCTAAACCTTTGTCACAATTTACGAACAGAAATATTTATTTGTATCTAAAACAAATGTGAAAATTTACAATTCAGGTTAAGCTGCAAATTCTCATCTTGGGGTATTGCTAAAATTTAGTGTTCTGTGATAATTAAGATATGATTTTGCATTACTTTTCACATAACTGGTATGAAAATATGATCCAACATAGCCAACACATTGTTTTTTTTTTCTCTTTATTTTTAAAGTTACAATAAACTGGCTTTTTTATTTATTATATAGTTTATGAATTTTAACGTGTAAATTCATGTTACCCCACGATCAGCAGAACCAGTCCCATCATCCCAAAAGATTTCCTCATGCAGTGAATCCCTCTGTAGTGACATCTTTCCTCAACCTTAACTCCTGACAACCACCTATTTGTTATCCATCACTATAGTTCTGTATCTTCAAGAATGTCATATAAATGAAACCTTACAGTATGTAACCTTTTGAGAATAGCTTCTTCACAATGCCTTTGAGATTCATCCACATATGTATCATGAGTTTATTTCTTTTTATTGTTGAGTGGTATTCCATTGTGGGGATATAGCACAGTTTGCATATCTTTCCATTTATTGAAGGACATGAATATTGTTTAAGGTAATTTCAAATACAGCTACAATAAACATTTGTGTATTGGTTTTTGTGTTAATTTGTGTTTTCATTTCTCCAGTCTAAGTACTCAGGAATGGGATTGCTATGTCATATTGCTAGTGTTTCACTTCATTAGAAACTAATTTCTGGAGTGGCTGTACCATTTTTCATTCCCCTCAGTACTTGATATTGTTGGTATTTTTTATATTAGCAGTTCTAATAGGCATTTAGTGGTATCTCATTGTGGGTTTTCTTGTTTTGTTTTTGCTGTGCCAGTGATGGAACCCAGGGCCTCCTGCATTTTGTAATTTTAATTTGTGTTTCTGTAAAGGATACTAATGTTGAACCCTTTTCATGTGCCTATTTGTTATTCATAGAATCTCTCTGGTGAAGTGTCTGTTCAGGTCATTTGCCAACCTTTTAAATGGTTGTTTTCTTAGTGCCTCAACCCATTTTTGTTTGGCCTTTTTAAACAACATCAGTAAGTAATGTTTCTTGTTCTCCTCACTTTTCTTACTGTCTTATTAAAAGACAATGTCTGAGAACTTCAGAGATGGACCAGAGGCCAAGTTTAATTGTGTGTTCTCTGTGTCACCTTGTGATCTTTTTTTTTTTTTAAATATTTATTTATTTGCTTTTAGTTGTACACAATGCGTTTATTTTTACGTGGTGCTGAGGATCGAACCCGGGCCGCACACGTGCTAGGCGAGCGCTCTACCACTGAGCCACATCCCCAGCCCTCACCTTGTGATCTTAGACAGATTAATTACCTGATAGGATTATTATGAGAACTGAATAATTTTAATTAATGAAATGCTTGACACATAACTGTACCTAAAACTTTCTCCTTTCTCTCATCTCTCATCTTTTGAGATGCTCAGTGAAAAGAGTCTGAGAAAAGAAACCTGACACATGCTGGGTGCTGTAGATGGCTTTTGGAGGGTTACTATAAATGTGGGTGTATTAGTGGTTTTAAAAATCAGACATTTCTTTGTTGTAGGATTTGTATTCAGCTTTTTCTTGTTAGTGGTTTAATAGGCTTGTGACATCTCTTTAATGTACTGTTATGGAACACACTTTGGCAAATATTGACTTATTTAGCATGTTGTCCCACATAGTATGACACACAATAAATACTCATTGTTTATCAAACATAGAGATAGATGCATGATCTCATTTAGCTTTTAAGACTTGAAATAAGCATTTAGAATATATTAAGTATTATCATGAGATGGGTTATGTAACTTACCAAGTTTTTCTTTTTTTAAATCTTTTCTGTTTATGACTCCTTTTTCCATTTCTAAAACAAGTTCTAGGCAGTGGTTTGAAAGTTTGGTCCTTAGACCAGTAGCATCAGTATCTTCTCTGAGTGATATTAGAAATGCACATTCTTTCTCTTTTGTTTTCTGTTCCCCTCCCTCCCCCTCATTTCTTTCTTTTCTCAGGGCTAGGTTTTGAACCCAAGGTCTAGTACATGCTAGGCAAGTGCACTACCACTATGCTACATTTCCAGTCCTTAAAAGATTGTTTTCCTAGCCATGTGTGGTGTCACACACCTATAATCCCAGCAGCTTGGGAGGCTGAGGCAGGAGGAGCAATGGCGAGGCACTTAGCAGCTCAGGGAGACCCTGTCTTTAAATAAAATACAAAAATAGGTTTGGGGATGTGGCTTAGTGGTTGAGTGCCCCTGAGTTCAATCTCCAGTACTGCCCGCCCCGCCAAAAAGGATTGTTTTCTTTATTTCTTTGAAACATCTTACAGTTCTTACCTGGTCTGTGAATTAGTGAACTGGAAGTGAACACAATTAATGATGGTGGTAGAGTGAAAGCAGATTTTTGGTTGTTCTTTTAATCTTACATTGTGATGTAAGATTAAAAGGTGATAGTGATAACCTTTACTATGAATCATTAATAGTTCGATATTGATGGATCTTCTAGTAAAATGAATTTCATAGAGAGCTTTATTAAAGTATGTCATGAAATTTTCCATTAATTTGGCAATTTCACTGATAGTCTTATTTTAAGTTGTAGAAGAATAGAGCTCAGCAATGAAAATAACAGATTGAATTCTGAATTTTTATAAATTAATTTGGTCAACAACAGAAAATTAATGTATGTTCTGAACCAAAAGAATTTTGTAATTTAAAGTTATGATTTTTTTCTTCTTGTCTGTACCATTCATGCTATAGGGAGGATTAGGATTCCTTTTTTTTTTTTTTTTTTTTTTTTGTGTGGTACCGGGGATTGAACTCAGGGATACTCCACCACTGGGCCACATCCCCAGCCCTTTTTTGTATTTTTTATTTAGAGACAGGGTCTCACTGAGTTGCTAAATGCCTCAGCCTCCCAAAGTGCTGGGATTACAGGCGTGCGCCACCGTGCCTGGTAGGATTAGGATTCTATTGCTGGATGTGTTGCTTGGTGGTAGAGCACTTGTCCAGCATGCACAAGGCCCTGGGTTTGATCTCCAGTACTGTAAAAACAGAAAAAAGAAAAAAAAAGAGGATTGTATTGCTTTGGACAGCCAGAAGCTGCTGAAGTAAGGTCCTTTATCTTAGTTAAAGCTGTTCAAAATATCTATATTTAGCCATCAGGGAATAGCTTGTAGCCAGTACCCAAGTAATATGGGGAGTGTATGTATGTGTAAACGTACCTCTTCATAGATATTGGAGAACTAGCACTTAAAGTCTGAAACAGGAAGAACCAACTTTTTTTTTTTTTTACTTTTAGCATCACATGATAAGATTGTTGTCTATAACAAGGCAGTGAAAATAACCAAATAGAATTCGGTTAAAGAAACTAGAACTAGGGCTGGAGATATAGGTCAGTTGGTATAGTGCTTGCCTTGCATGCCCAATCCCCAGCCCGCCCGCCCCCCCCCCCCCCCCCCCCGAAACTAGAACTATATTATGTCCCAGTGGATACCCACATATACATTACTTTTTAGGTGTGATGTTGTTTTTTTTTTTTTTTTTTTTTTTTTTTTTTTTGGTACCAGGGATTGAACTCAGGGGCACTCGACCACTGGGCCACATCTCCAGCCCTTTTTTGTATTTTATTAGAGACAGGGTCTCACTGAGTTGCTAAGTGCCTCGCCACTGCTGAGGCTGGCTTTGAACTCGCGATCCTCCTGCCTCAGCCTCCCAAGTACTGGGATTACAGGCGTGCGCCACCGCGCCCGGCAGGTGTGATGTTAAGATGAGTCATAGCTGGGTGTGGTGGTGCTGGCCTGTATTCCCAGTGGCTTGGGAGGCTGAGGCAGGAGGATTACAAGTTTAAAGCCAGTCTTAGCAACTCGATGAGAACCTGTCTCTAAATAAAACATAAAAAGGGCTGGGATGTGGCTCGGTGGTTAAATGCCCCAAGTTTAATCCTCAGTACCAAAAAAAAGTCATACATTAGGGGAAAACTTTTTTGATTTTAGTCATCCTTTCTTTGAGGAAAAATTAAAAGGAAGCATACTTTATTCCATTTTTGGTCTAAATAAGGTTGTTCCAAGAAGAGATGAAAGTTGTCCAATCACTAGAGAAGAGGTTATATTTTTGGATGGATGCTAGGTTCTGGAATGACCCATACAAATTTCTGAAAACTTTGATGAATCATTGTGCATCAACTCAGGAAAAAATTGTGATTATTTTGTTGGGATAAATGGTAGATATTTCCAGTTTCCTTTGATGGAACAGACTGGTAAGCATATGCATATCATTCTAATTAGTCTCCTTTGGTTGACTCTTAAAATGTTATCCTCTGTATGTATGGATGGATCACAATCAGCCCACTTTGGAAACTTGACTGTTATTCACATTTCCATCACTGTAACAAAATACCTGAGATAAATTAACTTAAAGGAGCAAAGTTTTATTTTGGCCCACAGTTTGAGAGGTATCAGTTCATGGTCAGTTGACTCCATTGCTTTTGTCCTAATGAAGAACATCATGGCAGGGAGCACATGTTACAGTAAAACTACTTACCCACATGATGGCCAGGAATCAGAGAGATGGAAAGAGACCCAGAGATGTGAATATTCCCTTCAAGGGCACATCCCTAGTGACCTAACTTCTTTCCACTAGTCCTCACCAACCGAAGGTTCTACTGCCTCCCAGTAGTGTCATAAACTGGGAATCAAACCTTCAGTGCATAGGCCTTTGGGGGGGCAGGGCGGGGCATTAAAGATCCAAACTACAGCAAGAACTTTTTCCAGTTCTTTTTGTATTATTTCTATTGCATTAGAGAGACTGCCTGATATAGTGAAAAGCACATGGGCCTTGAGTTCAACAAGACCTATGTTTTAATTCTGATTTCACCACTTAGCCCTGGGACATAAATAAATGACATTTCTGAGCATTTGTAGGTTGGTGATAATGCCTGCCCTTCAGAGCTCTAGGTAGTGATATCATAAGTTATAATATGCCAAAATTACTGGGGTGCCTGCTATGTGCAAAATACAGTGATTAACACAGAGGAAAACCAGTGATCTTATTGTGGAATGCAAGCAGCTGTTTAAAGAAACTTATCTGCAGATGGCTAGATGAGTCCTTCCGAATGCAAATACCTTAATATTTTCTCAGAATAAGTATACTTTCAAAAAGAGGGCAAATATCGTGTACAACTACAGTGCACCAATTTTTAAAAAATGTGTGTGTATGGGGGAGAGGGCAAATGATAATGTAAGAAATAATGAAAAGGGGATGCTCTGGGTCTTTTCCCAAAGGACTTAAAAACAGCATATTACAGTGACACAGCTACCTCAATGTTTATAGCAGCACAATTCACAGTAGCTAGGTTGTGGAACCAACCTAGATGTCCCTTGGTAGATGAATGGATAAAGAAAATGTGGTATATATACACAATGGAATTTTACTCAGCAATAAAAGAGAATAAAATAATGACATTCGCAGGTAAATGGATGAAGTTGGAGAATATAATGCTAAGTGAAATCAGTCAATCTCAAAAATCCAAATACCGAATGTTTCCTCTGATATAAGGAAGCCGGTTCACAGTATTGATGGGTCGGGGTACATAGGAGGATTAGAGGAACACTATAATGGTCAAAGGGAAGGGAGAGGAAGGGAGGGTGCAAGGGGGGAAGGGGGAAAAAGTGGTTGAATAAGATGGATATCATTATTCTAAATTCATGATTGAAGACTTGAATGCTGTGAATATACTTTGTATACAAACTGTTTTATGTAAAAAGATGCTATATATGTATAGTATGAACTGTAATACATACTACCATAAATAAAAATTAAAAAAAAAAAAAAAGAAAAGGGGATGCTATTAGTGAGATGATATTAAGAGGTTCTTTTGGCCAGAACATATGAATTCCTGAGTACCACCCTAGATTGTTCACTTATCCAAGAATCTCTTTCAAGAATGACATCTGCACATGGAACTTAAGCAAGTCAGGATAACACATTCTGTCATCAGCAGTAGTTTTTGGTTTCAAATACCATTGAAGAAATTTAGTTAGCTTAGGACTGAATTACAGATTTTTTACCTTCATTGTTGGTTGAAAAGACTGTACCTTTAAAGAGGCAGGATAGAAAAAAATGTGGCACAATCATTGTCTCTGAATATAATAAATCATAGTAAGCTTTTCATGTGCTTGAAAGTAGAGCCAAGAGATTAATTCTTGTGAGAAGAATGAAGAGCTGAGTGAAGAGGAAAATTTCAGCTTCTCTTTCACAGAGACCAGTACATAATTAAGCATTCTGTATAAGTAAAATTATAAATTCACCAGTTTAAATTTCTGAAATATTCCAACTTTAAAACTACTTGGTTTAGAGAGCTATACATACTTTCTGGTAGTTGGTATTTTGGTCACACAATGGAATGTGTGGGTCCACTTTAGAAATCGATCACAATATGTCTTATTTTAAGTTTTGTTCATTCTTTATAAATTGAAAGATGATTAAACCAATTATATGTTGCTTTATAAATATATAAAAAAGTATTGGGCCACTGATAGAATTTGCTTTGAATTTCTTTTTTAAAACTATCATTGTTTGTAGATCTATGTATAGGAATATATAATAAAACCCTGAAATAAATAAATAAATTAGCATAGGGTCCACATAAACTAAATTTCTTCTATTGCCAAATGTCCTCCCCCCTAGTACTAGAGATCAAACATAGGGCCTTGCACATACTTTACCACTACATCTCTGTCCCCCAAATCTTAAGTTATAGGTAGGAATTGGTAGATTATATTTTAATTTTAGCTTGAAGGCTAAAAATTGCTGAGTGTGCCTTAGAGAAGTCTTTACGAACAACATAAGGAAAAGACTGGATTAAAATGTGTGAAAAATGTTATCAGTAATTTCTGGGAAATGGAATTCTTTTAGCCCATTTGCTATGACTGAATACCTGATAATGCATAATTTATAAAGAATAGGGATTTATTTAGCTCATGATTCTGGAGGGCTGGGAAGTCTTAAGAGAATAGTGCTGGAATCTGCTTAGCATCTGGTGAAGGCCTTATTGCTGGGCCATGGGAGGCATCCATGGTGCCATAGGGCTAGTGAACCAGAGAAAGCTCACTTTTATAATGAAACCACTCCTGAGATAACCCATTAATCCACAGATGGATTGATCTATTAACAGGGCAGAACCCTTACAACTCAATGACTTCCCTAAAGTTCCACCTCTTAAGCGTCATTTACATATTAATTTGAAGATTTAAGTTTCTAGCGCATGAAATTTGGGGACACAGTCAAACCATAGCACAGCTATCCTAACTGCTTTCAATTGTCTTCATTAATGTGCGTTCCGGATTCTAGAAAATGGGTGCTTACACACTTACATAAGTAAGGAAAAATGATGTCAACAAATATTTACTAAATACATATGCTAGGAAAATGAATATGAATAATAAGACATGTAATCTCTGCCACTGAGTGGGATTAGATAAGAACAGGCAGAAATGGGAGTTGGGGACAGACATAAGTAATAGTACTTTATATTTTTCTGTATTGTGCAATATTTTGTTCCCCTTCAATAACAATACAAATCCATGCGATTGTGATGCAGGATAGAATTATGAAGTTTATCTTAAGCATGGGAGAAAACACTTTCAGAACAGGGAACAGAAGATGTAAAATATAAATCAGATGCTTCAAATGATGAATTTACTAGGTAACTGGGAAGAAAGAAGATTTATGAAAAGAGAATTAGCACTTACAAAGATGAACATATTGAAATCTTGAGAAAACTGCTGTAGAGCCATACATTGAACTCTCTGTATTTATGGTTCTGCATCCTCAAATTCAACCAACTGTGGATTGAAATATTCAGGGAAGAAATTGTGTCTATATTGAGCATGTACAGACTTTTTTTTGCTTACTGTTATTTATATATTACATTATAACACCTATTTACATAGCAGTTACTTTGTTTCAGGTATTATAAGTAATCAAAAGATGATTTGAAGTGTACTAGAAGTGT
The DNA here is from genome assembly GCA_025594165.1 of Tamias sibiricus. NCBI lineage: Eukaryota > Metazoa > Chordata > Mammalia > Rodentia > Sciuridae > Tamias > Tamias sibiricus. The sequence goes on along the minus strand of CM046669.1, from coordinate 13,625,168 downwards.
CTAGTTTATATGTAAATTTTATATCATTTTATATAAGAGACTCGAACATCCACAGATTTTTATATCTTCAGGGGTTCTGAGAACCAATCCCTCATGGTTACTGAGGGACTGCTGTATAGCATAAGGTCTGAGAAAGGGAATGATGGTAGATGAGACTGGAAAGGTAAGCAAGGGCCAGACCATGGAGGATCTTTTGTATGCTAAGGATACTAAGGATTTTTGTATACTAAGGATTCTGTTTACTATAAACCCATCAAAGGTTTTAACTTGGGATTTGTCTTTTCAAAATGCGAGTTTAGAGATAATGTAGATACTAGATTCAAGCAGAGTGAGATGGAAGTCAGGAAGGTCAGAGAGCTAAGAAATAAGACAAAAGTAGGAACAAAATGAGTTTGGTTGCACTCTTAAAATTTTATTTATTTATTTATTTATTTATTTATTTATTTATTTATTTATGTATTTATGGTGCTGGGGATTGAACCCAGGGCCTTGTGCGTGTGAGGCAAGCACTCTACCAACTGAGCTATATCTACCCAGCCTGAGTTTGGTTGCTTTTAAGGACATCTTAAGTGTACTTTTCCATAGGTCATTAAGAGTCAAGTGATCTATTACTCAGGAGAGTGATTCAGATCAGTAGGATTTATTTGGGAGTTATGGTGGCCAATATCTCAAAAGATAGCGATATTCTAATTCCCAGAACCTGTAAATGTTACCTCCTATGGCGGGGGGGGGGGGGGGTAGGGATAAAGGGGTGTGTGTGTGTGTGGTCTTCAGAGGTATGATGAGGAGCTTATCCTGGATTATTGAGTTGGGCCCTAAATGCTATCACTATGTAAGAGACAGAGATTTCACAGACAGAAAGGAGAAGACAATGTGAAGATGAAGCAGAGAGATCTGAAGGTGCTGCTTTTGATGATTGAGTGATGTGGCCACAAGCCACTGAAAGCTGGAGGAAGCCAGCAATGGATTCTCCCAGAGAGCCTCCAAAGGAGCTGTGGCCCTGTTGACCCTCTGATTTTTGTCCCAGTGTGCCAATTTTGACTTCTGGCCTTAAAAATTATTAAAGAAAGCATTTCTGTTGGTTTAAGCCATCTCTTTTATGGTTATAGCAGATAAAGGAAATTAATACAGCAGGCAGTTGTCTAGTTTATAATGAAAAAGAATGGGTATGAATGACTTTACCTATGGAGAATGCATAGCATGAGAAGAAAAGAAGATGAGGATAGATGTTTTTGTAATCTGGTACCACTTAGACATACATTATTTTGAATTAGTATTTCAGAAACTGAATATAAAACCTTATAATTATTGCCAGTTTTTTTTAAAAAAATATTTATTTATTTACTTTTAGTTGTACACAATGCAATGCATTTATGTTTACTCGGTGCTGAGGATCGAACCCGGGCCGCGCACATGCGAGGCGAGCGCTCTGCTGCTGAGCCACAACCCCACCCTATTGCCAGTTTTTTAATAAAAAGTTTTTGATGGAATGCTAATAATTTCCTTTATCTTTTGTATAAATGTTGAACTATGTTAACTTTCAAATTTGCATCTTAGTATATTCTAGTTTTGTTTTTGTAACTTTCTTTGATATCTTCTGGGTGTTACTTTATATTCTTCTTGCTCCAAACCAGAGAATTAATATTTGTTGCCATATCCTCTTTCCAAGTTATTATCCAATTTGTTTCAAAAGATTTCTTGAAGCCGGGCGCGGTGGCGCACGCCTGTAATCCCAGTATTGGGAGGCTGAGGCAGGAGGATCCGAGAGTTCAAAGCCAGCCTCAGCCATGGTGAGGCACTTAGCAACTCAGTGAGACCCTCTTCTCTAATAAAATACAAAAATGGGCTGGGGATGTGACCCAGTGGTCGAGTGCCCCTGAGTTCAATCCCCGGTACCAAAAAAAAAAAAAAAAAAAAAAAAAAAAGATTTCTTGAATCTGTTATTATTCGCTGTTCTGTTATCAGGGCCTCTTTCACCTCAGTTCAGGTTGCTGCAGCAGACTTTGAGTATTCTCTTTCAGGTGGTACACCTGGAGTCTTCTAGACCAGTATTCTTTTTTTTTTTTTTTTAATATTTATTTATTTCCTTTAGTTGTACACAATGGAATGCATTTACGTTTACGTGGTGCTGAGGATCGAACCCGGCCCGCGCACGTGCCAGGCGAGCGCTCTACCACTGAGCCACAACCCCAGCCCTAGACCAGTATTCTTTAAAGAGCATAATCAATGTGTTACTCCTTCTCACAAATCTAAAATGGCTTTCACTTGACTTACTGTGAATTCTTACTATAGTCTAAATTTTGTGGAAAGATAAATTTATGGAAGGAAGGAGTAAGATTTGTTTGCATGCTTCTTTGGTGCTATCTCTGGGCAAATGAGAGTCTATACATGTATCACCAGTAAAGGAGAATTTCTGTTCTACCTTTAGGTAAAAAAGCAGGAGGATAAGAAGAGATTTCCTCCACTTGTTGTATCTTAATTGTTTTTAACTCAAAAATAGTCTATGTCAGAGGCATATTTTGGGGCAACATTCTGGTTTTCTTCACTTTACTAATGAATTTAAACAACTTACTGTTGTTTCCTTTACAACTTGCTCTTCACCCTAGTGAAGTGAGCATTCACACATAGCTGGTGAACATTAAGATGTACATTTTTTGAGGGCTGTGTCATGAGCTTTAAGAATATCCTTAACCTGAAAATTTGTCCTAATGAAGTAATATTAGAAAAGAAAAATTAGGAGGTACAAATTACGCATGTTATTTGGTAATAGAACAAAATTGGAAATGATGGTGTTCATCTGCAAGATGAAATATAAAGTTTTCAAAGATTTGTTAGAATATGAGAAAATTCTTACAATATAGTTTAAAAAAAATAAATGCTTTACTCATTTATTAATACCTCAGTAGTAGTTGACTTTCAGTCATTCTGTCATCCCTCAGAAGTCAACTTTTTTAGTCTCTGGTAACTTTCTCATCCATCTTTGCTTGATGTTGTTAGTCTCCTTTGCTGATTCCTCATCTTTCTGTGTGAACTTTCTAAATGTAGTTTTTCATTGCTTAGTCCTAGATTCTGCACTTTATTTTTTAAAATTTTTAAATTAACATACAATAAAATGGACCTTTTGGAGTGTACAGTTAAATTTCAGTCCATGTATAGATTTGTGTAATTGTCACTGCATTCAGGATACTGAGTAGTTTCATTACCCCATTAAAAAATAATAACAATAAAAACACTTTGTGGGTCACACCTTTCCTAACCCTTGGCAACCACAATGGTTTTGTCTGTTGGAAAATGTAGCCTTTTGTTACTGGCTTCTTTGGGAAACTCAGCATAATGCTTTTGAGATTGATCCAAGTTGTGTATATCAGTTGCTTCAGATATCTTTTTTATTTTTTCCTTTTTATTGCTGAGTAGTGTTCCATCATGTATTTGTTGCAGAATATGTTCATGCAGTTTGTCTGTAGATGGACATTTAGGTTGTTTTCAGTAAGTATGAATAGAGCTGCTGTAAACTTTGTGTGCAGTTTTTTTGTTTGAACATAATTTTCATTTCTCCAGCACAAATACTCATGAATGAATTGTTGGATCATATGGTAAGTATATGGTTTACTTTCTGAGAAATTGCCAAATTATTTACCAAGGTAGTGGTACTATTTTTCATTTCGCCTGTCAAAGTGTGAAGGGTTTTGTCTGCATCCTAGGTTAGTATTTGGTATTATAATATTTTTGTTAGTCACTCTAATAGATATGTAGTAGTATCTTATTGTGGCTTTAATTTGCGTTCTTAAGTGTCTGTGATGTTGAACATCTTATTTATCATTCCTATATCCTCTTGGCTGAAGAGGATTTTTTAAAAAAAATATTTTTTTAGACATCAATGGACCTTTATTTTATTTATTTTTTAAATTTATATGTGGTGCTGAGGATTGAACCCAGTGCCTCACTCATGCTAGGCAAGTGCTCTACCACTGAGCCACAACCCAGCCCCTGAAGAGGATTTTTAACCCATTTTTTAAAAAATTTTATTTTTTAAATATTTATTTATTTGCTTTTTAAAAAATATTTGTTTGTTTTGCTTTTAGTTGTACATAATGCATTTATTTATACATGGTGCTGAGGATTGAACCCAGGCTGCGCACGTGTTAGGCGAGCGCTCTACCGCTGAGCCACAACCCCAGCCCCCAGTTACTTATTCTTTTTTTTTTTTTTTTTGGTACCGGGGATTGAACTCAGGGGCACTCGACCACTGGGCCACATCCCCAGCCCTTTTTTGTATTTTATTAGAGACAGGGTCTCACTGAGTTGCTAAGTGCCTTGCCATGGCTGAGGCTGGCTTTGAACTCGCGATCCTCCTGCCTCAGCCTCCCAAGTACTGGGATTACAGGCGTGCGCCACCGCGCCCGGCTCAGTTACTTATTCTTAATGTTCCAAAATTTCCTTCTAGTATTCTTTCCCATTCTATCTAAAAAATATTTTGACAGTTCCTTTAGAGCAAGTCTTCTGGCAACAAGTTTTTGCCTTTAACTGAAAATGTTTGTTTCATCTTCATTTTTTAAGGATAGTGTCAGTGGATATAGAATTTTGGATTGTGACAGGTTTGTTATAATGCTAGGAGTTGAACCCAGGGCTTCAAGAAAATGCTCTAACATTTACCTCCCCAGTCCTTTTTTGTTTTTCTCAGCACTTAAGATTGTGTGTTCTTGGGCTGGGATTGTGGCTCAGCGGCAGAGTGCTCGCCTCGCACGTGTGCGGCCCAGGTTCCATCCTCAGCACCACATAAACATAAATGCATTGCATTGTGTACAACTAAAGTAAATAAATAAATATTAAAAAAAAAAAAAGATTGTGTGTTCCGGGGGCTGTCCTCAGCACCACATACAAATAAAGGCATTGTGTACAACTAAAGCAAATAAATAAATATTTTTAAAAAATGTTTTTTTTTTTTAAAAAAAAGATTGTGTGTTCTGCTACTTTCTAGGCTCCATGATTTCAAATGAGAAAACTTAAGTGATTTGAATCATCAGATTTCACACTTTTTTCTGACTGTTGTCTCCCTAAGTGATCTCATCCAAGGTCCATAGTTTTAAATACCATATAAATGCTGATGACTGCAGCCCAGGATTATCTCTGAGCTTCAGATTTATATATCAGAGATCTTAGTTATAGCTCTCAAATTTACTTGTCCATGGAACTTGCAATATACTACTATTACTTCTGAATGAGTTACATGGCCATCTACCTAGGTACTTAAGTCTGAAACATAGTAGCCAACAAACAAACCACCCCCACTTACATTTTATCTAAGTAATAGGCAAGCCCTGTGGATTTCCATCTGCAAACCATATCTTTTAAGCTCTTCTACTTTTCTGTCTCCACTGTTACCATCCTGTTCCAAGCCAACATGATCTTTTTCAGAACTGTTGCATATTTTTCTGTTTCTAATTTTGTAAAGATGGAAGTCAAACCGTATGACCTCCTTGCTTAAAACCATTCACTGGATTTCCTTTATACTTGGAATAGAAGCCTAAATCCTTAAGTGCTTGATCTGGTCAACTCCCGACATCCACAGTAGTGGTTCCTCTTTTCATTTTCTATATATACCAGGTTCTTTCCTATTGTAGGGTTTTTGCACTTGTTGCATTCTCTCTGTCCTCCCTCCCCATCCATTCTTTACTTGGATGCTTCTTTTGCTTCTAGCTTTAGTTTGTCACTTCCATTTAAATAGTATAATTTCCTGCCTTAACCTGTTATTAAAAGATTTGCAAAAAATGACAGTGCTGTTCTTACCTTTTAATTCTCTTCTGAAAGTTATTTTATTTATTTATTTTTATGTGGTGCTGAGGATTGAACCCAGTGCTTCACACATGCAAGGCAGGCGCTCTACCACTGAGCTACAATCCTGGCCCTGAAAGTTATTTTTTAAATAAAGTGTTTTATATTAAATAATGGGTTTATTGTTATTTTAGAATTAATAAATATTGTTAAAATTTCTCAGCTTTAATTTCAGATATGGTAATGTGTAATGTAATGTGTAATTTGTGTAATGACAAATTTTGTAACCCACATAAACCAAAGATCTTTGGAGACCTATTGCATATTTTTAATTTTTATTGTGATAAGCTATTCATAACACAATTTACAATTTTGACTACTTTTAGGTGTACATTAAATAAATTTACAGTGTTGTACAACAGTCTATTTGCAGAAGTAGGTTTTGAGAACGAGAAGAAAATTATAGATGTTTCATATTAATGGAATTACACAATATTTGCCTTTTGTGTCTCTAACTTACTATATATATATTTTTAAATATATTTTTCTTGGGGCTGGGATTGTGGCTCAGCGGTAGAGTGCTCGTCTAGCATGTGGGCGACCCGGGTTCAATCCTCAGCACCACGTACAAATAAAATGCATTGAATAAAAAAACGCATTGTGTACAACTAAAAGCAAATAAATAAAAATATTTAAAAAATATATATATTTTTCTTTAGCTGTAGGTGGACACAATGACTTTATTTATTTTTATGTGGTGCTGAGGGTCGAACCCAGTGCCTCACACGTGCTAGGCGAGCACTCCACCACTGAGCCACACCACTTAGTATGTTTTTAAAACTCATTTGTGTTGTATCACATATCAAAAATCCATTCCTTCTTATAGTTCAATAATTTTCTATTATATGTATACGTTTTGTTTATTCATTTATCTCCTCTTTACTCTTAGTTACAAGAGCAATTTAAAATGTATTGATAATTTAAATAGAAATAATTAAATAGTAAATCATGTGGTATAGAATCTACATATTTCCCCATAAATTTTTTATAATCCAGAGGAGAAATTCAACCTGGTATTTGAAATTCTGAGTCATTATTTGAAGTCAATAATTAATTGTTTTCTCCATGAAATGGACAGACTTTATAAAGATTAATTTCATTGAAAGCATAAGTTTGTTTTATGTTGTTGTTTGGTGCTGAGGATTGAACCGAGGGATGCTTTGACACTGAGCCACATCCCTAGTTCTTTTTTCTTTTAATTTGAGACAGGGTCTCACTAAATTGCTGAGAGGCTGCCTCAAACGTATGATCCTCCTGCCTCAGCCTCCAGAGTAGTTGGGATTATAGGCATGTGCCATCACACCTGGCAAGCTTTGCTTTTTTATTTTTTTTTAAAACTGTTAATAATTACCTACATCTAATAATAATAAATTGTAATTTACGTTTTACTTTATTGCAGGCTACTTTAGTCTTGCCATCTGTAATTTTACCTTTTTATTTTTATTGACCTAGAATAGTGCTGGTGCATATGGTCAGTGCTTAATAAATATTAAATCAATGAGTCTTCTCAGCTACACAGTTATAAACACTCTTGCAGTATTTTTGTAGATCATATCATTAACGTCATCCATTATTTATAGATTTTACTAGTTTTTCATAAGACACTCTCATTTTCAGGTTCTTAATTTTTATTTAACTTTCTTCCTCTATATTAATAAAGATTAGGGTCAAGAAAAAAAAAAAGATGGTAGAATGAGATGGATATCATTACCCTAAGTGCATGTATGAAGTCACGAATGGTGTGAATATACTTTGTATACAACCAGAGATATGTAAAAATGTGCTCTACAAGTATAATATGAAATATAATACATCCTGCTGTCATTTCTAACAACTTAGAATAAAAAATAAATTTGAAAAAAAAAAACCAGGTATCTCAACAATATAGTATTGTACAATCCAAAAAATAAAATAAAGATTAGGCTTTTGCTTTTGAAAGTTTTAACACTGAAAACTTTTCAATATAATCATGTTATTCTTGTTTTTAGCTTTAGAGCCAAAATGTTAGTGGAGGCAATTATTTCCTGTTTTTTAACTATGAATCAGATAGTAACTATTTCTTTGATTTTGAAATCGTGGTTTCTTGAGCTAACTCGAGTGATGTAAAAGATGAGTCTTGTTAAGGCGTTTCTTCTTCTTCTTTTTTTTTTTTTTTAAAGTGTATTTGGTGTTTTATTATAAACAGTTTTTCTCCAAGGAAATATTTCTTGGCATTCTCTGCATTCTTACCTCATCACCCTTAGAAATGAAAACCTTCCTGTATGTACTGATTCTTAGTTTATTATGAAGCTATATGTTACTCATGTGTGATGAAAATAGCGTGTTTTTTATATTTACACACACACACCTGCATTTAATATTCCCAGAGCTTTCAGAAGCAACTGTTCTGACTCAGTCTTGTGCAGATTATAAGACATTTTTCCTTTAGGCTACCCTCCACCCATTTTGGGAGTTGTGTTTATCCTTTTATTGGTTAACTCTGGCCAGTGAGTACATGAGTAAATGTCACATGCATGTGGTATTACTTGTCAGAGAGGAATTCTAAGACTTCCTCTTTACATAGAACAGTTTAACTTTTGTGCTTCTGACTAGCGGCATGGTCTTAGGGACAGTTCTGCTTCCACCTGAGAGTTATGGCAGAGATCAGAACACATCACTTTGCTGCCTGTGCAGTGAGGCCGCAGGATCTGCTCTACCCAACTTGACAGGTATGGTTTGGAGTTGGTAGTTTGGGAAAGGGTAGATAACCACAAGAGTCAAGTGTGACTGGAGATATTTTAAAAAACTAATCTTACCTGCTATTGTTATCATCTGCATGTTTTGTCAGTAAAGGTTTATGTTGCTTTTTTTCTTAGTATTTCATAGTGGAATCTTTATTGAATATTTATTGAATGCCAAGTATTTACTGAATAGTTAGTGAATGAAAGAATATACGAATGATATTTTATAATACTAAGATACGGATATGTGTCTTAAGCTATGTTGAAAACTGTTGAATAATTTATCCAACTTAGTTTTTAAAAGAAATAAAAAATTATTAGCTTCTTAGAGAACACACAGGTGAAACAGAATACTGTCAAGAGAAAAGTTTATTACATACTTGAAACCACCTAAACTGAAAATTTTGTATTTTAATTTTTTCAATTTCTACCTGACAAATTTCTAATAAAAACCGATTTTAAAAAAAGTTACTAATTAATTGTTGGAAGTGTTTTTTAGAAAATAAAACATTAAGTTTCATATTACTAGGGCTGGAGTTGTGGCTCAGTGGTAGAGTGCTTGCCTGGCACATGTGAGGCACTGGGTTTGATCCTCAGCACCACATAAAGATAAAGAAAAATAAAACAAAGGCATAAAAAAAAGTTTCAGAGTACTCTTGTATTTATTATTTTAGGTTTTAACTTGTTTAATCATGGTGATTTATTCAGTACAAGCTATTACTGCTGTTTTGTTTTTTTATTTTACACACACACACCTGCATTTAATATTCCCAGAGCTTTCAGAAGCAACTGTTCTGACTCAGTCTTGTGCAGATTATAAGACATTTTCCTTTAGGCTACCCTCCACCCATTTTGGGAGTTGTGTTTATCCTTTTATTGGTTAACTCTGGCCAGTGAGTACATGAGTAAATGTCACATGCATGTGGTATTACTTGTCAGAGAGGAATTCTAAGACTTCCTCTTTACATAGAACAGTTTAACTTTTGTGCTTCTGACTAGCGGCATGGTCTTAGGGACAGTTCTGCTTCCACCTGAGAGTTATGGCAGAGATCAGAACACATCACTTTGCTGCCTGTGCAGTGAGGCCGCAGGATCTGCTCTACCCAACTTGACAGGTATGGTTTGGAGTTGGTAGTTTGGGAAAGGGTAGATAACCACAAGAGTCAAGTGTGACTGGAGATATTTTAAAAAACTAATCTTACCTGCTATTGTTATCATCTGCATGTTTTGTCAGTAAAGGTTTATGTTGCTTTTTTTCTTAGTATTTCATAGTGGAATCTTTATTGAATATTTATTGAATGCCAAGTATTTACTGAATAGTTAGTGAATGAAAGAATATACGAATGATATTTTATAATACTAAGATACGGATATGTGTCTTAAGCTATGTTGAAAACTGTTGAATAATTTATCCAACTTAGTTTTTAAAAGAAATAAAAAATTATTAGCTTCTTAGAGAACACACAGGTGAAACAGAATACTGTCAAGAGAAAAGTTTATTACATACTTGAAACCACCTAAACTGAAAATTTTGTATTTTAATTTTTTCAATTTCTACCTGACAAATTTCTAATAAAAACCGATTTTAAAAAAGTTACTAATTAATTGTTGGAAGTGTTTTTTAGAAAATAAAACATTAAGTTTCATATTACTAGGGCTGGAGTTGTGGCTCAGTGGTAGAGTGCTTGCCTGGCACATGTGAGGCACTGGGTTTGATCCTCAGCACCACATAAAGATAAAGAAAAATAAAACAAAGGCATAAAAAAAAGTTTCAGAGTACTCTTGTATTTATTATTTTAGGTTTTAACTTGTTTAATCATGGTGATTTATTCAGTACAAGCTATTACTGCTGTTTTGTTTTATTTTTGTTGTGTATTGCACATTTATCAATAGAAAAAAGTTAATAGGGGGCTGGGGTTGGGGCTCAGTGGCAGAGCACTTGCCTCGCACATGTGAGGCACTGGGTTCAATCCTCAGCACCACATAAAAATAAAATAAAGATTTTGTGTCCATCTATAACTTAAAAAAAAAAATTAACAGAAGGACAAAAAAGTTAACAGAGCCCGGTACAGTGGCACATACCTATAATCCCAGTGACTTGGAAGGCTGAGACAAGAGGACTGGAAGTTTGAGGCCAGTCCAGGCAATTTATTGAAACCCTGTCTCAAAAGAAAAAACTAAAAGGGCTGGGGACATAACTCAGTTCTAGAGCACTTCTGGGTTCAATCCCCAGATCCCTAGTACTGAAGAAAAAAACAAGGAGTGTGGGGAATGGAGAAAGAAAGAAGTAACAAAACTACCTTTTGAAAATTGTCATAAAATAGTTCTGCCACTTGGTTCCTTTACATACATAAGCAAAATTCAGTTTTCTAATGTTTTGTCTTAAGTCCATCATCTACCTCTATAGCAGTATTAACTAGAAGGTTAATTAAATTGCTATCTAAGTTAACCTAGTGTATAGCAGTCACTTCACATTGTTCAAGAATGTAACTTCCCAGCCTACACATCTCCATTCAGGCTTGCACAGTACATGTGAATCATCCAGACATGTCTGTCTTAACTGATGAGGAAAGTGCCACAGACTAAGCCCACTGACGTTCACTTGCTCTGCCCACAAGCTTTTGTTTCATTTTAGTTTTGCCTTTATTCCTTAGCTTTTTCTTCTGTTATTTATTTTCACCCTGTGATTTAAAACATGTTCATTCTTGGTCCCAAAAAATGTTGAATTTCTTTTCTTTAAAAAAGTTCTCCTTTTGTTTGGTGCCAGTAGGTAGGATGGGGTTTCAGTGGATATCCTGTGCAGACGAGTTTACAGGAAATTGACCCTCAGTTCTATGAGAACAAAAGAGTGAGTGGGAAGAGAGAAGAAAAGAAGGAAGGAAGATCTTTTGACTCAGCCAGAAAGACCATAAAACCAGAGAAGGGAAGAGGGGGTGGTGGGAAATGAAAAGGTTTGTTTTCCAAATGGTGGTTCTTTTAGTATTTTTGCCTCAAACATTATTTTTTGTCCTGTGTTTATTAATTTGTGTATTTAAGAAATATATAGTATTTTTTGACCTTTAGATGTTTTAAAAATTTATGTTAAATTGTTCTGTGGGTCTTATCCTGTTTTCTCCCTTTGTCAAATAACAACTTCTTCTTCTTCTTTTTTTTTGTTACTGGTAATTGAACCCAGGAATACTTCACCACTGAGCTACATCTCCAGTCTTTTTCTTTTTAATTTTGAGACAGGGTCTTGCTAAATTGCTGAAGCTGGCCTTGGACTTGAAATCCTTCTGCCTCAGTTTCCTGATTACAGACATGTGCCCCTGTACCTGGCTAAATAACATGGTTTTAAAGAAGCTAACTTTGCATTTAACAGTCTTTCCTTGGGCTTGGAGTTCCTCCTCCATAGATGAATCACATGTTATGGACATGTCCTTGCACATTGACAGTCATCAGTACAGAATTCTTACTCATCCATTTTAAAATGCTTATCTAATTTAAAGTCTGAAACTTTGCCTGGCTCCAGAGTTTGGTTTTATATTCTGTCCTCTTATAGCATCCTCTGAGTATGGCAGTCTACATGTTTTATTATTTTTTGAAACCTCTTATATACAGGCACTGTTTGGTGTTCACTGTTCAGTGGGCAAAACGGAAAATTCCTGTCCTCATAAAACTTGTATTCTAGTAAGGGGAGTTAGATAATATACATACATGTAGTAATTAATAAGTAAATTATATGTTTGATAATAAGAGCTGTGGAGAAAAATAGGAAAGGAAACGTGGAAGATGTGTAAGTGTTGTTAGAAATAGTTGCGCTTTAAAATAGAGTAATCAGAAAATGCCATACTGGGAATGGTAATATATGAGTAAAATGTCATGGGGACAAGTCTTTAGGCGGAAGGAAAACCAGCACAAATATCCTGAAGCAGGAGTGTGTCTGCCATGTTTAAACAATAACAGAGAGAGCCGGGCGTGTGGTGGCGCACGCCTGTAATCCCAGCACTTGGGAGGCTGAGGCAGGAGGATTGGGAGTTCAAAGCCAGACTCAGCAATGGCGAGGCACTTAGCAACTCAGTGAGACCCTGTCTCTAATAAAATACAAAAAAGGGCTGGGGATGTGGCTCAGTGGTCGAGTGCCCCTGAGTTCAATACCCAGTACGGGAAAAAAAAAAAAAAAAAAAAACAATAGCAGGGAGGCCAGTGGTCAGAATGACATAACCTAGAGGGAGAGTAGTTAAGAGATGAACTGCACAAGACAAATTGTGAAGGACCCCATAGGCTCTTGAAGGATTTTGGTTTTTACTCTAAAATGGGGAGCCATTGAAAGAGTTTTAACAGGAGTAACAGTTTGATTTATGCTTTAAGAAAAGCAATAGGAAGACAATTTAGAAGCATGGAAGTCAGTAGCTTCATGAAATAAGATGGATGATTATTTTAGCAGGATGGTGGTAGTGGAGAGGGTGAGAGAGAAATGGATAGACTGTGGATATTTCTGAATGCAGTGCCAATAGATGTTCTGAGTGAATTGGATGTGGTATGTGAGAGCAAGAAAGAAGTCATGAATGATTACAAAGTTTTTGGCCTCAGCACCTGAAAAGATGAAATTATCATCAGCTGAGATGGGAATCCTGTGGGAGAAACAGATTTGGGGTGGTGGTGAGGAGAATGGAGAGTAGTTTTGTATATTAAGTGGAATACTGTTATTAGCGATTTCTAGTCTTCATCATCTGAAATCCAGCACAATACCTAGCATATAGTAAATGTTCACACAAATTATTAGTTCTATAAATCTTACAACTTTTGGAGGGGTGAGGGTTGGCCTAGGCAAGTGTTGTACAACTGAGCTATATACCCATGCCTAATCTTAAATTTTACTATGCTGGGTTTTACAAAGTTTGGTATAAATGTATATAGCATTTGCTGTTTTTGTCCTAATAGGGTTTAAGTTGGCTACAGTGTCTGCTAATACTACAGTACCTCTGACCTTGTCAGTGATAGTAGAAAAGTTCTCCAGGGGTGAGATTTTCTTATATAATTTCAAAAAAACAGCTTCTACCTAAAAAGAATGAAGTGTACTTGAAACTGTACTTTGACAATCATTACACAATAACAATTACAAAACATTGCAATGTGTTACCACTATTTCTGACAAAATCACTTAACCAGTCTGGATCTTGGGGTGTTTAGTGCGGACCCTAATAAATGTGATAAAAAGGTGAATATTTTCTGTGGGTTTTTTTTTTATAATGCTTTTGATTTTAATAAAGGACTGGCATTTGTGACCCAGTGGAAAGTCTGCTGGAGCAAGTAATTTTTTCATTAAAAATAAAAATATAGTACATTGTGACCATTTTAAAGAATGTTTCTTATGTTTATTTTTTTGTTTGTTTGTTTATCTGGTGATCCTAAATTGGTTATCTTGTATATAATTTAACTGTTCCATTCATTGTAACTCTGTTTAAAACAGGGAGCAAGTATTTGCTTTAAATTGATGTTTCAGGACACCCGAACATATCTTTAAGTTTATCATAATACTTTTAATGCAAAACAAAATTTAACTCTAGAAATTCACACATTGCTTTCTTTTCAGAGAAGGAAGGGATGTGATGAAGTGAAACTATGCCACTGTTAAAAGAATTACAGATCCATCCTGCAGTAGGAATTTCTGTCAATATCATGTATATAGTTAAAGAAACATTGGTTAGTGTGATTTTAAGATTAAAATACATTTAATTGTATCCTGTCATACATTTTTGTGTAAGTTAGCAATTCATTCAGCTAATAGTTATTAAACACATATTATGAAAGCTTGACAGAAAAAAGATTCAGTTCTTATCCCTAAGGAGTCCATTGTGAAGTGTGGGAAACAGACATAGATGGAGGTGATTGAAGGAACAAGTGTCAGGCTTTGAGAGCACAGAGAGGTGTGTGGTTTCCTAGGGGAGGTTATCGATTTCTAGGGGAGCTAAATGTTGTAAGATGAGAAGTCAACTAGTCAGAAGAAAAGTGGGGTGAGAACCCCTTCTAGGTGTACAGGACTCAACAAAGCCCAAAAGGTGGGAAGCAGAGAGAGACTTATGTTAAATTTGAGGTGTGGAGTGGGGAGAGGCAAAGCTAGAGAGGTAGGTCTCGTCCATCTACTGATTGTGAAAGGTCTCAAAGGCCATGCATGATAATGAGACTTCAGCTTGATGGTGAACTATTGAAGAGGCTTAAGAAGAGTAATGTGGTCAAATTTTTGTCTTAAATAGATCACTTTGCCAGCTGTGTGGAGGATGGATTTGAGGGAGACAAGACTGGAGGCAGTAGTCCAGGTGAGATGTTTGGGATCTGAACTGAGGTCTTGGAAGTAGACATGAAAAGAAGAAATGGACTTGAAACAAAATAAAACTACAGATTTAAAGGTTTTTCCCTTCAAATATGATAAAAAATAATCTTCTTATTTTTTCCTTTATTTTATTGATAAAAATAATTTAAAATTAAAAGTCAGGAGAGACATAATACAAAAATGTTGTTATATATGACAGATAATTGGATGGTTTTGCCTTAGCAGACAGCCACTAAAATCAGTCTCAGAAACCTAGAAAATTATTTTTGAAAGAACATTTATTTTTTGTATAACCAATGTGGGTTGTGTAAAACAGGTGATCTTTCGGACAGTATAGGGATCACCTGTCTATATGTATGAGTAAATTTAGGAACTATAAAGCTTTGAAGAAGAAACAGGTCTTACAAGGCTTCAGCCACCACACATGGTAGAAATTCATTAAATATTCACTGATTAAATTATCAATATTTTACAAAAATATGCTCAGGAAAAGAAATTAGAGGTTTTTTTTTTCTTCTTCTTAAAGTCATTAAAACAACGAACAATTACAAACTGTTCTTACCTAAAAAGATTGTTTGGAATGTCAAGAATACTTTGTTTTGAACCAAAACATGTTTCTTTCATTTTGCAGAAATTTAGGACTATTTTTGATGAAAGTATTATTTCTGTAATTTTGATATATAATTGGAGGTCTGGATTTACTCAATACTTCCATATTTCTTTTTTCTATAGTTTAATTTCTATGGAGAGAGTAGTGGAAGAAGTGTAGTTTAGAATTTATAAAACATAACTATTCTTTATTTAAGCCATCACCACAACAAAATATCCTGTATGTTTTTCAAAGCTGGGAGCCTCTTCTTTCTGAGCTTCCTTTTTTTCATTTTAACTATGCCTTGTCTGATTTTGGTGCATGCATATAAATCAGAGCTAAACTCTAATTTTGTGGTCCTTTCTCTGACTATCTTGTTACCATTTCAAGGAGTAATTCTCTGTCTAATGCTCAGGAGACACAGTGCCTAATTGCTCATCTTCATGACTCTATAAACTGTACAGTTCTGTTTCACTTTGGAATTGTCAGTATAGACCAGTAACTGAAATACACATATGTGCTGAATTCAAATAAATTTTCAGCTGTTGGGACTCATTGTGAATTCCTTTCCCTTTTTATGTCTTTCAGAAGCTTTGCACCGCCCCTACGGTTGTGATGTTGAATCCCAGGCACTGAATGAAGCCATCAGGTGGAGCTCCAAGGAGAACTTGCTTGGAGCCACCGAGAGTGACCCTAATCTCTTTGTTGCACTTTATGATTTTGTAGCGAGTGGTGATAACACACTCAGCATCACTAAAGGTGGGGCTTCTATATAACATCCAGTTTCTATTAGTGGTTAAGAAATAAAGGAGACTGTCTGGCTTCTGCCACTGACTAAAATTAGCTTGCTGATTTGGGTAGATACTTTTGGTTTGTTCCCTTTTTTAGCTGTGTAAGGGTACTGCCCTATAAAGTGTAACTGTGTTTTTTAGGGTTTATTAAGGATAAAACTGAGTTAAAACACCTTAGAAAAAAATCTATATTCTCAGAAATCTGTACTGTATATAATATGTACATATATATGTATACATATACATATGTACATATTATTAAAATCTGTTTGTTCTTGTCTTTTGAATTTATAAAGGCTTCCACTGGGGAAAGATGTATTTCAGGGTAATTTTTAACTAAATAAAATTGTAACTTAAATGATTATTTGTCAAACAGATGCCTCTTGCTTACAAGTTTCAGAATAGAGAATTAAATGGGAGTGGTCATTCCAAGAAGGCAGCCTGTCCCCACTCAAGGAATGTCACCCATCTGTAAAGAAGGCAGCCCTTCCCCATTTAAGGAATATTACCCTTATGTAAAAATTTAAGGGCATTAATTCTTAACATCTAATCCCATTCATCAAAAGCAGAAATCCTTAAAGCTGAGTTTCTCAAACTGAGGTGTAGGTGTATCCCAGAATGGGTATGATTGTATATTAAAACATTTCAGGAATTTTTTTCAGAGGCATAGGAAAAGTAAAAGTGCCTTCTCTCCTGGCATCAACTGAAAGATTTTGGATAGTTTTAGGAGCAGGTTAGTGATGATATGTATATGTGTGTGGGGATTGTGTTTATGTAATTGAAGGCAAATATTACATAAAGTTTGGGGTAAAACAAAGGACATCAAAGAAATAGTCTGCTGTGCAGTAGTCTCTTGAGCAACAATGCACTCTATTTTACCTTTACTGGTATTTCAGGGGAGAAATTTGCAAAGTGGTGACTTAATACATTCTTTCCTAGGTATAATTTTCTTGTCAGTATTTTCCAAGATAGTGCAGTCACCAAGGGAACATTGATATAGAAAGTCTTGATTTCTCAGTTACCAATTATAGCAACTACTAGTGTGCTGCTCAGGGACTGGAATTTATCTTATGGCCAAGAGTGGTTTCTCTTAAAATCCATGAAATGTCAGATTTTTCTTATCTTTCTTTCCTTGTTTTTTGGTACTGGGGATTGAACCTGGGGGTGCTGTGCCACTGAGCTATATCCCTAGTCCTTTTTATTTTTTATTTTGAGGCAGGGTCTTGCTAAGTTGCCCAGGTTGGCCTGCAACTTGGGGTCCTCTGCTTCAGCCTCCCATGTAATTGGGATTAAAGGTATGTGCCTGGCTAGTTCTTTCTTCTTTGAAGATGATACTTTGTATATGGTAAAAAGGAGAATTCTGCTGGACTCGGTGCCTGCCTATAGCCCAGCTACTTAGTGACACTGAGACAGGATGATATGTGAGCCCAAGAGCTTGAGACCAACCGGCGCAACAAAGCAAGACTCTGTCTCAAGAAAAGAAAGGAAAGAAAAGAAAGGTTTTTTTAGGATTCCTCTGCCTATAGGCCCAATTTTTATGGTAGTCAAAATTTCTAGAGTAGAAAATTCTCCTAACTGCCAAAAAAAAAAAAAAAAAAAAAAAAAAAAACCTGTGATGTTTATATCCTAATTATGATGGTCCGTAGTTACCAGTTCTATTTAAGGAAAGGGCAATATGAAAATACACACACAAAACTTGGTCTTCTAGTTCTGTGGACTAATGGAGAAAAGCAGCAGAGCAACAAGTTTTCGTATAGAATTATAGTTGGCTAGTATTCGTCTGTGTACTTGTGCATAACCACTGCCACACAAGACATACTTTTATCAGTGTACATTGTTATGTATATTATATACCCCCGTGTGTGTATACATGTGCTTTTATGTTTTTCTTCACATATAGGTATTTCAGGTAAGATAGTGGGGGCTACAAAGTTATGCTATGATAAATGTTTCTGGAGGTCACTGGGAAAAGATAGATAGCTACCAGAGTAATTATTTTGAATTTTTCTTCAGTAGCCTTTGACTGGTAACTTCTGGGCCATGTGATTGATTTGGCATCCTTCTGCCTTTGGACCCTCAGAAAGTAGGAGTGAACTCTGTAGAAAGCCTTGTATCTGTTAGAGATAAGAGTCCAAGGCACTACAAGAATTTATTAGATTAACTTTGATACATTACTAAATACCTGTACATAAGTAGTATTTATATGTTAGTAATACTTATACATTACTTAAGTCATAATGCTATCTTTATTACCTTCCCTGTTTTGCCAAAGAAACTTCTAATCTATGCCTGAAAATATAGGGGAAAACATATATTAGAGTCTAAATTTGATGTTAACAACTTTAATAGAGAAATCAAGAACATGGAAATTGAGAGCAAAGACACACTAAGTGACTTGGAGTTTGGGTTCCATCTTCAAAGTCAGCTTCCCTTTCCATACACTAATTTTAGAGGAAAGGATAGGGGATTCATTCTTTGTGGAGAATGGGAGGGAAACCATAACTATATTGGGAAATTGCAACTGTTTTAAAACTCAAGTCTGGAAGTAGCTGTGCTTTGGGAGTCCTCTCTGCCTTCTCCTGC
This sequence comes from Tamias sibiricus, assembly GCA_025594165.1. NCBI lineage: Eukaryota > Metazoa > Chordata > Mammalia > Rodentia > Sciuridae > Tamias > Tamias sibiricus. The sequence continues at coordinate 13,606,340 of CM046669.1, read as the reverse complement.
TCTCCTGGTTTTCTTAGTGAAAACATTGCTGAAAACTCTCTGTTCTTGTGGTTTTTTGTTTGTTTATATCCGTGGTTTTGTTGCCTTAGTGCCAAATGATATTTGGAAGCAACTTGGTATTTCATATCTTATGTCTAATTCTTGATTATCATTATCATAGTAAGCTATTTTGAGGGAAAGTGAATTTTATTTTTCTTGCACTGTCATTTTGTAGCCAGTTGAGTAACTGTTCTGTCATTGTATGTTTCTTAGCATCATACAGTTTCCTGGGAACATTTTTAAGGTGGTATATAAACCTTTAAAATTTTGTAATAAATGCCAGAAAACCATTTCTGTTCTTACAGTTCAGGCTACAAATCAGAGATCAATCAGTACATGGTGAGCAGCCAACTTTTTGTTATTTAACAAATATCTTGGTATCAAAGTTCTTGATTTTTATTTTTCAGTGAGTTTCAAGTTTGACAGTACACTCCATCAGTTTGAAATAAAGTCTTCTCTTTTCTTTTGTTCTGTGATGACTTCATGGCTAGGTGAAAAGCTACGAGTTCTTGGTTATAACCAGAATGGCGAGTGGAGTGAAGTTCGTTCTAAGAATGGACAGGGTTGGGTGCCAAGCAACTATATCACCCCAGTGAATAGCCTGGAAAAACATTCCTGGTACCATGGGCCTGTGTCACGCAGTGCAGCGGAGTATCTACTCAGCAGTCTAATCAATGGCAGTTTCCTGGTGCGAGAAAGTGAGAGCAGCCCTGGGCAGCTGTCCATCTCGCTCAGGTATGAGGGGCGTGTGTATCACTACAGGATCAATACCACCACAGATGGCAAGGTAAGACTTGCCAGTAACCACCGCTACTTGTGGACTGGCTGCTCTCTACAAACAATACTTTCACCGATTAAAGTGGAGTATAGGTTTTTTGTTTTTTTGGTCTCACATGAAATAAGATATTTGTTGAATTTGTGAGTTTAGGATATTTGGCATGTTAGAGCTTGCTCCTTTCAAAACAATAAAGTAATGTAAACTAAAAAGAGGAGTATATTAATAGTTTAAAGATGAGTTACATGCAAAGGTGAAGAATGAAGGGAACTGCTGTTGAAGTTAGCTGTTCTAATCATTAACACAAAAATATACACCCAAAGCCGGGCGTGGTGGCGCACGCCTGTCATCCCAGCACTTGGGAGGCTGAGGCAGGAGGATCACAAGTTCAAAGCCAGCCTCAGCAATGGCGAGGTACTTAGCAACTCAGTGAGACCCTGTCTCTAATAAAATACAAAAAAGGGCTGGGCATGTGGCCCAGTGGTTGAGTGCCCCTAAGTTCAACACCCAGTGCCCCCCCAAAATATATATATATATATATACACACCCAATATATTGACAGATAATTTATAAATTAACCCTTTTTGATGGAAAATTAGAATAATCTTTAGGAAGTTTATGGAGTACAAGTTAAGACTTTTGAGATTGGTGTTGATCATTAAATGTTTAAACAGATCATTTTAGTCATTTAGCAGTTTTTATGTTGGGAAGATCATGTGTTAGAATGAACTTATTTTTCTTTCTTTCTTTATATTTGGGAGGGGTACTGGGAATTGAACCCAGAGGCTTTACCCAATGAGCCAAACACTCAGCCCCTTTTTTATCTTTTGAGACAGGTCTCACTAAGTTACTTAAGGCCTCACTAAGTTGCTGAGGCTGGCTTTGAACTTGGGATCCTCCTGCCTCAGCCTCCCCAGTTGTCGGGATTACAGGTGTGCACCACCATGTCTGGCCAGAATGAAAATATTTAGAATGGAATTGTTATAATTTATGAATTATGAAGCCTGAGAGCTTGTATCAGTTCTTCTGTTGGACAGAAAATTTAGATCAAACACTTTTTTCCATTGTTTCCCTGTGTGATATGCATAGCAGGGAAAAAGCATGGTCTTTAGACCAAGCATACCTGGTTTGCTTGTAATTCCAGACAACCTAGTGAAGATTGGGCGACTTCATAAATACACTAAAAACTACTGAATATATACTTTAAAATGGTGAATTTTGTGCTATATTACAACAAAAATGTTGAATGAAAGAACGCAGACACCAGACATACTGTATAGTTCATTTGTGTATTATTCAGGCAAAGCTATCTAAGATGTTTGAAGTCAGCTAGTGCTTATCTTTGCAGGACTACGTAGGTGGGGGAGGATTCAGGGCTACTTGTAAATTCTTGGTGCGGGTGAGATTTACATGAGTGAGTTTATTTTATAAAAATCATTGATTTCTCTCTCTCTCTCTCTCTCTCTTTTTTTTTTTTTTTTTTTTTTTGGTACTGGGGATTGAACTCAGGGGCACTCAACCACTGGGCCACATCCCCAGCCGCTTTTTTTTTTTTTTTTTTTTTTTTTAAGAGACAGGGTCTCACTGAGTTGCTAAGTGCCTCACCATTGCTGAGGCTGGCTTTGAACTCGCGATCCTCCTGCCTCAGCCTCCCAAGTGCTGGGATTACAGGCGTGAGCCACCGCGCCCGGCTGATTCTCTATTTTTGATATACTTTTCTGTATGTAATCAAGTAACAGTTTCTTTCTGAAATGTAAGCTTCCAGGGGCTGGGGTTGTGGATCAGCGGTAGAGCTCTCGCCTAGCACATGTGGGGTGCTTGGTTCGATCCTCAGCATCACATAAAAATAAAATAAAGGTATTGTGTCCAACTAAAACAAAATATTAAAAAAAAAAAAAAGTAAGCTTCCGTGGTGGATAAAGCCAAAGATTATGTTGCTTTACATTATTATCACAAATAAAACAACTGTTTTGTCAATTACCCTGAAACCCACCTGTAGCATGTGTATGCTTTCTCATGCACTCTCTCTCTCCCTTTCTCTTTTTTAACAGCCTAGACATTCAAGAAAGCACATTGTAGCCTGTATTCCCAGTGGCTCAGGAGGCTGGGTCAGGGGATCACAAGTTCAAGGCCAGCCTCAGAAGTTAGCAAAGCTCTAAGCAATTTAGTGAGACTCTGTCTCAAAATAAAAAATAAATGGCTGGGGATGTAGCTCAGTGGTAAAGGGCCTTGGGTTCAATCTCCAATACCAAAAAACAAAACAAAACAAAAAAAACCCCTCCATGTTGAAATTAAAAATGATTAAGATAATTAAATAAGAATCAATGCCTTCCTCACCCACCTCCAATCTAAATCAGTGGTTAGGTTATCAATTTATGTTCTCTGTAAGATTTGGGGGTAATATTTCATTAACTTTCATAGGAGACCAACCTGTGCTTATCTACTTGAATCTCAGAGCATCTCTCCTTTTGCCTGCCTTATATATTTGGGTTCTATAGCATTGTTGTTTAGAAACTATTTGAAGATCAGTGAGCTTGATGATCCAGAGAGACAAGTTGGAAGTTTTCCCTCCCAGACTGAGTTAATTTAAGAATAGGGGGTGATTTAAACATTAAACTAAAGTTCTCTTGTTGCCCCTGGCCATCAGCATTTAACTCTTTATTTGCCCCAGTTAAGATGTACTTCTGGGGCTGGGGTTGTGGCTCAGTGTAGAGTGCTTGCCTAGCACGTATGAAGCACTGGCTTTAATCCTCAGCACCACATAAAAATAAATTTAAATAAAGGCATTATGTCCGTCTACAACTTGGAAAAAAAATTTTTAAAAAATATACTTCCATCTTCATATCTTAAGGCTTTTTAAAAATTCCTAATCTCTTTCAAGTTGTTTACTTTTTCTGCTTTTCTCACCAGGTGTATGTGACTGCTGAGAGCCGCTTTAGCACTTTGGCAGAGCTTGTTCACCATCATTCCACAGTGGCTGATGGGCTAGTGACAACGTTACACTACCCAGCACCCAAGTGTAATAAGCCAACAGTCTATGGTGTATCCCCCATCCATGACAAATGGGAAATGGAACGAACAGATATTACCATGAAGCACAAACTTGGGGGCGGTCAGTATGGAGAGGTTTATGTTGGTGTCTGGAAGAAGTATAGCCTTACAGTTGCTGTGAAAACATTGAAGGTAGGTTGCTGAGAATTACAGTTTTCAGGCATCTTTGTGTGTGTGTGTGTGTGTGTGTGTGTGCTGATTCACTTGGAAGTACCAGTGTGCTCTTTTTTAACTTTGGAACACTTTCCACCCACTGGTGCCAAACACATCAGCAAATTGTGATGATTAACCCTAGTGCCATTGCTGACAATGCAGGGCAGATTATTCACTGCAATGCAGTGAAACCCTGTGTGGGAAAGGTTTGTCTCTGGAGAATGTTGATGTAGATCTTGGTGGGAGATAAAAAGCAAATTATAAGTTACAAAAACAAAACACGCTGTTTTGCTTCCTGTCAAAGACCCCTGCTGGACAGAATTCTTCATGCATTGTCTATGAATCATGGCTCTTCTTTATTCTGTCATATCTTCCTGCCTCTTGCTTCTCCCATTTCCATGCAATTACATTGCTTTTTCTTGTTCTTAAATTCACAGAAATATTTTTCCTGATAACTACTCTCTCTTCTCTAAGCATCCCAGGATCAGATTACAAGGCTGTCACTCATGCAGAATCTCAGTGACTCTGGGAAATCACTCATATAGGCTACTTTCCAGTAATGAGTATTCGTCAGTTCTATTTATTAAACATATTTTGAGTGTGAGACAATATATGAGGCTTTGCAAACATACACCGCTTCTTAAGTATGTGATTTAATTAGGAAGGTAAACAGCTAACTGCTCTTGTCTCTTCAAACGCCAAGGTATCTAAAAAAGTAAAGAATTTCCAATTTAAGTCTCCTATGTTTCAAGTTGATATAGGATGTGCTATTGAATTTTGCTCACCCTCCTAATTTTTACTCCAGTTTCTAATTTGGATAAATCTGTGAACTTCTGAACATATTAAATTGTAATAAAAAATGTTTTGGTTGTAATAAAATTTCTTAAAGTGAAATGCTAAAATGTTCAACAGACACTCTCTTTTAATTTTAAAACTGAAGTCATAGGATTGTTAGTTGATTCAGATGATTAAGATAGAACAAAAGGAAAGAGATAAATCCCTATTTTATCTTCCCTCTTTTCCAGGAAGATACTATGGAGGTTGAAGAATTCCTAAAAGAAGCTGCAGTGATGAAGGAAATCAAGCATCCTAATCTGGTGCAACTATTAGGTGAATAAGCCCAAATCATAGACTTTCATAAAGATGCTTGCCCCTGGCCCCTAATTATCTTTTAATTATTCTTTAGAATCATGATAAAAGCTCCAAATGAGAATCCATTTTAGGACATGGTTGCCATGGACTGGGGATGTAGCTCAGTGGTAGAGTACTTATTTGGCAAGCATGCAGCCCTAGGTTCAAACTCCAGCACCCCCAAAAAAAGTTTTGAACACGGGGCTGGGGTTGTGGCTCAGCGGCGAAGCGCTCGCCTCTCACGTGCGCGGCCCGGGTTCGATCCTCAGCACCACGTAAATGCATTGCATTGTGTACAACTAAAGTAAATAAATAAATATTAAAAAAAAAAGTTTTGAACAGTAGGCTTTGGGTTGAAAACAAAATAAAATAGGGCAGGGCTGGGATATAGCTTAGAAGTAGAATGCTTGCATAGCACATAAGAAGCCCTGGATTAAATACCCAGCATTGCCAAAAATAAAACAAAACAAAAAAACCAGTGGCTTATCGGAAACTGCCAAGCTTATGATGATTGCCTGATTCAAAATTCAGAAGCATTCAAAATGGTACCAAGTCAAAAACTTATCACAATATTTTCACAAAATAAGGAAACTTTCACGGTAAAAAAGAAACAGATTAGAAAATTGTTACCACACCCATCACTTTACCCAAGCAGGAAATGCTGTAATGTAATAGATTGATTTCACCCATTCAGGTCACAAAGAAGCTTTTGACTAAACCCTTATTTTGTCTTCATAAAGTTGGGCCAGTTTCTTGGGATATTCAGATAGAATCAAACTATCTGAAAGAAGATGGTTTCTTGTTGGCTCTTCATGAAGAATCTGCTATGTGAAAATTCTTGACCATGGAAACAATTGAAATCTTTTTACAACCATTATTACTTCTAGATAAGCATTGTTAGCATGTAGTTGAGTAGGGGAATCATGGGCATGTACAGAACTCTAGAAATTTTGGTCGTCTTAGCCCATTGTGGAATTAACACAAGTACCTCTTTTACGCAAAGGCAAAGGAGTTTCCAGAGAATAATATAATGGAAGCAAAGACTTCCTTATCAACCAACTTCTTAATTTTTGCTATGTTAATTTCACAGAACGTGGCAAAAATTAGCCAAACTAGACTAAGAGTTGTTGAAACATCCTTGGCCATAATGACTTGGATTATTGGAATATATACTAGTAAAACAACCTCTGTCTTTATCTATCAGGTGTGTGTACTTTGGAGCCACCATTTTATATTGTGACTGAATACATGCCATATGGAAATCTGCTTGATTATCTCAGAGAATGCAACCGAGAAGAGGTGACTGCAGTTGTACTGCTTTATATGGCCACTCAGATCTCTTCTGCAATGGAGTATTTAGAGAAGAAGAATTTCATCCATAGGTATGTGAAACCTGATTATTGCCTTCTTGTTTGATACGAAGATGAAAGAAAAAAAACCTTCCCAGAAATTTTCAGACAGAGAAAACTACTTTTTAAAATTATCACAGGGTCCATTAAATGTAATTCTTTTTTTTTTTTTTTTTTTTTTTTTGTGTACCGGGGATTGAACTCAGGGGCACTCGACCACTGGGTCACATCCCCAGCCCTTTTTTGTATTTTATTTAAAGACAGGGTCTCACTGAGTTGCTAAGTGCCTCGCCATTGCTGAGGCTGGCTTTGAACTCGCGATCCTCTTGCCTCAGCCTCCCAAAGTGCTGGGATTACAGGCGTGCGCCACCGTGCCCGGCTAATTCTTTTTTTAATAATTAAATTATCTATCAATTTTAATTTGTTATACATGCTTGCAGAGTGCAATTCATTTTGTATTACATATAAAGAGCACAATTTTTCAAGTCACTGGTTTTACATAAAGTATTTTCACACCATTTGTGTTTTTACACATGTACTTAGTGTATTGATGTCTAACTCATTCTGCCATTATTCCTATCCCCGTTAAATGTAATTTTAGCTTGTAAACTTACTGTGCTCTGATTCTTTTAATGAGAGGCCTTTGTTATTCTCCAAAAGTTAACAGTTCCTATTTTTCCCAGCACTGTCTCTAAGGTCCTTTTGCTCCATCTAGTGGCTAAATTTTTTTAAAAAAATAGCATCTGTCTCAGGAAGTATTTTAAAGCCTTGTAGGCATCTCTTACTTACCTCTGAAACCTATCCCAATACTTATAAACCCATTTCATAAAACCTGCTTTATCTTAGCATCATATAACTGCCTCTTGATGACTGTTCTATAAGTGGTGCAAATTTAGTGGCTTTTATCTGTGTTAGTGATTATCATAAAACAACTACTTATCAACTCTGCTTAGAGTACAAGGAACAAAGAATAGAAATTTATGACCATTTTTCTCACCATATGAGTAGGATCACATTGGAATTCTCTTTCCCGCAGAGATCTTGCAGCACGTAATTGCCTAGTGGGAGAAAACCATGTGGTAAAAGTGGCTGACTTTGGCTTAAGTAGACTGATGACTGGAGATACCTATACTGCTCATGCTGGAGCCAAATTTCCTATTAAATGGACAGCACCAGAGAGTCTTGCCTACAATACTTTCTCAATTAAATCAGATGTCTGGGGTAAGGTTGGAAGAGAGATTTTCCTGTGTGTCATTTCATTTTCTTTATAAATGCCTTTAATTATTTTGAGTTTCTCTTTTATGTGATGTTTAAAATAAGTCCATCAAAAAAGGCACTGTCCCCGGGGGTCTGGTATCTCATGTCTGTACTCTAGGAGGCAGAGGAATGAAGATGAAGATCACTTGAGACTAGAAGTTCAAGAACAGCCTGGATAACATAACAAGACCCTATGTCCAAATAAAAAAGGTCTAGACCTTCAGAGAGGTTACAGTATAGAACTCACATTGCATTGGAGCGCTAATGATCCATTCTTTGTAAAGCTCCCTGCTTTTCACATAGGTTTTACTGCTCATTTCCAGAGCATGTGACACAGAACACTCTTTTCAAGGAAGGCATGAGAGGTTACAACTAGTATTTGTCCTTCTAATAGATCTTGTTTCTAGTACCCTGAGAGAAGAAGGACTTAGTAGGTAGAGTCTAGCTAGCGGACCAAGCAAGTCTGAAAATGTAGATTGTAGTTAGGCAGAAATAGTTGTAGGATTCTAAGTCACTTCTTTCCAGAAAGCTTCAACTCAAAGATAACCAAATTGTGACATAATCAAGCAAATTCTTTTTTTTTTTCTACTGTGAATTTTATCTGATTTTAAATGAATCTATTTTTCATTACTTTTGTGATTATTAGCCAACTTTAAAAATCATGTAATTCAGCCGGGCGCGGTGGCGCACGCCTGTAATCCCAGCACTTTGGGAGGCTGAGGCAGGAGGATCGCGAGTTCAAAGCCAGCCTCACCAATGGCAAGGCACTTAGCAACTCAGTGAGACCCTGTCTCTAATAAAATACAAAAAAGGGCTGGGGATGTGGCCCAGTGGTCGAGTGCCCCTGAGTTCAATCCCCGGTACCAAAAAAAAAAAAAAAAAAAAATCATGTAATTCATTAAATAGATCAAAAAGACTGTTTTAAGAATAGTTAGATTGTGTCACAGACTTTTTATATGGTCTTAGTTTATTATAACTCAGTGTAGTAAAGGAAAAACCTAAATAAAAGTTGTGAATTTTAGAGAAAAACTGTCCTCAGATTTTTTTTTTTTTTTTTTTTTTTTGCAGCATTCCTATGGCAAATACCTTAGACAAATAAATCATGCTATAAAAATTGGCAAAAGGATATATGTATATTTATTTAAATATTTACTTGTTTGTTTTTAGTTGTACACAATGCTTTATTTTTACATGTTGTTGAGGATTGAACCCAGGCCATGCACGTGCTAGGCGAGCGCTATACTGCTGAGCCACAACCCCAGCCCACAAAAGGGTATATTAATGTTGCGTTATGATTGTGATTTTTTTTTTTTTTAAACTGGGAATTAACACTTTTTTTGGTACTAGCACATTACCACTTAGCTACGTTCCCATCCCTTTTTAATTTTGTTGCTTAGGGCCTCCCTAAGTTGCTGAGACTGGCCTCAAACTTGAAGTCATCCTGCCTCAGTCTCCCAAGTCACTGGGATTACAGGTGTGCATCACCACGCCTGGCTGTGAACCAAAATTTTAAAGAGAAGTTACCTAATAATAGAAAATAAATAATAAGTCAGACAAAATACTAAGCTTTTTTTTCCCTCCCTTATTCCTTATGCAGCTTTTGGGGTGCTATTGTGGGAAATCGCTACATATGGAATGTCACCATATCCAGGTATTGACCTGTCTCAGGTCTATGATCTGCTGGAAAAAGGATATCGAATGGAACAACCTGAGGGATGCCCTCCTAAAGTTTATGAACTTATGAGGGCATGTGAGTATTTGTGCATGTTTTAATTTTGAAATGCCAACAAATTGGGATGGTTAACATTGTTAGATTGGCATTTTAAAAGTTTTAAATTTTAAAAAGTTTTCATGGCATTTAAAAAGTTTGCCATTTATCAGCTAGCTGAAATAGTATAGGCTCTACCAGTGAGTCTTACTGGCATACTAACAATAGTTGTCCACAGCCCAAATATTGACACAATAAGATCATAAGAATTGGGTTTGTAGGGGAGTATTGGAGTAGTAGATTAAATTACAGTTGTTGAAATACAAGTTTTTTTTCTTATTTTCTCATTGAGCATTGGCAAATGTGAACTTCAAACTTCTCCTTTCTTATACCCTATTAAATTTCTGAATATATATGCACTTGGTTCTTCACAAAGTTGGACTGAGTTTAAAGACAGGTTTTACTTATTTCATTTTTCTCCTGGAAGAAAACTTTCCATTTTCTAAATGATTTTACACCCCTCCTAATTTTTACAGTAGAGGGAATGGGAACTGAGGCTGGATAGAAGGACCAGCCTTACTAAGTGGATTCTTAGACATCTAGGTCTAGAACTGAGAGGTGGCTACATCTCTACCATAGTGAACATGTTGTAACTACTAAACCCACATCATGATGCATGGACCTCACTGTCTGATATGCCATTGGATATGTAATTCTGGCAAGGAACTTTTTAATATTCTCTTCTGTCACACAGGCTGGAAATGGAGCCCTGCTGACAGGCCCTCTTTTGCTGAAACACATCAAGCTTTTGAAACCATGTTCCATGACTCTAGCATTTCTGAAGGTAAGAATTTGGTGAATTTAGTGTTGGTGGCTAGTTCTGGGCCTGGGGTGAGGGGTAGGTCATTACATTCCAAAAGTATTCAGCTCCTGCTGGGCACAGTGACACTTGCTTGCCTATAATCCCAGTGATTTGGGAGAATAAGGCTGAAAGATCCAAGTTCAAAGCTAGCTTCAGCAAGTTAGTGAGATCCTTTCTCAAATTAAAAAATAAAAAGGGTTAAGGGTGGGGCTGGGCCGTGGCACACGCCTGTAATCCCAGCACTTGGGAGGCTGAGGCAGGAGGATCACGAGTGCAAAGCCAGCCTCAGAAGTGGTGAAGCACTTAGCAACTCAGTGAGACCCTGTCTCTAAATAAAATACAAAAAAGGGCTGGGGATGTGGCTCAGTGGTCAAGTGCCCCTGAGTTCAATCCCCGGTACAAAAAAAAAAAAAAGCTTAGGGGTATAGCTCAGCAGTAGAGCATTCCTGGTTTTTTTGTACTGGCCCCAGTACCTCCACCCCCCCGAAAAAGTGATTGGCTCTTACACTTGACAGCTCTGTTTCAAGATACTTGGTTAGGGTTGGGGTTGTGGCTCACTGGTAGAGCACTTGCATAGCATGTATGAGGCACTGGGTTCAATCCTCAGCATCACATAAAAATAATTAATAAAAAAAAATGGTGAACTTTTAAACTTTTTGTATAACTACTCTTTTATTCATTTTCAGTTGCCTTGTTTCTCATTTATTTAATGTTGAAATTATATTTTCATTAGAAATTAGTATCTTGGGCTGGGGTTGTGGCTCAGTGGTAGAGTGCTTGCCTAGCACGTGTGTAGCCCTGGGTTTGATCCTCAGCACCACATAAAAAATAAATAAATAAAATAAAGGTATTGTGTCCAACTACAACTAAAAAATAAACATTAAAAAAATAGGGTGTCTCAATTTTTTTAAAAAAGAAATTAGTCTCTTTATAAAGAAAATAAGAGCCAGGTACGGTGGTGCACGCCTATAATCCCAGCACTTGGGAGGCTGAGGCAGGAGGATCACCACCAGTTCAAAGCCAACCTCAGCAATGGCGAGGCACTTAGCAACTCAGTGAGACCCTGTCTCTAAATAAAATACAAAAAAGGGCTGGGGATTTGGCCCAGTGGTCGAGTGCCCCTGAGTCCAATCCCTGGTACCAAAAAAGAAAAAAGAAAATAAGTTTGAGGGGCTGGGGTTGTGGCTCAGCGGCAGAGCGCTCGCCTTGCATGTCTGCAGCCCGGGTTCAATCCTCAGCACCACGTAAACATAAATGCATTGCATTGTGTACAACTAAAGTAAATAAATAAATATTTTTTTTTAAAAAGTAAGTTTGAAAGTTCTTTATGTATCAATATTTATGATAAAGGGAAGAAAAGAAAAAAAAAAAAGTAAGTATGAAAATACCAAACTATTTGAACCACATTTACCAAAGCAGAACCAAGTCATAAAAGCAATATTCAGGGCTAAGGCTGTAGCTCAATGATAGAGTGCTTGCCTAGCATGTGTGAGGCACTGGGTTCAAATCCTCAGCACCACATAAAAATAAATAAATAAAATAAGGTTATTGCATCCAGTATTCTATCATTTATCTTCTGGAAACATATCTTAAGAAAATAAGAGTATAAACAAAATTTAGACACAAGGTTATTGTATCAGAGTATAGTGTATAATGAAAAATTTAAGAACAACTTAAGCATCTAGTATGAAACATACTGTTAATTATTATGATATTATTGAATACTTTAAATTGTATTCTTAAATCTGTTGTCATGGAAAAGGGTTTAGAAGAAATAAATTAAGCTATCAACAGAGATAAACTGTTCCTTACTTTATAAACAAGGGTATGGGCAAGAATTGGTGGCACATACCTGTAATCTCAGCCACTCAGGAAGCTGAGGCAGGAGATTTGTGAGTTTGAGGCCAATCTGGGCAACTTAGTGAGACCCCAAGCAATTTAGTGAGGCCCCTGTCTCAAAATAAAAAGGGCTGGTGATGTGACTTAGCGGTTTAGTACCCCTGAGTTCAACCCTCAGTACCAAAAAAAAGTGTCTGGATACATACAGGCAGTTTCTTACTTTTGTATATAAAGTTTCTAAAATTATGTTCAAAAGTCATACAATGAACTTAGTTATTATAAAGAGAGAAGGCCTGTTCATAGCTAAAAATATACATTTCTTAGTTTCTCTTGACTATTAGACACTGTAATATAATAATGGAATGTGGTATGTATTTTCAGATTTTTCCTTTCCTTTGAAATAGAACAGAGTCAAGCACTTAAGTTCTATATTAGAAGAAGAAATCAGGCAAGTTGATTTTTTTTTTTTTTTTTTTTAGGTCTGCTTTCCTTAGTAATCTATCATGTCAGTTAAGAGAAAGGAAAAAGAGAAGTTCACTACCAAAATTTAATGAAAAATATTTTCATTCTTGCCCTTTGATATTTGGAACTTGTGTTGATTGAAGAGGGTACAGTTGGTCTTTGGGGCCTAAATGCATATGGCAGTCACAGCACTCTCCCTTTATCTGTATGTTTATTTCCCATGGAGTCAAAGTATTAGAAGTCAAAGAGTAGGGGCATTTTCTTTGGTACTTTTTGTGTGAGCTTCCAACTTCTCTTAAATCCTTAGTTTAATATTTCTGCTTCTCTTGAAAATGTAGTGCTTTAGGACACCAGTGCTTATCAATTTTTTTTAAACTAATGCCAATTCAGAATTGTTAAAAAAAGTTTTTGACATTATTCAACCCACATTTTATTGATCATTTAGTCTGGGACCAGGTATTGTACTAAGTCTGGAGATACAGAGATAAGACACAGTTGCTAAATTAGGGATATAAATTTATTAGTAAGATGTAAGTAAAAGAAACACAACTTAGGGCTGGGAGTGTAGCTCAGTAGCAGAGCTCTTTGCCTAGCCATGTGCAAGGCACTGGGTTCAATCCTCAGCACCACATAAAAATAAAATAAAATAAAGGCATTCTGTCCATCTACAACTACAAAAAAAAAAAAAAAAAAAAAAAAAACCCACAACTTAGACTCCTTACGCAATAAAAGGAAGATCTTGTAGCTGACGTCTTCCATCCCCTTACCCTGTCACTCCCACCGCCATCCAGTTTCTCTTTACTTGTGCTTATTGTACTTAAGCTCTGATCTCATTCTTAGAATCTTCCAAGTGGTGTGGGTCATGGTTGCCAGCATCCTTGGGGTCCTATTTTTAGACCTCATGATCAGACAGGTTTGTCTGGCTCCAGCTATAGTATGTAGTCATGTACTCACCACCATTCTAACCAAATGGAATCAGTGTGTGTACTCTCTTGCCTTGGTTCCCAAGTTCCTCAGCTACCTCTGTGAAGAAGACAAGAGGCCTGATAAAAAGGACAATTTTATGACAGAGAAAGGGAGTTTTCCTTTTCAGAAAAAAACACACAACTAATGGGAAGCTGAGGCAGGAGGATCAAGAGTTCAAAGTCAAGAGTTGCAACTTAGCAAATAAATAAATATTAAAAAAAAAAAAAAAAAAAGCCGGGTGCTCAAAATCACATAGCAGTTGTGTGGTGCAGAAGCTGGGGCCAGAGCCCAGGCCTATGGGGCAGGAGAACTGGCCCTAATTACTGCACCCAGGTGCATTTTATACTTTAGCAATCTACTCTCTATTTCTTTCTCAATTTCATGGTTTGTTTTTTTTTTTTTTTTTTTTTTTTTTTTTGGTACCAAGAATTGAACCCAGGGGTGCTTGACCACTGAGCCACATCCCCAGCACCACCACCACCACTCCCACCATTTTAAAATTTATTTAGTTATTTTGGTTTTTAATTTGTTCTACTCCCAGTCCCTTTTATATTTTATTTTGAGACAGGGTCTCACTGAGTTGCTTAGGTCCTTGCTAAGTTGCCGAGTCTGACTTTGAACTCACGATCCTCCTGCCTCAGCTTTCCATTAGTTGTGTGTGTATTCTGAAAAGGAAAACTCCCTTTCTCTATCATAAAATTGTTCTTTTTATCAGGCCTCTTGTCTTCTTCACAGAGGTAGCCGAGGAACTTGGGAGAGCTGCCTCCTCCTCATCAGTTGTTCCATACCTGCCCCGGTTACCTATACTTCCTTCCAAGACGCGGACACTGAAAAAACAAGTGGAGAACAAAGAGAACATTGAAGGAGCACAGGATGCCACAGAAAATCCTGCTTCCAGTTCAGCACCAGGTGAGGTCCCTAGGCAGGTAGAACCAAACCTGAAATTGCCTTTTTTAAAGAAGTGTGCAGTATGATGCTTTTTTGCCCGTTTCATGCCCATCTTCTCTGAAGACAGTATGGCCTCTGTTTTACCTCAGCTCCTGGCCCTGCATTGCTATTGCTAGTCGTTCTGATCTATCTATCCAATATACGACTTTGCCACCAGCTCCATTTCCTCAGCCCTGGCTCCTGCCTAGTTACCATCTGTATGGTTCTGGTGAAAATGTCTTCATTAAGCCTGATAGGTGATGCCAGGTACATTTGTTTTTAGAGACAGGATGAATACTGAGGTAAGAACCAGCAGGGTATTTCCCCCCACTTATACCCACACCACATTTGGAGCAGTTATCACTGTGAAATGATAATGTATTTATTAATTTCCTCTAAGTACTCCAACACCTGACATTTTATTGATGCTGACAGAATTTTACAGTTCAGTCTTAGTTACTCTAATGGGTTCTCTTCTTGTCTTTTATATGTTATTGATTGTCCATATCTTGCTAGGGTTCATTAGAAGTGCACAGGCCTCCAGTGGGTCCCCAGCACTGCCTCGAAAACAGAGAGACAAGTCACCCAGCAGCCTCTTGGAAGATGCCAAAGAGACATGCTTCACCAGGGATAGGAAGGGAGGCTTCTTCAGTTCCTTCATGAAAAAGAGAAATGCTCCCACACACCCCTAAACGCAGCAGCTCCTTCCGAGAAATGGAGAATCAGCCCCACAAGAAATATGAACTCACGGGTAACTTCTCACCTGTTGCTTCTCTACAGCATGCTGATGGGTTCTCTTTCACTCCTGCCCAGCAAGAGACGAACCTGGTGCCACCCAAGTGCTATGGGGGGAGCTTTGCACAGAGGAACCTCTGTAATGACGACGGTGGTGGGGGTGGGGGCAGTGGCGCTGCTGGGGGTGGGTGGTCTGGCATCACAGGCTTCTTTACACCTCGCTTAATCAAAAAGACACTGGGCTTACGAGCAGGTAAACCTACAGCCAGTGATGACACTTCCAAGCCCTTTCCAAGGTCCAACTCTACATCTTCCATGTCCTCAGGGCTTCCAGAGCAGGATAGGATGGCAATGACCCTTCCCAGGAACTGCCAGAGGTCCAAACTCCAGCTGGAAAGGACAGTGTCCACCTCTTCTCAGCCAGAAGAGAATGTGGACAGGGCCAATGACACGCTTCCAAAAAAATCAGAGGAAGGTGCTGCTCCAGCCAGGGAGAGACCAAAAGCCAAACTGTTGCCCAGAGGAGCCACAGCTCTTCCTCTGAGAGCCCCTTCTGGGGATCCGGCCATTACAGAGAAAGACTCTCCAGGGGTGGGAGTGGCTGGAGTGGCAGCTGCACCCAAGGGCAAGGAGAGGAATGGCGGGGCACGACTTGGGACGGCTGGAGTCCCGGAGGATGGAGAACAGCCAGGCTGGTCTTCTCCAGCCAAGGCTGCAGCTGTCCTTCCAACCACTCACAACCACAAAGTGCCAGTCCTCATCTCACCCACTCTGAAACACACTCCAGCTGACGTGCAGCTCATTGGCACAGACTCTCAGGGGAATAAATTCAAGCTCTTATCTGAGCATCAGGTCACATCCTCTGCAGACAAGGATCGACCCCGACGGGTAAAACCAAAGTGTGCCCCACCTCCACCACCAGTGATGAGACTCCTGCAGCATCCGTCCGTGTGCTCAGACCCTGCGGAAGAGCCACCTGCCCTGACTGCAGGACAGTCCACCTCAGAAACACAGGAAGGAGGGAAAAAGGCAGCTCCAGGGGCAGTGCCCATCAGTGGGAAAGCTGGGAGGCCAGCAATGCCTCCACCCCAAGTGCCTCTGCCCACATCTTCCATCTCGCCAGCCAAGATGGCCAATGGCACAGCAGGTACTAAGGTGGCTCTGAGAAAAACCAAACAGGCAGCTGAGAAAATCTCAGCAGACAAAATCAGCAAAGAGGCCCTGCTGGAATGTGCTGACCTACTGTCCAGTGCAATCACGGAACCTGTGCCCAATAGCCAGCTGGTGGACACTGGACACCAGCTGCTCGACTACTGCTCAGGCTATGTGGACTGCATCCCTCAGACTCGCAACAAATTTGCCTTCCGAGAGGCCGTGAGCAAACTGGAACTCAGCCTACAGGAGCTGCAGGTGTCCTCAGCAGCTGCTGGTGTGCCCGGGGCAAACCCTGTCCTTAATAACTTATTGTCATGTGTACAGGAAATCAGTGATGTGGTGCAGAGGTAGCCACTGTTAGCCTAGTGGGAAGATGCATACACAGTTCTGGGGGGAGAGGGAAAGGGACATGTTTTCCTGTGTTCTTGTTTTCAAAAAATGAAAGACTGATACTTGAGTGTGTTTATGTGAAGTACCTCAGATCCCTGAGTTCTCACGTTTACAGGTTCATCTCAAAAACAAAAAACGCAAACCACGTAAATATAGGAGAGGTAAAATTAGGTAGGGGCAAGGCGGAAACTGTTCTGGAAGTCGGGGAACATGTGGATGTGGCAGAAATGCAGCCCGTCCCTCCCTACCTGGAACCACGTGAGGTGCTGGACCGGGCCACTGGTTGGTACTAAGGGTGCCTATGCTCCGATTTACCTAACTTGATGGGACAAGAAAAGGAAAGCTGGGAATGTACCAAGAGAAGGTTTGTTCTAGGCTATTGGAAGCAGCTGTTAGCTTTGCTTCCACAGGTCATTGCTGCTGTAGTAAGAACTGCAAATCAGATTGCTAGAATACAGAACTGGGAAATGTGGCCCTGTCTGTTTGCTCCTGTCCTGTTTGCCTTTGGTGTATTGGTCTAGGAAGTAAAGAATGCTGGGAAGTTTAGTCTGGGAAATGGAAACCTCCTCCTAAAATTTTCCTTGATTATCAGTCACATCCCCCAGTCTGATATATTATTAATGGACCAGGACTGACTTTCTGCTTGTTGGTGGCTGTCTGTTAACTGTAGGTGTAGGGGGTCTCCTTAGTGGTTCTGCCCTGTCCCTTGCAGGGCAGGCTGTCTTCCTTTATTTCTGGCAGCATTCAGGGCATTAAGTAACATTGACTTTGAAAGTAGTTGTCACTGCAGGTTCTCACAGGGGAAGCCTTTTCTGACATAGTGCCCCTGCATATTGACAAACTGGCCAAGGACAGTATAACTAAAATACCAAGGAGGTGATCCTTTCTTGAAACTGTACAGCCAGGCCTGTGACTGAGAGGAGAAGCTGGCTTGGTTTTAATGACTGTTTCTCCCTCTATCTCAGTAGGGGAAGGCATTCGTATTCCACCCCCCACCCCTTTCTCTCAGCTTGAATTACCCCATTATTCTCACATGCTTTTCTCCTCTCACATATCTGTCCCCCCACCCCCATCGTTGTGCTTGTGTAGTTCATGTTGGGAATATTCTTTATTTATTTTGTCATTTCATCTCTATTTTAAGAGTGCATAATTGAAGGAGTAGGTCCTTTTCAGGGAGTACCAGTTAGATCCTGGAAACCTAATGATTTACCCTTAAATATGTTTTGTCCTTGAAAAATAGGCCTTTCTCTTCCCTACTCAGTATAGTTATGGAAACTATGGCATAGAGCTGAATCTAATGGGTTAAATATTATTAATGTTCTTGGTATCAGGTCTAATTCCAGTTACTGCTTCATTCTTTTTAAAAAGCTTTATGAACACCCTCCCCCCATACACCTCCCCAAAGAGAACCCAGTACAAAATATTTTTATTTTCTTCTCCCAAAGGAGTATTAGCATAGGAAGATAGGAATTCAGCATTGAGCAGTGAGTTTTTCTTCCTGGCTCTCTCATCGATCCTCTGTCAAGCCTCAGCCCCATCTCTTAATCTATTAAATGATGGTAATAGTGGATGTTCTCAAGAGCGTTTTGCAAATAAGTGTATAGGTAACCCTTTGGTAGCCTCTCTGGAAAGCTCTTTAGTGCATTGTTAAGTTGAATTGTTTTTCATTCTTTTCTTTGCAGAGTAGCAGATGCTACTGAAATTTAGAACTGCTGAGCTTCTATTAATTAGAATACTAAGGGAGAAACTGTTTTGATCAAAGAGTTTGGCATTTTTGATCAAGGAAGAAAGTTAGTTTTCTATCACTGCTGCTCCAAAGGAGGCTCAGGTTAAGAGAAGGATTCATAGGGAGGAGACAGTACCAGGTATCCTGGCAGGTGTTAAGTGATCCGTGTCAGTATGTGACCAGTAGCTGTAACAAAAGCAACTAGTGGTCCTGTTAATATCTTTGTAGTAGTTGGGAGAGAACTTGGATTTAAAGCCACCTTTTTTCCTTACTGCTCTCCCTTATCAAATACCATAAACTTGAACTTATTTTAGTAGTTAGCCTTTTAAAAGGTGGGGAAGAGAAAGCTGAAATTTAGAATATTGTTATGCTGCTGTTTTAAGTTTATCCCTGCCATTGTGGAATGCAAGTTAAGGGATTATAATTGTTTTCAGGGGATTTTTTTTTTTTTTTTTTTTTTTTTTTTAAAACAAGGGCTCTATTTTTTCTTAAAGAGTTCTGAAAGTAAGCCTTGGAGAAACACTACTGAGTGTATTTTAGCTCCCTGGTTTTCTCACTGAAAAATGATCTTAAGGGTGGTAGGTGGGGCCTGCATCTTACTCAGGGCAGCACCTATTTCTGTCTTGCTTACAGTGGGTGCTCAATAAATTCATAAATTGAATTGATTTTTCTCAACACTGTCACAAGTAGCATTAACTATTGTAGCACACCCCATTCACATGATGCTTGAACTGTGTAACTTCAGGGGATGAGGGCTCAGGGTTCAGGTTAAAGAGGCACTGTCAACTTGCTATAAAAGTACAATTTAGGTTTTTCCTTTTTATACTTTTAAAGGACCAGTTTTAAAAAAAGGAAAGAAGAAAAAAAAAAGAACCAAAACTTTATGTGAATTAAAAGGTTTGAATCCAAAGCAGAGAAAACTGCTTCTAGAGACTAAAAATGTAGTTTAATTTATCTAGTCTAAAAGCAGATAGTAAGAGAAAAGGCCCTTGTACATTGTGTTGACGAATTTCTAAAGTGACTTTCTATATATGTATACCTTTGGGTTGCCACAGCGTGTTTCCTTTCATGTACAGGTAATATGATTTGAGTTTAAATTTTCTACCTTAAAATGCAGTGTTTTGTGTTGAATGTAGTAATGGTGCATTACACAGAGTTTTAAAAGGCTTTGTGTAAAGTTAACATGTACAGATTTTCCTACAGACTGCTATCATGACTTTCAGAGATACAGCCTTAAAAATTTTTGGCCCTGCCGGGTGTGGTGGTACACACCTATAATCCCAGGCACTTGAGAGGCTGAGACATGAGGATCCTAAGTTTGAGGCCAGCCTCAGCAACTTAGTGAGGCCCTCACCTCAGTAACTTGCACCCTGTCTCAGAAAACAAGAAGGGCTGGGGATGTAGCTTAGTGGTAAAGTACCCCTGGATTAAATCCCCAGGCCAAAAGAAAAAAGCTCTTTCCTAAAAGATGGGTTTTATACATGCTCTTACAGTGAATTGAACTTGATACCAAGCTATGAGCTCTGTTATACAAGAATGTTTTTCTAGATGACTTATATGTACATAGAGGTCATTAAAGCTGACACCCTTTTCCAGATGCATTTTAAGGTTTAAAATAGAAATTTTCTTACAATTCAATTGAAAGTCGGCAGTAAAACAGTACTTAGTTCATAAAACATGCTGCCTATGCTAAGGCACAGCCCATATTTATTTAACTAAAGTCACAGATCTTCTGAGTTTAAAGATGCAGTGTAGATAGTGGTTTAGAGTTTGAGCTCGAAAACCAGTCAAGAAGACAAGTCATTTAGCTTTGCTGAGCCTCAGTTTTCTCGTAAAACGGATAATAATAGTAACTACCTCAGGGTTGTTGTAAGGATTAAATGAGGTAATGTTTATAAAATACTTAGCTCAAGTGCCTGGCACACAATGGTACTCCATAACTGTCAACTAGTATTATTATTAACACCTAATCCAGGAATGTACAACAGAATCCCTTAGGGGTTTTTTAAGAAACACTGATGAACTATCCCCATTCCAGGTCAGAATTCCCAGTGGGGTGAGATCTCAGCCAGTGTGTTTTCCAAAGAATCTCGCCAGGTATTTGAGATACCCAACACTGTCTGAAAACTGTCAATAGCCTTTTCTTCATAGATTAGGAAATTAGAGGAGAGGATGGTTAAGTTACTTGAGCATTATCTCCAACAGTTAATGACAGGGCCAAGGCTAAATTCAGGTCTTCTGACTTCTGGTTGTGGGCTCTGCACCATACCTGCTGCCTTGTGAGACACTGCAAAGAAAGTGACTCGGAGAGACAATCAGTGTGCAGGGCGCTGCCCACTCTCTAAAAGCACAGGCTCCTGGCACACGCTGACCTTAAGGGGCTTGAACGTTGAGAAATGGCGACTCTAGCAGAGCAAGCGTTCAGTAGAACTCCGTAATTTGAAAGATATTTGGGGTCATTCTTTTGGACTGACCTCACCAACAGCAGTCTGCACTTTGTAGTAAAGGAATATCAACTTAAAGTTGTTGTTTTTTTTTTTTTTTTTTTTTAACTAGTCCTACATTCCTTTTTCTTAACTTTATTGTTCAATATGATTTTAATGGCTGAGATAATGTATATGAAAGCACTTTGAGAAAGTATCAAATGTAATATAACTATAAAGTTGTATTATGAATGTCTGTGCAGAAAACATTTCACTAGTGCTGATTGACCTAAAGGCTTTTACCTGTGGGGGACCTGAAACTGCAGCTATATGAAGAATCACCTCTGTGATTTATCACATTTATAAATATGAAACTGCTACAAGAATATGTGCAGGTATAGCATGTGGTTTGCTAAAGTTGTAGTGCAGAGCTGAATAAATTCAGGAAAACTAGGGACCAACTCTTTGGTTTAATTCTGATCTTTAAAAAGTAATGAAGTGTACTTGGCCTCAGAATACAGAAGCTGTTCTGGGGACCTTGGCTCAAGAAAGATGAGGCCTCTTATTCTTGAATATTTGTCTACAACCTGCCTGACCATTGGTATCCTTAATGTGGTGGAGCAGACTCGTTACCTGTTGGTGTTGACAGTGTCTTTTTTAACCTATGTCCTGTGTGGTTTGTGGTGGGAGGATGCATGGGGCTGGATGACCATAGAGCCAGTGCATTGGGTTATTAATTTTCTAGGATTTCCTACTAGTTGTGACATTGACGTTTATCATCTTTGTTTTTATCCGAAGAAGAGTAGGTGAGCTTATCTGTTAAGATTATTAAGTACTGAAGAGTAAATTGCAGTGGTGGCTACTTTGGGTTACAGCTGTGCTTCATTCTGACCCCCCTCCCACCCCTTTCCATTTTTGCTTGCATTCACCTTTTCCACCTGGACTGGGGTCCGTCTTTGTGTCTTGAGCATCTATTATGACCAGTCCTTTTTAAGTAGGTGGGTCTCTGGGTTTAAGCTTCCTTTCATGTACTGATAAGACTCCCCAGTCTGTATTTCTTAGCTTCTGTCAAGCCAGTAGCCCAGCTTCTTTGGAAATGCCTGCTTCAATTTGTGGGCAGGCGAGAGAAAGGCAGCTCCAAGGACACCTGTACCTTCCATGTGACAGCCTGGGGAAACTGCTGCAGCCACAGTCTTACAGGAGAGGCCAGGTCTTGGACTGGTTCTAAAACTCATGTTCTTAACAGTCAGGCTCATCTACATCTTTTGCATAGAGTTCCGGTTTTCTAACTTCAGACTTCTCAACGTCTAGTAAAGCTAGCTTTTGGGGTTGGGTGCCAGTCAGTGGAGCCTGGAGTAATGGTGACTGTTACTGCCGTGTCAAGCTCAGCCTCTCTGCCATCCCCGTCCTCCTCTTAGCAAGGAAGCACGGGCAAGTTTCAGGGCTAGGGACTGGGCTGCATGTGGCTCCAGAGCATTCACCCAGCTGGCTCCGCGCCAGCTTGCCCTTTGTATATTTCTTGTCTTAACAGATGGGCTTCTGTTCTGGGGCTGCCGCTTTCCATGCCACTACCCAAGGTGTGTGCTCCATCTTGAGTGTGTGCAAAATGGTATTTCCTTTGTTTCTGACTCATGATCCTAGATGTGTAGGCCGGGAAATTAGGAAGCTCTACCCTTGTAATTGGGGTTAAAAAAAAGATCCAGTGCTTCTCCCTGGGTGAGGAGGCCTACAGCAGATATCTGGATTCTAAGCTGACTTGGAGCAGCAGAGGTCATCCATAGAGATTTGTGCCTTCAAAGATGGGTGTGTGATTTTTGCAATAGAAAAGATTTGTCTGCTGGGTTGTCGTGAGGATTGAGCTAGGTCTGGTAGAAAGGGGCTTCAGTGGGGCTCAAAGCTTCAGCAGTGAGGCACTGCCACTGGAGGCTCTTCCCACATCCACACTGAATGGGAAGATTGCTGCCCCACTGATGAGCTGAGGGAAGGGAGCTCTTCCTGGACCCTGCCCTCCCTCCAGATGCAGACACTTCTTTCCTCCTATGTACAGCTACAAGTTTGAAATTGTTTACCTCTCCTAGAAAAAAAAAAAGTCTTTTCACCTCCCCATTACTAAACAAACAGAACACAGTAGCAAAGCCCTTTCAACTGGGACAGAGGTGACAGATGGCATGGTGAATGGGTCTTCAAACTTGCAGACCACAGAAGGGGAAACAATATTTACTTTTAAGTTGAAAGCACAGTCTTGTCCTCAGACCAGACCACGTTTAGGGCAGAATTGTGATACCTGAACTCTGCATTTTCTGGGAGATTCTTTTTTCATCATTGTTAATAGCAAATTTCAGGGTCGGTCGTATTAGTCCCTGCAAGTGACTGAGCTGTGCACACAGAACTTGAGGTCTCCAAACGTGCTACTAACCCTTTAGGACATGGTAAAGGCAAACTGTCAAATGCTAGCAAACTTTATTAAAGAAAATGCAGGCGTTCTTTGGTTGGAACTGGGTTAGATTTGCTTCTGAGCCCCAGAATAGGAGGTTTAAATCATGTTTAGTTACCATAAAATTTAGTTGGAGATGGGGACTTGTACTTGATACATTTTTTCCACATATGGGTACCTAATTTCCAGCAATTATTATACAACAAAAATAGGTAAGCCAAATAAATTTATTCTTGTTTAGAAATTAAATGCAGGATGCTGCAGTGCTTTAGGGTCATTGGTAATAAACTCCAATTACTGCTCTGTCGTTTGTAAGTACCACGCCATGTATTGTGTGTGGCAAGCAGGCCAAGAGAGAGAGCTACTCCTGATAGATGAGGGCTCCATAAACCAGCTTTCTTCCATTTTGACAGCCAGCTTTCACTGTAGCCACTTGGACTCCATTATTGGAAGAATTTTCTGAGAAAATTGAGAAATCACCTTGATTCGGCTGACTGTCTTCCAGGGAAATTAGTATTCAGAAATAGAACAATGAGTTCTTATAGTTCTCTAAGGCCTGTGTTTGAAAACCCTCACTTCTCAGATCTGTGCAGTGGGCACACACTTGTGTCAGTAAGTGCACATGCACTGTTGTGCACACTCACTAAGAAGCAGGGGTAAGTGCAAGGAGAGTAAATCACATCTTGCCTGTGGACAGCGGCAGTAGCGTGGTTGGTGTGCGGGCATGTACAGGTGGCTGAGCTACTGATGCAGACACAAGCCCGTCTCCCTTTAGACCCTGCGCTTTTCCTTCTTTGCATTCTGATTTTGTAATGACTATCAGTGGAGAAACCCCGATTTTGTGCTTGCTTGGTAAAAATTAGTTTGAACATTTTATGGTGGTTGACATAACTTGTCCTGAAACATGCTAATTCAGATTTTAAAAGTGTTCAATGTTTATACCAAAGGTTACACTCTGCAGGTGTGTGGTGCACAGAGGGTGGTGAGGTCTGGAGCCTCGGTGCTGTGTGTTGCTACGGGGACACAGTGCACAGTGAGACAATATGGGAATTAACTGAAAACATGTCAATCATGGGTCACACTACCAGTGTTGTCAGATATTTGTTCTTTATTGTTATTGTAATATATTTTCAATTGTTTTGTTTTTCTAATTTAATTCTCTCACTCTGTTGTCTGACTGTGAACTGCTAACAGTGTTAAACTTGATGTAAATAAATGATGCCCTTGAAAGGGACTGCTCTCTGCCTGTTGTCTCACAAGATTTGCAAGTTGTGTTTTGTTTTAAATAAAGGTTGCAATATTTTATTGACAAAATGGGCTTGAGATTCAAGTGTTTCTCCCATGATTTTAATTGACAGGAAATCTAAGCAGAATTTCTCTTTACATAAAATAAATGTCATCTTTAATGTAAAGAAGCTGATTTTAGCAAGCATCCCTCTGGTGAACTCTGGGGGGGGGGTAAATCTCATCCTTTGGTGGTCCACATTTTTCACATAAGGCCTGGAGCCAAGGCTGGTGTACATAAGGTAGTTAGCGTGGCTCTTCAACATGAGAGGACTATGAAAGTAAACCTGACTCTCAAAATCCATTCTGAGGACAATACCAAATAAGTCCAAAAAATACTTTGAGCCAAAGTAACATTAATAGGATAAATATAGACACACATTAGGGAACTAATTTACTTTCTTTTTTAAATTCAGGGGTGTTTCGCTACTGAGCCACATCCCCAGCCCTTTTGTGGGGAGGGGAGGAGGCTGGGGGGGGCGGATAGGGTGTAAGTTGCCCAGGCTGGCCTTGAATTTATAATCTTCCTGTCTCAGCCTCTTGAATCACTGGGATTATGGATATGCACCACTGCACTCTGTTCTTATTATTTTTTTAATTTTTATTTTTAATTGACAATTGTACATATTTTTGGAGTATACCGCAGCGTTTCAATACATGTATGCATTGTATGATAATCAAATCAGGGTATTTAGTGTATCCACAACCTCATGGATTTGTTACGGTGGGAGCATTCAAAATCCTCTCTTCTGTTTGGGAATATTAAGTACAGTATTGTTAACATGGTCACTCTGCTGTGCAATAGAACACCAGGATTTGTTCTTCCTCTTTTAACTGTACCTTTGTAACTGTAACCATTGGCCAATATCCCACTATCTCCCTTCCTCAGCCTCTGGTAACCCCTTTTCTCCTCTGTACTCCTATGAGATTCACTGCTTTAAATCTCACGAATGAGTGAGATCATGTAGTATTTGTCTTATATTTGGCTTATTTCAGTTAACGTAATGTCCTCCAGGTTTATTTATTTATTTATTTATTTATAAATGATAGGGTGTTGCTGGGCACAGTGGCACACACCTGTAATCCCAGCCAGTTGGGAGGCTGAGGCAGGAGGATCACAAGTCCTAACCCAGCCTCAGCAATTTAAGAGAGGGTCTAAGCAACTTATAGAAACCCTGCCTCAAAAAATAAAAATGGCTGTGGAAGTGGTTCAGTGGTTAAATGCCCCTGGGTTCAATCCCTGGTACTTCCCCCAAAAAAGATGGGGTGTCATGCTCTGCCTCCAGATTTTTCCATTGTTTTTCTACCACATTTCCTCAATCCTTTCAACCATTGATTGTAAACTTAGGTTGATTCCATCTCTTGGATACTGTGAATAGTGCTTCAATGAACATTAGAGTGCGGGTATCTCTTCACGATACTGGCTTAATTTCCTTTGGATATATACCTAGTAGTGGGATTATTGAATCTTATGGAGTTCTATTTTAAATTTGTGTGTGTGTGTGTGTGTGTGTGTGTGTGTGTGTGTGTAAATGTTTTTTCAGCATTCTCAAAGAATTTGTGTACATTTGAATATTACGCATTACAATGTATTTAAAGCAGTCCTGCAAAGTGCATTTAAACATTTAAAAAAATGATTACTATTATTTTTGCAGTACTGAAGATGGAACCCAGGGTGTCACACATGCTGGGTGAGCACTAATACCACTAAGTTTTATCTGTAGCCCTTTTCTTTTTGTGGTACTGGGGATTGAACTCAAGGGCACTCTACTGAGCTACATACTCAACATTTTTTTGCAGATGGACTAAATACCTTTTATTTATTTTTATGTGGTGCTGAGGATCGAATCCAGTGCTTCGCACATGCGAGGCAAACGCTTTTGAGCTACAACTCCAGTCCCATGTACTCAACTCTTTGAGACAGGGTCTTGCTAAATTGCCTAGGCTACAGATTGGCCTGGAACTTTCAATCCTCCTTCCTTAGCCTCTCAATAGCCATGCACCACCACACCTGGCTGGCTGGCTATATGTATGTATGTATGTGTATGTGCTGGGGATTGAACCAGGGACACTTTCCCTCTGCACTACATCCCCAGCCCTTTTTATTTTATTTTATTTATTTATTTTTAAATAAATATTTATTTGCTTTAGTTGTAGCATTTATGATTATGTGGTGCTGAGGATCGAACCTGGGCCGCACACGTGCTAGGCGAACGCTCTACCGCTGAGCCACAACCCCAGCCCTAATTTTGATGGTCTCACTAAGTTGCTTAGGCCCTCGCTAAATTTGCTGAGGCTGGCCTCTAACTTGTGATCCTTGTGACTCACACACCACCATGGCCAGCCCTTTTAAAATTTTTATTTGGAGATAGGCTCTCACCAGATTGCCCAGGCTGGCTTCAAAGTTGAGATCCTCTTGCCCCTTCCTCCCAAGTAGCTGGGATTATAAGCATGTGCCACCATGCCTGATGAAAGTGTACTTTTTTTTATTATTAAATTTTAAGTTTTTAATGGATACACAAAATTGTACATATCTATAGCATACCATGTACTCTTTTGATGTATGTATGTATTATGGAATGTTTAAGTCCAGTTAAACATCTGACTCCTCAAACATCATTTTTTACAGTGAAAATATTCAAAATTCTTTCTTCTGGCTCATTGAAATATACAGTACTTTTTTTGAGGGGTGGGGGTGTTGGTAATCTATAGTCACCTTATCATGCAACAGCACACCAGAACTTCCACTCCTAACTAAAACTCAGTGCCTTTGATTGACCTTTCCTCATTCCCTCCTTCTGTCTGGTTCTTTCCAGCCTCTCCTAACCACCCTTCTACGCCTACCCTACAAGACCAACTTTCAGATTCCGTGTGAGAACATGTGGTGCTTGTCTTTCTGTGCCTGGCTTACTTCACCTAGCATAACGATCTCCAGTTCCATCCATGTTATTACTCATTTTTAAATTGGATTATTTGTCGAGCTGCTTGTGTTCCTTCTATAGTCTGGATATTAGCTCTCTGTCTCATGAATGGTTCGTAAATACATTTTCCCGTTCTCTTCACTCTGTGGATTGATTCTTTTTTTGTGTAGAAGCTTAGTTTGATATAATCCCAATTGTCAATTTTTGCGTTTGCTTTTACTTCCTGTGCTTTTGAGAGTCTTATTCAAGAAAAACCTTTGCCCAGTCTAACATCACGGAGCAGTCCCCTTGTTTTCTACTTGTTTTATAGTTTCAGATTTTTACATTAAGTCGTGAATCCATTTTGAGTTGCTTTTTATATATGGTGAGAGATGAGGACCTAGTTGTCCACATGGGTGTCCAGTTTGTCCAGCACCACCTATCACAGAGACCGCCCTTTCTTGTGTCTTCTTGGGCACAATTGTCAAAATTCAGTTGGCTGCTGCAAGTGCGTGGATTTATGTCTGTGTTTTCTGTTCTACTGTTCTCTGGGTCTGTTTTATGTCAATACCATGCTGTTTTGGTTACTGTAGCTTTGTAATGTACTGTGATTTTGGGTATTGTGATACCTCCAGCCTTGTTCTTTTTGCTTAAAATTGATTTGTACTTCTATATGAATTTTAGGATTTTTTTTTTTTCTGTTTCTGTGAGGACTGTCATTAGTATTTTGAGAGAGATTGCACTGATTCCATAGTGTGGAACTTTAACAATATTACATCTTCCAGTCCATCAGCATGGTGGAATCTGTCTTGAGTCTTTTTCATCAATGTTCTCTAGTTTCAACATAGAGATATTTCACCTCCTTAGTTACATTTATTCCTAAATACTTTAATTTGGGGGTGAAATATTGTCAATAAGATTGTTCTCTTTTTCAGATAGTTTGCTATTATTGTATAGAAATACTACTAAAGCCAGCATGGTGGTGCACACCTAAAATCCCAGCTACTTGGGAAACTGAGGCAGGAGGATCATAAGTTCAAAGCCAGGTTATGGCTCAGCCATAGAGCGCTTGCCTAGCACATGCACAGCCCGGGTTCAATCCTCAGCACCATGTAAAAATAAAGGCATTGTGTACAACTAATACAAATAAATAAATATTAAAAAAATAAGTTCAAAGCCTGCTTGGGCAACTTTGTGAGACATTGTCTCTGGAAAAAAATTAAAAAGGCTTGGGATGCATGAAGCTCAGTGATAGAGCACTTTCTTAGCATGTGCAGGGACATGGGTTCAAGTCCCAGTATTGCACATACCAAAAAAACACTCCTGATTTTTCTATGTTGACTTTGTATCCTGCAACTTTACTGAATTTATTTATTCTAACAGTTGTTGTTTTTTTATTATTTATTTATTTATTTATTTTTAGTGGAGTCTTTAGGATTTTATCTGTGTAAGATCCTGTTATCTGCAATCAGTGACAGTTTAATTTCTTCCTTTCTAAGTTGGATGCCTGCTCTGGCTAGAACTTCCAGTACTAAGTTGAATAGACATGAAAGGATGTAGCCTTGTCTTGTTATGGATCATATAGGAAAAACTTTCAACATGTTAGCTGTGGACCTGTGGTATATGGCCTTTATTGTGTTGAGGTGCAGTCCTTCTGACCTAATTTGTTAGGAGTTTTTAATCATGAAGGGATGTTGAATTTGTCAAATGATTTTTTTTTTACATCTACTGAAGTGATCATTCTGTTGCTGTGATGAATCACATTTATTGTTTTGTGAACCACCTTGCATTCCCGGGGTGAATCTTACCTGATCATGGCGGATGATCTCTTTAATGTGCTGTTGAATTTGGTTTTGTAGTATTTTTTTTTTTGAGGATTTTTGTATCTACATTCATCAGGTTATTGGCCTCTACTTTTCTTTTATTGTTGTATCCTTGTCTGGTTTTGGTACAAGAGAAGTATGAGACTCAGAGAACAAGTCTGGAAGTATGCCCTCCTCTTCAGTTTTTTGGAGTAGTTGGACCAAAATTGGTATTCTTTAAAGGGGAGAATTCAGCATGAAGCTCTCAGGTTCTGGGCTTTCCTTTGATGGGTGACTTTTTATTGTTGATCCAATCTCATTAATCCTTACAGTTGGGCAGATTTTCTGCTTCATGATTCAATCTTGGTAGGTTGTGTATGTCCAGAATGAACTCATTTTCTACAATATCTAATTTGTTAAATTTGTCGGTGTATAATTGTTTGTAATGGTTTCTTATTATCTTCTGTGTTTCTGTAGCATCTCTAGTAATGTTTCCTTTTTCCTTTCTGTTGTTATTTGAGTCTTTTTTCCTCCCTTATCTGGCTAAAGTTTTTATTATGTTTATCTTTTTTGGGAGGGGTGGGTAACGGGGATTGAACTCAGGGGCACAAAACCAACTGGGCCACATCCCCAGCCCATTTAGTATTTTTTAAAATGTTTTTTTTTTCCTTTTCTTTTTTCTTTTTTTTTTAGTTGTAGTTGGACACAATACCTTTATTTTATTTATTTATTTATTTTTTATGTGGTGCTGAGGATTGAACCCCACACCTCACACGTGGTAGGTGAGCACTATACCACTGAGCCACAACCCCAGCCTCCTATTTTGTATTCTTTTTAAAGACAGGGTCTTACTGAATTGCTTAGCACCTCACTTTTTGCTAAGGCTGGCTTTGAACTCATGAACCTCCTGTCTCAGCTGCACGAGCTGCTGGGATTACAGGCGTGCGCCACCACGCCTGGTCCAACTCTTCATTTCATTGATCTTTTGTTTTGTTTTTTTTTCATTTATTTATGCTCAAATGTTTATTATTTCTTTCCTTCTATTATTTTGGGTTTAGTTTGTTCTTCCTTTTCCAGTTCCTTGAATTATAGTGTTAGGGTGTTTGAGATCTTTTTAAATTTAACCTTTATTTTATTTATCTATTTTTTATGTGGTGCTCAGGATCAAACCCAGGGCCTCACCCGTGCTAGGCAAGTGCCCTACCTCTGAGCCACAACCCCAGCCCCTTGAGATCTTTTTTGATGTAGGTATTTATTGCCATAAATTTCTCTCTTGAAACTGATTTTTCTGCATCCCATAGGTTTTTTTTTTTTTTTGGTACCAGGGATTGAACTCAGGGGCACTCGACCACTGGGCCACATCCCCAGCCCTTTTTTGTATTTCATTAGAGACAAGGTCTCACTGAGTTGCTAAGTGCCTCGCCATTGCTGAGGCTGCTTTGAACTCATGATCCTCCTGCCTCAGTCTCCCAAGTGCTGGGATTACAGGCGTGCGCAACCACACCCAGCCCAGTTTTTGGTATGCTGTTTTGTTTCAAGAAATTTGTAATTTCCCTTTAAATTTCTTCACTAGCCCATTGATATATAGCATAGTTGTTTTAACTACTGTGTATCTGTGAAGTTTCTTTTTTAAAAAAAAATTTATTTATTTACTTTAGTTGTACACAATGCAATGCATTTATGTTTATGTGGTGCTGAGGATCGAACCCAGGCCATGCACGTGCGAGGCGAGCGCTCTGCCGCTGAGCCACAATCCCAGCCCTATCTGTGAAGTTTCTGAAGTTCCTCCCGTGAACTTCTCGTTTTAGCTCATTATGATCAGAAAAGTTACTTGATGTGATTTCAGTCTTCCTACATTTGTTAAGACTTGTTTTGTGGTCTCACACACGATCTGTCCTGGAGACCCCTCCACGTGCAGTTGAGAAGAACGTGTGTTCTACAGCAGGCGAATGCAGTGTTATATACATGGTCGTTAGATTGTCTGGTCTGCAGTGCAGTTAAGTCTGGCCTTTCCTTGTTGATTTGCAGTCTGGATGGTCTGTCCATTGCTGAAACTGGGGTGTTGAAGCCCCCCACCTATTATTTTCTTGAAGCCACCTTTCTCCATTAGCTCTGTCACCTTTTTTTGTTGTTGTTGTTTTGGTACTGGGGATTGAACTCAGGGGCACTCGACCACTGGGCCACATCCCCAGCCCTTTTTTGTATTTTATTTAGAGACAGGGTCTCACTGAGTTGCTAAGTACCTCGCCATTGCTGAGGCTGGATTTGAACTCTCGATCCTCCTGCCTCAGCCTCCCAAGTGCTGGGATTACAGGTGTGTACCACCGCGCCCGGCTCTGTCAGTGTTTGCTTTGCATATTCAGGTGCTCTGATGCTGGGTACTCCCAGCAGGACTGTCCCCTTGATTATAGTGTGATGCCCTTTTGTCTTTTTTAATGGTTTTTAATTTAAAGTCTATTTTGTCTGATAGACTCTTTGGTTTCCATTTGCATGGAATCTTTTTTTCCATCCCCTCCCTTTTGGTCCATGTGTGTCCTTACCAGTGAAGTGACTCTCTTGAGGACATAATCGAATCTTTGGCTTTTAATCCATCGTGCCTTTTAATTGGAGAATTTAATCCATTTACATTCAAGATGATTATGGATAGGTGAAGACTATCACTGCCATTTTGTTGTTTTCTAGTTGTATTCTACATCCTGTCTTCATTTCTGGAAGTGGACAGAAAGCATCCTCTGGAGCCTAGGCTGGTGTGCATAAGGTGAGTGTGTGTTTGTGTGTGTGTCCAACATGCATTGACTATAAAGGGACATTTAATTATTTCAAAATCCACTATGAGGACATCTTAATTAAGTTCTAAAAATGTTTTGAGGCAAAGTAGTACTAATAGATTAAGTGTAGATCCTTACAGAGGAACATTCTATTCTTGTTTGACTTGGTCTTAAATTTTAAAAAGTGTTATTGCTTGATAAGTGGTGGGCAAGAGCCTGTTGGAATGGTTTTTTTTTTTTTTTTTTTTTTTTTTTTTTTTTTTTTTTTTTTAGTTAAACATGGACACAATATCTTTATTTTGTTCATTTTTATGTGGTGCTGAGGATTGCACCCAGGGCCTCACATGTGCGAGGCAAGCACTCTGCCACAGAGCCATAACCCCAGCCTCTGGAATGGGTTTTAAACATCAGTTTCTAGCTGCTCATGCTGCTTTGTCTTCTCCCACCCATTTTTGGTTTAATTCAGGAAGTGGGATCCTCCCCCTCTTTGTATTACATGTGATATTTTCTACACCCGAGACTGGGATTTGCTAAGGAAGTCAAAGCACAGGAGCTGGCGTCAGAAGGCCTGGGGTTGAATCCCCACGGTCCACTCGCTAGCTTTCTAACTTTGAGCAAGAAATTGAACAGTTTTATCAGATTTGCTCATTACACTTAAACACCTTGTGATTCTGTTTTATAATAGGACACCACATATTTGACCTTCATCCCTGGTGCTAAAATTTCCTGAGCATGGGGGTGACAAGCGCATCTTTTGTTATTCCCAGACCCTTCTCAAGCCCACCAGAGTTTGTGCTAACCTGTTGACTCTCAATGGGGGCTGGCTGCCAGAGGAAGCCACTTTGTAGTCAGAGGTCTGGAAGCTTCAGCCCCACTCCCTGACCTCTGGTGGGAGGAGAAGGCTGGAGATGGACTTCATCACCAGCAGCCAATGATTTCATCCACTGTGAATGCACAGCAAAGCCACCAGTGATGGGGCTCTGCAGGAGCCCTGTTTGGGGAGATGGCTTAAATTGCGATTGACTATGGGCCATGGAGTTTTGGGCATTGCTGCCTTCCGTAATCTCACGGGACTTGGCCCGGGATCTCGAGTGACTTGAGCCGAGATTGCTGATCGGGTCAGCGCCATTTTGTGGTGGTGTGTGGTGCGTGTTAGTCGTTGTTAGAGGCAGAGAGAAAAGTTATCAGAATAAAAAGCTGTTTGTTTCCAGTTCGCCTCTGAACTTCTTCCCGCGGCTTCGTTGCTCCAAGCGGCCATCGCTTCAGGCGGCAACAGGGCTCAGAGAGCTTCTGGGCTGGTGAACACCAGGAGTTGCTGGGAGGGTGGTGCCTGGAGCAGGCCTGGGAGAGCCTCCCCGCAGCCAGCCCCCAGGGCTTGGTTTGGAGCATCTCCTCCTTTGGCTGTTCCTTCGTGGTATCCTTTGTAACAGGCCAGCAACAGTGAAGTGTTTTCCTGTATCACCAGGGCTGAGGGCACCCTTGATTTATAACCAAGTTGGACAGAAGTGTGGGTAACCACTACTTACAATTGCATCTTTTTTTTTTATATTGTTTTAGTTGTTGATAGACATTTATTTATTTATTTGTTTATTTATTTATTTATATGTGGTGCTGAAAATCGAACCCAGTGCCTCACACATGCTGGGCAAGTGCTGCGCCACTGAGCCCCAGCCCCAGCCCTGCAATTGCATCTTGACGGGAGGAGGTCTTGCAGGACTGAGCCCTTAACCTGCTCTAGCTCCAGGTAGTTAATGTCAGAACTCAGCTGCAGGATGCCCAGTTGGTATCCACAGGGAACTGAAGATTGTGTGGAGTCTGTAGAGGAAGTTTTTCTGTCTGCACCTCAAGCTGTGTGTCCTGAGCATTTTGTGAAGATGAGCTCATCACATCCTTCCAACAAGGTAGGTAGTTAAGCCCAAATGGAAGCTAAAGTTAAAATGAGGTTACATAGTTTCCTGGTGTCTCACGGAGGTGACTGGTGGAACTACAACCCCAGCCCAGGGAGGCTGGCGGGGAATGTGTCCAGGACACTGTGTTCCCCTGCTTGTCTCTGTTCCCACAGTGGGCGGTTCAGAACCTGTAGTTAGGACACCAAAAGAATAGCCAGTGCTAAAAGAATGTGGGTGGTTTTGTGTCTCTGAGACATAAAAACACAGAACATCCTTTCTGAAGTGTGTATTTAGCATTTAGAGCTGGGTGTGTATTACGGCCAGGTGGCTGCATATTCTTCCCGAGGTGCTCCAGACTGGAGGACAGCTAACCAGCAGCTAAAATTGGCCTCATTTGGCAGCTTGGGAGGCTGAGGCAGGAGGATTGTGAGTTCAAAGCCACCCTCAGCAAAAGCAAGGCGCTAAGCAACTTAGTGAGACCCTGTCTCTAAATCAAATACAAAATAGGGCTGAGGATGTGGCTCAGTGCTTGAGTGTCCCTGGGTTCAATCCTCAGTACCTAAAAGAAAAAAAAAAAAAAAAACACTGGCCTCATCTGTGCAGTCAGGCCAAGTTTACTTTTGTCCCATGAGTGGTGTGAAACTAAGCTCCTTTAATTCATTTATTTGGCAGTTTCTTGAGTACCTAATATAGCTAGGGCTAGGTACTCCCTAACCTTGAGGCAGTTATCTGGGTACTTGAGCCTGACAAAGTGTTAAGTGGGGGAGACAGACACGTTCCATTTTACAAGAGCTGAAGATGAGAATGTCAGGAGGCCTTTAAATGAAAAGATGAGGACAAAAAGAAGAGACCTGTGTGTTATTCCAGGACTGCGGGAACAGGAAAGAGCCAAGGAGAGAAACATGGAACGGGAGAGGGATGAGGCTGCATGTTCAGACCTCGCCCTTTAATCCTCAGGAGTGACTGCGCTCCTGTTCCCGCCCAGTGCGGTGACTGTAAGAGCCCCTGGCCTTGGAAGCCTCTTCCGTAGGAGGCTGGTGTAACACCGCTCAGCTCACGGGGTCCCAAAGCAAGCAGAAGCTGGCAGACCAGCCACACACGCTGCCAGCTCTGAGTGCCAGCATCCTCCCCGTCCCCACCAGTCCCCACCAGGAGTACCTGGATTTGAAATTTTGCTAAGTGAGTACAACTACTAG
Source organism: Tamias sibiricus (assembly GCA_025594165.1). NCBI lineage: Eukaryota > Metazoa > Chordata > Mammalia > Rodentia > Sciuridae > Tamias > Tamias sibiricus. The sequence continues at coordinate 13,571,119 of CM046669.1, read as the reverse complement.
GTTTCAGTGAGCAAGCAGGCCACGGATGTTAGAAAAATACAAAATTTTAATCTCTACTTATCACAGTCATGTCAAAGCCCCTAATTAAAAACTTTTTCAAAAAAAAAAAATTGCAAAGCAGAACAGGGCTTAGCCTACATTATCTTAACTTTAAAAGTACTCTGTGCGCTTTTCCTTTTAGCCGAAGGCTCTTTGCTGATCCTCCAACAAGCAGCTCAGCATTCCTGTGGGAGTAGCAACTTGAAAGCTAGCCTGCCCATCCTGCCAACCCAGGTGAGTCCCCACTGCTGGGCCACAGCAGCCCTCTCCTGTAAGCCAGGAACCCTGCAGCCTCGGTTCTCACCCCCAAGTCCAGCCACCTGCCAGAAAGAGCGTCAAGGCCATGGGCCGTCCAGGGAGAGCCTCCGCGGAGCTGCAACGGGCCCTGGGGACCTGCAGGCCTCCACTGACTTTCTGCAGTCTCCTGGCCCACATTCTGGAATGTGGGTCTTTAAGGCACCAAGTGACTTTACGACCTGGCTCTGCTTCTGATTAAGGCCTTCCTGTTACACGCTCGTTTGTGACCGCTGGATGCCAGCCCGCACCCCAGCAGCTCCAGCAAGTCTTCATTCAGTCTTCAAGGCAGGGTGTAGGTAATTCTCTGAGCAACAGATTTGCAGCCTTGGAAGGAAAAGAGTTGTTCCTCCTTGGGGACATACGTCATCGTCTTGGCGATCTCGTCCAGGGACTCTTCTGTGTAGGGGAGCTCCTGGCTCAGGAAGGCATCGCGAGCACACAGCCTCACATGACGGTATTCCAGCGGCAGGAAGGGGACGAAGAAGTCGATCAGATTTTTCTTCACCAGACGGCTGTGGCCAAAGCCACTGTCTGAAATCAAGACACAAAGTCACGTGGAAGCTGGCCCGAGGCTGAACCCAGTGGGGCGTTAATGTGTCCCAGGACCTGCAGCCTGGGCAGGATTTGGTCTCGTATGCCAGTGCCAGGGGGGCTGTCTGCAGCGTGTGCCAAGAGCCACGCAGCTGGGTCTCCCTTAGGCAGCGAGTGCAGGTGGTCAGGGCGCAGTGGCTGGTGTATGGCCTTGTCCAGTGGCAGGAGCAATCCTCCCTTTGGCTGGAGACTGACCACTGAGGGTCTCATAGTGACACTCTGCTCAGAGCCTCTAGGCTTCAGAGACCACGGCCTGTGCCAATGCCTCTTTCAGAGCGTCTTCAGAAAAGGCACTTTTCCTGGGCCACCCAAAATTGACACTGTGGGATGATGAGAGCATGTCTTCTGGATTGTCGAGCCCCCCCCACCTCACAATCAGCATTCACACTAGCCACCTCCGACCGTGGCTCATCTTCCGCCCGCGTCACCTACCTGTGGACTCCATGATCTCTGCTCGGAGGTGGGGCTCTAAGTGTTCCATCGCAACTTCTTCCCGGGACCGTCCAGCCTTAAGCCACTTCAGGACCACCTCATTGATGACGTTGCCCCCGAGGTTACTGAAAGAGACGAGGAAGGGCTTGTTGACAGCAGCTTTATTTTTATGCCTAGATTCCCAATGGGCTCTTTGACCACTGAGACCAAAGCACCATGCTGGGAAGAGTGAGGCTGAGGGGCCCAGGCCTCGGCGCTCCCAGGAGACCTCGGTACCACCGCAGTCTGCACAGAAACGACAACGTCCTGCTTTGCCACCCACCCTCCCTCTCCCGCTCCCTTCTGACAAACACTTAGGAAGCTGTGCCAGGCGCAGAGGGCACAGCAATGGTAAGACGTGGTTCTTTTTTTTTTTTTTTTTAAGTATTTATTTATTTGCTTTAGTTGTACACAATGCAATGCATTTATGTTTACATGGTGCTGAGGATCGAACGCGGGCCACGCACGTGCGAGGCGAGCGCTCTGCTGCTGAGCCACAACCCCAGCCCAAGACGTGGTTCTTCCTTTGAGTTCTGTGGGACAAGGGCCACATGTGTAAGCAGGACAGTGTGGCCAGGGCTAATGAAGGAGCGACTCACTGGGCAGAAGGCCTCAGAGGGAGGCTGCAGCCTCTATGCAGGTACTGGGTGAGTAATGACCTTCAGACCCGAGGAAGAGGGCGTGTGTCCAGGCGCAGAAGCCACAGGGGACTGCGCAGCAAAGCATCAAAGGTAGGCTGACTCTCTCCCGAGGAGGCCCTGGCCATGATTGTAGATTTTAGCTTAGGGGCCACGGAGAACCACTGAGGGCTTTGAGCTGGGGAGCGTGGGGTGGCGACCTGGTCAGTTTTATGTTCTAAGATCATCATTTCAGGGTTACAGAGACTGGATTGAGGAGCCGTGGACGGTTGCAGAAAGCTAGTCCCTAAGCCCTCTGCCCAGTAGTCCATACTAAGAGGTGACAGGTGATGGAGAGAAGGATGAAGAATTAATTTAAGAAACACCGCTGAGCACACCTGTAATCCCAGCAACTGGGAAGGCTGAGGCAGGAGGATCGCAAGTTCAAGGCCAGCCTCAGCAACTTAGCAAGGCCCTAAGCAACTTAGTGAGACCCTGCCGCAAAATAAAATATAAAAAGGGCTGAGGGATATATGACTCAGTAGTAAAGTGCCCCTGGGTGCAATCCTTGGTACCAAAATTAAAAAAAATAAATAAAAGGAAACACCACTGACAGGACGCTGTCACTGATGGACACGAGAGGTAAGAGGAAGTCAGAGAGGACAGGCGTTTGCCTTGGGCTTCCAACTGCTCCCCACAGCAGGCAAGAGCGTGGTTGCCCCACGTTCCGGTGTTCTTCCACGGCTCTTGAGGGGTTAGGGTATCACTGGGCAACGGGGATTAGGGGTCTGACGCACAGAACAGGACGGGGTTAGACAGGGGGAAGGGGAGAAGAGGAACCCAGACAGCCACCAACAGGAGCTGGCACAGAGGTGCTACAGACCTGGGCGCGGGAGCGCGTCCTCCTCCCGGCGCTGCAACTCCCTCTCCCGGTCATGGCTGCTGCCCAGGTAGCTCCCGCCCAGCCCTGCCTGGGCCTCACCTGCTCTTCCCCCTGCTTTTCCACAGAGGATCGGGGAGGGTAGCCATGAAGGACTGCAGCAAGCAGGCAGCAAGGAGCAGGGTCCAGCACCTCCACAGCTCCCTCTCCAGATGACTCAGAACCCCTAGGACACCCTCCTGTGTATTAACTCACTTCTGTGCTCATTTAGCATTTGAGCAACCTGTGAGCAAGCCTCCAGGCAAGGAGAGGGGCTGGGTGCTCCCCACTCCTCACGTCTCCCCAAGTAGGGGGAGAGGCTGGGGCAGGCACCCTCCCCGCCAAGCAGGTAAGCCACGACCGCCTGGTTGTCCAGCCAAGTGGTCCAGGGCCTCCTTCCTGTAGGGACCATGTGTCCCTGATGACCAGCACTTTACTAGGGGCGATGGGCCCTGCGAGAACAGGACCGTCCCCTCCCCTTCCTCCAGGTCAGCTGCTTAGCCAGACTTGTCCAGACACCTGCACGTGGAGAAGCTGCGCACAACACCGCTCCCTCTCCCTGAAGCTGCTGCCCAGCTGCCCACCTCTGTGTGAGGGGCCGCAGGTCATCTGGCCCCTGAGGGCATTCAGCAGAGGCAAGGTCACCCTGCTGCCAAGGGACTGCTCCACCCCCGAGTCCCCACAGGGGCAGAGGCAGGTAGCTCTGTCTCCACCAACATGAAGGGCAGGCCCCAGGGTAAGGGCGAGACCAGAGGGGCTGGCTCACCCACTCCTGGGGCACAGACCCAGAGCCTTCCACTTCTACCCAGAAAAACCACCAGACTCCAAGTTGGTGGAGGACAGGAAGCTTGGCCTATTTATCTAGGTGGCCCCAGCACGGAGCACAGCGCTCAGCACACGGCAGGGGCTCGACAGTGCGTATTAGGTAAAGGGACATCGGTGCGCATCTGTCCACAGCATCTCCACCTCCCTTCTCAATGTCCCTCCAGCCTGTCCGACAGCCAGTGTCTTTTTCCCCCCTGCCATGTCACCATCTTTACCCCACCATGAGGCATAACCTGGGAGGCCCCTCTCTTCATGCCCCCTCCCCTCATCTTGAGCTCCTCAGGGCTGCCACCAACAGGCCACCTGCAGACAGATGCTGCCTTCAGGAGGCACCTCAATCCCCTGCCACACACCCCAGGCCCCTGCTGACCAGGGCCAGAGGCACCTCTATGCACCAGTCCTCTCGTCTGCCTGGGGCAGGACAACATCCAAGCTCACCAGCCCATGGCCCTAAGACCCCAGAGGAAGGAACTCAGGTTCTCTCTAGAACCAGCCATCCCTGATGACAACCCCAGTGACAAACCAGCACCAGCTCCTGCCTTCCCTGAAGAACAGGTGCAGGTTTAACCCTAATTACTCTTTGCAGTCGTGATTTCCTCACTTGTAAAATGAGAAAACCTGACGAAAGGTGCCCCTGAGAGCACAGCAGCACCCCGTCCCCCACGCACACACAGGTCACCAGGGGAAGGTCCCCAAGCATTCAGGTTCGCATGGCTCTCCACCTCTCCTGGTACTGCCTGTGCCTGGTGGCAGCCCCAAGCAAACGGGCCTCTGTTCCCTCTTCTCTTTGCAGCTTCCCTGGCCGCCCACTCCGGTCCTGCCCCATGACCCCTTCCCAGAGCCTTCTGTTCGGGTAGTAATGAGCAGAAGGAGTCAAGGTCAGTTTCTGGCAACAGGCGGGAGGCGTCAGATTCTGGCCGACCTCAGGGCCAGGCTCTGAGGCTGGGGCACCCCAAGCCCCACTCCCTGCTTTGACTGCCACCTCGGACACCACGCCAGGAAACAGCAACTCAGGCTTCTGAGCAGCGCTGGGGCCATTCTTCAGGACCAGGCATAGAGCCCGGGACCTGCCTAAGACAACCTCACGAGCCTGGGAGCGAGGAGTGCCCGCCAAGCAGAACCTGAAGGACAGAACCTAAATTAGCAGGGGCGCCCTCGATGGTTGCAGGGTGCACCAGAGCTGTCCCCCAGCCCCCCCGGCCTGGGGTACAGGTGCAGACTGGTGTGCCCGGCCTCATTAGCCGCAGCCCTCTTTCCCTCGACACCTACTGATGGACCGGGGAGAGGCTGAGCGGCCTCCTGTCTCCTCGTCGGTGGGCCTTCAACCCAGCTCCTCCGCTCAAAGCTGGGTGCCGCACGCGGTATTGGCTTCTGTACACGCCGGGCATGAGCCCTGCCAGGTGTCGCCGCCTCTCACCTGGATCAGACGCCGCAGAGGGCAGGCCAGCAAAGCCACTCAGGCCTCACTTCAAACAGCAGGTTTAGGGTATGTTTCAGGATTAAATGGCAGGTGTTCCCCTAGTGTGACTTAGTCACGCTCGCAGTTCAAATTGCTGGTCTTCAAATGCAATAATCCTCACCACGAAGGGGAGCCACGTTGGAGTCCATTGCAGAAAGCAAGTCCAGAGACTCACCTCCCCAGTACAGGTCTGCCTCACCCCTCGCTGGGACCCCTGACCTCAGCAGTTCATGGGTGGGGGGAGGGGAGCCCTGCTGGATATGGCCCTGCGTGACCTGGGGTAGGCAACGGCAGCCTGGCCCACAGCTTCTCCTTGGTGGGAGGGCTTGGTGAAAGCCAACGCCAGAGCCACTGCAACCAAAGGCCACATTTAAGAGACCCTTTGAGTCCTTGTCACAGGTGTGTCCACCTCCCTGAAGGGCAGGCTTAGCTGCTTCCCCCAGTGGTGGACTGGTCTAGCAGGACGACTTTCCCTGGGCACTGCCTCCACCCCATGTGACGTGGCCTGCTTCAGTCCATCACGGTCAGGTCACTGGGGGAAGTTGGACTGTCCAGGAGACGGACAGCACTGCCGGCTGGCCGACAACCAGAATGCTACAAAGGCAAATGTTTGCCTAGAGACCAGGGCACTGGGTCAGGTTCAGCAATCACAGCCCAGGTGAGGGCGAGGGCCTTCCACGTTGAGAAGTGGGTGGAAGAGTTGGCCAGGAGGGGGGCACACTGGCCCCATCCAGGAGGGGGAAGGAGATATTTCTAAGGTGGGGTCGAGGCTCAGTGGTAGAACGCTTGCCCAGCACACGGGAGGCCCTGGGTTTGATCCTCAGCACCACATCCAAAGGTGTTGTGTCCATCTACATCAAAAACAGTGAAAGTGGCCCCCAGGGTCGTCCCCAGGCTTCATTCATTCCACAGGAGGGGACTGCCTTCTGCAGCAGCGGTTCAGAGGGTCCCCAGCGCCCGCTGCCCACCTCCTGGAGGCTTCCATGGAGAAGGAAGGGCACAAGGCCCCTCCTCTGTCTGGCCTCCTCTGCCTAATTCACTGCAGCAGGAGGAACCCTGCGCCTGCTCTCAGACCTGGGGAGAAGAGTGAACCCAAGAAGCGACTTGTCCTCAACTCCTGATGCTGGGCTCGCAGACTGTATCAGATGTCTCTCTTCAACTCACCCCAGGACCCTTGTCGCCCAAGCTTGCGCAGCAGGGTGGACGCTCCATCCCACCAGAATCCTGACCTGGCGCTAGTTTAAACCTGTCCCACCTTGTTTCCAGGGTCTGCCTTCCACAGCTCACCCCTCCACCTCCCGGCCTGGCTGAAAATTGTCCCCACTCCATGTCCTCACCAGGTATGCCCTGAAAACCCCTGCCACGGGCAGCCGGGGTGGGGAGGAGGAGCGGGCTGAGGGGGAGTCTGCAAGAAGCTGTTGCAAAGCTTCAAGCCAAAGCCTCCATACAGAGACAGAGTTGGACAGTTATTTCTGTGTGCTTCCTGCCAGGCCATTTCAAGAGCCTCAGAGAACAAAAGCGGGGAAATGCAGCCCTGTGGGGAGTCCTGCAGGGCAGCACAGGTCCAACCACAAGTGGAGAGGGTTCATCCAACACACTCGCCCCAGGGTTTGGCCAGCGCTTCCTCTTGGCAGAAAGAGACCTTCAGGCCTCTGGGGCTGGGGAAGAACTACCGGCCCTCTGAGCAGCCTGCCGTGGGGACTCTCAGGGGCAGCTGGTACTTGATTTTGGGCTAATGAGCCCTGTGCTGCCTGGAATGCAAAGCAGCCCTCCATGCGCCACACCTTCCCCTCACTCCGACTCACCTGAGAAAGAGAAAGATGGTTCTCGGAGACCCAGCGCTGTGGCCCTCGGGGGCGTGGCGCTCCAGGTGTGGTCCCAGGAGCTCCAGCAGCCCTGGGTGCAGCTTCTCGGCCTCGTCGAAGATGAACAGGCTCTGCTGGCAGCGCTGCCGCGTCCCCAGGATCTGGCCTGTTAGCTGCTCCTGCACAGGACATGGGGAGCTGCGGGGACCTGGGACACATCCCACCCTCCAGCCACAGCCTGGGGCCCAGGGCACCAGTTTCCCCAGGATTTCTGCAGTGGGATCCACGCCTCTGGGAGCGGGGGCTCGCACCCATTCACTAACAGGTTCCAGCTGGTTCTCCTGAACCTGAGGTTGGCAGCCCTAGTCTGGGGAGAGGAAGGGGCTGCGGGCAGTGGGAAGAAACCCCTGTGCCCCTGGGCACAGGCCCCCACTCCAGCCTTCTCCCTCCTCTCCAGGACTAGTTCCCATCCTGGAAGTACCCGTCAGGTCAACTCCCCAAGGGCAGGGGTCCGGCTCTGCTGTTGGGTGACAGGCAGGAGAGGCTCAAGGAGGCAGCCAGTCCCCTGCTTGCGCTCCCAGGAGCAGAGCGCCCACCGCACCCAGGCTGGGCCGAGATCTCAGGGAGGTGAGGCTCCTGAGTGCCTTCTGGGGCCCAGACAACCTGTAATGCAGGGGCTCCCAGAGGTGGCGGGCTCTCGCTACAGCCCCTCAGTTGAGTAAAAGCTTCTTTGTGGTGTTCCCAGAGCCGAGCAAAGAATATTCTTCTTGGGCCCAGTTTTTACCCTATCCACGCTCCTGTCCATCTCTAAACTCCTTGGAGTCTGACTTCAGCCCCCAGTCACCCAAGTGCACGGGTGTGTGTGTGGACATGCCAATTTTTACGTGGGGAAGCTGGGATCCACAAAGTCTGGTAATTTTTCCTGAGAAGGCCCGGCTGGTTGGCCGCCTGCCCTCAGGCATCAGGAGTTCAGGACAGTTCACTGTGCCCCTGACCTCTAAGGCCATACTGAAATTGCCAGGTGACCAGGGCAATCTCCATCCTAAGAGACTTCTGTAACAATTGAAAGCCAAAGAGAGGAGCAGCCATCTGCGTACAGTCCTGCAGCTGAAGGAGTCTGCTCATTTTCCTAATTTTAAATGCTACAGGTGCCAATGGGAAGAAACCAGAAGCAGCAGAGCAGCCAGGGAACTTTCTGTCCATCCACTTGCTGGCGTATGATGAGCCGTTGTGGGAAGACATGGAAAACCACCTGACACGACACACCTCTTTTTAAAAAATGACACAGTGGCCGGGCGCGGTGGCGCACGCCTGTAATCCCAGCACTTTGGGAGGCTGAGACAGGAGGATCCCGAGTTCAAAGCCAGCCTCAGCAATGGCGAGGCACTTAGCAACTCAGTGAGACCCTGTCTCTAAATAAAATACAAAAAAGGGCTGGGGATGTGGCCCAGTGGTCGAGTGCCCCTGAGTTCAATCCCCGGTACCACAAAAAAAAAAAAAAAAAAAAAGACACAGTGGGGGATGGAGCTTGCCTAGCACGCTGGGGGCCCTGGGTTCCATCCCCAGCACCACATTAAAAAAAAAAAAGGCCTGGGGTTGTGGCTCAGCGGTAGAGCGCTCGCCTAGCACGTGCACGGCCGGGTTCAATCCTCAGCACCACGTAAAAATAAAGGCACTGTGTACACCTAAAGCAGATAAATATTTTTAAAGAATTTTTAAAAGGCAGGATATGCAACTTTCTGTCCAATAAAATTGCAATAGTGTGGAACAGCACGGGGGCAGGGCTGACACTGAGAACACTGCTGCCAGCCAGCCAGGCTGTGTCATGGCAAAGGTTTTGCTTTTCTCTGTTCCTCATTTCCTGTGACCTTTCAGCACTTCCGTAACACAGAAGTCGATAGGCGACTGCTCCTGTTAAGCTGGGTCTGGCCTCTCGTGCGTGGCTGTCGAGGGGACAGAGCGCAGGGGTGGAGTGTGGAACAGCAGTTGTTCCTCAGAAGGCTTGGGCCTGTTACAGGCTCTGTCACAAACGCCGCCTGGTCCTGCCCTTCCCGAGGCTTCCCCAGAGCCCACCTCCCTTCGAACTCGGGGTCTCAGCAGAGGCCTCGCTCCAGCCCCAGCCCCGGGTGGCACCGCCCCAGCGCTGCCCGCCTCACCTTGTACAGGTCCACGTACTTTGGGTGTGGAAAATGGAACGTGGCAATGAACATCTTGACACAGTCATTCCTCAGCCCGTCCTGATACAGGTTCTCTGCCAGCATCCGTGCCACAAAGTTCTTGCCCGTGCCAGACCAGCCGTGGAACGACAGAGCCAGGGCCTTCTCTGGCCAGGGCATCTCTAGGTAGCCCCTCACTGTTCCTAGGACCAGCTCGCGGGCCAAATGCTGGCCATGCAGGCGCACACTCAGGTCCGAATCTAAGCCTGCGGGTAGGAAGAGGAGGCAGCAGTGAGAGGCGCACAGAGGCATGACCCTCGCAGGTGTTGGCACGGTCAGCCAAGCGTCAATGGTCACCCCTAGGGTGGATCAGTTATTCATCCCATTTGGCCTCAAAGGGCAGACCTTGCAGCAGAATGGGTTCACGGGCTATTTTCTGAAGTTTGAAAAATCAAGATTGAACTCAGAGAGAGAACAGAATCACCCTTCCTGAAGACATCCCAGGACGGGAGCACAGACCAGTCTGGAGGAGGGACCCTTGCCCGTACCCTAGGCTGCCCCCATTCTTTAGCTTCAGGCCTCCCGGAAAGCTTTATGGAGAAACCTCAGTTTATTCATTCTATTTCAATTCAGCAAACACTTTTCCATAATGCCCGCTGTGAGCAAAGCCTGTGCTGGGCATCCTGGTGGAGGGAGGGTGTGCTGCCAGCTGGCCCGGGGCACTGCCATTCTGAGTTCCGGATTAACTGGTTGGGCACCTCGAGCCAAGCAGGTCAAGGTCTACTGAAAGTATCCCATTGCTTCAAAGCTAGTAGTGTCACAGGAGGGAAAATGAACGTTTACTGCTACTTTCCCTGTACTCAGAACTGTGCTGTTTTATATTTAATTTTCACAGTAGTTCTGTTAGTCAGGTATTATTATTCCCCTTTTAAAGTTGAGGAAACAGACTGTGGAAGGACTGGCCAGCACAGGTGTTTCTAATTCCCCAGCTAGAACAATCTGGATACCCAGACACTTAAGAGAGGTAACTTGCCAACTGCACTTCTAAAGTCTTATTCCAAATCAGCAGAAATCCAAATTCACGCTCCCTGATCTCTATGTAGTCTGGTATTCTGTCCTGTGCCAGACCATGTCCCTAGACATACTGTGTCACTGGCACTTTTTCTAATTAAGTGACCTAATATCTAGAGTGGGTCTCATTTCTGGAGATGGAAATGCTGGGATCAGGGAAACTCTAAGCAAGAAACTGCTCTGGGGAGAATAGGGAACTTCTGCAAAACACCAATGAAGTGGTCCAAGAACAGACTGGGCTAAATGTCACCCTCTGAGAGTTAAGATGTTAGTATGCAAATAAAGTCACCTGAACTGAATAAAACAACCATGAGAGGAAGGTTAATTAGCAGAGCTTCACATGCAGCTGAACTTGAGGGAGAACATTCGCAGGCACACGGGTAGAGCAATTTTCAGTCCATGTGATGGCTAATATGGATTTGTTTATAATCAGAAACAATCTCCTATTTATCTCAGCTGCTGAATCATCTTCACTGATCCAAGATAAACTGGAAACCCAAGTTGTCTCCCCCAGACATTTGTTGGCTAAAGGTTAGAAAGGGACACTTTGAATCACAACACACAATTTCTGATTGGTTCTCTTGCTTGATCCTCTGACCACTCTCTGAGAGGTTACTATTATTGCTTCCAGAAGCAAGGTGCTCTGGGCCTGACTCTCCCAAGGGTCACAGGATATGCTGTATTAAGGGTTAATTCCAGCAAAACTCCCAGCACAGTGCCAGGTACACAGTAGGAGCTCCATAGACATTAGCTGCTCTTTTTCCTAGGACCCATTCCCAGGTGTGGTAAGAGATGGCAAATAGGCAGAGGAAAATCTTGAGTCTCAACAGGGGACGGCCAGTGGCAATCATCCGCCTGGTGTGACATGTTCATGGTATTCCCATGGATTTCAACAAGCTCTGAGCCACGAAACAAAATGTAAAAAGGAGCTTCTTCTCCCTGATTCAAGTGTCTTGGCACTTCTTCAAAAATCAGGCTGGAGGGCTGGGGGTGTCACTCACTGTTAGAGCACTTGCCTAGAATGTGTGAGGCCCTGGGTTCCATCTCCAGTACAACAAAAGCAAACAAACAAACAAACAAAAAACCCCACATAGAATGGAAGTGCTCTGGTCTCTGTGTCTAGATGGGTGAATGCAAAATCCATTAAGGACACCACAAATGTTGGTCTCACATTGTTCCCATTTTGGAGGGTGTTATTTCTGGAAAGCGTAGTAGTTCGATGTGTTGTCCAAAGAAGATTCTCAAATAATTGCAGACCTGAGTGCAATTTCAGTGTGACAATTCCTGCGTTGGGGGAGGTTGCAAAGGACGGCAAAACTTCGCCTGCACCCCAGTAGTGACCTCCCCTCCCCATACATCCCTGGCCTCTGGAAACCAAGCCTGGGTCCAACCTGGAAAGTTGTTGGAGATCCTGCAATCCCCGCCATTGCAGCAGTCCTGGAAGCCGCAGTACCACGTAGTGAGGATATCCAGGTACCGTTGACCCAAACCAGGAAGGCTCCAGCCTGGAGAAAGAGGAGCTGTGAGACCAGGACAAGATCCTTCGGCCCATGGCAGTGATGCGACAACCACATCACCCAATGTGTCAGCGACAACGCCAGAACCAGAACTCAGGTCCCAATCGCCCCCTGCCCAGGTTCCGCCCACTGCATGTGCTCGAGCGGCGGAGGAGGAGAGGTTCGGGGGCCAGAGGTCCGCGGCGGACCTTCCTAAAAGTCATCAGAACGCGGGAAAGTGCACGCGCAGCGAGGCGGCGGGGGCGTGTCTGGAGGCGCAGGGCCAGGCGAGGTGGGCGGGGCGGCCAGGCGAGGTGGGCGGGGCGGCCAGGCGAGGCGGGCGGGGCGGCCAGGCGAGGTGGGCGTGGCGGCCAGGCGCCCGGGAGCCACTCGAGGGAAGCCGGGCGGGGCGCCCCTGGCCGCAGCCGCCCGCCGGTGGGGCGCCCGCCCGGAGCGGCAGGAGGGGACGGCCGCGCCCGCTGGTGCCGCTGCGCAGCGCTGCCCGCTGGATCCCGCGCCGGAGCGGCAGGTGTCCCCGGAGGTCTGCCGCGCGGACGGCGCTTACCCGCGGGCTCCGCGGCGCCGTGGGCCTCGTCACAGTCGTCCGGCCACACCTGGCAGCTGAAGAGCGTCCAGTACCGCCTGGAGAGGGCACCGGCCGCCCGCAGCCAGGCCCACGCCGAGCCCTGCTCGTCGGTCCCCTCCCACGGCCTCTCCGCGCCGCGGTGGCCAGGCGCGGCCGTGAGCGGCAGCAGCAGCAGGAGGCCGAGCCAGAGCGCGTGCCGCGCGCCGCGAGGCATGGCCGGGCTCTGCGCCTCCCGCCGCCGCCGCCCGGCTCTTCAGGGCCGGGGCGGGGCCGGCACCCGCGAGGCGGGCGAGGGCCCGGGATTGGTGTTGCCGTGGCGACCGGCCGGCCCGGCAGCCTGCTCTCTACACGTGACCGAGCGGGAAACCGAAACCCGGGCTGGTGTCCCGGGGTGGCATCCCGAGGCCGAGTTCAGGTCCTGCCCACCCCGCCAGCTTCCAGGAAGCAGTCTATTCTGGGGCGCGATTGCGGTTGCAAAGGCGGTGATATCAGGCCTTGAAATGCCCACTGTCAATCATTCTCTTGTTATTTTCGGGTACTCAAATGGCCCATCTGAGGTCTACCAAATGAGGACACACCTTCGTGCCCCGCCCCTTTGTCTACAGCCAACTTCCTGCCAAAGTATTAGAGGAAGCTGGGGATGCCCTCTCAGCCAGGGAAGTCAACTGAGAGGAGGAGAGGCCTGGGAAGAACGCGCAGTAGGAAGGCTGTCTGGCTGAGGTCGCTCTTGCTCCTCTGCAGAGGGAAATGAAACACTGCAGCAAATAACCAGCAGACTTCCACCAAAAACAAGAGGAAGCTGATGGTTTCAAGTTTGGAGGTATTTGGGTTTTGGAAACCCCCCTCCAAGTCATGGGGAAATCATGAGGTCTCCTGTTGATGTAATTATATCTCATGAAATAGAAGGCTAGGTTTGTTAACTTTCAAGTGTTGGTGACTGTGAGCAGCCATCAGACTCCCCCAGCAAGACTTTGAGGGCCTCCTTTCCTTGGATTCCCTTCTTCATAATACAGAGCACAGGACAGATTGTTTTAAATTTCAAAGAGCCTAATGCAGTTTTCAGAGGTATCTTGTTCTCATTGGAAACCACTGTCAAGAGAGATCAAGGGACCTGGCCAAAATATTGTTTAGTGGCTTTGAGGCTGGGCTCTCCAGTTGGTCAGTGAATCTTGAGCACCAGGCCTTGCAAACATCACAAATTGCCTCCTCAGTTCATCCCAATCTTAGATCACACTCAATACCAGGGCTGCTCCAATCTCAGCAGCTCACCAAAAATTTGCCTTTTTATTCAAGCAGCCAGAGGCCAGATAAACACCTTTGTCAGGACACCATGAAAGTTCAGTTGACAAGCAACTGCTATGTATTTTGTGACTTACAGTGATGTCAAAAGGGAACCCAGACTTTCCGTAGAGCAGCAGCCAAGGCACCAGTACAGCATGACTTGCTTGGAAAAAGCATGTAGAATCCTTCAGAGGACAGTTGATCTTGACACACCACATATTATTTGGATCCTAAGTCTCACCCCACGACCCACATGTGAGAGGATTGCTCCTCAGCTTGGTGCTATTGTGAGGTAGTGGAAACAAATTTTAAAAGTTGGAGGCCTAGTGGGAGATCTTTGAATCACTGGAGACATGACCAATGGGGACTATGGGATCCTGCTTTCTTCTTTTTTGCTCCCTGACCATGAAGTGGGCAGTTCTGCTCTACCACATATTCCTGCCATGATGCACTGCCTCCTTCTTCCCCCAACCAGAGGCCTAAAAGCAATGGGTCTGCCTGACCATAGGTCTCCAACACCATGAACCAAAATAAACTTTCCTTTATCTCAGGTATTTGTTATAGTGGCAGGGAGCTAATATAAATCTTTCTGCCTATTTGAAAACTGAAAACACTAACTCTTTCAGCAAATGTTGTTTGAGCATGAATGGCAATCCAGCATAGTGAATAATTGAACAGGTTCTACCACTTTCTATTTGTGTAACTTCAGGGGTTACCTAGGTACTACCCTATGCTTCGATCTCCCCACCCATAAAATAGTCATAGGAATGCTGCTAAGATTAAATGAGCTAATTTGAGTGCATCATAAAAAATAATTTGTTTTCATATTTATTTATATGATTATATAGACTACTGGGGGAGGCTTGCTTGCCATTAGTTAATATTTATGGTGATAAAATTACCAATAACAGGGCTGGGGTGAAGCTCATGATAGAGAGTCTGCTTAACATGCACAAAGCTCTGGGTTCAATCTCTTAATACTTTCAAATTACTGATAACAAGCCAGGTGCAGTGGCGCACGCCTGTAATCACAGCGGCTTAGGAGGCTGAGGCAGATGGATCCCAAGTTCAAAGTCAGCCTCAGAAATTTAGTGAGGCCCTAAAGCAACTTAGTAAGACTGTCTCAAAATTTTAAAAAATAAAAATAAAAAAGGGTCTGGGGATGTGGCTCAGCGGTTATATGCTACTGGGTTCAATCCCTATACAAACAAAACCAAAACAAGTTTTAAGACTGTGGAAACAACTCTATTTGCAACTGTCATCTAGTGATAACTGCTTATTTCTGAGATGCTTTGGTTTGGATTTAGCATTTAATGGTAAATAAAGTAGGTTAATAGGAAGTTCGTGAACTAACTTGATTTCAAACCACCTTTTCCTTAAAAAAAAAAAAGGAGGGCTGGGGTTGTAGCTCAGTGGTAGAGTGCTTGCCTCCTATGCATGAGGCCCTGGGTTCAATCCTCAGCACCACATAAAAATAAATAAAAATATTGTGTCATCTACCAAAAAAAAAAAAAAAAAAAAAAAGAGGTTAAGCTGGGCGCAGTGGTGCGTACCTGTAATCCCAGCGGCTTGGGAGGCTGAGACAGGAGGATTGTGAGTTCAAAGCCAGCCTCAGCAGTGGTGAAGCACTAAGCTACTCAGTGAGCCCGTCTCTAAATAAAAAATTAATGGGGCTGGGTGTGGTTCGGTGGTCAAGTGTCCCCGAGTTCAATTTCTGGTACCCAAAAAAAAAAAAGGGTAAATTTTTTTCCCCCCCACAAAAGAATCCTAAACAGAGACAACAAATCTAAACAACCAGCATCTAGACATGTCTCTGAGCTAACTGGTGTAATAGGAACAAGAGCTTGTGGATGGTGGGGACATCTAGAGGCAGTTATGAGAACTACAGGCAGCTAGGATTCCTCAGCAAGCATCCTGGCATTGGCACTGCGTGGGAGCTTGTCAGAAAGGCATTCTCAGGCTCTTGGACCTACAGTATCAATATCTTCATTTTAATAATGTCTTCCTAAGATAAAATGGGTATGTGACACACTTGCCAAAGTCATCTGAGTAGAACAAGCTTTATGTGACATTCCCAAACTTGAAGGTGGGCAGAACCATCTGCCTTGAAAATGATATTTGGGTACAAATCAAGTCTCTATCTCTAAATAAATAAAACTCTTGAAACAGGAGATGACTGTTTCCTGGTTCATCTATAAGCCAGTGGTGGCTTTAACATCTCTGCCATGGTGCATTTGGGGCATCACGGGTGGAGCCTGACCTCTCAAGAGGCAGGGCACAGCCAGGTTTCCTGATGAGACCACGGCCCCCCAGGTGCTAAACTCACTGGAGGCCTGGGAGGCTCTACATCTGTGCAGTGAGGGGTTCTGCACACGCCACCTGTCAAGTCTGGATCACATCCCCTTCTGTGGTGTGCCTGCTGCCAAGCCCACACCATGCTGCTTTCCTGCTCCTTATTTTCAGGTAGTTAATCTACATCATTCCTGAAGCATTTGGTGCCTCACAAAGTTCTCCTGTCAGGATGAGATTAGAGGCTCTTTAAGAGGTGGGATGTCACTGTCATTTCCATTTCATGTGTAGCTCACAGCACAATATCCAATGTCTACTCAAGACCAAAACCTTACAAATGGTGACTTAATGCCACAGTTCCCTGGGGTTTATACTGCTACTTACCTTACAAAAAACCCCACTATGGAAACCAACCTTACAAAATGAGAGCTACAGGAACTTGTTTTCTAGGTAAACACATTAGTTAAGATACACCCAGGGGCTGGGATTGTGGCTCAGCGGTAGAGCGCTCACCTAGTGCGTGGGCGACCCGGGTTCGATCCTCAGCACCATGTACAAATAAAATGCATTGAATAAAACGCATTGTGTACAACTAAAGCAAATAAATAAAAATATTAAAAAAAAAAAAAAGATACACCCAGTAACAGAACATCTCCCCTCACTCCCAGGTGCCCTTTTCAAGTTCTAACAGTCATTTTAATACAATTGAGAAGCAAATGAACCCTGAAATTTAGCCTGCAAGAGGACTTCTATGTGGTGAGCCTGTGAGGAACACAAACCAAGCTTCAGCCTCCCACATGTATTTGAGGACATACAACCAAACTGGCATATACGCCACAACTCAAGGGGAAAATCTCAAGAACTCTGCTTAGTTGGCTGGTTGAGGTTTAGGATGAATTTCCAAGTCAGAAGTTAAAAATCTGGGTGTTCTAAGAATTCCAATCAGGGCAATCAGCCTTCTCTTCTGCCTGTATGGTGCTATGCTGACAAGTTCTTTAGAATTCAAAATGCTTACCTCTAAGAAGATGCAAGAATGAAATTAACTACTAATATACAAAAAGCAATGAGAATTTTTTTTTTTTTTTTTTTTTTTTTTTTTTGGTACCAGGGATGGAACCCAAGGGTGGTTAACCACTGCACCACATTCCCAGCCTTTTTACTTTTTATGTTGAGACAGGGCCTTGCTAAGTTGCTTAGGTCCTCGCTAAGTTGCTGAGGCTGGCTTCGAACTTGCAATCCTCCTGCCTTAGCTGCTGGGATTACAGGCATATGCCACCATACCTGACCCTATAAATGATAAATGATTCTATGAGAAACTTGGTATAGTTATAACTGTAGGGTCCTTTAGATTAGTAAGGAAATTTAAAGGTCTTACCCATCAGATACTGTGAAGCAATCCTGTGGAAGTTTAAGTGGGGGCAAAAGATGTAATCTATTCCCCCCCAAAAAAACAAATAGGAAACCAGAATAGAAAACACTGGGAACATCCTGAAAGTTTAGGAAAAAAGATACATAGGAAAAGATGATACCCCACTATTTATTAAAATTTTTTATTTTCAGCATCGAAACCCATAGAACACATTAGTTGTATTGTGTGGTGTCTTACCAAGTACATCCTCTATTTGTGCAACAGCTCTGAGAGGAAATCCTTGGCAGATCAAACAAGAGGATAGTGACTCCTACACCTCCCTTAAGTGAATAAATTAGCTTCCCAGTAAATTATTGTTTCCCCCAATGTTCTGTTTGTGAGGAACACAGCACAGTACCCAAACCCTATTCATCACCCAGACTGAAGGAGTGGAAGGGAGAAAAGCTGCCCCCACCCCCAACCCTGAGCAAGCTTCCCAGGGATAGGTGTCCCACCTGGCTTACCAGGCCTGCCTGGCAGGTATGTGCAGAACGGATGGTCTATGTGTTATGGAAGGTCCATGCACAGAGACTGAGAAGAGAACATTTTATAAACTTCAAGTCCTTCTGCAATGTAAGCCAGTGTTTTCCTGTGTCAAAATAAATACACTTTCCTTGCTAGAATTATGTGACTATCAATACAAACAGCTTTACCTATGTTTCCTGAAGCCCAAGCTCACATGACGACTTGTACAAGATGGCTCACTGAGGGAGGCGTTACCATCCCCGACGGGTGGTCAGTTACTTGGTAAAGAGGATAGATAGAGGGAGGACTGGGAAGGGAGGCTGGGGGAATAGAGTGCATGGGAAGGGGAGGCCAAAGTGCTTTTTTTTTAAAAGAAAGGATAGATTTGTGTGGAAGAAAATGCTGCCTTCAAGTGACATTGAAAAATTGCCTTGTACAGGATTTGACTTTCCCCAAAATAATATGCAAATAAATGTACCCAAATTCCTCCATTTTCTTTATATTTCAACTGACATTTTAACCCTGAGTGCCAATAGGGAGAAATGCCTTAAAACTACATTCAACAATATTAATTCTTTTGCACAGAGAATTATTTATACCTTTCCTGCCAAACCACAATTCAGTCTTATATTTTTGAAGAACAGTTTTAAAATGAAACCTATATGCCCAAATTTCTTTTCTTCTTCTTCTTCTTCTTTTTTTTTTTTTTGTACCAGGGATTGAACTGAGTTCAATGTGACCACTGGGCCACATCCCCAGTCCTTTTTTAATAATTTATTAATTTATTAGAGACAGGGTTTCACTGAGTTGCTAAGTGCCTCGCCATTGCTGAGGCTGGCTTTGAACTCGCAACCTCCTGCCTCAGCCTCCCAAGTGCTGGGATTACAGGCATGCGCCACCACACCTGGTAATATATGCCCAAATTTCTACAAACTTTGGAAAACACACTTTTAAGAAGTGGGAGGAAAACAAAAATGGCAATCAGTTCTGATTGTCCTATTTTTTATAGTATTAAATATTTCTGCATCTATCTAGATATCCAGTGGGCATACCTAACCTTGTGCTAACAGAATCCCTCCAATGGTTTGACTGCAATAGCTCTAGATTCTAATAACAAACCCAAAGGAGGCCAGTGTTACAAAACTTTCAAAAAGATGTTTTTCAAACAGAACTTTGTGTTTTAGGGCTATAAGCTTATGGTGAGTTTTCTCTAAGATTCACCTAAACATACTTTTCCAGCTTAATCCGATCCTAACCTAGAACGTGAGTGTATGTTCTCGGCATCACGTCACACCACTCTTTCAGCTCAGTTCTAATTTTGCCCACTATGGTTCTGAACACATTTTAAGATCATAAGTTTGAAAAGAATAAAACGGCACAATTTCTACAAATGCTCTGAAAAAAACATAAGACTTTTTTTTGTTTTTTGTTTGCACAGTACTGGGGATTGAACCCAGTGGCACTCTTGCACTCAACTACATCCTCTGCTGTTTTTGATACAGGGCCTCCCTAAGTTGTTGAGGCTGGCCTTGAACTTGCGATCCTCCTGCCTCGGTCTTGCCAGTAGCTAGGAATACAGTCATGTGTCACTGTGCCTGGCAGATGAACATTTGTCAAGAGCTTTCCCTCCTGTTTTTTCCCTTAGCAGAATCTTCTGCCTTTGATGTTATGAATAAATCTCGTGTTCTGAGAACAGTTCTTATTCATCTCAGTCGCACACCAAAGGTAGCATGTATTTGAAAAGAACACTAATCCATAATTTAGTTCCACGAACACTCATGAGCAGAGCACAGCAGACCAGACTGGTGTCCTTTCTACTGGCTCCTAGAAGCTTGAGGTTAAGCAACAACCAAGGTTTTCTCAATCTGGACTGTGAAGTTCCTGGACACACACGGCAAGTGGTCTTAACAATTGGAATCAATGCCTCCTTGTCAACACTACTTCAGCGTTGTGTGCTAACACCTGTCCTCTTAAATCAATACCCTTTTAAAAACTTGGTCTATGCTTATAACCACCTGAAGATGTATATAAAAAAGTATAAAAGTTTCCTAATTTCATGTCATTTTAAAGTACTTACAGGTACCCAGTTATCTTTCAATGTGAGAAAATGGGTTATAAATTTGAAAGCTGTTCTTGAAAGGGTCTGGTCTCCAATGGCTGTCATGAAATTAGTTCAACCACTGTTTAAATATTAGTCTGTGCTTGACAGAAGTACAAAACTGTAATGGCACCTAGACAAGATACAACAGGGCACTGAACTCTGAATGCACAGGAGAGTGGGTGTCCCAGGCCTGCCCCACCCTGCTCAATTAATTTTCTACAGTTGTGAACACGCAAGAATCTGCATTTCAACAGTCTGAATTTAAGAGTGCCAAGAGGAAATAGAATACTATACTTCATGGGTTCAAAAATCCAAATGAGACTAAGCAATGAAATCAGGATTTGATATAAACTAAACTCTTCAGGCTCCTTCTGTCAACCTCCTTAATTTCAATGCCCAGAAGGTTTAAAATCTTTTTTTTTTTTTTTTTTTTTTGTGGTATCAGGGATTGAACTCAGGGGCACTCAACCACTGGGCCACATCCCCAGCCCTTTTTTGTATTTTATTTAGAGACAGGGTCTCACTGAGTTGCTAAGTGCCTCGCCATTGCTGAGGCTGGCTTTGAACTCGCGATCCTCCTGCCTCAGCCTCCCAAAGTGCTGGGATTACAGGTGTGCGCCACCGTGCCTGGCTTGGTTTAAAATCTTTTGATTCCAGTCTTTTGCATGGTCCAAGTCACAGCTCAGTCCAGCTACCACCAGGGTGTACACTGTCCCCTGCAGACAAGCTGCCTTTTCTCACAAAAACATCAATTTCAATGACCAAAGGCCTTAAAGGCAGCGGTGGAAATTCAGTTCAAGAGAGAAGCGAAGATGACAGAGATCACAGGCAGCCTAAATTACTCAAGGGATTATTTCAGTTTGCTTTGTTAATTTGGAAAGTATCTGTCAGCTGCTTTAGGCAAAAGAGGGAAAATAAAATTCTCCATAAAGAGTCATGTTTGAATTGTAAAAGAATTTTCTCTAGAGACGATTTTTTTTGGTTAATTTAGACACAATTGTGGGAATGCAGATTTTACCTAGGTAAAAGTCATGTTTGCTTTTTACACACCTCAGAACCTAAATACAGGGAAACCGGTCATGTTCTGGATTCTGGTTCTACCAAGTGTCTCTCTCTACTTCCCTCCATTAAAGATCATAAAAACCGTACTACCCAATTGCTCAAAAACCTGAACTTCTTTGATTTTGCCCTTCCCTTCAATTTTATCTTAAAAACATATCCCCTCCAACAGAGAGTGCTATTTTGGCTCAACAGAACACAAAGTTTTATTTGCCGCCACTCCGTAGGAGGCAGTAAGCTTTCAAATTAGACTAGTCTTGGTAAAAAAGACACAAGAGATCGTAAGGTATTTCCACAAAATTCACAGGTGTGGAGAAAGTACTGCAAGGTTCACCTCAAACACTCGCTCTGGAACCAATCCCAGCATTCACTTATCCAAATGTCACACCTGTTTGTCCTTTGGTATGGGAACACAAGACTGACCAACGCTGATGACCACTGCTAGAAATGGGCAAGTGCTGAGGACGCTGGAAGGTGTTTCTGCAGGAACATCCCATGCTCTGGCACTTGTGGTCTTTGCTTTAGCTTCCACCACAGAAAAAAAAAAAAAAACAAAGACACCCAAGGCCACCCTGT
Source organism: Tamias sibiricus (assembly GCA_025594165.1). NCBI lineage: Eukaryota > Metazoa > Chordata > Mammalia > Rodentia > Sciuridae > Tamias > Tamias sibiricus. The sequence continues at coordinate 13,549,608 of CM046669.1, read as the reverse complement.
CCTCCACCAGCAGAACGTGCTGATGGCCACTTCCAAAGCCATCTCATACCATTTGGAATTGATTGTGCTGTTTCTCTATTTTTGTAAAAATAAGTTTCACTTATTTTCTGTTGACAGTTACAAGTGGGAGAGAGGCATCCTGTCTTCTACCAGCACAGTGTCCATCCCAAACTGGTCAGTGCACTGCTTCACGGTGGCCAGGACACTCAGGAGCCGCTGGTCCACAGCGTCCAGGTGAGGATCAGAGAGCACGGGGGAGATGGGATCATGGGCCATGGCAGATTTTAAGGCAGACTTTAGCACTCCATTCTTTAGGTAGTTCAGTCTGTTCCAGGTAGAAACCCTAATGCTGGAAGAAAAAGTTTTAGAATAAGTTACACAAAAACCTCTCACTGTCAAATGGAATTAGCTTGCTTGGCTGCAAAAGTAAAAGAAAAAATTATGTAGAATATTTTAACTCAAACAATAAAAATGAAATCACTTCTGTTTCAGAATTACCTCTATGTTAGTAGTAAGCCACATTACCATGCTGTGATACTTTTTTGGGGGTAATCAGAGATACATACAAAAATTTACCCATTTACTGCGGTGTTATTTATAACAGGAAAATGTGAACCAATCTGAATGTCCAACAATTGGGAAATAGTTCAATTATAGATAATCCATTCAAAGAAATACAAGGCAGCTTTGAAAATTTAATAGCATGGGAAAATGTCCATATATCTGGGTGGGGAGAAAAAGTTACTCCAAGTCTATGGGGAAGCAAAATGTGTGTGTTATTAGAATGATTAGGCTACATGCTTAGAAGCATGTAGTATTACAGTGTTAAAATAATTATCTTTAAATGTTCACTGATCTTATTAATTTCCTTCTTCATATGGTTCTGAATTTTAAAAGTTTTACCAATAATATAAACAGAAAAAATATTATTTTAAGGATACCTACTTTTCTTAATTATTTCACCAACTACTATGTTGTTTTTTTAAATTTTTATTTTTTAGTTGTTGATAGACCTTTATTTTATTTATTTTTATGTGGTGCTGAGGATCGAACCCAGTGCCTCACACATGCTAGGCAAGTGCTCTACCACTGTCCCACAACCCCAGCCCAACTACTGTGGTCTGAATGTTTATTCCCTCTGAAACTCATGTTGAAAGCTGAACTGTCACTATTACAGTGTTAGGAGTTGAGACCTTTTAAGAGGTGATCAGGCTGTGAGGGCAGAGCTCTCTTATGCTGCTATGAAAGATGGCCCTACTCTTCTCATTGCCTTTCTGCCTTCACCATATGAAGGTGCAGCAAGAAGGCCCTTGCACAATGCCAGTGCCCTGACACTGGACTTCTCAGCTTCCAGAACTGTGAGGCAATAAATTTCTGTTCATTATAAATTACCCAATCTGTGGTATTCTGTTAACAGAAGCACAGAACAGACTAAGCCACCAACTAAAGAGGATCTTTTATTTATCTCAGAAGGAAAGTTCTTTCCACCCTCTGCGTGAAGTGGAATTCACTAGGTAGGCAGTATGCCTGACTCTGCAAGAGGCAGCCCACTCTGTAACTACTTAGAAAGTTAAGAAAATCGATCTCTGCACTAAGCACAGAAGGTACTGTCAAGTCAGATGCTGGCCAGTTTGCTTACTCAGAATTATGCTACAAATGCCCAGAGTATCAGAGCTTCCCATCCACCATTCCCTGATCCTCATCTCAGGATCTTCTAGGGTTCTAGACTGGAAAAGTATGAAAATAACTGCTCAGGGAGCAGAAAGTTTTAAGGCCAAGAAAACAGACGCACTGTTCCGTAAGCCTGGAAGGGAAGGCAACACAGGCACAGCATGCATGCTGTGCGTAACTTACATGCAGCACTGATAGAGAGGGGCGAGGATGCTTCTCTCATCCAGTGAGGGGTTCCCAAAGCTGAAAATTAAAGTAAAACTGAGTGAATTAAGTAGAAATACCAGTTCCCTTCTTAGTATCAAAGCATCAGCAAATTCCCTAAGAAACCCAAAAGTGACTCTAGATAATTTCATGCTCTAGCAACTCAAATCATTTTAAATTAAAAGAAGCAGGGTGTGACCAATTAGACAAGGATCCCTAACAGCCTGTATCGAAGTAGCAAACAACAAATAAACTCATTTACAAGGACCTTTTTTCCTGCCAACACACTGCAAGGTGCTGGAGCATAACCATGGTAACACAGCATGGAGGTCACAGACCAAAGGGAGGAAGTGAAAACCCCTGAACTTGAAAAGCTTTTAAAGGTGGGGAGAGACATAAAGGCTGCTCATATTAGGTTCCCTCAAACAAGCAGATGACCATTACTGGTAAAAAGAAGTTAACATTTGTCCTACCCCAAAATCATCAATACCCTATTCCCCACAAGTAAGCATATGGACAGCTTCAAACTGGAAAATGGTTCCCAGAGGCTAAGAAAACACTGACTCACGGCAGATGCAAAAACGGTATTAGCAGTAATTCAGAGTCAGGAAAGGAGAGCTTATTCTGGAAAAACAGCCAACCTTTTACCCTTTCCCCAGCTCACCTTAACAAATGAAGAGACAGTCCACCCACAGTACAGTGCAGGCCCTCCAATGATAAAAGGCATAGTGGATATGATGGTAAAATTTTTGTCTTCCAAACTCAGTGCTACCTAATGCCCAATTCAAGAGTGGGGCCTTTATGATTAATGGGAATCTCATGAATGGATCCGTGCCCTCAAAAAAGACCTGGAGAGCTTATTCACCTCTTCCACCCATGAGGACACACAGAAGGCACCTGCTATGAGGACTGGCCAGTACCAGACTCTGAATCTGGGGCACCTTGTTCTTGGACTTCCCAACCTCCAGAACAGTGAACAATACATTTCTGCTATTTATAAATTAAAAGATCTAAGGTATTTTGTTACAGCAGCTCAAATGGACTAAGGAATTATTCTGATATAAAGATTTTCAGGAACACATACATATCACTACTTGCTATGCTGTGATAGGTTACAGGGTAAGGCAGTGTTGGCTGGCCTTTCACTTTCTGTAGCTGTCACCATTTTCACAGAGCATGAGGTACCCACTGTTCAACGTAAGAGGTAGTGTCATTTGCAAATGCTGCCCAAGCACTCTGCTGAGCAGCCATGTCTCAGCTTATTCCCAGCATCCAGTGTTAACAGCATGGCCCACTCTGGACAACTCTGGGCTCCAAGGAAGCATTCTATTTAGTCCTTATTAAATGTAACTAAAAGTATGGTACTGAGGCAGCCACCACGGAAAATACACCAGAGTGCAAAACAAAAATACAATGTGCTCTCCAAAGAACTTAGGCCTAAAAAAAAAAAAAAAAAAATGGCATTCTATTTATTCAAAATGAATAAACTTTTTTTTAATATTTATTTATTTACTTTAGTTGTACACAATGCAATGCATTTATGTTTACGTGGTGCTGAGGATCGAACCCGGGCCGCGCACTTGCGAGGCGAGCGCTCTGCCGCTGAGCCACAATCCCAGCCCCTAAACTTGTTTTATTTAAGACAAAAGTAACCTGTCTTTACATATCATCACCATGCAATTACTCTTCCCCTGTGACAGCAAAAGCCTGGACCTAGCTAGCCACAAAAATAGCAAAATATCCTAGCAAATAAATTTTTAAATTGCACAAACCTTGGGATAGAATTTAATAGTAAATAAATTTTACATTCTAGTAGAACTGCATTTCTCAGATTTGATGTTCTATAAACATCATAACCAAGAAAGAATGATGTAGGTGGTGACAAATTAAGAACCTTGACTTCCAGTTGTCTATGAAGAGGACCACAATTTCCATTTTTTCAAGTCCTGAGGGTGCAGGGAAGCACACTATCGATTGTCTTCTGGATATTTTCCAGGATACCAGCTATAGTTGGATCTGAAATGTTCCCCCAAAGCTCACTGGTTGAAGACTTGGTTCAGCTGGTGGTCCTACTGGAAGGTGATAGAAACTTTAGGAGGTGGGGCCCAGTTGAAGGAAGTAGGTCACTGGAGATGTTCCCAGTGCTTGTCTGGCTGTCACTCCCTTCCTCTCAGCTACCATTAGGTTAGCAGCTGTGCTCCACCACATGTTCCCCATGATGTTCTGCCTTACCACAGGTTCTGAAGGAACGAAGACCATGGAATGAAACCTCTAAAACCATGAGCTATTAATTGTCTCTTTTAAATTATCTCAGGTATTTTTTTCAGAGCAATAAAAAGCTGACCAGGTGGCCTGCAATGGTGCACATGCTAAAGGAATGCCAACTGGCCTGTGGCACTATTGGAGAGTGGAGAAATGGTTAGGAGGTAGGGCCTAATGGAAGGAAGTGAGGTTACTGGGGGTGTGCCCTTGAGGGGGATACTGGGACCCTCAGCCCCTATGTTTCTTTGCTTCCTAGCTGCCACGACCACCTTCTTTCCAACATGTGTTCCCCACCACAATGCACTACCTAACGACAGGCCCAAAAGCAACAGAGCTAGCTAGCAAGCCTCTCTGAAACCATGAGCCAAAATAGATTTTCCTCCTCTGAAGCTGACTTATCTTAGGTGCCTGTCACAGTGATGGAAAGCTAACACAACATGCTTGAAAATATCCTTTTATACACAGAAATGAACAAAAGACAGTCCTGCTGGCCTTACCTTTTGGCATTATCAAGAAGGATGAGCATACTAGCGCCTTCATCATCTTGAAAGCTCTCATAGTGATGGCGGTCAGCATTGCCAATCAGGTAATCAAAGACAGAGGTGTCAATGATGTCCAAGAGGCGTGGGCCTGAGTCATATGGGGACGTTTTCTTCACAGCATCACAGTAGCTCTCATCATACTCCCACCTGATGGCAAACAGCATCACAAGAGTTACTGATTGCCAACAATGTACCTGGCTATTAGGGTTTAGATCCCCAAAGGCTATGTGTCAAAAGCTTGGTTACCAGTCTGTGGCACTATCAGGAGGCAGAGCCTGGTGGAGGGAAGTCAGGGCATCAGGGTGTGCCCTTAAAGCAGATGTCGAGGCTCTAGCTCCTTCTACTCTTTTGCTTCCCAGCTACCATGAGGTGATAGCTTTCCTCTACCACTCACTCCCCATCATGATGTTCTGCCTCACCACAGGTCCAAAAGCAATGGGGCCAACCAATCATGCACTCTGAAACTGCGACAATGGATGCAATCATGCCTCTGAAACTGTAAGCCAGAATAAATTTCTCCTCGTTCCAAGTTGTTTATCTTAGGTATTTTGTCACAGTGATTGAAAGCTAACATGGAAAGTTGGTATTGAGCTGTAGGGTCATTGCTATGACTACACCTTATGGTGTGGTTTAGAAACCTTTGGAATTGGTTTGCAAGAGGAGTTTGGAAAAGTTTGGAGAAGCAGGCTAGAGAAAGTTTAGAATGCTGGAAGCAGAGATTAATGGGAGATTCTGGTAGAAACTCACAAGACTAGAATGTTGGCAGAAATACGGAAAGTAAAGGCTGTGCTCATGAAGTTTCAGAGGGAAACGAGGACTGTATTGGGAATTGCACTAGAGGCCATTTGTGTTATAATTCTGGTAAAAAAAAATTGTCTACATTTTGTTCATTCTCTAAGACTTTGTGTGAATTTGGGTTCAAAGGTGACAGACTGGTTTATCTGGCAAAGGAAACTCCAAGGCAGCACAGCATTTAGAGAGTAGAATGGGCATTACAGGCTACTTTTAGCCAACTTTACTGTGAGAACTGGGAACCAAAAGCAGAGGAAAGATTTTTTAATTTTACAGTTTGTCCAGAGAAGTGTATAAAGTGCAGGCCAAGGAGGGTATAGATGCTGAAGACATCAGTGCCATTAAAAAGAAGCCGGGCTGGGGTTGTGGCTCAGCGGCAGAGCACTCACTTAGCATGTGAGTGGCCCGGGTTCAACCCTCAGCACCACATAAAAATAAAGGCATTGTGTACAACTAAAGCAAATAAATATTAAAAAAGAAGCCAAGTACTTTGCACCTGAAGAATACAAAAGATGCCTTGAGGGCAACTTGGCAATCAGCCAGACCCCATTCAGCACAGGTGCAAAAGGATGAAAAAGTGTAAACCTTTCGTTTAAGAAGAGACCTCTGGGGCTCCCTGCTCACACAGGGCCTAAGGAATTGTTTCCCTAACATTCTGTGTTCAGCCATCAAAGCACTTAGAGGCCACTACAGCTACTGATCAAGTGGGTCTGGCTACTGTTCCAGCCAGAGTTGTAGGGTGTAAGCTGCCTGTCATGGCCAGCCACAACGCCGCGGGAAAATTCTCGGAGGCAGAGTAAAGCTATTACTACTTTTACTTCTCTTTCTTAGAGAGAGCTTAGAGAGAGAAAGAAAGATTTTTCTTCTTCTTAGAAAGAGCTTAGAGAGAAAGATTAGAGATAGCTTTTTCTTCTTCATTTTCTTAGAGCTTAGAGAGAAAGAGAGAGAGCTTGAAAGAGAAAGATTTCTTCTTTAGAGAGAGAGAGAGCTTAGCTTTTAGAGCTTTTTTCTTCTTTCTTCTTTCTTCCTCCGGAGCCTCGGCCTGACTCTGACCAGCAATTACTTCTTCTATCTGGTTTCTCTTCTGTAACCGCTCTGCCTACGTTCTGGCCGCTCTGATTCTTTTCTTCTTCTCCGACCCGAACTCTTCTTCCGACCGAGCGACTGCATGACTGACTGAATGAATTCATTCTTCTCCTGACTCTGACCGCTTTCACCCGGTTATATACCTTTAGCTTTGCGGGTGCCTCACGTGCATTTACAGGTGCGTCACATACATACTTATTATCAGGTGGAACTTATGGCTTCCAGCTGACCGCAATAGCCATCTCCCTAATTGGGGCTCCTTCATATTCCTCCCTTTTAGTTTAAAAGGTGCTTTTTAATTCTATTTTCTATATTTTATTTTCTCTATTTTTTTAAATTTTCTTGTCCCTACCTGGCTTTTCACCTTTTGTTTTAAAAGGGTGGATATTTGAGCCCTTTTTGAGGAGGTACTGCAGCTTTAAGGAAGCCTACTGCTGAGGAGCAGCTAACGCACTTAGTTAAGCACAATTGCATAAGCGGCTTTGACTTTTTTTTTTTTTTTTCCTTGTCTCTTCTTTATTTTATGGCTTTTTTGCCAAAGCTCAATGGCTTTTTCTCTGCATGGTTTTCACCGTGCTTTTTAATTCTCTATTTTCTTTTAAGCTCATGGCTTTTTTCTTTATGGCTTTTTGCTAAAGCTCAAGGCTTTTTCTCTGCATGGCTTTTACCACGCTATTACTTTCTGGCTTCTTTATTTTTTATGGCTTTTGGCCGGCTACTCGCTTCATGGCTTCAGCTTCTCGCCGGCTCTCGCCGGCTCCTCGCTTCGGCTTTTCGCTAATTCTTAACTGGCCTCAACTGAGTACTACTCTTTTTGCTGGTCTCAACTGAGTCAGAGGCTATGCTTTCTTCTCCTCTCTCCTCACTATCTTAGCTTCTTGTTCTTTTATCTTCTTTTTTCTTCTCTGCCTGCCGAGCCCCGGACGGGCCACCATTTGTAAGCTGCCTGTCGTGGCCAGCCACAAACACCGCGGGAGGAAAACTCTCGGAGGCAGAGTAAAGCTATTACTACTTTTACTTCTACTTTCTTAGAGAGAGCTTAGAGAGAGAAAGAAAGATTTTTCTTCTTCTTAGAAAGAGCTTAGAAAGATTAGAGATAGCTTTTTCTTCTTCATTTTCTTAGAGCTTAGAGAGAAAGAGAGAGAGCTTGAAAGAGAAAGATTTCTTCTTTAGAGAGAGAGAGAGCTTAGCTTTTAGAGCTTTTTTCTTCTTTCTTCTTTCTTCCTCCGGAGCCTCGGCCTGACTCTGACCAGGAATTACTTCTTCTATCTGGTTTCTCTTCTGTAACCGCTCTGCCTACGTTCTGGCCGCTCTGATTCTTTTCTTCTTCTCCGACCCGAACTCTTCTTCCGACCGAGCGACTGCATGACTGACTGAATGAATTCATTCTTCTCCTGACTCCGACCGCTTTCACCCGGTTATATACCTTTAGCTTTGCGGGTGCCTCACGTGCATTTACAGGTGCGTCACATACATACTTATTATCAGGTGGAACTTATGGCTTCCAGCTGACCGCAATAGCCATCTCCCTAATTGGGGCTCCTTCAGTAGGGTCACAGTCAAATTTCAAAGGACAGCCTGAGAGGGGACTACATAAAGGTATGAGTGAAACTTAAGCTTCAATGGAGACCCCCGGAAATTAGAGATGCCAGGAACAAGTAGAGATGGTGGGACCAAGACTGTGACCCATGCGCTTTATCCTGCATTTTCCACTGCTGCCAAGCCATGCTGGAGAAGCCCGGGGAGGGAGTGAAGATGGAGAATGACACATCAACCTGAAAGTGGTGGGGCAGGATGGCACACCCCTGCTGAGCAAGCTGATGAAGGCCTACTGTGAAAAGACTTGTCACAAGTCTGACTGCATTCAGGTTTGATAAGCAAGCAATGAATGAACCTGACAATCCAGCCAAGCTGGAGATGGAAGATGAAGATGCCTTTGAGGTGTTCCAGCAGCAGATGGGAGGCACAGCCTCCAGAAGGACCACCCTCACACACTGCCATTGTCCTTGCCTTTGCTACTGAATGGTGAATGGACAACCATGCTGATCACAAAGGAGTCTGTAGTAGCCAAGGAGAGTCACCAAAATGATCTTCCTCTCTGATGCACTTCAAGTGCAGCACAAAACTGTATGTGCAGTGATGAATCTACAGTTTAAATTGGGCAAGATTGTTTTCTTTGTTTAGGTAAAATAAATTATGAGGTTTGGGGTTTGCTTTTGTTTTCATTTTATTTACTTCCCCCCTCCCCAAAACATTTTCCTCAAAACTTGTAGCCAAATGTTGGCTCTCAGTCTGTGGCAGGCTCTCAATCCTTGAGCCACCTTTTTTTTTTTTTTTAAATATTTATTTATTTGCTTTAGTTGTACACAATGCATTTATTTTTACATGGTGCTGAGGGTCGAACCAGGGTCGCGCACGTGCTAGGTGAGCGCTCTACCACTGAGCCACAACCCCAGCCTGAGCCACCTGTCTTAATTATGCGGACAGCTCATGTTCACAGAGTGGTACATCTGTATGACAGTGAGGGGAGGCAGAATTCTACTATTTGTTGTAAGTACATGTTACTAAAATGCCAAATATTGCAAATTGCAAGCTTTGTCAAGCACATGGTAAAGCTCAAGAGACAATAATGGAATGCTTATGAAAATTTAAAAAAAAAAAAATACTAAGTCCTTCTATACTATAGCCCTAGTGCTCAGTCTTTCTCTGCTCTGGAGTGTGTCCCATGAAGCCTGAGGCCCAGGATTCTACCCTCAACTCGTGCCTGGTGTGGATATTTGGGGAAAGATCAGCACAACAAAAACCAGCTTTTCAAAACACAAAGGAAAATAATTTCCATGTTTCTCACTTGGTAATTGTATTGTAGCCTCAAATTTCTTCTAGTATTTACTTTTGATGAATAATTATGATCTATATAAAAAGTAAGATTAAGTGTTGCTAAACTGCCATTATGTTGTGTGACAGAGTTATTCAAAGTGTGCTTGCAAAAGAAAGCCATGGAAAAGGTGACTTAGTGTTCTTATGGACTTGTGTTCTGCTGCTTTCTGAATAGGTACAAAAATTATATATTAAGTATGGTGATTCCAGTTTTTTGTTTTGCTTTAACTTTATTTTATGGTGCTAGGGAGCAAACCCAGGGCCTCACATATGCTAGGCAAGCACTGTGCCACTGTGCCACTGAGCCACATTCTCAGCCTAAGATTATTTTTGTTTATTTGCAGTGTTTATTTGTTTATTTGTAGGGGCTTGAACTCAGGTCTTATGCATGGCACATGTTGTGCCACTGAGCTACACCCTCAGCTCCTGGTTATTTGAGTTCTGTGAAATATCTGGGGGTCTATACCAACTAAAATGTTTATATTTCTGCTTATTATCCTATAAGGATCCATTCTGCTTGATGGCCATTTTCTGCCTTTTATAGTCACCTGACAATGACACATTATCTCACTTGCTTAAAATCTTAAAGAAAATGTTCTGGTTTGCTTTGTTTTGTTGTATGGTCTTGGCAGTGGGGAGGCGGGGGAGATGTTTGTTGGCTCCATTATGTTTATTCACCAGTCTGTACACTATTTGTTGTAGTAAAACAATCTGGCAAACAAATGAGGGGGGAGGGCAAAGATACCAGGAATATGGAATGACTGGTGAAGCTAAAGGCAATGAGCAAGCCAGCCCAAGAGAGGCCATGTGGGCTGCAGCCAGCAGAACTGTAAGGGTAGGGTTACCGGTTACCCAAGCCTTTTTAAGCTACCTCATGCCACTGTGTGCCCCAGATGCCAGACGTGGAACTAACAATTTAATGTTTGTGCTGTTGGAGTTTGGTCATGCTTTGTTCTGATTTTTCCTTGCTATTTTCCTATTTCTCTTTTAGAATGGGAATGTTTCCTCTGTGCACTGATTTTGGAAGTGTATCACTTGGTTTTTTGATGTTTATGGGGACTCAAAGCTAAGAATTTGCCTTGAGTCTCAGAGAGACTTTGGATGTGGGCTTTTCAGCAATGCTAAAACAGTTAAGACTTCGGGGATTTCTGGAAATGGACTGAATGCACTTTTCATGGTGAGATGGACACAGCCTTTCAGGGCCAGGAGCAGAATGTTATGGTTTGGAGCTCAAATGTTCTCCAAAGGCCATGAAGGTGATGAAGGTTTGGTTGCCAACACATGGAGCTACTGGGAGATGGTTTAACCTGTAGGAGGTGGGGCCAAGAAGTTTGGCCACTGAGGGTGTGCATTTGAAGAGCCACTGGGACCCCAGCCTCCCCACCCCTCTTTGCTTTTGGGCTTCCTTAAGTGTCCCCCACTGCCATCTACTTTTAACATGAGGTACTGTGCCACCACAGGCCCAAAGCAATGTGGCCAAGTAACCAAGGACTGAAATCTTTAAAATAAGGTCCAAAATATATGTTTCCTCCCTTTAAATGTTGATTTATGTCAGATTTTTGTCACAGTGACACAAGCTGTTATTAAAACACTGGCACTGCCTTCTGCCCTTGACCCTGGTAGTTCTGTTTTGTTTTGTTTTTTAAACTCTTGGCCATCATACATAACAAATTAGAATAAATAATTTAATTATAAAAACAAAACAAAAACTCTTGGACAGATAACTGGCTCCTATGCAGGATTGGCACCTGGCCAGGCACAGGGGAGAATTAAGTTGTGGCTCAGAGAAGCATTTACCTGGCCAATTTGCCTTCTCGGTAAGTCCTGCCCCAGGGGTGTCGGTGTTTCTGCAGAGGCCACACATCTGGAAGCCAGAGTGTGACAGATCCCTCCATTGTGTCTCCATCTGCACAAGCAGGCTCTGTTTCTCGGCAGTAATAGCACTTCCCATAGAAACAAGTATTGTTTCCTAGAGGACAGAAAGGAGTCATATATACACTTAAGGAAAAAACAAAAGATTCAATATTCTTCCCCAAACAATGGGGAAAAATCAGCTAAGTGAACAGACACTGAGACAGCAAAGATCCTGAACTTAATATATCTCACACATTTATTTTTTTCAATAGGTAATAAAAGCATATGGTATTTAAAAAAAATTTATAAGGTACAGAAGGATATATACTAAAAGGTAAACTGTCACCTGGTGCAGCGGCACACACCTGTAATCCTAGCAATTTGAGAGACTGAGGCAGAAGGATCACAAGTTTGAGGCCAGCCTCAGCAACTTAGTGACATCCTGTCTCCAAATAAATATGTAAGTAGGACTGGGGAAGGACTGGGGATGTAGCTCAGTGGTAAAAAGCATCCCTGGGTTCAATCCCTAGTACTAAACAAACAAACCAAGCTTTCTCCTTACCCCATTCCTTTCCCTTTTATCCTGTTCCTTTTACCCAGTCTCACTCCCAAGAATCATATTATCTTCATGAACTAATTTAAAAAAATTTGGGGGGGGGTGGCTGAAGTTGTGGCTCAGCAGTAGAGCACCTGCCTAGCACTTGCGGCCCTGGGTTCCATCCTCAGCACCACATAAGAATAAACAAAATAAAGGTATTGTGTCCAACTATAATTAAAAAAAGAAAAAAAAAATTTTGTTCTTTTTAGTTATACATGACAGTAGAATGTATTTTGACATATCATATATACATGGAGTATAACTTCCCATTCTTGTAATTGTACATGATGTAGAGTTACACTGGTTGTGTATTCAATGAACATAGAAAAGTTATGTCCAATTCATTCTACTGTCTTTCCCATTCCCATCTCCCCTCCATTCCCTTCATTCCCCTTTGTCTAATCCAATGAACTTTTACTCCTCCCTCTAGCCCCCTTATTATGTGTTAGCATCCACATATCAGAGAGAACATTCAGCCTTTGGTTTTGGGGGATTGGCTTATTTAACTTAGCATGATAGCTGAGTAATATTCCATTGTGTACATGTACAACATTTTCTTTATCCATTCATCGTTGAAGGGCACCTAGGTTGGTTCCATAGCTTAGCATTGTGAATTGAGCTCTATGAACATTGATGTGGCCAAATCACTATAGTATGCTGATTTTAAGTCCTTTGGGTATATACTGAGGATTGGGATAACTGGGTCAAATGGTGATTCCAGTCCAAGTTTTCTGAGTAATCTCCATACTGCTTTTCAGAGTGGTTGTACCAATTTGCAGCCCCACTAGTAATGTATGAATATACCTTTTCCCACATCCTCCCAAACATTTATTGTTGCTTGGATTCTTGATAATTTCCATTCTGACTGGAGATGAAATCTCAGTGTAGTTTTAATTTGCACTCCTCTTAATTGCTAGTGATGTTGAATATTTTTTCATGTATTTGTTGATCATTCATATTTCTTCGGTGAAGTGTCTGTTCAGTTCCTTTGCCCATTTGTTGACTGGGTTATTTGTTTTTTAGGATTATTTAAGTGGTCTGAGTTCTTTATATATCCTGGAGATTAATGCTCTGAGGTGCAAGTGGCAAAGATTTTCTCCCATTCTGTAGGCTCTCTCTTCCTGTTCTTGATTGTTCCTTTGCTGTGAAGAAGCTTTATAGTTTGATAAAATCCCATTTATTCTTTTTTTTTGGTACCTGGGATTGAACTCTGGGGCACTCGACCACTGGGCCACATCCCCAGCCCTCTTTTGTATTTTATTAGAGACAGGGTCTCACTGAGTTGCTAAGTGCCTTGCCATTGCTGAGGCTGGCTTCGAACTTGCGATCCTCCTGCCTCAGCCTCCCAAGTGCTGGGATTACAGGTGTGCGCCACCACGCCCAGCTCCATTTATTGATTCTTGATTTTACTTCTTGTACTTTAGGAGTCTTGTTGAGGAATTCAGTTCCTAAGCCGACATGATGGAGATTTGGGCTTACCTTTTCTTCTACTAGATGCAGGGTCTCTGATCTAATGCCTAGGTCCTTGATCAACTTTGAGTTTCGTGCAGGGTAAGAGATAGATGTCTAATTTCATTTATTATATATGGATTTCCAGTTTTTCCAGCACCATTTCTTGAAGAGGCTATCTTTTCTCCAGTATGTTTATGGCACCTTTGTCTAGTATGAGATAACTGTATTGATGTGGATTTGTCTCTGTGTCTTCTATTCTGTACCATTGGTATTCATGTCTATTTTGGTGCCAATACCATGCTGTTTTTGTTACTATAGCTTTGTAGTATAATTTAAGGTCTGGTATTGTGATGCCTCCTGCTTCACTTTTCTTGCTGAGGATTGCTTTGGCTATTCTGGGCCTCTTATTTTTCCAAATGAATTTCATGACTGCCTTTTCTATTTCTATGAAGAATGTTATCAAAACCTTAATAGGAATTACACTGAATTTGTACAGTTCTTTTGGTAGTATGGCCATTTTGACAACATTAATTCTGCCTATCCAAGAACATAGGAGATCTTTCCATTTTCTAAAGTCTTCAATTTCTTTCTTTGGTGTTCTGTAGTTTGTAGAGAGATCTTTCACCTCTTTTGTTAGACTGATTCCCAAAATTTTATTTTCTTTGAGGCTATTGTGAATGGGACAGTTTTCCTAATTTCTCTTTCAGTTGATTCATCACTGATGTATAGAAACACAATTGATTTATAGGTGTTATTTTTATATCTGAACTAATTTTGATTAAAAAAAAATGTTTTCCTCTTTAGCAGGACTGAAGTTTTGGCCAGTGTGCCCAGGGAAGGGAGAAAGGGGCACATGCTCAGTTTGATAATATGGGTTGAGGGTAGGTAGTTGAGGAAATAAGTAAATAGACCAAGGATAATCGGAACCAGGTTTCTTACAGAGGGAGAGGGAGAAGGAAGTTAAATACACAGAAAAGGAGATGGCCAGAATAAACCTCATCATGAATTAGAATTGGAGCTACTGGTTTCAATTAATGGTTTTAACATGTACATAGAAATATAAAAAGTTGTGTATGTATGTGCATGTACACATGTATCTGTGTGTGTACACGCATACATACATTTCCTATGTCTGTACTTCAAGAGAACCCCAAAACAATGATATAACAAGTAGTAATGAGCACAATCCCATATTAGTTTCTGAAGACCATTCTACATTAGCTATCTCAGGAGCAGGAACAACATGCCAGTTGTAAGGAAATGCTCAGAGAATGATGGAACCATTCCAAAAGCACACAGGAGCTATTTTCTAGGGGCTCCCTCTGGCCAAATCTGAGGTAGTCTGAACATCAAAATAAAAATAAAATAAAACCAGTAATAAATCATAACTGAGTAAATTAGATCTGTAAATTCATAGTGCCAAGATTAAATAAATGTGTGCGTGGGGGTGTTGCAAAGTCTACTCTACAATAGAATGATCAACAAATAAGTTGAGAAGCAAGACAGAATTAGAAAATCGCCATTTGGCAAATATCATAACGGATTCAGACAAAAATTATCAATAAATGCTAAAACTGGTGGGTGAACATTTGAAAAGGAATAGGATAGTTACATAGTTCTAAGGTATTTCCCTATAAAAGTACTCATTAGTAAATATAAAATACTTATTACTTTATCCTGGAGAAACCCTGCATCTCAAAACCCATCATCTTGAACAAGTAATAAAAATTAACATCACCAGAAATGGGACTTATCAACAAATCTGTATCATGTATCACAGCAAACATATCATCTCTCTGGTATTTCACCCAAAATTTTAAAATCATGAGTAAATATTAGATAAACCCAGATTGAGACACTTTATAAAATAACTGGCCTGCACTCTCAACAATGTCAAGTTCATGAAAAATGAGGAGAGTAAATAAAGACTGGTGTTAAAGACTGATGGAGGCTAAAAAGGAAAACTGAATATAACATGTGATCCCAGAATGAATTCTGGATTTATACAGGACATTCCAGAGCAACTGGCAAAATCTGAATAGAGTTCATGGATTAGATGGTGATATGTGTCAATGTTAATCTCTTAATTTTGATGGCTATCTGTGGTTATGCTAGAGAGTGTCCTGGTAGCAGGGAATTAAGTTTTAAGGAAGGATTCAATGGAGTAATGGGCATTCATGTCTGCAACCTATTCTCAAGTGGTTCAGAAATGTTGAGCCAGGGGTGGTGGCGCATGCCTGTAATCCCAGCACTTGGGAGGCTGAGGCAGGAAGATTGCGAATTCAAAGCCAGCCTCAGCAATGGCGAGGCACTTAGTGACTCAGTGAGATCATGTCTCTAATAAAATACAAAAAAGGGCTGGGGATGTGGCCCAGTAGTCGAGTGACCCTAAGTTCAATCCCTGGTACCAAAAAAAAAAAAAAAGGTTCAGAAATGTTAAGTGAGGGATCTGAGTGACTCTAAACTATTTCTACAACTTTTATGTAAGCCTGAAATGGTTTCAAAATAGAAAGTTTTAAAGTTAATATTTCCTCTGCCCACCCTCATTTCCATGAAAAATAGCCATCAGATATACCAACCTTCTATACCTTAAAAACCTCACCTATTCTTTCCTTCTTTTTTTAAATAATGGGACTGACCCCTTTTTGTTTGTTGTTTTTTTTGTGGTACCAGGGATTGAACTCAGGGGCACTTGACCACTGGGTCACATCCCCAGCCCTTTTTTGTATTTTATTTAGAGACAGGGTCTCACTGAGTTGCTAAGTGCCTCGCCATTGCTGAGGCTGGCTTTGAACTCGCAATCCTCCTGCCTCAGCCTCCCAAGTGCTGGGATTATAGGCGTGCGCCACTGCGCCCGGCAAGACTACCCCCCCCTTTTATTTTTAAAAAAAATATTTATTTATTTACTTCAGTTGCACACAATGCAATGCATTCATGTTTACGTGGTGCTGAGGATCGAACCCAGGTTGCGCACATGCGAGGTGAGCACTCTGCCACTGAGCCACAACCCCAGCCCCAAGACTAACCCCTTTTTAAGAATTATTTATATATGCATTTTTAGTTGTTGATGGACCTTTATTTTCTTTTGTGATTAGATTTTTAAAAAATTTATTTATTTTTTATTCTAAGTTATTAGAAATGACAGCAGAATGTATTACATTTCATATTATACTTATAGAGCACATTTTTACGTATCTCTGGTTGTATACAAAGTATATTCACACCATTCGTGATTTCATACATGCACTTAGGGTAATGATATCCATCTCATTCTACCATCTCTTCTTTTTTTCTTCACCCTTTTGCCCCCTCCCCTTCCCCTCCCTCCCCATGGGCCATTCTAGTTTTCCTCTAATCCTCCTATGCTCCCCATCCCAACCCCACTGTGAATCGGCCTCAGAGAAAACATTTGGCATTTGGCTTTTTGGGATTAGCTAACTTCACTTAGCATTATGTTCTCTAACTTCATCCATTTACCTGCAAATGCCATAATTTTATTCTCTCTTATTGCTGAGTAATATTCCATTGTGTATATATACCACATTTTCTCTACCCATTCATCTACCGAAGGGTATCTAGGTTGGTTCCACAGTTTAGCTATTGTGAATTGTGCTGCTATAAACATTGATGTGGCTGTGTCCCTGTAGTATGCTATTTTTAAGTCCTTTGGGTATAGACTGAGGAGTGGGATAGCTGGGTCATAAGGTGGTTCCATTCCAAGTTTTCCAAGGAATCTCCATACTGCTCAACTCAAAGTGGATCAAGGATCTAGGAATTAGACCAGAAACACTACACCTAATAGAAGAAAAAGTAAGCTCTAATCTCCAACATGTTGGATTAGGCCCCAAGTTCCTTAATAAGACTCCTGTAGAGTAAGAATTAATATCAAGAATCAATAAATGGGATAGATTCAAATTACAAAGCTTCTTCTCAGCAAAAGAAACAATCAGGGGGCTGGGGTTGTGGCCCAGCGGTAGAGCGCTCGCCTAGCACGTGCGCGGCCCGGGTTCAATTCTCAGCACCACGTAAAAATAAAAAACGCATTGTGTAAAACTAAAGCAAATAAATAAATATTAAAAAAAAAAAAAAAGAATCAATAAATGGGATAGATTCAAATTACAAAGCTTCTTCTCAGCAAAAGAAACAATCAGGGGGCTGGGGTTGTGGCTCAGCGGCAGAGCGCTCGCCTAGCACGTGCGCGACCCGGGTTCGATCCTCAGCACCACGTAAAAGTAAACTATTCTAAAGCAAATAAATAAATATTAAAAAAAAAAAAAAAAAGAAACAATCAGTAAGGTGAATAGAGAGCCTACTAATTGGGAACAAATTTTTACCACACTCACGTGAGATAGAGCACTAATCTCTAGACTATATAAAGCACTCAAAAACCTTAACACCAAAAAAAACCCAAATAACCCAATCAATAAATGGGCCAAGGAACTGAACAGACACTTCTCAGACAATCAATCAACAAATACTTGAAAAAATGTTCAACATCTCTGGCAATTAAGAGAAATGCAAATCAAAACCACTCTAAGATTTCATCTCACACCAGTCAGAATGGCAGTTATTAAGAACACAAACAACAATAAATGTTGGCAAGGATGTGGAGAAAAAGGCATGCTCATACTTTGTTGGTGGGACTGCAAAATGGTGCAGCCAATATGGACCTTTATTTAATTCACTTATTTCTTTTATTTTTTTGCTTTAGTTGTACACAATGTGTTTATTTCTATGTGGTGCTGAGGATCAAACCCGGGCCGCACACATGCTAGGCAAGTGCTCCACCGCTGAGCCACAACCCCAGCCCATTATTCATTTATTTCTATGTGGTGCTGAGAATTGAACCCAGTGCCTTACATATGCTAAGCAAGTGCTCTACCACTGAGCCACAACCCTAGCCCTCACCTATTCTTTTAATAATATTATTATGTGTGTGTATCCTTTAGGAGACAAACAACATTCACAGTTACTTGTATTTCTAACTTCCAGTAGAGTACATAGTAAATAGAAACGAATCAACTACATGACCACCTGCAAAGCTGATTATATCACTTTCCTTCACCTGAAAAACTTTTTCAAATAAAGTACATTTGATCTGATTGAAAGGTATCACATTTGGAATGTTTATAATTTAAAAAATAACATAAATTTGGGCTGGGGTTGTAAACACAGTGGTGGAGCACTTGCCTAGCATGTGTGAGGCACTGGGTTCAATCCTCAGCACCACATAAAAATAAATAAAATAAAGGTCCATCAACAACTAAAAAATAAATAAATAAAATTTTAATAATATAAATTTAATTGGATCAGGAATATCAGTAAATCTTTCAGACATGAAAATTTTAAAGGCCATAAGAAAAGTAACTGCTAGAAAGCTCTTAAAATAATAGAGAGGACTAGAATAACATGTAGGCCCATTAATAGACTAGTTAAATAAATTATGGTAGATCCAGAAAAATGGAACACTTTGCAGCTGGTGAAACAACAGAAGAATTAAGAAGCTTTTTACATGTAATATGAAAAGATTTTTAAGATATATTAAATAAGAATAAGAAGATGAAGAACTACTACAATCCACAGCAGAGTGCAGCATGGGCCTGACACTGTCAGAGACCAATCAATCCCAGCTATTTATTATTTATTGATGGTAGTAGGAATGTGGCTTCACCTACCTTTTGTGACTTCATGAGCCTGAGGCTCCAAGCCTTTAAAAAAAAAAAAAAAAAAAGTTTAGCATGTCCTACTTCCTGGACATGCTAAACTTTTGAAACTGGTTTTCTGATCACCTCAATTTCCATGCTTTCTTTGGTCAGCTACCAACTTTGATAAGGAAAATTATACCTCAGCCCTGACTTTTCTCCTGATTGACTAGTCAACATGTACTCCTGGATGTTCCATCAAGGAAACAAAATATCCAAAATTAAATGCACTCTTTTCCTCTGCTCCACCTCCTTGAGTTGGCTTCTTTCAGTATATTAATCAGATAATTAATAGCTTCATTATTTACTAAGTCATCCAGTCCAAAAACCTAGGAGTCATTCTTAATTTTGTCTTTTGCTCAATTGCCTTTCCTGGGCAAAATGTTCACCAAATTCTTTCCATTCCAATTCTTTTTTTTTTTTTTTTTTGGTACCAGGATTGAACTCAGGGACACTCAACCACTGGGCCACATCCCCAGCCCTCTTTTGTATTTTATTAGAGACAGGTTCTCACTGAGTTGCTAAGTGCCTCGCCATTGCTGAGGCTGCTTTGAACTCAGGATACTCCTGCCTCAGCCTCCCAAGTGCTAGGATTACAGGCGTACGCCACCGCGCCTGGCTCCATTCCAATTCTTATCTCAAATCTTTCTATCATGTCCCTGTCTCTTACTGCATATGAATTTACCCCAACAGCCCCAAGTACATTCTGCACTCCCATACCTATTACAGCACTATTCACAATAGCCACGACAATCAACCCAGGTGCCTACAGATGGATGAACAGAGAAAATGTGGCACATGTAACAATGGACTACCATTTAGCCATAAAAAAAAGAATGAAATTCTGTCATTTGTGGCAACATGGACAGAACTGGAGGACATTTGGGAAAAGCAAAAATAACGAAGACAAGCCGGGCGCGGTGGCACACGCCTGTAATCCCAGTACTTGGGAGGCTGAGGCAGGAGGATCGCGAGTTCAAAGCCAGCCTCAGCCATGGCGAGGCACTTAGCAACTCAGCGAGACCCTGTCTCTAATAAAATACAAAAAGGGCTGGGGATGTGGCCCAGTGGTCGAGTGCCCCTGAGTTCAATCCCCGGTACAAAAAAACAAAAAAAAAAAAAAAAAAAATAACGAAGACAATAGGAAGACCAGTGGTTACCAAGGGATGAGTGGTGGGGAAGCATAAGGATTTTTAGAGCATTGAAAATATTGCATAATACTAAATGATAGACACATGCAATTATATATTTGTACAAAATCATAGAATGTACAACACTAAGACTGAACCCTAATATAAACTATGAACTCTGGGTCACTAACTTGTGCCAATCAACTTTAACAATTATACCACTTTGATGAGGGATGTTGATAATGGGGGAACCTCTGATGTGGGAAACGGGATGTTTAAGAAACCTCTATCTTCCAATTTCACTATGAATCTAAAACTGCTCTTAAAAAAATAAAGACTTGAAAAATCTTAGAAGACTGTGCTAAGGTGAGCCTATTGTTAAAAACTATACCCCCAGTCTAGTCCTTCTACCTGTCCTCTGCTGGAGATATCCAGAAGCTCTCCACTCCCCAAATGCACCCACCAATCTTGCATTATCATCATGTATGTGTGTGTCCTTGTTTCCATTATTCCATCTGCTTACTTTACCCAATGCCCTCTCTTCCTTGCTGCTTGGGGAACTCATACTGATTATTCAACACTTGGATTTTGTGTTAATAACTTCCTCTACAAGCTTTTTTCCTGGCATCTCACCTCCGTATAATTTGTACAATATAGAGTTAATCTTCTATGAATCTCTGAAGATCAACACCTTGGCTTTTTCTTGTCCCCCTCTCTATCATAGCACCCAAAGGATTCATGTTAGTTTAGCACAAAATTGAACCACCAAAGGTAATTAGAAAATATCTGACACCCTATGTGACATCCTATGCTTTTGGCTATCTGTAGAAAAGCATAGTCTGAGCCTTATAAATTTAAATTATGAATGTTGCCTCTCACAAGTCCTTTAAATATTCAGTTATACCTCATTTTACATGTAAATCCATTCATTCTAGCAAAAAGCAAGGTGAAGTTTATTTTGCAATGTCTGTCTCAACATTCATGCCACAAATCAGAATACCATATCACTGAAGAAGAGTCACTATGAAGAGGCTGAAACAAGAAATCAGAGCACTTCTGAATTTTTTCCCATTCTCATCATGCCCACAAAGGGACTGGGAGTGAGAATGTTAGCTCAAATCCCTCATTTCAGCAGGAGATAATGGAAACCAGAGGCATCATAGCTAGCTCCATGCACAATGAATTAAGTTGACCCTTGCAGAGTAGGAAGAGGTGGTGGTTATGTTCCAGGCCCAAATGTAACCCTACAAGGGAATTTCTGATCCTCTTACAGAGTTGCCTTAAAGTTTCTTCAATTATAAGAAGATAGCTCCCAAGAAAGCACATGTATATGAAAAAATAAGTGAGCCAATGATATATAAATAGCAACTGATTTAGGCCAAATTTTGAATTTGAGACTTAGCTGTGAGACCAAGCAGAAGAAATAGTTATCACCTGCTTTCACTATCAGTAAGTGACCTTGCTTCCTACTTTAGAGGCAAGAATGTATGCACTGAGCAAAATTTAAATCTGTTTTCCCCACCAACCCAAGACCAGGGTGTTTATTTGGTTTGTTTATTTAGTACTGGGGATTTAACCTAGGGGCATTTTACCACTGAGTCACATCCTTAGCCCTTTTTATTTTGAAACAGAGTCTCACTAAGTTGCTGATGGCCTTGCTAAATAGCCATCAGGCTGGCCTTAAACTTGTGGTCCTCTTGCCTCAATCTCCCGTGTCCCTTGGATTATAGGTGTGTGCCAAGGCACCTGGCTCTACTTATTTGTTTTTGTGTTCCCTTGAGTTCTTCAAGTCCTAAGAAACATGAACCTGCTTGCTTGCTTGCTTGATGATGCCCCATTTAACTTATTAACTGTTCCCCTATCTAAATGTCCTCTATAATCTTCTTACCTACAGCTAGGAAGGTGCTCAACAGCTGCTCCGTAGCAACAGGCTTGATCTCTGTCCGCAGATTAACAAATCTGCCAACCACCAAGGGGGCTCGGCGGAAACCCAGAATCCTGATTTAGAAGTTTGAAGAAGAGAAGAGAAAAATTTTTAAGGATGTATTTTAAATAAATAACAGTCTCAAAAATTATGGTTAATCATATTCGATGTGTAAAGGAATTTAGGTAGTCAGGTCAATTTTGTTTTTTAGAGGTACACATATTTAGGAGCTTAATATTAAGATTTATGTAATTTATTTTCCACTTCAGCAAAAAAGATTAGGCTAACTGGCCAAAATGTGAACAGCTGTTAAGTCTAAGGAATGGGTATATTAGTTCATTTTGTTATTCTCTCTACTGTTAGAAAATTTTCATAATAAAAATTAAAAATAAATTTTAACAAAGCATTAAAAAAACTGGGCCTAAACTCATACTTGGGTTCAAAACTTTGGGTAAAAGAGCACACTGATAAAACTATGCAAAAAGAATAAACACAGGACAACTTAAATACAGAACATCTGTAGGTCTCTGTCATCAATGGTCTAAAAGCACTACCTTATGAATGAAAACAATCATTTTTTCATTTTAAAACTTCCTGGCCAAAAAACACACACTCCCTTAAGAAAAGTTAGAAGGGCAGAATTTGGAACACACAGAATATTAATAATGAAGAAAATAAAGATCACTCATAATTTCACAACCTAGAAATAACTACTGACATTTTGGCATGTAAGCATTTTTCCTTTCCATGAATGTATAAACACATACTCACACATATGCACACACCATTGAGCTCATACTGTGTACAGTTTTACATGCATGTAAAAATATATTCCGAGTTACATATGCACATACCAAGGAGCTCACACTGTGCAATGTTACATGTATGTATAAACATATTCCTACACGTATGTGCATAACACTGAGCTTACACTGTGTACAGCTTTGTATCCTGCTTTTTACTCATCCTGGCATCATGAACCTTCCCCATATCATTAGAAAGACTTTAAAGTGGTTATATAATAAATAATCCACTGGTTAGGCTGCTGATTCTGCCCTAAACCTAATCTTAGGAAAGCCACAAAAGCAAAGAGACCAACAGATCTGCAAAGTAACACAAAAATTGAGAGAAACCCCTAAAGCACAAGAAGGTATCTAAATCTGAGTGTAACAGAAAAATAGCAAACCCAAAGCAGAAGTGTTAGGAGCCTGAACAGAAGAAAAAGAGTGGGATGTATTCTTTCTCCCCACTGATCACTGCTGGCTAAAGGACAGCAAGCAGTTTAGGGATGAAGGGCAATATCACAGCAGCACTTGGAGCTGGTTAGGAGAAATTAATAAAAGAGACAAGGGAGTTGTCCAGAGAATATCTGGCTTTGAGGTAGGAAAGAACTTTCAAATACAAGACCCCCAAAGCACAAGTCATAAACTGCAATATTATGTTCAATTATTATCAAAAGTAACTACTTCTGTACAAAGAATATCTCACTCTTTCACTGGGTGAAAAGACAAACCTTGCCAGAAGCTGGAAAAATAAAAAATAGAATAATGAGATACCTCTTTATATACATTAAATTAATAAAAATTCCTATATTGGGTAATATAAATATTATTCTGGAAATGGGGAAATGATGTTTTTTCATAACCTGCTGGTGTCCAACAAATGGGAAACAAGAAAAGAGCTGGAAATGAAGAAAATAGGCAAATAAACAAAGTCTTGGACAGCTTGATTTTAATGTGCCATAAAGTGAAGAACAAGATTTATCCAACTCTCTGCCATTAGGTCTTAAAAGATGTAACCAAAATTCATGGTATTATGAACATTTATTTGAGTTTTTCCATATTAGTAGGTATTCAGTTTG
This sequence comes from Tamias sibiricus, assembly GCA_025594165.1. Lineage (NCBI taxonomy): Eukaryota > Metazoa > Chordata > Mammalia > Rodentia > Sciuridae > Tamias > Tamias sibiricus. The sequence goes on along the minus strand of CM046669.1, from coordinate 13,525,653 downwards.
TTACCAGATTTTCATTACTACAAAATACTACAGCTAAAATAACTGTACATATATCTAAATTTTTTATTACTTCTCTAGGGTACTTCTAGAAATATCTTAGATATATGCATAAAAATCTAATTATTTGCTCAAAGGGTATGAACATTAAAGATTTTGATACAAAATACCAGAGTTCTTAACAGAACGATTGAAATTAAGAATTTTATGAGCAGCATATGTATTCCTGCCAATAAAATATTACCCTTTTAAAAAAATCTTTGCCATTTTCAGGTGAAAATAGTAACCCATGGCTTCAATTAGTTTTTAAAAGATTTCTAGTAAGGAAGAACTCCCATATTTATTAGCAGTTGATAATTCCTATTCAGTTAACTTCTTGTGTTCTTGACACATTTTCTAATAAGGTTTTAGGGTACATATAGGTTTGTAGAAACATGTAAAAAATCCTTCCTAACCCAGAAAAAAAAAAAAGAACAAAAATTCACCCTTATTTCTATGGTTTCTTTGTAGATTCATTTTTTAAAAATATTTATTTATTTTAGTTGTACACAATGCGTTTATTTTTTACGTGGTACTGAGGATCGAACCCGGGCCGCGCACGCGCTAGGCGAGCGCTCTACCGCTTAGCCACAACCCCAGCCCAATATAGATTCATTTTTTAAACAAATATTGTGAATAATTTCATTTAAACTCAGTCAACATGCCACACAGAGAGAACTGGTGAAATGAGTAACTGGTATACTAGACACCTCAGCTAACAGGCTTCTGATTAGCAACCTAATGAAAAAAATCTATTAATTTTTCTGATTATAGAATTAATATCTATTTTTTGGGGGGAATTACTCTGGTTTTTGAAGCTGTGCATATGTTTTTCATACATATAGTATACATATATACATACACACATATATATTTATATATGCACACACACATGTATACATATATATGTACATATATATAAATTTTAAAAATACAAGAGAATATATTTCAGGCTGTATGTTGCCAGTATGTGGGGATAAGTCAGTATGACTTACTTTAAACAAAACAAAACAAAGGGACTGCCAGGTCTAATTAATGACCAATAATAATTCAGATATCTGAATTCAAAACTTTGGTTTTCATCCTGCCATTTTATTTATCAAGATCTTCACTCATCATAATGACAAAAGGAATGCCAGGAATGGCATAAAATAAAAGGAAGTAAAAGTCTGGAGTTAAAATTTACTTTGGTGTTCCTGGTGTCACCCATATGAGGGACTCACACAAACATAATGGAATTAGTCAACCAGTTATCTAAAATGGGTAACAAGCCCAAATTATTAAAGTGTCACACTTTAGAAGGAGTTCAAAGTTTTCTTGAAGAGAAATTCTGAAAAGGAAACAAAGTGAACATAGTCTATTGGGATTACACATACCTGTCCAAATGAAAGGCTGCTACCTCTGCATTGTGTCTGTCATAACCAGCATATGGCTCCCCTTCCACCACATAGTCTCGGTTATACCTGCAAAAGGAATGGGAAGCACAAGTGTTGACATGAATTATACCAGTACCAGAGGTGACAGCACAAGAGGTAAAATACAGAGTCAGAGCAAGCCTGATTCTGCTCCTTTGACACCTTCTCTGTCAACTTCAAGTACAATTCTGAGCTAGCACAAATTGCTGGTAGATGGCATAAAGATTAGGAGGTAAAGAAGGAAACCAGAATTCCCTATCTGCCCCAGCAATCATTCAATGACTACAACATGGAAGATGTTATTGTTACCCATCTAACAGGCTTTCAATGTAGTTAAAGTACAGCTACACAGTAATTTTCTAGAAGAACCATCTGTGTATTGTCAGAACAGTGTTAAACCTACAGTTGGTGCTTAATAAATGTCTACTAAATAGTAAACTAAAGAATAAATGAAAAACTTCAGCTTACCAGAATGACTGTGGTAAGGCTTATAAAAGAAGTTTAAATTTCTCTGGGAAAACTAGTCCTGACACTGCTTAATTTTTTTTAGTGAGAAGGCAAAAGTACTTCTAAAGAGCCGGGCACAGTGGCGCCATGTCTGTAATCCCAGCACTTGGGAGGCTGAGGCAGGAGGATCACGAGTTCAAAGCCAGCCTCAACAATGGCGAGGCACTGCGCAGCTCGGTGAGACCCTGTCTCTAAATAAAAATTTAAAAAAGGGCTGGGGATGTGGCCCAGTGGTCAAGTGCCCCTGAGTTCAATCCCGGTACCAAAAAAAAAGGTACTTCTGAAGAAAGCTGCTTAAATATCCATTCTGGCCTGGCAGCGAGAACTGGAAGTGGCTCTTTGTTACCTGACTGGGTAACATTGAGTAAAACCCTCTGTGCTCTGGGTCTCAAGATTCCTTATCAACCATATTAGGGCCAGAGCAGGAAGCCGTTTTTTTCTTTCTTTTTCTAATACATATTTTTAGTTGTAGATGAACACAATACCTTATTTTATTTATTAATTTTTATGTGGTGTTAAGGATCGAGCCCAGTACCTAACTTACACTAGGCAAGCAAGAACTCTTACCACTGAGTCGCAACCCCAGCCCCAGGAGGTAATTTCAAAGATATCTTTCATTTTAAACCACACTTGAAAGAGTTTATACCATCTATATGACAAAAACGAAGGATAAGAAAACCAGCATATTTCTATTAATCATTTTGAAAGATAGAATTAAAAAAAATTTTGTTTTAGTTGTAGAGGGATACAAAATCTTTATTTTTATGTGTGCACTTTTATGCGGTGCTGAGACTCTAACCCACTGCCTCACATGTACTAGGCAAGTGCTCTACCACTGAACTAAAAGCCCAGCCCAAAGATAGAATTTAAAACTGTTTTGGGGAAGAAAAAAAATATTTAATTCACCTATGACCTCTACTGTTCACTTGCACTCCTGAATCAAAAGGGGACCTATTAGATTTTACAATGGAACTGTGAAATAGATATAAGAGACTAAAGTGAAGAAAAGCAGTTCCACTAGGGACAGTCAAATTTCCAATGCTGAAACAACTACAAGTGGAAAAATGGTACTATAAGACAGTGGCCTCCAACTTAAATGACCTTAGAATACAAAGTGAAATCGCATCCCAAAAACATGTCTTCAAAGCAAAGTGATGAAGCATTCAAGTTAGAAAACAGCATCACCACTTGGGTGAGCACAATTCTTCTTAGCATGTTCCACATGCCACGTATTTTTTGCTCCCCATACAAATGATCATTTAGGTTTCTTAGGTTTACACTGCCTGACTCTAAATTAAATTTCAATTTTTAACTACCACTACAGCACTTTTCTCTCTATTACAGGTGTAGGCTATCAGGGCTTCAGTGGAGTCCCAGGAAGCTATGTGGCGATGTGCAGCACATTCCAGTCAGTGAAACATTAGAGAGCTTCCCAATACATACATCAAAAGGCTGCTACAGAGAAGCCAGGCATGGTGGCGCACGCCTGTAATCCCAGCACTTGGGAGGCTAAGGCAGGAGGATCAGGAGTTCAAAGCCAGCCTCAGCAACAGCGAGGCACTTAGCAACTCAGTGAAACCCTGTCTCTAAATAAAATCCAAAAAAGGGCTGGGGATGTGGCTCAGTGGTCAAGTGCCCCTGAGTTCAATCCCTGGTACAAAAAAAAAAGGGCTGCTACAGAGAAATGTAGAACCCTAGTGGAATCCAGGGTTGGAGAGGAAGGGAGGGAAGGAAAAGGGAAAAGATTAAGAATCAAAATGACCTTTCTAGCATTCCTCTAATCCTCCTATGTACCCCCGACCCAAAACCACCGTGGATCAGCCTCCTTATATCAGAGAAAACATTCGGTATTTGGATTTTTGAGATTGACTAACTTCACTTAGCATTATATTCTCCAACTTCATCCATTTACCTGCGAATGCCATTATTTTATTTTCTTTTATTGCTGAGTAAAATTCCATTGTGTATATGTACCACATTTTCTTTATCCATTCATCAACTGAGGGACATCTAGGTTGGTTCCACAATCTAGCTATTGTGAATTGTGCTGCTATAAACATTGAGGTGGCTGTGTCACTGTAATATGCTGTTTTTAAGTCCTTTGGGAATAGACCCAGGAGTGGGATGGCTGGGTCATAGGGTGGTTCCATTCCAAGTTTTCCAAGAAATCTCCATACTGCTTTCTATAACGGTTGCACCATTTTGCAGTCCCACCAGCAATGTACGAGTGTGCCTTTTTCCCCACATCCTCTCCAACATTTATCGTTGTTTGTGTTTTTTTTTTTTTTTTTTTTTTTTTTTTGGTTTGTACCGGGGATTGAACTCAGCGGCACTAGACCGCTGGGCCACATCCCCAGCCCATTTTTTTTTTTTTTTTTTGTATTTTATTAGAGACAGGGTCTCACTGAGTTGCCAAGTGCCTCGCCATTGCTGAGGCTGGCTTTGAACTCGCGATCCTCCTGACTCAGCCTCCCAAAGTGCTGGGATTACAGGCGTGCGCCACCGCGCCCGGCTGTTGTTTGTGTTCTTAATGGCTGCCATTCTAACTGGAGTACAATGAAATCTTAGAGTAGTTTTGATTTACATTTCTCTAATTGCCAGTGATGTTGAGCATTTTTTCATGTATTTGTTGATTAATTGTGTATCTTCTGAGAAGTGTCTTTTCAATTCCTTAGCCCATTTGTTAATTGGGTTATTTGTTTTTTTGAGGATTAGAGGAATGCTAGAAAGGTCAAATGGGAGGGAGGGGGAGGAAGGGAGCAAGGGGGGAGGGAGGGGAAAAAAGAAAAGGTGGTTGAATAAGATGGATGTCATTATCCTAAATGCATGACTGAAGATTTGAATGGTATGAATATACAATGTATACAAACAGTGTTTTGTAAAAAGATGCTCTATGTGTTTATTATGAATTATAATGCATACTACTATTACAAATACAACAACTTTGAATAAAAAAAAAAAAGGAAAAGAAAAAAGAATCAAAATGAAAGAACTGCACTGGAGTCAGGCATCTGAATCCTCAGCTCATGTTGTGGCTGTGAAATTCAGAACTCTGGATCTCATTTTCCTTACCTATAAAACAGGTTGGTTAGCTAATCTCCAAGTTCTCTTTCAACATGTTCTAAGATCATTCATTTACTTCTACATAGTTCTAGGCCCCTGCCTTCTTATTCCTTTTCTACCATAACTGCAGCTTTTGCCTATAAAAATCAATTTACTTCCAGAATGGATATAGCTACGTTGAAAAAAAATTACTTTGGTAGTGTAAGGGAAAATGCGTAAATCGGTGTCACTGTATTCCTATATATGTCAACTACCTACACATATCTTCTACATCTGAGAGTAGGACATGGACGACCAGGCTCCAGAAATGCTGAAACCACCATGGCTGAAAAGGTGCTTGTCTCAACTTGGCAGATTCAGACCCTCCTCTCTGCAGAGTGATCCATCTTAAGTCACTGACAGAACAGCAAAATTCATACAATGACTGCCAATAAATCACTCCTATCCTTCCAGTGAAGGACATCAGAGTCTGACCAAGGACATCAATTTGCACTTACAGTGAGACTAAATAGCTTGTGAGGCCCTGGAGGTCAGAATAGCATTTTGCTGGGTGTTTAGGGATGGAGTCAATTTCTGCAAGTACTGGAACCCTGCCAGCCACCTTCCCCAACCTCTAATAGTGCCTGGTGTAAAGAAACACTGGTCAGGGCATGCAGTGACTGAGTTCACACCTTCTTCCAGGGGCCACGCACAAGCTGAATGGGCAAGGGTGTAGGCTCGATCTGCCCAGTGGATGGTGAGGGGAAGTAAGGACCCAGTTTGATAGGAACAAAAAGTAAAGGGAGATAAGGCTAAACATGGAGAGGAGGACCATACTGTGGGGCCCTTGATCAGTAGGCTGTAGAGTCTAGGTTTTATCCAGTGGATAAAGGGAAGTCCCTGGATGTTTTAAACCTAAGGAGCATAGTGATAATTAAGTATTTTAGGGAAAAATTTTCAGGGTGACCTAGAAGAATAAGGTAATGGGAAGGTTGCAGGGGCAATAAGACATGAGATGAAGCAAGTATTGACTAGGGTTTATGCATTTTTCTGTTGCTACCTTCTTGATTTATCATTTTAGTCTCTCTTCCCTCCATTTACACCTTGTCTGAACATGAGTTCTGTCTACACTATACATTATCAGGAACATCTATCTGTCTTCTGACACATTCCATCTCACCCTTAATTCTCCAATGTACAAGCAGTAGGTATGGAAAGGACCAGCTCTTCTTTAAACACGAAATGCTCATAACTTATCTCTTTCTAGATAAATTTAATTTTTATTTTCAGTTTGCCTTCTTTCCATCACTTTGTTCATACTGCTAATCTCTCAAGCTATAATCTGAGAGGTCAAGCACCATACTTCCAGTTTTGATGATGGGTGCTATAGGAAAGCAAAGAAAGAAACTTGGAGAATTATGTGTGTGGCAGAATACAAGCTGCTTACAACTCTGACAGATCTGGGTTCAAACCCAGCACAAATGATTATTGTGAGGTGACCCTGTCAAGTCACTAGGACAGTTTCTTATTCTATAAATAAGAACTATTTTGGTCTATATATGAGGTATCCCCCAAAAGCTCACATGTGAAACAATGCAAGAAGTTTAGAGATGAAGTAACTGGATTATGAAGATCCCAATCAGTCTAATTCCTTCATTTTATTGAGAATACCAAGAAAAGAAAATAAACACTCTTACATATCTATCCCTGGTTAAGTCAATCAATCAATAGCATGCATAGTTTCTGAGATGAAGACTCACCGCTTAGGTTTAAAGACAACTTTCTGTCCTCCTTCAAGTATCAGTAAGGCTTTCAGCTGTGTTCCTTTATAACCCACATCAGCTTTAATGATTTTCTTGGTGGCCATGGCATGCATGATTGCCCCCAGCTCTGGTGTCTCTTCAGGATACACTTCTCGGGGCACCACCCACTGGGCTGCAATCTCCCATGGAGACTGCAAGGTGTGGTCCAGCTTGGGTGCCAACTCCACCCGCAAGCCAGTCATCATTCGGTGAAAAGCCCTCTGGTCCTCCCGGTTGGCGGCTGATGTATCTAAGTTGTCAATCAGGAAAACTTTGGTGAAGATAAAGATGACAAGGAGTATTGCTAACAGCACGACTCGCTGCTTAAGCTTCATGGTGACCTCTTTTCTTCCTCCCCTAACCCACTCTCTCGCTTATTAAGGAGAGCAGGTGGTGATGGTCAGCAAGGAAATTCCATGATTACACACAGTCATCCATTTCTTCACTGGAGTGCCCCCACAATTCCTGCAAGTCAAGTACAAAGCAAAATTTTGTCAGGAATTCTGTCCTACCCCTAAACATTATATAAGACTCTAGCATGTTACTTATCCTTCTGGAATTGCTAATCCCAAACTTAAGTAGACCCAATAATTTAAAATAAACTAGTCTTGGGAAGACCTTATTTACAATTAAGAACTGGGTACACTGAAAATTTTTGAGCAAATATTCCTATTTTAATTGGGATGCAAAAGCACGTAGGAGTTCTTTGGTTGTAGATACCTAATAATTAACAAAACGAGAAAAAAAAAAAAAAAAAAAGAAAAGCAAAACTTTCAGACATGCATAGTTTCTTAACTTTCATTTTTCTCTTTTCAAAATCCATTAAGGACTTCTGAATATCCAAACCCACCAGTTTTTGGTTAATTTTCCAGTTCTTATCTTCTTCAAATACAAATCGTATGATACTTTGTAAGACAGGAACTCATAAAAAATGCCAAAGAAGTTGCAGAGGAGAATAATAACTACTCCAAATCTCCACTGCCAGCAATCCTGAGCAGATTAGAACTGTTGCTCATGTATTTAAATACAACCCACAGACATGTATCTCTACTTAATTAGTCTTTCACTAATTATTTTTCAAAATTAAAATCCCTGTAAAAAATTGTTAATCAAATCTGGATATATTGAGGAAAAACATTTCCCTATACCATCTGGCCATTAGAATATGACAGAAAACTAATGAAACCTGGCACTACAATACTACTAAGTCTACAATGGTCAAGTGCATAAAGGATATTAATGGTGTACACCTAAAGAAGTGTTGCTTCCAGTGTGAGCTGACTGCACTCTGGGAAATTCTCAAGCTAGAAGATTCCAAATACAATATTTTTGCAAGAGTGTGAAGAATATATAGTTCAGTCTCATTTGCATACTGAGAGGTTGCTTTTCCCTCCACAGGGCCATTTAAAAACATGTACAAGCTTGCTCTGCTATGTTTACAGAGAGTGTAGCACTGGGCCAAGAAGAAGATGACAAGAATATAACAGGCTATTGGTTTGCTCTCCAATCATTTAACAACTCAAACCATTAATCGAAGAAATAAAATCATAATAAATGATAGAGCAAAGGACTGGGGCTAAGATACTCCATCTAGGGCTGGGGTTGTAGCTTAGTGGTTGAGCACTTGCCTCGCATGCATGAGGCACTGAGTTCGATCCTCAGCTCCACATAAAATAAATAAATAAAAGAAAGATATTGTGTCCATCTACAACTTAAAAAAAAAAATTAAAAAAAAAAAAAAGGGTCCATCGACAACTAAAAAAAGATGTTCCATCTAAACTGCTACCGTGCTATGGTAACAACAGCTGCAAACAGTCTAAGAATCATGTTCTAAGGGGAACATCATAAGCCAGCTGATGAGAAGTTTATTCTCAGTGATTAACTACTCCTTTCTTGCTCATTTTTATGAAGAAAGCATAAAGTGAGAGTTAAATTCTAATTATTCCCAGCCACCTATTTTGTTTCATCATCAACTCCCAGGAAGTAAATTATTAGCTGAAACAAAGACAATTAAAGTGCATCTAAAATGTAACTGTGATGGTATCAAATTTAGTATGGAACTCAGTAGAGCAGTTCCCTGTGACTACTGGGGAGAGCGAATTTCATACTGTTGCTGGTTCTAACCCAACCTAAACCACACAATATTTTCAATTATTTGTTCAATAGTACACATCTTAGGCAGCAGTCACAAAAGGCAATATGGAAGTCTACCTGCATCAGCAATGCAAGACACCTACAGATGTATGCAGTACAGTTCTGGCATGAAGAGATTAGCTAAGCAAGCTTTTCCCTTCTACAAAACATCCTTCAGGACTTAAAGTCTGATTAACACACAATCATCTAATGATGTTGTGCATTTCATGCAGAATAAAGAAAATCCACTCTCAAACCATGTAAACATACAGCATACAGGTTAGGGCTGTGTTTTGTTATGTTTCCTTATGTTTCGTTTGTGGTAAGGAGATTGAGCCTATAGCCTCATGCATGCCAGGCAATAGCTCTATCACTGAACTACCCCCAGAGTCCTGATTTTGTTTAAATTATCAGTGCAATGAAAAGTTCTAGTAGTTCCAAAATTCATATAAGACAAATGATCTGATTCTTCAATCCAAGTTTGTGTGCTTTTAAGTTTTGAAATCTTATTACCTTATGAGTAGGCCTTGGAAGAACACATTCATCAAGTAAAGGTTGTGAATAATTCATCCACTCAGCAAGGACAGAAATATTAAGGGAACTGAAGAACTCGAATGTTACATTATATCACTATTTACCTCTGAAGACTGGTAGTAAGGGCAGGTTAAAAAAAAAAAAAGAGGCTGAGCAAGCATTCATGTTTGTGATTGATTAGTCACCACATCCTGGTAGAACAAGTGAGGCCGTGATTTGGCAATGCTCTTTACCACTGCCTTCCATTTCCACAGACACCAACTTACTGCAGTGCCTGTCACCTCCTACTGGACCACAGAAAGAACTGGCTTCTGGCTTCTAGGCTCTCAATCCAGCCCACTTACTACAGCCAAAATTAGGTTTCTGATCACTCGACCATCTTTGAAGGTGCACATTCCTTAGCAAGGCATCAAAGCCCTACCCTAAATGGCTTTACGCCAGGCATCCTTCTCAGCTTCCACTAACTGAACACAACCTTCCAGTCATGTGTAGGTGCCCTTTTGCCCCTACCACTCCTCACTCCTGAACATCCTCAAAATCCCTTTCTCTGACCTTTTCTTCCCATCTCCTCCCCTTTCGAGGCTCATCTCCAAGGCTGTTTCAGGACCCTCCTGCACACTCTATGGTAAATTCTCCCTCCTTTCAGCCAGCACCTAACTACTTTGTGCTATGTATAATACCTTCTCATATACAGTTCTAATTACACCTTGCAGAATCTAGCTCCTTAGAAGGGTCCTCTTTACTCCTTTATGTTTGAGAGAGGATGCAAGACAGGGGATCCAAGCTATATTATCATCCTTTCTTATTTGAGAGGAGCAGCATACTATATAATCTGCAAACCAGATTTGTAGGAAAATTCCCCATTTCAGATACTAAGGAAATAAAAGCAAGATCACTGGGTATATTCCAAACTATTCATAAAAACCTCCCTAGCATTCCCAGAGGAGTGTACCTGCTATATTTCATGCCACCCTGACTTCCTACTATGAATGGCTCACATTTGTAGCACACTGTCCAGTTATATTATGGTCATTTATTGTAATGTTTCTGTTATATGGAACAGAGCCTACCTCAAAGGACAAGTAGTTTCAAAGTAGTAACACAACTCAAAAAATGTTAAATACAAAAAAGGCAGTGCAAATGGTACATTTGTAAATAGCCTTCACACTAAAAGCTGGCTTCAACTCCCAGGCTGGAGTTCTGGAAAGTAGACCTTTACAAGGAAACTTCCTCCTGAACCCTGGTTTCATGCTCAGCTCCACCAGCTACAGAGAGCTCCCCATGCAAGCTCTTTTACTCTTGTTCTTCACACGCACACACACACACACCACCATCCTACATGGGTGATAGACGATTTTATAAGGACAAACATGACTGTAAAGTTGTTTCCAGAGAAGAGAGACAGATTCCACAGGAAAAATGAGATCTTAGTGTAAAATCCTCAAATTTAAGAATCTGACTGATGTTGGAGGAACAGACAGACAAAAATGTGTCAGTGAAAAGGTCTGGAAATCATGTGATAAAATTCAACATATATGGCTGCTAAAGAACATAACGATACCTGTCCCAAGGCTTACTACTTTACTGGGGATACTATGAGACACTAGTGAGGTTTCACACTTACTACTTCTAAAGTTACAGAGAAGCAACTAAAAGTGAAAATTTCAGTAAACAAAAAAGCTTCAGGGGCTGGGGCTGTGGCTCAGTGGTAGAGTGCTTGCCTGGCACATGTGAGGCATTGGGTTCAATCCTCAGCACCACAAAAAAAATAAAATAAAGGTATTGTGTCCACCTACAACTAAAAACATACATTTTTTTTAAAAAAGCATAAAAAAAAAGCTTCACTTTTTTTGCATTTCCAATTCAATGCTCAAGACAGTCTCTTACTACGTAAGTGGTATACAACACCTTTTTTGATTAAGTGCCAGAAGGCAAATAAATGTTCAGTTACAAATATTTTTCATGTAGAGCATTAGTACCAGAGATCTGTGGCAGAGGGGTAGAATTCATTTAATAACTACTACATGATCATATTTATCTCCCTCCCCTCCATCCTGAACAGGAACTACAACAAACTTCTTTCCTGATAATTGCCGGTTTCAGCAAAATTCTGAAGGTTTGGTAAGTATAAGAAGTAAGATCTGAGAGCTTTTTTTATTTTTGGTACCGGGATTGAACTCAGGGGCACTCGACCACTGGGTCACATCCCCAGCCCTTTTTCATATTTTATTTAGAGACAGGGTCTCACTGAGTTGCTAAGTACCTCGCCATTGCTGAGGCTGGCTTTGAACTCACGATCCTCCTGCCTCAGCCTCACAAAGTGCTGGGATTACAGGCGTGTGCCACCGCGCCCAGCTTAAGAGCTTTTTGTTGACTGTCTACAAAGACAGATACCAACAACGCCTCCCATTAAGAGGTGGAGCCTACTTTTTTCTCCTCCTGAATTTGGGATGGTTTGTAACTTTTTTTTTCTTTTCCTTTTTTTAATTGGTTCTTTATAGTTATACATAACAATAGGATTCATTTTGACATAATTTTAAAAGCATGGAATATAATTTGTTCTAATTCAGTCTTCAGTACTTCCCCTTTCCCTTTCCTTCTACTGATGTAACTTTGCTTTGACCAACAGAATGCAGTGGAAGTAACTATGTGCCATATCTGCACCTAGTTACCACACCTGGTGGCTTCCACTTTTACTCTTGGGATCCAGCCACCATGTAAAGAAGCTTGAGCTAAACAAAATGAATGACCTATATAGAGAGAAGCGTGGCTGGCCCCTAGCTATTCTGGCCACCGCAGCTGAAGTGCCGGACAGTGAAATGAAGTTATCAAGGACATTCTAGTTCCAGTTGAGTTGCCAGCTGAATAGTGGCACACAAGTGACCCCAACTTATATCATGTGGACAGGAACCAAGCAGTTGAGACCAGCTGACCTAAAAAATAAATCATTGTCATAAGCCACAAAATTTGAGGGTAGCTGTACAACATTCTTACATCCATTTTCGACCTATCAACTCTTTTGGAAATATTAAATATACCAGGGGAAAGGACATGGGAAAATAAATTATGTGACTAAAAACAATTCTCTCAGAGAGGAAGAAAACATCAAATTAACTATTAAACATAAATAAAGATTAGATTGTTAAACTGTTAGGTCATACTTGTAAATGATTTATTAACATCATTTTTTTTAAAGACAAAGTCTTGCTAAGTTGCCCAGGCCTCAAACTCTCAATCCTCCTGCATCAGTCTTCCTGGTAGTTGGGATTACAGGTGCATACTACCACACCTGGTTTATTAATGCTTCCTGTGGAACGATATACTCATTATAAAAGTTACATGACATATCTTTTTCCAGACATCACTGTAGATTTTTAGGAAGATACATAATTAAGAAAGTCTCTTAATGATAACACAAGGGCTAGGGATGTAGCTCAGTGGTAGAGCACTTGTCTACCATATGCAAGGCCTTGGGTTCAATCCATAGTATCGGGGAAAATAATTTAAAAGCTTAACACAAGAAGAAATAGATTCAACAGTATTACTAAAATGCATTCACAAACTTTAGAGCTCTATTCAGATATATGTAGCTCAATCAAGGTTCACCTTGCACACTCAGACAAGTATACATACTCAGTTTATAAATGCCTAATCTTTATATTCCAGCCAATGAATAAATAATAGCAAACAACCCTTTAGTATGAAAAGTAGACATGCACACTTTCACCCTGGGCTGAGTGTTTTTTTCTTTTTAACTGGCAGTGACATTACAGCACTGTGTTAATTATTAGCTATTATGAATTTATATCCCTTGCCCCTTAGAAATAAATGTAGTCTCTCCTGATGATTAGTGGCAGTGATTCTAAGTAACATCAAGAGCATTCAGAAACCTTTCCAACGTTCCAGGAACGTTCCAGGAAATCAAAATCTCTAATACCAAACAGCAAGTTTTTATTACCTAAGTAAATGTCAAGCACCCCCAGAAAATGAGCCCACTTCTGCTCTGCTACCTACTTGCCTGCCACAACAGCACATTCTTCTCCCTCTTCATCTTCAAATGGAAGTCTTCAACTAAAATTCAAAACTAATACAAAATAATATAATTAGCCAGTGTCCATAGGTATTTTTCCTTTCTTTGCCAATTCTCCACTTAAGAAATAGCTTCTTAATTCAACTTGTTATTTTAAATAAAAAGCTCGATGTAGCAGAGGGGTAAAGAGTATATACTATGGATTCAGAACACCTGTGCCTGGCCAGGCACCATACAACGTACCTGCAATTCCAGCTACTCAGTAGGCTAAGTAAAACAACCACAAGTTCAAATCCAGCCAAACTTAGTGGGACCCTACCTCAAAAAAAATTTTTTTTTAAAAAGGGGGTATAGCTCAGTAGTAAAGTGCCACTGAGTTCAATCCCCAGTATCAAAAAAAAAAAAAAAGAAAAAGAAAACAGGAATGCCTGGGCCTGAAAGCACGCTTACCATCTAATGTAGGACCTGGAACTCAGTTTCCACATGTGAAAAATGAAAACAGAGAACACCACTACCTAACTTATAGGGTTGTTAAAAGTGAATGAGAGCCGGGTGTGGTGGCACACGCCTGTAATCCTAGCACTTGGGAGGTTGAGGCAGGAGGATCACGGGTTCAAAGCCAGTCTCAGCAATGGCAAGGCACTTAGCAACTCTGTGAGACCCTGTCTCTAATAAAATACAAAAAAGGGCTGGGGAGGTGGCCCAGTGGTTGAGTGCCACTGAGTTCAATCCCCAGTACCAAAAAATAAAGTGAATGAGATTACCATGGATACTGTGCTAAGACTTGTGCCTAGAAGAGCAACACTAATCACTTTAGTCATTGTTACTATATCTAAAATCCAAAGATGACCTCCTAACAGAAGAAAGAATGGCAAAGAAAATAACCCTCACTGGAGTCAAAATCCAAATCCTCTAAATCTTGTATTTTCAGTTACATAACTGGAGGGGGGGGGGATATATATATATATTTAACAGTTTAGTAGTAAATAGTAGTCTTGCATCCCTGAACCAAATCCCTTCCCAAATCTATAGAAGTAGATAGAAAAATTGTTAAGTAAATAGGTATCTTCAAAGTACAATGTGAAGCAGAAGTCTGGGAGTCTATGTCACCAATTTGACTAACCTGTTTCTTTTCTCTACAAAGTTCAATTCTACTACATTCAATGTAACCAAAACAGAAGGGAAGTATGAGCTCACTCTATTTCACACAAAAAGCTGAAATCAAATGCCTTTCACAGCAGTCTTCAGTTTTGAAAACTAGTTTTAAGAGGGACAAAAGCTCTTAAGATAAGCCTTGAGGGCTGGGGTTGTGGCTTAGTAGTATAGTGCTTGTCTAGCATACATGAGGCACTGGGTTCCATTCTCAGTGCCACATAAAAATAAAATATTATGTCCACCTAAAACTAAAAAGTAAATACTTAAAAAAAAAAAAAAGCCTTGAGAAAGTTACAGGCATGTAAAACCTAATTCCCACATAGTCCAAAGTGGTTGGAGTGTTAGATTTTCCTTGTTTTCTCCCACTTAAACATTCATACAGTATCTGTAACCTGAGATTCTTATGTGCTGTCCTCTTAACAGTTCCCTGTGAAGACAGTCAACTAAAAGGATCGCCAGGCATTAACAAAAGGCAGCCTTTTCTTCCTGGGTGTGAGAGTAAAAATGAAATAGGCAATAAAGAGTGTTCTCTTTTGGAAAAAACCTCTGCAATCTGTCCCGTCTTTAATTCTAACCTTCTTCCTTGAAAAATGAAAAAAATTCAGCACATACTGCTAGCAATGATTTGTTTCAAAAAACCAAGACAGTCATTGTTCAGTGATCTAGACACCCAGTGGAAATGAGTATGAATTTGCATTTTGCTTTTAAATAAGCCAGGTATAATGAAGTTTCCTATGTTTTAGGTATTTCACTCCTCAATTGTCAGTGCATAACCAACAATTAAGGCTATATTATATAATGCAATTACTGTACAGTGTAGGAATATGGAATTTCACATAATATTTTCCTTCAGCTTTTTATATCCTTACTTTTTGTGTGTGTGTGGTACTAGGGATTGAGCCCAGGGCACTCTACCACTGAGCTACATCCCCAGCCCTTTTTATTTTAATCTGAGACAGGATCTTGTTAAGTTTCCCAGGCTGGCCTGGAACTTGTGATCCTTCTGCCTCAGCCACAGGAGTAGTTGGGATTATAGGTATATACCACCTCACCAGGCATACTTTCATTTTAAATGTTCAATTTGCCATAGTTCTTGGGAAGGTTATAAGCTTTATGTAACAACTGCACCTCAATTTTTTTCTCTTGAGATATGGTCTTGCTATGTTGCCCAGGCTGGCCTTGAACTCACAGGCTCAAGCAACCCTTCGGCCTGGGACTATAGGTGTGCCACTGTGTCTAGCTAGCACTTCAATATTTAACCTTATATTCTAGGTTTTGGCAAGCTGCGAACCCACAGGAAAACACTTTCAGAAATAGCTGAATCTCAAAGAGGCCTGTACTGAAGTGATGGCTGGGTCCCTTCAGGAATGACCGCTTTGTTGGAACACACAGCACACATACATTTTTTGGCATACCTGTCTCTTCTAGTATATTGTGAGTCCCTTGAGAACAGGAAGTCTATTTTACTCTCTCTTTGTATTTTCAAGAGCTTAGCACAGTGCAGGGCATGTGAGTGACACTTGATAAATGTCTGTTGAATAAGAAAAGTGAAGGAAGAGCAACTTCTACAGTTATAAGCATTTCTTCTGAACAAGCAACACTGTGGTATAAAGATGAACTCTTTTACAGATATAGGAAAATAAGCTCTGGAAAGAAATCAGATAGTACAGTAAAAATACAGAAGTATCTAAAACATTTACCAATTTTATACACTGATTTTTTTTTTTTTTTTTTTTTGGTACCAGGGATTGAACTCAGGGGTACTCGACCACTGAGCCACATCCCCAGCCCTTTTTTTGTATTTTATTAGAGACAGGGTCTCACTGAGTTGCTCAGTGCCTCGCCATTGCTGAGGCTGACTTTGAACTCGCGATCCTCCTGCCTCAGCCTCCCAAGTGCTGGGATTACAGGCGTGCGCCACCACGCCCGGCTACACTGATTTTTAAATTACTGAAGTTGCTGCCTTCTGTGTACCCTGCTCCCTCCCTTCTAGGCTACTGCTATTGCTAACCTGGTTCTTGATGTTGGCTGGGATTGGGAGTAAAGATCTGGGAATGCTAAGTGGAAGAATGGAGACTGCTGGAGAAGACACTGCCCAAAAATGATACAACACAGGGCTGAAACCAGATCTTCAAGTATTACTGCCTGAAACACTACTGCTTTCATACTATTTACTTTTTAAGACAGAAAGAAGTAACAAACATTCACACTTATACAAGGTGCAAATTCGCTGAGCCACATAAGAAATGAATAAAAAAGGTCTTTGTGCAGCCAAAATCATGGTTATCAAGTTCAAGTACTGATACTCAGAAGAGCTGGTGGTACCTCATGTAGCTGCTTTATAATTAATCTCCGGAAGCAGCGTGATCTGAGTTTCTACTCCCCAGAAGATTAGAAACTGTACACAAGCTTTCCTGCCCCCGAAAGGAAGGAGGAGCTGACTATTTAAAGCAAATTAAATAATTCAAAAAGCAGAGGGGCCAAACACCTACATTTCTCAATCACCTCAAAGCCTTGCTTAATTACTGTCAGTAATATATGCTAGTAATCATAACCTTGAGATAATAAAAAGGTTAAATTATGTTGTTTAAAAAGAAGCAAGATATATAATACATTGTAAGAAGTTTTCCATAAAAAATATGGCTAAAGTTAAGAATTTTTTAATGTAACACCTTATTTTCCAACAACATTTGGCAAACAAGGTATTGCCACACACAGAGCAGAACATCAAGAGTTGAGAGCATGAACTGACAGACTTTACTGCCTCACCCTATACTTGATTCTATCCTCTTGACACATTTATCATTTTATATCCTTGACCTCCTTTTATGATGTACCCAAATTAGCACACTCTTCTCGAAGGGGCTGTTACCTTTCCACAAAGTACTGAAATCAAACATAAACCAAAGCACAATGTCTCCTTTCTTTATCAGCCTCCATTTCTTATATCATACTGGGATGACAGATGCACCCCAAGATGTTTTAGGTCCACAGATAGGCATTTCTTCATTTGTTTTTGGTAATAAAGACCAAATCAGAAGCAAGATCTTTGCATTATACTCTCTTCTAGGCATCTCTGATTCTGTCATGTTGATATTATAAGTTGATTAGATGTTGGTTTCAGCAGTAAAGTAAGGCCTTCTGTTCTGTACCCCAAGCCCACACTAATACATGCATTAGGCCTTAGGAATTACAGAGGCAGCTAAATGAAGGCAGAGAGGGAGAGATGAACAGGTGTGGAAGGAGGAGCTGCTGGAGAAGCACCTCAAGGAGGAATAATACCCCTCTTCCATTCCCAACAGAGGACATGAGAGAATGTCAGTCGGTCAATGCTGCTAGCATGGCCATTACCAAGAACTCTAAGGCTTTTGTTTGTTTGTTTTTGGTGCTGTGGATTGAACCCAAGGGCACTTAACCACTGAGCCACATCCCCAGCCCTTTTTATTTGAGATAGGGTCTCACTAAGTTGCATAGGGCCTTGCTAAACTGCTGAGGCTGGACTCAAACTTGTGATCCTCCTACCCCAGCCTCCTGAGCCACTGGGAGCCACCACACTCAGCTCTAAACTCTTTCAGTAATGCAAAAACACTGATTATCCATCCAACTGCTCAGTTACCCTAGCCATCACAGGCTGGAGGAGTAAATCTGTGAAGCTGTGCTTGCCTCGAAACCTATACAGGCTGCAACTAGCTAGAACACTATACAGGACTGAGCTTCAAGACAGTTCCAGCAAATAACACCCTTCACAGATACTTACCTCCACAGCACATTTCTAACAGGAAATCTGAAACATATTTTTCTTGACTTTTTTCTCTTGACAAAAAGAGGAACTAACCGGGCACGGTGGCGCACGCCTGTAATCCCAGCACTTTGGGAGGCTGAGGCAGGAGGATCGCGAGTTCAAAGCCAGCCTCAGCAAAGGCTGAGGTACTTAACAACTCAGTGAGACCCTGTCTCTAATTAAAAACACAAAGAAGGGGGCTGGGATTGTGGCTCAGCGGTGGAGCGCTCGCCTAGCACGTGTGGCCCGGGTTCCAGGTTCAATCCTCAGCACCACGTGGAAATGAACGCATTGTGCACAACTAAAGCAAATAAATAAATATTAAAAAACACACACACACACACACACACACAAAATGGCTGGGGATGTGGTCCAGTGGTCAAGTGCCCCTGAGTTCAATCCCCGGTTAAAAAAAAAAAAAAAAAAGAGGAACTAAATAATTTGGCATCTATACGAGACTATTTCTGCTTCCCTCAAACAATTTTCAATTCATTAACTCAACAAATACTTCTTGCACACCTCCTATGCACTAAGCACTGCTGCGTGCCTATTACAACAAACTGTAGGGCCTCACTGTACTGTGCTCCCCACCTCAATTCACAAAACTACCTGGCACTCAGTCTACAGTGACCTGACTCCAGATTTAGAAGACAGTCTCTTTTTTCTTGTCTACAAATATGCACACAAAAACCAAACAGAAGCCTCCTTCCTCTATTATCAGAATATAGCAATCATCAAGAGGAGACTATCATGGTTAACTATTTTAAAAAGTTGTCAATTTAAGAAATGAAGTATCTGGATTCAAGGTTTATAACACTGAAATGATAAAGTCATACAAAGCACAGGAAGCTGAAGTCTGTCCTGAGAGTAAGGGAAACAAGAAAATTTCACTTAGGAATTCAATATTCAGAAGAGATAAAAAGCACAAGCTTTAGGGCCCAGTGAAAAAAAATCTACAAATGGAAACCAAGAGAACTGACTAAAAGTGAAGGAATTGTCAATTTAGCAAAAAATAATTCTATGACATGAAGAATTATGAAAAATAAGGATGAAACTGACTTGTTTGTTTTCTAATCCAAAGCACCCAGAAAGAAAAGAGGGGCATGAGTTTTCATTCTTTCAACAAAAAGCCCCTATTACTAGTTCTAAAGAAACAAAGCAAATCAACCTCACATTTTCACCAGGAAAGTGATGAACTTCCAGAGTCCTTGATCATCTTTTACCTCCATCCTTTTTTGTCACTGTACTTTGTCATGAATGAGGGGGAAGAATCTGAATTACTTGCTGTGCCTTGTTATTCTTCTTTTGACAGGCAATTTCAAATGTGGAAGACCTCCTGCTGACTGATTGTACTGTATGGTTCTGGGGGCCAAAGATCAACATCTTCACAAACTTTTAAGTCATTAATTATTTTTCCCTTTCCCCCCCCAGTGCTGGAGAGCAAATCCAAGGCTGTGTGCATGCTGGACAAGGATTCTACATGTAGAGTTATATCTCTAGCCCAATAATTTAATTTCAAATCTACCTCAGATTGGTTGAGCCTAGGCAAATAATGTAGTATCTTTAACACCTGTACCAGTTTCTCAATGACATGTCTGGTTGATAAATAATATATGTGGAAGCGCTCTAAGCTAAGCTCAAAGGTGCTGCATAAATTCAAGGAACGTAATACATAAGCACAATGAGGTTACCCCAATTTTTTTTTTAAAACCCAAGCACAGTAAAATTGATGCATGACTTCACATTACAAGGATGATAGGCAGGGTTTAATAAATGGCAATCTTAACTTTACCCCATCACAGATTTATAAAGTCCTACTGTTTAATTGCGAAAAGATTCCACATCATTGTTACTATCTCACTACCTACCAAGGTGAGAAATCAAACCTCCAGAAGGAAACTGGATAAGGATGATACTGATACCTAGCCTTAGATCCAAGTGGCAGTATCAAGCACCTCGCCTACTCCCAAATTATAAACTCCTTACTCATCCCAATGGTGTTATGGCCTTTAAAACGGCTAATTCCATAATGACCATCCGTGGCCCGTGCCCTCTCCTTTTCCTCCAACACCCTCTACTCCTCCTCTTCCTATACAGAGACTGGCAGGTAACAAAAACCTGATTAAAACCAATCTCTTATCACATCCCACAATCAAGGACACAGCTTGACCACTGTTCACGTTCAGCATTAACGGCAACCTTTCGGTTAGCTCTTAATCGCGGGGCCGTCACGCCCGGAAATGAAATCTTCAGCACAACCCACTTGGGACTACCGTATCATTTCCTTAAGTTGTGCCCGTCGCCAGCGCCGCGCGCTCGACCCCGAGGAGACCGCGGGCCTCGGGCACGGCTGCCTCGCCTAGGGCCTGCAGGTCACCCGCGCTGCTCGGCCACGCGGCGGGCCGGGTAGGAACCCCGCGAGCGCGCGCTGTCCCTGGGCTGCCGCAACGGGCGCTCGGCAGGACACGAGGCGGCAGCCAGGCCAGTCGCCTCTGGGGACTGCGCTCAGGAGCGAGAGCGGGTCACTAGAAGGACCACGGGCGGCCCGGGCGGCCGCAGGTAAGGCCCGCGCCTCAAGCGGGCCGGGAGGCGGCGGCCGAGGCCGCGTCCCTTCAGCAGCGACCGCCCGCAGGGACGCGCGGCCCGTGCCAGCCTTCGGGCGGCGGCCACCGCGGCCCCCTGCCCGGGACCCGCCCGGGACCCGCCCGCGGCGCCCCGGGACCGCAGAGGCACCGGCGCCCGGCCCCGCGGGGAGGCGCCCCGCCCCCGGCGCGCGCCACGCACCGCGCCCCGCCCGCCGCCGGCCCGCACTTTCCCGCCGCGCCGCGCCGGGCGGGGGTCGCGCGCCCTCTCCGCCCCGCGCCGCTCACCTGTCGGGCCCTAGGCTCGCTCCATGGCCGCCCGCGCGGTGCGGTGCGGCGCGGCCCCGGCCGCCCCCGCCGCCTCCGGGGAGGGGCAGCCCCACGCCGCTCTCACCGCCCCCAGCCGCCGCCGCCGCCGCTGCGGCTCCCGCCCACCCCTGGCCCGGCCATTCCCCGGCCACCTCTCCACGCCCGAGCCGGCGGTCCTACACCCACCCCCCGCCTCCGCGGCCCCGACTCTTGGTACGGTCCCAGCGTAACGCCTTCCCCGCCGCCAATCCCGCGGCGCCCTCAGCGCGGCCCCGCCCCCGCCCCGTGGGCGTGGCCTGCCGGACGCGCTCCGGACCGCCCCGCGTAACCCCTTCGGTTCCAGGCCGGCCCCACTTAACTCTCTCCGCGCCGGATCCTGTCTCTGTTCTCCTCCCCGCCCGGCTTACATAAACTGACCCCCGCTTCTCTCTGGACTTTGCCTTTTCTTTCCTGCTCTTATGCAGGTGGGCAGCCAGGCAATGGGACTGGAGAGTTGCAGTCCCATTATGAAGTTCTGTTTATGAGAAGCAATTTCCTTCTTCCTTTTGGCCCTTTTGATTTGTCTTGCCTTCTGCTTGGAGGTTCTAGCCACCCTTGATGGAAAGAAGCCAGCCTTATCACACTGAGCGCAGATCACTCTTTCTTCCGGCCAGAGCAAAGTTCCCTGCTACACACTTTGAGTAGGATTTAACAGAATTGTGAATAGTTTGCTGTAAAATTAGGTGTTTTACATGTGTCTCTTGCAATGGGCTGAGGGCACAAGGGTGACGTCTAGGACCCACATGCTCTGCAACCAGGGGACCCTGATAAATGAAGGGAAGATCTTCCTCCCCTTACGGTATATGCTTTCCGCTGACTTCATGCAGCACATCCACTGTATCATTCATTCACTGTATCTTGCACTAACTGTGCCTGACCCTGATATAGGATAATGTACGTTGCTCCATGGAATAGTATTTGTGTGTACTGAGCTGCTACTTTTTTCAGGGAGGAAAGACTGAGCTGACTACCCCTACCCGCACCACCCCTCTCCCCACAGTTCATTCAAGGCGCAAATTGTATTGGAAATAACTCTCCTTTGTTGGCTGTATATTGGATGTGCCTCTTAATGTATCTGAGCATTAATTTCCTTATTTGGAAAATGGGAGTACCTACTTCTCAGAGTTGTATTAAATTAGGAATGTGGGGGAAAGTACTTGCAAATCATTGTGTTGTTAAGTTAGTTGTTAATTCAGGTGTGTATGGGAGCACTTTATATTAGGAGATCCTAGATAAATAATTGGATTTGACACCCACCTGGATAATTTGGCTAAGGAGGCAGAATTAATTACTGCAAGGAGCGCACTGTAAATGCAGAAGGCGTTGTATCTGCCTTTACGACATGTATTCAAAAGGTTTGTGGGTCATTATCTGACCATGGAATATATAATTCTTTTTTTTTTTTTTTTTTTTTTTTTTTTTTTTTTTTTTTTGTGTGTACCGGGGATTGAACTCAGGGGCACTCGACCACTGGGCCACATCCCCAGCCCTTTTTTGTATTTTTTATTTAGAGACAGGGTCTCACTGAGTTGCTAAGTGCCTCGCCATTGCTGAGGCTGGCTTTGAACTCGCGATCCTCCTGCCTCAGCCTCCCAAAGTGCTGGGATTACAGGCGTGCGCCACCGCGCCCGGCTTGGAATATATAATTCTTGAGAAAATGAGCTGGGTGGTAATGAGAATCTACCTTATTTCTCTACCCAGGAACATAGGTCTGTCTACAGTCAGCTAATCTCCCTGAACCTTGTTCAACTGCATCAGAAGATCATAAAGCAAAAGGGTAAACCAACAGTTCTCTTAAGACGCTTTACCCAAAAGTGTCCTTTCTTCTGTGAAACTCTGGCAAGGACAGTGAGGATAGACGCTCCACCTGTCACTACTCGGGAGAAGGTCAGCTCATCCTGCAGCCTCAGCTTCCTGGACAAATGGTCCCCTCTGTGTTTAAGGATTTTTCAGAAAGAGGGCTCATGGATTCTGGCAGCAACTCAGTCCAGTGCTTAATTTCACATTCATCCATTCCACATGCTGCAAGACAGACAATTTCTCCTCTTCTGTCCTTAGATATGTAGAGCCCTGGGTTCAGACAGCAAAATTGTTCTGTCTTCCAGATTTCTTTTTGCCAGGCTACATCACCCAGGCCTTTTGTGACTGTATGTGCAATGCCAGCACCATGTCCAACACTCCATGACATCAGTGTCTGCCTGCTACTCCAGTGACAGCATAGCTGTCAATATATTCTAAGTGTCATGAGGGATGCAGTCACTTTAGAAGGGAGGCTGCATGACTAGCACACAGCAAGCAGCTGCGAGGAATACAGGATACTTAAATTATGCAGCACAGACTGTCATCACTGAAAGAATCAGAGTCCAGGCAGATAGAGTGGGCTGGGTATTGTGAGGGAAGGAGGATTGAGGTGAGCAAAGTATGGGTGGGAGAAGAGGAACAATATGAACCGAAGTCAGGCTGTGCCATATGAACATATAACAGACATCCTGGGCAGGTAATGCATGGTAGGAGAAGTGTTCAATCATTTATTCATTAATTCGTTCATTTAATGAATATCTACCAAGTATCAGGCACTGAGCTAGACCCAGGCCATGCACAGATGATGAAGGCCTGGTCCCCATCCTTGAAAATTCACAGGCTAGGTAGAACCCCCACTAGGAGGATCAGAGCACTTTGTTAAGACTTATGTGATTCTCCTGCGAAGTGCTGTGATTGTAGGTATCTGAACTCTTTGCCTCTCTCTCCCCTGTCTACAAAGTGCAAGGTTCTTAAAGATGCATACTGTGACTTTATTTCATCCCCCCAACCACCTAGTAAAGTACCTCTTTGCACTGACATGCTGCAGTGCATTGAATTGAAACCAGAGCGGGAATTCAGATGGGTCTCTCCAACTGTGGGCAGTGGACATCTTCAGCAGAGAAGTCTTGATTATTAGCCTTTGACGCCCGAGGCTCATTCACGACCTGTGGAATTCCGTAGGCAGGTACAGTCCTAGTGTGCCTGTCCAGGCCCACTTCCTGTGAATTCCTTATCCTCCATCCTAAAGGGTCACTTGCTCTCCATTCTCTGTGCCCCAGATGTGATCACACCAGTTCTTCACGCAGGTCACCCCATCACCTCCACCTGTGGAAATGAAGCCACTTGCTCATGAAGACTTTTGTAGCCCTTCCAGTGGCTGGTGCTTCCCTCAACTTCTGAGAGCCAGCACTTCATCTGTACCTCT
The DNA here is from genome assembly GCA_025594165.1 of Tamias sibiricus. Lineage (NCBI taxonomy): Eukaryota > Metazoa > Chordata > Mammalia > Rodentia > Sciuridae > Tamias > Tamias sibiricus. The sequence continues at coordinate 13,501,062 of CM046669.1, read as the reverse complement.
GTGGTGGGAGGGTTTGTGTTGAAGTCTTTGGGACTATCTGATGCCATTCCCACGGGATGCCAAGGACAGTGTTGTTAACATCTGTCTTTGTAGGGCCAACGCTGTCTGTGGCCATAGCAGACACGCCACATGTGGAAGGGAACCATGAGGACAGCAGATCCTGCACAGGCAGGGAACAGAGCTCTGAGGCTCCTCGCTTGCCTCGTGAACTGTGCCACGTGACCATATAACAGACATCCTGGGCAGAGCTACTCCCTTCATCGTTGTAAGAGTTTTCTAAAAACAGTTTCAGAATTTCCATGTCTCTACCAATTTGTCAAGCTCCAGAACTCCAGTGACAGTCCTGCAGTCCCAAGGCAGAAGGGGAGTGTTGTCTCACGGTGCCTGTGCACATGAAAGAAACACACGCTTTCTTTGAACCCACCTAACATACCCACAATGATGGATCCCCTTGAAACTAATTAAGAGAATTCTACATCAAGCAAGTTGAGGGAGCCCTAGGAAAGCTCATGGCTGTCCAAAGTCCTGGGAGCCTTGGAAAGGATGACCAGGAAGGTTAGTGAGTGAAGAAGGGCTCGAGTTCCTCCCTTCCCTGCCAGGAACATGTGCTTTGCCTCGCTGCCTCCAGGGGACATTTGTTCTCTGCATCAGGCTCTCCGTGGACAGCCGCTCCTGCATCTTTCCCAGTAGAACAAATGCTTTTCTTTCATTTTGCCACCAGCTCTGCAGAGCTACTCCCAGCACCCCCCTTGCCTATGGCAATGGATTGCCCACTTAACTCTTCCTGTGGCATCTCTGTTAATGCCATCTGAGCAAACCACTCTCATGTCCCAGCCACAGCATCACACGGCCCTTACGTGCATAGGCACACACCCAACTCTCTGCAGAGACATTCTGCCTTGTGTTCTTGAAGTGGTGGAAATCTTTCAGTGATTTTTTCTCTACTCTAGTAACATTTTTTTTTTTTTTAAGTAGTGGCTTTATTGAGATGTAACTTACATACCATAAAACTCACTTGTTTAGAGTGTAAAATTCAAGGCCTTATAGTGTATTAACAGAGTTAAGCAACCACTGTTCTAGCCCAATCTTAGGAGATTCTTGTCAACCCCAAAAGTAATATAGACCAGTTTCTCTTTTATTCTGAAAATAGATTTATCTGTGGAGTTCTGTTTTTTAAATCTGCACATTAAAAGCAAAAAGAAAAATACAGTTAGGGGAAAGTTGAACTCCTAGAATTAGCGAGAATGTAGAGGAGCGTGACCCTCAAAGCTGTCCTTAACTGCCATGTTCGGAAAGTCATGTAATTAACCACTCCAGATTGCACACTTTGTTATGGCGTGTACTCCTCAGTAAATGTCTGGGGTCATGTCTTTGAACATTTTCCATTTGTCGTGGCTCTCTCTATGCCACATATGCCTTCAAATGGGTTTAGCAGAGATAACACTGCAAATTCCAGTTCACTAGTTCTTACAAGGCAGTGACTTTGTAATGTGCTTATGTATGGGGCCTCATGCATGTGGGTATTTAATACAGAGTCTGTGTGTGTATGTGATGGAAGCTCTTTAATTTTTATTAACTCAATTTAATGTATGAAGCAATTGCAGTTACACAGAGATTCTGGGTCCTCAAAGACTTCACTTTGAAGCTGGGCGTGGTGGCACACATCTGTAATCCCAGCAGCTCCGGAGGCTGAGGTAGGAGGATCGCGAGTTCAAAACCAGCCTTGGCAAATGCAAGTCACTAAGCAACTCAGTAAGTCCCTGTCTCTAAATAAAATACAAAATAGGGCTGGGGAATGTGGCTCAGCACCACATATAAATAAATGAATAAAATAAAGGTCATCAACAACTAAAAAAATTTAAAAGACTTCACTTTTGAGACCCTGCTCAGAAAGCCAGGAAGCTTCCCCAGACATAGGCACTGTGGTAAGGAGTCCCATGGGAGACACTATTGTTAGAAAACTGCTGAAACATAGTTAACTTAGCTGGGAACACCGTGTTAGTGAAATAAAAGGGTTTATTGGGGTGCCACATGGGCAAGGGTAGGAAGGGAAGGGGGGCGGTAGGGAAGGGATGGAGGGGAATAGGGACAGGCAGGAACGGAGAGCAGGAACAAAAGGCGGCAGGAACAGGGGGCAGAGTTCAGTCCGGGGCTGGCTTAAATAGAGTAGGGGCCATAAAACCCCCTTGGAGTGAGTCCTTGTCCTATAGGCCAGCAGAGGTGGGGGGGGGGGGGTAGTGGACAGGGGACTTGCTGGTCAGGTTTTTGGTCACGCTGAGGATCCTGGGAGCTGTAGTTTTTCACAAGGTACCTGGGGAGGTGTGGCCTTCTGCCTGGGAGGTGCAGCCTCTGCCTAGAATCCAACAACTATGAGCCTCTTCCATGGCCAACCCAGGGATGTACAAGATTGGCAGTTCTCAAGCCAGCTACATGGGGGAGTGGTTAAATATCTTTATGTCTGCACCCATCCTCAAAGGTTTGCATTCATTGTTATAGGATGGTATCCTAGCAAGGATATATATATATGTATATGTGTATATATATATATATATATATATATATACATACATATGTATATGTACATGTATATACATATATATAATTGATTAATTAATTAATTTTTTTTGGTACTGGGAATTGAACTCAGGGGCACTCAGCCACTGAGCCACATCTCCAGCCCTATTTTGTATTTTACTTAGAGATAGGGTTTTGCTGAATTGCTTAGCACCTCAATTTTGCCAAGGCTGGCTTTGAACTCATGATCCTCCCAGCACTGGTATTTTTAAAAAGTTCTCAGTTTATCTAGTTTGCAACCAAAGTGAAGAACCACTCTCCTATTAGCAACTAAACTAGGATCACGTGAATAGATTGGATCATGTGAAATTGCCATCTATAAAGGCAAGAATCAGTTGAACATTGGCAATTTTATATGGTTTAATCTTATACATGGACATTTGGTTGTTATTTTCTGGAGGAGGCGCATCCTGCAGTGAGCAAGATGAGAAAGAGCTGACAGGGAAGTCAGTCCTCCGAGTGGTCAAGATGCTGGCTTTTCAGTGGACCAGACCCCTTTACTGTTTTCCTTCCAGTGAAGCCTAAAGGTTCAGAAGCTGGGGCTGCCAGGCACAAGGGGACACGAGCAAAACAGACCAAGTGTCAGGAAACATGACAAATCAGAGAACATGCCCTTTCTTCAAAGGCATTTATACTTAAGTATAGGCACACACAGATACAGTCATGCATCTCTTAATGATGGGAACACATTGTGATAAATGCTTCATTAGGCAAATTGTTTCAGTGCACAAACACAATAAAGGGCACTTACACTAAGACAGCAACATCACTAGGCAATAGGAGTTTTTCAGCCCCATTATCTATAGCAGTCTTCTATGTGGCATAGAGAGAGCCACGACAAATGGAAAATGTTCAAAATGTCTGTGTATATATTTATTTATGTGTATAGTTATTTAAATACAGAGCAGGCCAAATAACACATATCTGTGGGTTGAAATCTGGCTCTCAGTCTCACCATTTGTGACCCTATCCCAGAAGGTAGATCAGGGAGGTGACCCAATACAGAGGAGGACAAGATGCTTGACACAGTGTGACTACAAACCCATGGCACCTCACTGCCAAGCCTAGTGTGCCATTCAGGAGCTCTGTGGGGAGAGTGGAGAATATGACATGTGGGCAGAGACGTCTCTGAGGCAAGGGAGCGCAGGGGACCCGTGAAGCGTGTGTGTAAGGATTTTCAGAGAGGATAGCAAAGCCCCAGCAAAAATGATAATCCCAAACTGATATTTATTCCATGGCAAAAGCCAAGGGAAAAAAAGCAAAATAGTTTAAGACAGCACCCAAGATGTTCTCAAACCTGTTTCTCCTCTGTAATCTGGTTCTCATTTAATGTGAGCACCAATCATCCAAACCATAAACACCAGTTGTCCTAGACTCCTTCCTTACTCCACCTGCAATCAGTACTGAGCTCTGTAGACTGGCTCCTAAACCCCCCTGGGTCCAGCCCCTTCCTCCAGCCCCACCACCGCTGGAATGCTCAGGCTCCATTTTCTTCCCCCTGGTTTAGGTCAGTGGTTAATTTCTGTGTCAACTTGACTGAGCCACAGGATGCCCAGATAATCTGGTTAAGCACTGTTTCTCAATATATCTGTGAGGATGTTTCCAGGAGAGATTAGCATTTGAATTGGTGGACTGAGTAGAGCAGATGGCCCTCCCCAATGTGGGTGGGCTTCATCCAGCCTACTTACTGAGGGTTCAAATAGAACAAAAAAGATAGAAGAAGGTTAAATTTGCTCTCTGCCTGGCTGGCTGAGCTGAGACCTGGATCTTCTCCTGCCCTTGGCTCCTTGTCCTTTCTGGGGACCTGTGGAGAACCCTAAAACAGATGAAATGGTACAGACGGAATGTTTGTGTCACCCATAAATTTATATGTTGAGGCCTAAATCCCCAATGAGTATCTGGAGGAGGGGCCTTTGGGAGGAAGTCAGGTCCTGAGTGTAGAGCTCTTACAATGGGACTAGAGCCCTTTTAAGAAGAGACACATGGGACTGGGGCTATAGCTCAGTGGTAGAGCACTTGCCTCACACATGCGAGGCACTGGGTTTGATCCTCAGCACCACATAAAAATAAATAAAGATATTGTGTCCATCTGCAACTAAGAAATTAAAAAAAAAAAAAAAGAAGAAGAAGAGATACAGTAGAGATGATCTCTTTCATCTCGGCCATGGAGGGGACACAGCAAGAAGCAGGTCATCTGCAAGCGAGAAGTGTGCCCTTGCCACACACCTGCTGTCTGCCAGCACCTAGATTTTGCACTTCCCAGCCTTCCAAACTGCAAAGAGCAAAATTATGTTGAAGTCACCCTGCCTGTAGCATTCAGTTAGAGAAGCCCGACCTGATGAAGACTCTTTCCTGGCTTCTCTCTCTCTCCTCACTTCAAATCCATGCAATCCATTCTGGATAAGTCATGTGGAAAACTACAACTTGAAAGATCTCTCTAAAAGGAAATCTGAATTCTTGATAACTGCCATTCTGACTGGCGTGAGATGAAATCTTAGTTTTGATTTGCAGTTCTCTAATTACTAGAGATGTTGAACATTTTTTCATATATTTGTTGATTGAATGTATATCTTCTTCTGAAAAGTGTCTGTTCAGCCCCTTCGCCCATTTATGAATTGGGTTATTTGTGGTTTTTTGGTGTTAAGTTTTGAGTTCTTTACATATCCTGGAGATAGTGCTCTATCTGATGTGCACGTGTGGTAAAAATTTGCTCCCATTTTGTAGGCTCTCCCTTCACCTCATTGATTGTGTCTTTTGCTGAGAAGAAGCTTTTTAGTTTGAGTCCATCCCATTTATTAATTCTTTATTTTATTTCTTGTGCTTTAGGAGTCTTTGTTAAGGAAGTCAAGGCCTAATCTGACATGATAAAGATTTAGGCCAACTTTTTCCTGTATTAGGCACAGGGTCTCTGGTCTAATTCCTAGGTCCTTGATCTACTTTGAGTTGAGTTTTGTGCATGGTGAGAGATAGGGGTTTAGTTTCATTTTGCTGCATATGGATTTCCAGTTCTCCCGGCACCATTTGTTGAAGAGGCTATCTTTTCTCCAATGTATGTTTTTGGTGCTTTTTGTCTAGTATAAGATAACTGTATTTATGTGGATTTTTCTCTGTGTCTTCTATTCTGTACCATTGGTCTACATGTGTATTTTGGTGCCAATACCGTGCCATTGTTGTTACTATAGCTTTGTATTATAGTTTAATGTCTGGTATTGTGATGCCTCCTGCTTCACTCTTCTTGCTAAGGATTGCTTTGGCTATTCTGGGTCTCTTATCTTACAACCTGAGAAATGAAAAGTTGTGCTGCAATTGTGTACATTGAATCAGAATGCATTCTGCTGTCATATATACCTAATTGAAATAAATTAATTAATTTTTTTAAAAAAGGAAATCTGAATTATCTCATATGCCAACTTACAACCCTTTAGTGACCTAAAGAACGAAACTCAGGGTTCTCAGCAGAGCATATGAAATCTTCAGGGACCCACTTGCTCCACAGCTTTCTCTCCTCTTTCCACACACTTTACACTCTGGAAAAATGGAACAGCTTCTAGCTCTCCTATAAACCCCATACTAGTTCAAGTCTATGTGTTTTTGCTCAAGTTGTTCTCTCTGAGGTAATTCCCTTCTTACCTTCTTCCAGCCTTACTCATCCTTTAAAGTGTCGCCTTGCTGGAAAATTAGTGCCCTACCTCTGGATTCCCCTAGTTCCCTGTACATCCCTCTATCTTATATTGACCTGAGATCTTTCTTCCTTTTAAAACATTGGCATTTACAATGCACTGTTTTAGCTACATCTTGTACATTTTGGTATCTTGTGTTTTGTTTGCATTCATCTTGAGGTATTTTTTAATTTACCTTGTAATGTTTTTATTTTTTATTTTTTAGTTGTTGATGGACCTTTTATTTATTGATATATGGTGCTAAGAATCGAACTCAGTGCCTCATCCATGCCAGGCAAGCATTCCACCACTGAGCCCCAGCCCCAGCCCTCGCTTTGTAATTTATTCTTTGATTCATTGGTTGTTTAGGAGTGTGTTGTTTAATTTCTACACATTTATGCATTTCCAATTTTTTCTTTTGTTATTGATTTTTAAGTTTATATCATTGTGCTTGGAAAACATACTTTGTATAGCGTTAGTCCTTTTAAATTTATAGTCCTGTTTGATGGCCTCACACATGGGCTTTTCTGGAAAACATTCCTAGGGCACTTGAGAGAGTGTGTATTCTGTTGTTGTTGGATAGACTGCTTTACAGAGCTCCAGCTATGGTTGGTTTAATGTTGTGCAAATTTCCTATTTCCTTGTTGACCTTTTTGTTGTCTAGTTGTTCTATCCATTGTTAAAAATGGGTATTGAAAAAAAAAAGATAATAGAATGAGATGGCTACCATTACCCTAAGTGCATGTATGAAGACACGAATGGTATAAGTATACTTTGTATACAACCAGACATATGTAAAAATGTGCTCTATATGTGTATTATGAATTGTAATGCATTCTACTGGCATATACAACAACTTAGAATAAAAAAAATGGGTATTGAAATTCCTAACTATTATTGTTGAATTGTCTCTTTTCAATTCTGTCAATTTTTTCTTCATGTATTTTGAGGCTCTTTTTTTTTTTTAATATTTATTTATTTACTTTAGTGGTACACAATGCAATGCATTTATATTTACGTGGTGCTGAGGATCGAACCCGGGCCGCACACGAGGTGAGCGCTCTGCCGCTGAGCCACAACCCCAGCCCTGAGGCTCTGTTTTTAAGCATACACACACACACACACACACACACACACAAAAAAAAAAAAAAAAAGATATATTTATGTATATAGATATACATTATAAATTATATTTATATTAGGAATTATATATTAATTACAGATCAGTTATATATCAATACTTAAATATTAATAGCCACACATAATTGTTAATAATCACATGATAATATTAATTATAGCACAATTAATTATAATTAATTATATATTAACATTAATTATATATTATATATTAATTTATATAATTGCAAAATTATATAAATTATACATATAATTTCTATATTTTCTGGACAGATTGAAACTTTATCATTATAAAGTATCTTCTCTATCATCTAGCAACAATTTTTATTATGAAGTCTATTTGATATTGGTAGAGCTCCCCCTCCCCACTCTTTTTTGGTTACTGTTTGTGTCTTTTTCCATTCTTTTACACTTAACTGTTGGTGTCTTTGAATCTAAAGCATATCTCTTATAGTATCATAGTGTTGGATCATGTTTCTTAATGCATCCTGTCGACAGCTCCCTTTTAATTGGAGCATTTAATCCACTTAATGTAAATTCAGATGAGGTGGGATTTAGGTACACCCCTTTGGTATTTGTTTTCTATATGACTTATGACTTTTTAATTCTTTATTCCTTGCTTACAGATTTTTCGTATTAAATCAATATTTAAAAGCATATAATTTTAATCTCCTTCTTGCTTTTAAAAATATTTAAAAATTATTTTCTTAGTGGTTTCTCTAGGGATTACAATTAACAGATTAATTTACAATTATGTAGTTCAAATTAATACCAACTTTTATTTCAATAGTATACAAAAACTTTGCTTCAGTGTAGCTTTGTTCTTCTGTGCTCTTGCTGTCACGTAGATTATATACTTATACATCATGTGCCCAACAACACGATGTGCACTCACTGTTTTCCTCTACCTTATATTAAATCATCTGTGTCTCGCATCAACTGAGAGCTCTCTGAGGGCATGGGCTATGTCTTATTCATATTTGAATACCTAGAATCTGGCAGAGTATCTGGTATACATTACTCAATAAATATTTATTGTTCAGGCTGGGGGTGTAGTTCAGTGGTAGAGCGCTCACCTAGCATGTGTGAAGCACTGAGTTTGATCCTCAGCACCACATAAAAATAAAATAAAGGTATTGTGTCCACCTACAACTAAAAAATAAATATTTTAAAAAGTTTGTTGATCAAAAATGAAATAACACTAAACTAGCCAACTGGGTCTAGAGAGCTTTTCCCAGCTCTCTGAATGAGGAGTTAGTTGGTCAAACTAAATTTACATCATCATTAGTTGCCATGGTTAGCATCTTATCTTGTGGCATCAGTTAGTAGTTAGGTAATTAAGTTATTCTCAGCCGAATTCATTTCTTTACAGATTCTAGGAAACTATTGGTTATGACAAAGCATTTGATGCTGAGGGGCCTCTGGTATCTGCTTCACAGGCCTATCAGGGAGTGGGTGGAGGATGGACTTCTCTCTGGTTGGATCTGATAGGTGATGGTGGGGTGGAGGGAGGATTGGAAGATGCAGAGTTGTTAAGAGAATGGTGTTTTCAAAAGTGCTCACAGGGGCTAGGGTGTCGCTCAGTTTTAGAGTGTTTGCCTAGTATGTGCGGGGGCCTGTGTTCAATCCCCAGGACTGGAAAAAACTTTAAATAAAAGTGTTCACAGAAAGAAGCAAACTAACCTCAAAAATACCGAAAGGGAAAAACATTTAATAATGACAGTTGGACAACATTATCTAATGTCAGCAACAAAAGAAGTTCAATGTCTCTCTTCCAAGGACTTCAAAGTAATGAAGTCTCATGCAAGAGTGAATTGACCTTGTATTTAGCCCAGGGTCCTCATGTTACTGATGGAGAAACAGTTCCAGGATTAAACTTGCCCACAATAACACAGCTGATAAGATTTAGAATTAGAGAATTGTAACATGGATACCAAGACTGGTTCAACATGATATCCATTGAATGTGACTGGTAACCTAGGAACATCTTCTCACCTCACCTAGCACTCTCCATCAGAAGGAGTTAAGAATATCTCTGGTGGCGTATACCTGTAATCCCAGCAACTCAGGTGGCTGATGCAGGAGGATCAAAACTTTGAGGCCAGCTTCAACAACTTAGCAAGACCCCGTCTCAAAATAAAAGTAAGAAAGGGTTGGCAATATGGCTCAGTGGTACAGCAGTAAGTTAATGAGTTTAACTTGACTTTCTCCTTTAAAAAAAAAATCGTAACCATTTTTGGCTGGGCCCAGTGGCTTGGGAGGCTGAGGCATGAGGATCGTGAGTCAAAGCCAGCCTCAGCAACAGCGAGGCGCTAAGCAACTCAGTGAGACCTTGTCTCTAAATAAAATACGAAATAGGGCTGAGTATATGGCTTAGTGGTTGAGCGCCCCTGGTTTAATCCCAGGTACCCACCCCACACAAAAATAGTGCTTCTCTAAGTATTTTTCTGCTCATAGAAAAATACTTGGGTCTATCTAGGAGTGGAACCACTGGGTCACTAGGCATTCTTATGTTCAGCATTAGAAGATAGCACCAGTTTTTCAAAGTGGTGGTGCCACTTAAGCGTGACAGTGGCATATGAACATGCAGCAGCTCCACATTCTTGCCACCCGGATCCTTTCTGAGATACTGAATAATCAGCCTTGGAACTGTCTACCTCCAACTGTGTTCAGTGTTTGGGCAAGTGCTAGTCAGTTTCTGTTACTTGCAGCCCAAAGCTCCCAAGGGTTCTTTGTTCTGAAAGACTCGCCCTTTAGAAGCCAGAAGCCAGCTTCTTTCTGGCCCAGCAGGTGATTTACTACCATTGCAGCCATGACTGAGGCTGGCGGGAGCAGGGCCTGAGCATCTTCTTCGGCAGTGGCACATTGGTTTGCTCATTTCCATCACCACAGCAACTTCTCATTTTTCTCCTAGACTAGTGCAATCCTCTGCTGATGGATAGTCTCATCCAGTATATCATTCAGACCACTCCAATATGAACTGCCATGTGTACATCACTGTTGAACTCCTGAGGTTTTCTGCAGAATTGAAAATCAACTGAAATTGTCTTCTTTGATAATCCATTTAGCTGCCCATGAACACACTGAAAAACCTTTGCTAACAGCTTAACTGATCACCCATTATAGTCACCACCACTGAGAATGCATCTTGTTGGACAAGCCCTGTGCTAAGGGCATCATGTGTATCATGTCATTTTATGCTCATAAGGAGCCTAGAAGATCTTTGCACCAGTTACCAATTTATAGCTGCTCGGCTCCAAATCTACCCTTTATTACCTGCTCTGTAAAAATGACGTTGGGTCTTTGAAATACAGTCATCCCTGGGTATCTGCAGGGAATTTGTTCTAATAAAGAACTCATTTTGGGGGCTGGGGTTGTGGCTCAGCGGCAGAGCGCTCGCCTCACACGTGCGCGGCCCGGGTTCGATCCTCAGCACCACGTAAACATAAATGCATTGCATTGTGTACAACTAAAGTAAATAAATAAATATTAAAAAAAAAAAAAAAAAAAGAACTCATTTTGGGCCGAGGTTGTGGCTCAGTGGTAGAGTGCTTGCCTCACATGTATGAGGCACTGGGTTCAATTCTCAGCACCACGTATAAATAAATTAATAAATAAAGTAAAGGTCCATCAACAACTTAAAAATTAAAAAAAAAAAAAAAAAGAGAGAGAGAACTTTGGCTGGGATTGTGGCTCAGCAGTTAGAGTGCTTGCCTAGCATCTGCAAGGCCTTGGGTTCGATCCTCAGCACCACATAAAAATAAATAAAATACAGATATTGTGTCCAACTACAAAAAAAAAACCACCTCATTTTATTGAGTTAAAAAATACATATATTTTTGTTGCCAGGCATGGTGGCTCATGCCAATAATCCCCGGGGTTCGGGAAGCTAAAGCTGGAGGATCATGAGTTCAAAGTAACTCAGTGAGACCTTGTTTCTACATAAAATACAAAAAAGGGCTGAGGATGTGGCTCAGTGGTTAAGCTCCCGTGGGTTTACTCCCCAGTACCAAAACAAAACAAAACAAAACAAAAAAAAAAAAAAAAAAAAAAAAAACTTGTTGTTTCAGTGGGGCTGCTTTGAGGAGGAGCCAAAAGTACATACAGGCATTCATTCATTTTATCATCTTTTCCCAGAACTCTTTTGAAATCTACTTTTTTATTTTTACTTCTTTCTCTATTTCTTAAAAATTTTTATTTATTTCTTTTGAAGTGCTAGAGATTAAACCCAGGGCCTTGTACTTACTGGACAAGATTTCTTTTTTCTTTTTTTTTTTTTTTTTTTTTGGTACCGGGGATTGAACTCAGGGGCACTCAACCACTGGGTCACATCCCCAGCCCTTTTTTGTATTTTATTTAGAGACAGGGTCTCACTGAGTTGCTAAGTGCCTCACCATTGCTGAGGCTGGCTTTGAACTCGCGATTCTCCTGCCTCAGCCTCCCAAGTGCTGGGATTACAGGCGCGCGCCACCGCGCCCGGCTTGGACAAGATTTCTACCCAGGGAACTACACCCCACCCCTTAAAACCTACTTCTGATGCTTCAGTTAACAGTATGTCACAAACAACTTGCCACATTATTACATATTCTTTTTTCTTTTTAATATTTATTTATTTGCTTTAGTTGTACACAATGCGTTTATTTACTTGGTGCTGAGGATCGAACCCGGGCCATGCACGTGCTAGGCAAGTGCTCTACCTCTCTAGCTCTACTGCTGAGCCACAACCCCAGCCCTATTACATATTCTTTTGATACAACATTTTCTCAAATTGCTACATTTTAGAAGTCTTTAGTATTCTATGTTGAAGATACACTGTGATTTATTTAGCCTGTATCCTTTTGCTGGACATTTAGGTTGTTTGCATTTGTTTGCCATTGAGAATCTTTATAAAGGTCGCAGGTGGGGCAAGCCTGCATAATGGAGACAGAGGTGCGCTCCCAGGACTCTAGCACCATTGCACTCCCAGGGCCTCTGAAAAATTCATAGACAATTGAAATTATCTTATTTGATGACCCATCCAGCTGTCAAGGGCAGGCCATCCTGGCTGCCATCTTAGCTAGCTGCCTGCTTATCTGCAGCTTACCCAAGAAAAGGCAAAGTGTGTCAATTCCTCTGCAGTGTGCCTTCTCCCTTTCTTATATTTTACTCCTAATTTTGCCTTTGATATAAGACTGATATACGGGTTTCCCTTGTACACAAGTAAATATTTGCTAATTAGTTTTGTCTTTGACCCTATTACATACAATGCTCTCATATACTCATCCTGGATCGTTTTCCAATTTCTGGTGGGTGCTGGGTGGGTCCTGGCCCATCTGACTCCAGCATACAACATGAAGGAAGTAAGCTCTCCACCCCTCAGGTTAGAAAATACACCAAAGAGTGATGTAATGTCACAGGAATAAATATAGGATGTTCAATGAGAAGCCAAGCCCTGGAGAAACTTACATGGAAAATGAAAACAGTTTTGACCTTGAGTCTTTTCCCTCCTCCACACACAAATACAGACGGTGATTCACAAGTAAATGCAAGGTTTTCAACGTGCAATAGTTTGTAGTAATGAAAAAGAGAAAAAAATCCAAAGTCAAACACCTCATACAGTGCCTTTCCTTGTCCTTTTTAAAGCTCAAACGAGGTCATGCAATAGCATTTGAGTTTGGGGTTGGAACCAGCAGGGGCCGAGCTGCCTGGGACAGTGCTCCTTTGTGAAGGTCCATGAAGACGGGGCTTGTTCAGAGGACTGGCGGCCTTGAGACCAGGCCCTTTCTGAGCGCTGCCTACTGATCCGCAGGGGCGGCTGGGCCTTGACGGGATGGCTGACCTCCGGAGGGCAATATGGGCCGTGGTTTTGAACGGCGCTTCCTTTGTGGAAAGCACGCTGAGGGGGCGGCTTTGATATAGGGTCTGCACTATTGCTCTCCAGAGCTTTCAACTTACATTTCCTGAGCTGCTGCCGTGCCCGGGGCCTGGGGACAATGCAGGCCACCAGGGTGGCCCAAGGAAGATCCCAGTCCAGGTGGGAGACCCAGAGTCATGTGGACTCTCAGCAGCAGTGCCAGAGTGTTCCTAAGGCCCCCTTGCTTTTGTCAGACTTCAAACTGTAGTCATTCTGGTAAGAATCACTGCCTTAAACATTTTAATGGTGATGGCTAGTGAGGGGCAGGGGCAGAACCCCAACCCAGTATCATTGACATTCCTGAATGTGGCTCAGAAGTTGGCTGCAGCCAACTTCTACGGCACCATTTCCCTCCATAGTACTCATCTCCTGCCATCTAGAAGTTGTGGGGTGTTCGACCTCCCAACAAATATCATCTAGTAATTCTACCCACCAACCAATGGCAACCTTGAAATTGCAACTGAATTTATAAATCAAGCACAAGTACAAGTAGTAGAGCTAAGTAGGTTGGATCCAGGACTTGGCAGATTCTCTTGAACGCTTTAAAGCCAGGGTAGGCTTTCCTGAAGACAAAATACACAGTTCACATTTAACTGGGCCCAACACAGTGACTGGGACATAGGAGATGCTCCATTAGTTTTTATTATTAAAGTGGCATCATAGATGATATCCTAGACATTGAAGATAGTTGCTTCAGGTAACTGAAACACTAGTCCTATAAATGTCGCCAACTAGAACTGCCCTACGGACGTGCCTATCAGACAACCATCGGAGTGAGTGTCTTCCTCCTCACCCACCCTCAGGAGTCAGTATCTGCAAATATCGCAGAGAGGGAATGGTGCTGGCCGTGGGTTCTGGGTGTACATGTCGCGCGCACGCACACACACACACACACACACACACACACACACCAGTGGTTTTGGAAGGAGGGGAATCAGGACCTCTAAACCACACCCATCCCCCCCAAACCTTCTCCTTCACCATTTCAGTATTGCACGCTGTCTCTTGTTGAGATGGTTTTCCCTTTTCTGTCCCTGGGAAGTGTAGCATCAGGACAAAGCGCAGGAGTGTTGTCCCCAGACTGCTTGGATCCAAATCCCAGCTCTGGCAAAGCACAGCTATGTGAACCTTGCCATGTTATTAAATCCCTCTTAGCCTCTGTTTGCTCATCTGTAAAGTGGTCTAATACTAGTGACTATTCCCAGGATTGTGACAAGGACTAACTGCAGTAGTGCACGTGATCATTGGAAGCCACCATTATGACAGTTATTGTTATAGTGACTTGTATGGATCAGGCTTTACCTGTTTAAAATTGTTGGATAGTTGTCGCTGCCTGAAGCGGAAGTCGCTTGGAGCAGCGAACGCCACAGGAAAATTCGGAGGCAGGATGAAAATGAAAAAAGGTCTTTTATTCTTCTTCTCTCTCCAGCTCCAACAATCACTCCAAATGCTCTAACTCCAACCACCACCTTCTTCTTCCCCACACACACTAACGAACCTCACCCAGTTATATACATATAGCTTTAACAAGGACACGTGCTTACAGCTCAAGCTTACAGGTGCGTCACGCAGTGTTCACGGGCATACAAAGATTCTTTGAATAATGTATTAATATCAGGTGGAAACTAGAACATCTTTTATGGCTCTCAGCTAACCGCAATCTTTAGCTATCTCCTTGATTATAGGCTCCTTCAGATAGTAAGTGGCGTAAACAATTCTGTCAATGATGGACCCTGCATGCATACCATTCCAGAAGTTCTTGCCATGTTCCTTTGTTTAGCAATACCATAGCATTGTCCGCCATTCTAATCTAAGCTGGTGAGGTTAGGAAGTCTGTCTTGTTCACCGCTATGTTCCCAATGCTTAGAACAGTACTAGATATATATGGGGGGCTCAGTAAATGTTTGCTGAATGAATGAATGAATGGATATTGCTAAAGGACACTGTCTTATCACTGTTTATAAATTTGAAGTCATTAGGCCTGGGTGTGGAGTAGAAGGAAGGTGGCTGGGAGCCAGATGAGCCAGCAGTAGAGATGTCCAGAGAAGGGGAACAGAAAGGCCTGAGCCTTCTAAAGGCAGCAGGAAGAGAGGATGGAGCAGCTGGCAAGGAAGATCCCAGGAGCACAACAGGTGGGTCCAAGACAGACATGGGGTCCGTGGGAAAGCCTACACCTGATGACCACCCTCCCATACCTAGCCCAGGGTCTCCCCAGACAAGGGGGGCTTCTCACTGCTTTGCTTATTTTGCTGAAGTCTGCCTTGCCCACCTAAAATCAGGCCCTACCAGCCAGATTCCAGGTGAGACTAAACTTCCTCTTAATGGAAAGACAGAGAAGGTCTGTTTCTCTACAGTCTGGATTTTGCAGTGATGAAAAAATATACACAATCCCATTAGTGACTAGGACTTCACAGAGGCCACCAGATGTGAGCTGTGGTTGGCTTCCCACTAAAAACAATCCAGCAACAATCTCCATCATTTCAGAAGCTTCAAGATCCCCGAAGCTCAGGAGAACAAGGGAGTTATTAAATGCCACCTAAGCTCACTAGCCAGCATAATGAAATAATATGGAGGGAGCTCAATTATTCATCCCAGCTTGGAGGCAAAGCAAAAATCAACACCATTCCGAGCACATTTGTTTCATTCACTGATTTTTTTCAAACATTGACTCAGCACCTCCTTCAAGTTAGAGACTGTGCTAGAAATGGTATATAGAAATGGCCGAGACGCCAGGCCTCACCACAAACATTTTATGGTTTAGTGGAAGCCAGCCAATGTCTGGGCACAGCATCACACATGTGTAAGTGTTGCCACTCTGGGTCAAGGATGTGCTGTCAAGATCTCTCTTGCTTTCTAGCCGGGCGCGGTGGCGCATGCCTGTAATCCCAGCACTTGGGAGGCTGAGGCAGGAGGATTGCGAGTTCAAAACCAGCCTCAGCAATTGTGAGGCACTTAGCAACTCAGTGAGACCCTGTCTCTAATAAAATACAAAAAAGGGCTGGGGACGTGGCCCAGTGGTCGAGTGCCCCTGAGTTCAATCCCTGGTACCAAAAAAAAAAAAAAAAAAAGAAAAAGATCTCTCTTGCTTTCTTATTGTCAACCTCAGGAGTTTTGAACTTGCCAAGGCACACCTTGGTTGCCCTTGTGCTTTGGCTTTCTTGACCTTGACTCCACCTTGATTTTGTGAATCTGTTTATAGCTCCTGCCTGTCAAGGCAACATGGCCTGGAAGCTTGTTCCCTGTTGGGGGAACCATGTGAGCCCCTCCTTTGGTGTTCCCAGGCCTATCGCTCACACACATCAAGGGGGCTCCTCCGGTGAAGAGTCTCCGTTGGGGAGCTCACCATGTTTGCTTCAAGCTTGTTCCTCTTACCGTATTTCTCGTGCCTTTGGATGACACCACTCTTCAGCCCATTTTTCAAGCCAGAAAACTAAAGTACTGTCCTCTCCCGCTGTCCCCTGCCACTGATGGATACCAGGAGACCTCAGAGTGTAAAGGCAGCGCTGGATCTGAGCAGATGGAGGTGGGCACTGAAGTGGAGAATGGCTCACCCTGCAGTCCTGGGGTCCTGGTGCTGACTGGCACTGTCACTGTGCCACCACCCAGGGTTCTCAAGGACAGCCCTTTAGCCTCCAGTCCTGACTCTGTCTGACCAGAATGGGGCCCAAACAGCTCACCATCTCTTCCACTGCCCTATTTTCTCTTCTTTCTTTTTGGGGGTCCCTGCACAAAACAAAGCAACCCTCCCCACCAAAAAACCCACTTCTGCCTCTTTCATTTGGCAAAAATCCCACAAGCTTCCATGCAAATAGGTTGGAGAAGAGGTGTCTCCGACATGGAAGACTAATCCAAGCTCAGACACTGAAGGGAATGAATGAACGAATCTCGGCTATTTCTGGTCTGATAGCTTTGAGTCACACACCCACTCACCCTCACCCTCATACATGGAAGCAGTCCCATGTCTAAATTTGCTTTCTTCTTAACAATTGATGCTGATTTTTTCCAGTGACAGTAAGACTTTACTGGGATACAGTGTCCCTCACAGAGTCTTCCAGGAGCAGGTACAGCCCAGCTCGACATAGGCATTGGTTGGTTTCAGCATATATTTTCAACAATTCATTTCCTTTCTATCAACTAATGTAAGCTGGCAGGATTCTCATTCAATCACTGAACAATGTTGAGAATGTCCTCTGTGCCCAGCACTGTGCTAGAGGCCAGGACACAAAGGTGAACTAAATACAGAATAATCTCAGCCCAAGGACAAAGCACAAGGCAGTGCTGGAAGGGCTAGGATGGGGGCGACAGGGCCAGATGGGAACCTCACCTAAAGAGGCACATGGAAGAGGTGTCTCACCCGAGGTTTCTTTTCTTAAACTTTTTATTTTGGAAATGTCCAAACGTATACAAATATTGAGAGGACAATACAATGAACTTTCATGTGTCTACCTCCCAGCTTCAAAAATTACCAATATTTTGGGACTGGGGTTGTGGCTCAGAGGTAGAGCCCTTGCCTAGCATGTGCATGGCCCTGGGTTTGATCCTCAGCTCCACGTAAAAATAAATAAATAAAAAATAAAAGTATTATTTAAAAAAAGTACCAATATTTTGCCAATCTTGTTTTTTCTATTTGCTGTCCCCACTCTTTGTCTTGAGTATTTAAAAACAAATCCCAGACACCCTATGATTTCACCTATTACTGTATGTGGCTCTAACAGGTGAGGTCTAACCAGTCTCAAAGGGGTCAAGAAAGCTTCCTGCAGGTGGGGATGTCTGAGCTGAGTTCTGGAGAAGTAAATTTAGCAAAAAAGGTGAAAGAGACAGGTGTTGGAGAGGGGGAGGGGGAGAAGGGGGAAAGTTCCAGATCAAAGGAATGGTGTGTGCAGAGGTCAAAGGTGAACCTGTTACTCACCTGTGGTCTGTGGACTCAACAGAACTGGCTTCACGTGTGAGTGTGTGACACGTTCGGAACCCAGAGTCCTGCTCCAGGTCTATGTTTTATCAAAGTCCCTGCATAATTTGTCCACACCTACAGGTCTGAGAGGGTGGCTGGGCAGGTGGCAGGAGAGAAGCATAGAGAGTTGTGTGGCTAGATCAAGGGGCAAGGTTAGGAAGGCCTGTGCGGAAGAGAAAAACGATCCATCTTTATCCTGAAGCCAGAGAAGAGCAGCTGAAGGGTTTGAGTGGTGGCTGACGTGACCCAATTGGCTGAGGCTGCATCTCTGTGGATAGGGACAGGGGACTGAGGTGGGCAAGGTGGGAGCTGGCTGGGTGTGCGTTCCCTTGGGAGCTGCACTGTGCCCTGGAATGGACGGGGACCCCGGAGCCAGCAGCCCTGCCCCTGGCATGTTGTTATTGCATTGTTCAAACCCAGCTTGGCTTGAGAGTTATTTAACTTTCCTGAGCCTCTCCTTCCTCCTTCCTCCTCTGCCCCAGGCATGGCACCTCCTCAGTGTCAATGATGATGTCTAGAATGGGACCTGATTCTGACAGGTTAGGAATTCACATGGGATAAGACCTACTACAGCTGCTGACTCTAACCTGCCTGCTCCCAGCCCAGGCTGCAGAGCTCAGGCCTCTTTCCTTCCAGACAGGCAGGAGGTCAGAGCGAAGGCATGGAATTGGAGCTAACGGATTCAAGCTTCTAGAAAATTCAACTCATGTTTATTCCATAGTATCAGCAGAGCTCTCTCTGTTCGCGACATTGCTCTTTGGGGGTCAAAGAGCACTGAGCAGGCCGGGCGCGGTGGCGCACGCCTGTAATCCCAGCACTTGGGAGGCTGAGGCAGGAGGATCGCGAGTTCAAAGCCAGCCTCAGCCATGGCGAGGCACTTAGCAACTCTGTCTCTAATAAAATACAAAAAAGGGCTGGGGATGAGGCCCAGTGGTCGAGGGCCCCGGAGTTCAATCCCCAGTACCAAGAAGAAAAAAAAAAAAAAGAGCACTGAGTGGGAAACACTGTCCTCCCCTCGTCCTGCAGAAATCCATGCTGTTCCTTGAGTTCATCTTGTGCCCCCCCCCTTCTCCTCCATGGCACCTCTTCTACCCACCCACCCCCCAGATGAGCTCAAATGGCCCCTGAAGCCATACCCAATAACAGTACAGAGCTGAGCAGGCCTGGTGGGGACATGTCTCCAGAGGAGAACGAGTCAGCAGACCTTGGTCCCTCTCTGGGGGTTCTGCACTATGGTGA
This sequence comes from Tamias sibiricus, assembly GCA_025594165.1. NCBI lineage: Eukaryota > Metazoa > Chordata > Mammalia > Rodentia > Sciuridae > Tamias > Tamias sibiricus. The sequence goes on along the minus strand of CM046669.1, from coordinate 13,481,609 downwards.
GGGAGAGCTGGGTGGGCCAGGGAGGGCCTGGAGGGGTCATTTGGCTGAGGTCAAAGGGCCAAAGGACCACACTGAGGCTTCTTTCCTCTCCCTCTGTGCTGCACCTCCACACAAGGCCACACGGGGTCAGTGTCCTCTCAGGCTTGGGTTGATGCAGCTGGACAGGCCCAGACCTCACAGCTCTCCTACAGACCTCCCTGAGGCCAACAGCAAGGTGGTCCTGTAGGCCAGTGGGACCACATGGTGACGGTGAGGGAGAAGAGCGAAGGCTGTCTGAGCCATCAGGTTATTTTCCTGAGAGGAGCCGCCTGCTGGGCCGGATGTCCTGGGCTGGCTCCCTGCACTCTGACTGCTTAGAACACAGTTAAGAGCTCATTTGGGCTGATGCTGGGCAGACAGGAGGTCCCACAACAGGGAAGAGGTCTGAATCAGGCAAATTCATGATCCTAAGGAACACCCAGGGGTTCCCATCTACCACTGGCCATTCCTGGTGGTCCTGGTTGTAGTGACTACAGGAGACTCTCTCTCAGGGGATTGTCCTACACCAGGAGAGTGGCAGGTGCTGACACAATGGCCAACCATCCTGCCAGACAGGCTCTACTGGGGGGAAAGCCCTAGGAGGTGTAATGGGCTGGCACCAGCTCATACACCCTCCTGCTCCCCCAGGGCGAGGGACTCCCAGCCTCAGGTATTGATGGCTCCTAGGACCTGGGAAGTGAGGACCAGGATAGGGACCTTGGGGAACCCTGAGGGCCTGGACTGGCTGCTGGTATTAACCCTGAGCCCCACACCTGGGTTCAGGCAGAGATCTGGGTTTTGTAGGGTTTGAAGCTTATATGATTTGGCCATCTCTTTAAGAAAAATAATATAAAATTACAATTAAAAATTTGGCATAAGCTGGGCGCGGTGGCGCACGCCTGTAATCCCAGCACTTTGGGAGGCTGAGACAGGAGGATCGCGAGTTCAAAGCCAGCCTCAGCAATGGCGAGGCACTTAGTAACTCAGTGAGACCCTGTCTCTAATAAAATACAAAAAAAAAAAAGGGGGCTGGGGATGTGATCCAGTGGTCGAGTGCCCCTGAGTTCAATCCCCAGTACAAAAAAAAAAAAAAAAAAAAAAAAAAAAAATTTGGCATAAAAGTAAGTACTTACTTAGAATAGAAAACAGGTCACATCCAATTGTAAATTTTAAAAGCCAAATACCACAAACATCACAAAAATCCAGAAAAAATAACTTTTTAAAAACTGTATGACACGCCTCTGTTATATTTTGGACTCTATACTCTTTGATAATCACTTCGTATACCAACAATTTTGTAATATAATTTCTACAGAAAGACTTAAAAGATAATCCTGTCATTCCTCTAGCATGTTTTTTTTGGTACTGGGGATTGAACCCAGGGGCACTTTACCACTGACCTAAGTCCCTTAGGACCTTGTTAAATTGCTGAGGCTGCCCGTGAACTTGTGACCCTCCTGCCTCAGCCTCCCAAATTGCTGGGATTCGAGTGCCCACCACACCCAGCTCCTCTAGCATGGTTGATCAAAATTTGGAGTAATACTGCCAGGTGTGGTGGCACACTTCTGTAATCCCAGTGACTCAGGAGGCTGTGGCAGGAGGATCCAACTTCAGGGCCAGCCTCAGCAAATTAGTGAGGGCCTAAGCAATTTGGCAAGACCCTGTCTCAAAATAATAAATAAATAAATAAATAAATAAATAAATAAAAGGGCTGGGGTGTGGCTCAGTGGTTAGGCACCCCTGGGTTCGATTCCTGGTACAAAAAAATGGAGGGGGGGAATACTGTTACAGGTTTATGCTTATAAAGTCAAGAATTTGATACATTCTATTTGTCAATCCCAACTGTTATGGCTTAGATGTGAGGTGTTCCCGCAAACCTCCTCTGTCAAAGCAGGAATGTTTGGAGGTGAAATTGGATTGTTTGGATTTTTTTTTTTTTTTTTTTTTTTTTTTTTTTTTTTTGGTACTGGGGATTGAACTCAGGGGCCCTTGACCACTGGGCCACATCCCCAGCCCTTTTTTGTATTTTATTAGAGACAGGGTCTCACTGAGTTGCTAAGTGCCTCGCCATTGCTGAGGCTGGCTTGTGAACTCGCGATCCTCCTGCCTCAGCCTCCCAAGTGCTGGGATTACAGGTGTGCGCCACCGTGCCCGGCTGTGAAATTGGATTGTGAGAGCTGTAAGAATCCTAGTTTGAATGCACTGCCTAGGTGGTACTTGCAGGCAGGTGGGGCGTGGCTGGAGGAGGTGGGCCACTGGGGGGGTGCCCTGGCAGGCACAGCTTCCCTGCAGCCCCTTCCACTTCCTGGCCTGGAATGGAGCAACTTTCCAGGCCACGACCTTTTACCATGATGCTCCGCCTCATCTTGGGCCCAGAGCAACGGAGCCAGCCGTCTAGGGACTGAAACCTCTGGAATCATGAACCAAAATAAACTTTCCCTCCTCAAAGTTGTTCTTGTCGGGTATTTTGGTCACCACGACACAAAGCTGATTAACACACCAACAGAGAAAAAAGTGTGATGTGCTTGCACTTGTATATGCTGTGTTAGTAAGCAAATTCCCCACGAGAGAGAACATCCTGGAAGAAGAAAACTTTGATCATAAATGAAAACCCAACCCCGCCTTTTACATGTACCATGGCTGAAAGCATTTTCCACAAACAAGCTTCTGGCTGTACCAGAGCCTTGTTTCTCTTCCATTTTCCACACCTTGCCCCGTGTCGAGGGCCACATTCGCACCACAGTAAGACCTTGGGTCGTGAGTCAGCACAGTGGCCAGTAGGATATTCCTAGAAGCCATTCCTACACTGGGGGTGGGTTGGGCTAGAAGCTTTTAAACTCTACGAGGCAGTGTCAAAAGATGAAATCACCCCAAATTTAAAGATCTCAATTGTAGGCTTGGGCAGTCCTCAGAATCAGAACGGATTCCAAGAATTCTGGGGCTGCAATGTGTTCAGACAACATTTATGGACAGAAAGAGCAAGTGGTGTTCAGAGGCAGCTTAATTAGCTATAGGGCAATGTTTTTGCCTTATTTGAATCCACTGGCCCCTATGACTGTGTGAAGCTTAGTGGCTGAGTGACCAGGACTTGGCTATGTGTTGCAAGAGTATACTCTCAAATAGGCTTTTAATCGCCCACCTACCACATTAGGTTTGTTATGTAAGGACTTAAGTACAGAGGCATCTTCAGGCCTAATTTTAGTTTAACAGAAGTGACTGCGAATTACATAAATAAATGTACTCAACTTCATTTCCCCTTAGCTACATACTGAAAATGCCCACAGCCACTTCAACCACCCCTGCCCCCAACATGAAAGGAAGTGCCATCTAGAGATGTCCCAATGGGAAAAGACTGTAGTTGTCATTGACTGTGGCTCATTTATCACACTTTTCCAAATTTTACACTTTTTTTTTTTTTTTTTTTTTTTGGTACCGGGGTTTGAACTCAGGGGCACTCGACCACTGGGCCACATCCCCAGCCCTTTTTTGTATTTTATTAGAAGCAGGGTCTCACTGAGTTGCTAAGTGCCTCGCCATTGCTGAGGCTGGCTTTGAACTCGCGATCCTCCTGCCTCAGCCTCCCAAAGTGCTGGGATGACAGGCATGCGCCACTGCGCCCGGCCCAAATTTTACACATTTTAAACCAATTCCGTAGGTCCTCTACAAGGAACTTGGCAGGTGTTTGTCTAGCTTCATGCTAAATCCACCCCTGCTTGAGAACCATGACACTGGCCCACAAGTGACCAGGACTCGGCTATTTGTTGTGGGAGCTATTTGTTACTGGTCACTCTTCCTTCCTCCCTCCTCCAGGAATTGACCTGCCTTCTTCACGCTCTGCTTCTGACGGAGGAATTTCCTGCCCCTTCCAGAAGGAAGGGCCAGCAGGTCCCAGTGCCCAGCCTCCCCAGGGCGTCCCAAGTAACACGGCCTCCTGTGCTTTCCCATGACTTGACAGTGAGCACAACAGACAGGGAACAAACACTCTCCTAACCTCCCTTGACCCCTTCTTCCCACTTGGGTGCCAGAGAGGGACAGCCACGCAGGAGGTAGAAAGTGTACTTGAGCTTTGACCAAAGGGCTGAAGCCAGTCCTCGTATTTCAGAGGAAAACAGCCTTTCGCCCCTGAGGCTGGGTTTGAGGCTCTGGGTAAAGAGATAGGAAGAGGCCGGGGCAGCTGGTGGCCAAAGCTGGGGTCCCAGCCACCTTCCTTCTTGGCCCCACTAGACCCTGCCCTAGGTTGCTCCTGGGTGGGACACAGTCTTCTGAGGGCATAGACTCCTGATTTATGTCCACGTCCCCAACGCTTAGCACAGTTCTTGGTATGAAATGAATGAATGCAGAATTTGAAGGGCAGAGGGGCTTGGGGGATCTGCTGGCTGCAGGTGGTCCTTGGGGAATTAGCCGCACCATGCCTGGGCCACTATGGAGCTACGAGAGTCAGGGGACTGCCCAGGACCGGGGGTGATGGGGCCACACCCATTGTCTTCCTTACCCCATGTCTGCTCTCACTTATGACACTATTTTTTTTTTTTTTTTTTTTTTGGTACTGGGGATTGAACTCATGGGCACTTGACCACTGGGCCACTGGGCCACATCCCCAGCCCTTTTTTGTATTTTATTAGAAGCAGGGTCTCACTGAGTTACTAAGTGCCTGGCCATTGCTGAGGCTGGCTTTGAACTCGTGATCCTCCTGCTTCAGCCTCCCAAAGTGCTGGGATTACAGGCGTGCGCCACCACGCCCGGCATTATGACACTATTTTGCTTAACAAGGTTCTCCCTTTAGCAGTCAGGCAAAGACCAATTCCAGCCTAGCATTTCCATGTAGGAATTTCTCCTGGGAATTTTTAGGGAAATTATGTTTTTCCAAATCCCGAATCCCAAGAAAGGTCATTCGAGAAACCAGAAAGAAGTGTTACAAGTCTCCTGTGATCACTAAGGCTTAACAATTAGCATGGACACACCCTACTAGCTCGAAGGACTGGCTGACATCAAGTCCAAGTCATGGGCAGGAAAACACGGACCACTCCAAGTTGAAGGTTAACATCACTGTTTTGGGAACAGGGCTAGAGCACACAGGAGAGAGACATGGTTACTCTATAATCACTTATGTGTATAGCTGTTGCAACACTATTAGCTTCTGTCCATGGCCTGGTCTGGTGCTGTGCGTTATTGAGGTAAATAAAATGAATAGTGGGGCTGGGGTTGTGGCTCAGTGGTAGGGCGCTCATCTAGTACGCGTGAGGCCCTAGGTTCAATCCTCAGCACCACATAAAAATATATAGATAAAATAAAGGTATTGTGTCCAACTACAACTAAAAAATAAATATATTTTTAAAAAAATTAATAGTAATAGGTTTAAATGCATAGTATATGCTTTTTACAATTCCATGATTGGCGTTCCAAGAAACAAGTTTTGAAAGCAAAAATAAGTCCCTAAGTAATCATTTCAAACCATAATTCTGTGTAGTAGTGTTCCTTTTGCTAGAAGATCTGAATGTTACATTATCAAAATATTTCTCAACAGATTTTCTGGAATTTTCCAGGGTTCAAGTATTCCCTATAGACAGCAGTCCTTTGTAAATATTACTAAACTTAATATTTTTTTATCTATTGAACACAAGTAAGACACACATAATAAGTAAAGAGCATGAAGAATGTTGGAAGTACTTTAAGAACAACCTAAGATTTGGGGAATTTCTGAGAATTTCCAGGAATTCTGGTTTCTTATTCCTGAATCCTAAAGTTACCTGTTGGGAATTTGGAAACCCTACTCCAACTTCAAAGAGGATCCAATTTGGGGACTGAGTCAATCCAGTTTTATGGGATGAGGATGCTGGCTGGGTTCACATCAGTGTGTCCTAGAAAATAGTGTTCCAGGTGGAAACCTGGCTCCTGAGCTCATATTGCTATTCGGGCCAGTGGGTTAAAATCACTGATCCAGGGAACTGAGAATGCAGAGGATCTCGATGGTCATCTAGTGACTGGACATCTAGGGTCATCAAGAGCACCCACGACAGAGGGCCATACAGCCACTCTTTTCTTATCTAGGACCCCAGGCTCCCCAGTGCCCCCAACCTGCAGAGAGGAGAGCTCACCTCCTCCCAGGGAAGTCAGTTTCTTTTGTCTTTCTCAGGTCAGGGGCTTTGGGAGGCAGGATGTGATTCTTTAACTTGGTTTTTCAACTTGGACAAGAGCTCTGGGACTGATTCAAAACTCTGATCTGAGTCCCAGATCTGTCAATCACAACCTTATCACCCTGGCCTCAAACAGGCCTGTTTACAAGAATGTTCCACCAGGCTGTGAGTCTAGGGTGGGGCACAAAAGAAACACTGGTTAAACAGACAAATAGATGAGTGAGTGCGTAGTTGGGACAGATCTTGTGAAGGAGCTGGCAACTGTCGCAGACATAACCTCCGGTCTTCACAAAAGAAAAACGAGACTTTTGGTCAAACAGAATGGATTGAAAACATGTATCTCTCCTCCCTCTCCAAACTCCATCTGAGAAGTTTTATTAAGAAATAAAGGAGCTGGGCACAGTGGTACATGCCTGTAATCCCAGTGGCTTGGGAGGCTGATGCAGGAGGAGTTCAAAGCCAGCCTCAGCAAGAGTGAGGCACTAAGAAGCTCAATCAAACCCTGTCTCTAAATAAAATACAAAAAAAGGGATGAGGATGTGGCTCAGTGTTTGAGTGCCCCTGAGTTCAATCCCTGGTACCTACCTCCAAAAAGAAAAAAAAAAAAAAAAGTAAAAAGAAAGAAAGAAAAAAGGTGTAAACTCCCAAGGACAGAACAAGAGACAGTGACAACTGTTCAGAAGCCTGGGAGATGCCAGCAACTCCAAAAGGTGGGGAGAGGTGGGGCAGGAAGTCTGGGTGGGAAGCAGGTGGAAGCCACCTCTCTCCCACCACTCCAGAGAAAAGAGACCAGACAGAGCTGGTTTTCTGGGGCACCAGTCACAGCAGAGGACTGAGAAGGCCATGCACTGATGTCAAGGAAGTTGATGCTCACCCTGCTGCATCCTCCTCCATCCGCTTCTGACAGGTGGGAGGTTGGAGGATTCCTCTCTGGAAAAACTGGCCAGCTGAAGAAAAAAGACCTAATTCCAGTGCAATTTGGAATCCCCCAAGAAAATGAGCAGGTCTCAGCCTGGGCATGCTGTAGAAGCCCAGCAGCACCCAGGTCCTGTTCCCCTGCTCAGAGTAGCTCCGCTCAACCCAGACAGCCCAGGGCACCAGAGTGGAGAAATCATTAGGAAACACAGTGAAACAAACTGTGCTTTGTGTTCGGGTTTAGGAGAAATGCTCAGAAATCACTTTATTTAACACAACTGTCACTCTGCTGCAGCACAAGAGAACAAGTAGAACTATTCTTATGTGCTGAGTTTTGAAATCCATGCTTTTCATGAAGAAAGTCTCACATCAACTGGAATCAGTAATATTATTCACATAGCTGTGGGTTTATGATGAATGTAATTGTCTAAATAAGGTTCCACAAATCTGGTAACTAATGTAAGAATGGTGCTATTTCTTATATTAAAAAAAGGTTTTAATGCAAAGGAAGCTCCTTATTATTTTTTGAGTGTCAAGGTTTCTAAAATATAGTTCAGAAAAATAGTGTATAGCAAAATACAGTATAGTTTAAGGTTGTTTGTTTATTTGTTTTTGGTACTGGGGATTGAACCCAGGAATGCTCTACCACTGAGCAACATACTCAGCCCTTTTTATTTCTTGTTTTGAGACAGATTCTCACTAAGTTGTCCAGACTGGCCTTGAACTTGTGATCTTCCTGCCTTAGCCTCCCAAGTAGCTGGGATTATAGGTGTGGACCACCACATGCAACTATACCTAGCTTTGAGACTTTTAATTTTACAACAATAAATTTACCTAGCAATGCATTTTACTGGAAATTTTTTTTAAAAATGATTTTTTTTTCCTTAAAGGGGGAGCTTGTACTTTTTTTTTTTTTATAAAATTTTTTCCAAAGAGATGCTTTTTAATATTCATTGTTTTCTTGGCTTATTTTTTATTCATACCAGACAATCCTTAATGTTAAAGACAGAGACTAAAATGAATAAACAAAAATAAGCAGGAAAAAGAAATTAAAGAATCAAAGATAATGTAAGATGCAGAAGAAAACTTTCAGATAATTATAATGATACTCAATCCATTAAGGAAAAAAGGATGTTATTAAAAAGAAATGAAGAAGTAAAGAAGACCCAGAGAACAAAAAATGGCTCTGGAAAATTTAAAATATTTTAGTCAAAATAAATCCAGTGGGGGAGTTGGAACATAAACTTGTTTTTTGTTTTTTGTTTTTTTTTTTTTTGTACCAGGGATTGAACTCAGGGGCACTTGACCACTGGGCCACATCCCCAGCCCTTTTCTGTATTTTATTAGAGACAGGGTCTCACTGAGTTGCTAAGAGCCTCGCCATTGCTGAGGCTGGCTTTGAACTCGCGATCCTCCTGCTTTAGCCTCCCAAGTGCTAGGATTACAGGCATACGCCACCACGCCCGGCTGGAACATAAACTTGTAAAAATCTCCCAGGAATTAGAACAAAAAGAGTAATAACAAAGGTCTAATATCATACTGGAGAGTTTCCAGTGGGAGAGACTAGAGGAGAGGACATCATCAACAAACTAATAAGATGCTCAGGCCTAAGGCCAGATCCACAGTTCAAAGACACCCACTTGCAAGAAGAATGAAAAATGTCCCAAGTGCTTCAAGGAGATGTCAGCTGAAGAATAAAGGGACTACCCCAGAACTTGTGGAGCAGAGGGGAAAGTCACACAGAGACCAGCAAGGAGGATGGACAGTCTCCTTCCCAGCAGCAAGGGTGAGGGGGAGGTGGCCCCCAGCCTCAACCCCTATTCCCAGCCAAGCTTGGAATCTTGTAAGGACAGAGGTGTTTTCAGGCAGGGAGGACTTGGAAGGATTTACCCTCACACTCCCTTTTCTCAGGACCTGGCAGGAGCAGGAGGTTCACCCAAAGGAGGAGTAAACCAAGATAGAGTGAGAGAGGGGAGAAAAGAGAGGCGCGGGAGCTCCAGAGGGAGGCTGAGGGAAGCCCGAGGCCTCTCAGCCAACAGGTCCACAGAAGAGCAATGAGGGGGGGGGAAAGTGAAATCTGCTCCTTGCTGGCTGTCAGTTCACGTTGGGGGTGGGGAGGGATGAGTGACAGGTACGAGGAGGGTAAAGCAAACCAAAGGAAATTGTAGCTGCCTGATGCTGTTGCTTGCAGCTACAACCCGCGGGAGAAAACTCGGAGGCAGGATGAAAATGAAAAAGGTCTTTTCTTCTTCTTCGCTCTCCAGCTTCAGCAACCTCTCGAACTCTAACCGCTCTAACTCCAACCACCAGCAACCATCTTCTTCTTCCCCCAACACCAACTAACCAACCTCACCCGGTTATATACATTAGGCTTTAACAAGGACAGGTGTTTACAGCTTGAGCTTACAGGTGCGTCACACAGTGTTCACGGGCATACAAAGATTCTTTGAATAATGTATTAATATCAGGTGGAAACTAGAACACCTTTTATGGCTCTCAGCTAACCGCTCTTTAGCTATCTCCTTGATTAGGGCTCCTTCAGGAAATAATTCTTTTTTTTTTTTTAATATTTATTTATTTGCTTTAGTTGTACACAATGCAATGCATTTATGTTTACGTGGTGCTGAGGATGGAACCCGGGCCGCGCACGTGCGAGGTGAGCGCTCTGCTGCTGAGCCACAATCCCAGCCCCAGGAAATAATTCTTAATGTGGGGACAGGTCGGAAGTGAGGACTCCTGGGAACAGAAAGGCAATCTGGCATCAAAGACTGACTTTCGGGGGCTGGGGTTGTGGCTCAGTGGTAGAGCGCTGGCCTAGCACGTGTGCGGCCTGGTTCGATCCTCAGCACCAAGTAAAAATAAACACATTGTGTACGACTAAAGCAAATAAATAAATATTTTAAAAAAGACTGACTTTCACTTCATTGTCATTTTTAATTGATATGCAGTAATCATACATATTTATGAGGTATAGTATGATATTTTGATACCATGTCTACTGAATATTTTTTTTACATTAAAAAAATTCTTTTGCCGGCGCGGTGGCGCACGCCTGTAATCCCAGCACTTTGGGAGGCTGAGGCAGGAGGATCGCGAGTTCAAAGCCAGCCTCAGCAATGGCGAGGCACTTAGCAACTCAGTGAGACCCTGTCTCTAAATAAAAATACAAAAAAAGGCCTGCGGATGTGACCCAGTGGTCGAGTGCCCCTGAGTTCAATCCCTGGTACCACAAAAAAAAAAAAAAAAAAAAAAATTATTTTTATAGTTGTAGATGGACAGAATGCCTTTATTTATTTTTATGTGGTGCTAAGGATCAAACCCAGTGCTTCACACATGCTAGGCAAGCACTCTGCCACTGACTACAGCCTCAGCCCTACATTTTTTATTTAGTAACTTTAATTGACACATACTTGTACTCATTTGTGGCATACAGTGTGGTAATTTGATACATGCACACAGTGTATAATGAATAAGTCAGGGTAATCAGCAGTTCCCTCTCATCAAATACTACCATGTCTGTCAGTTGGGACCCTTCAAACTCTTTCCTCTGGTTCTTTTGAATGGGTAGTTGATAGCTGCAGACTATAGTTGTCCTGTTGTCTGGTAGATGGTTAGAGCTCCCACCCCCAACTGTGTTTGGGCTACCATCAACCACCCTCTCTAGTGCCACAAAATGGGGGGACTGGGGAGGCATGCGTGTGTGTGTGTGTGTGTGTGTGTGTGTGTGTGTGTGTGTATGCGTGTGCACGTGAGCACAGGGCAGAGGAAGACGTATGCAAGAGGGAGAAAGCCTCGTCTTTTGTGGTGGAAATCAATAAAGAATGTCTAAAATGAAAAATAGATCAGGATTAGTGGCCTTTTAAGTATGGAGGTAAATTTTTTAAAAGGAGCTAAAGAAAATAAAGGAGGTTGCCCCTGGGCTTGGGGCTCAGGTGGCTAGGAGTAGCAGAGGCCTAGTCGTTTTTGTTCTAAGCCTGAACTAATATAACTTTGGAAACTGTGCATACCTGTATTATAATGCTAAATTAAATCCTTCAAAACGCTGCCCCCCCCCCCTCAATTTTTATATTGTGCACCCACCAGGCTCTCTGCCTTCAGAAACCAGCTCATCAGACATCTAAGGAAGTCTCAAATCCCCACCACCCCACCCGCAAGCCCACCAGAGTTCCTACAAGCAAAAAGCAGTCCCTGCGCTCCCTCCTAAGAGAGGGGAAGCTCATCAATGGCTCACCAGCCGGTCAAGTTCAGCACACATTACCCAACCTGACTTCTAAGCTGCTGAGCTCCCGCCAGACTCGGTTCTTCACTAAATCAAAGCAGCAAACCCTAAATCTCCTGCCCTACCTCCCCCACCCCACTCCACCCATCTTGACCAACTGTGCAGGAAGATTCATTAAATGGAGGAACCTACAAAAGAGAAAGCGTGCATGCACCTCAAAACCACAAGCCATCTTCAATTGCTTTTGTCCTCTGGGGACAGCAGAATGGATGGGCTACCCTGGGAGACCTGGCACATGGGAAACTCGTTACAGATGTGAGCTTCAGAGAGAGGGACACTTGGAGACCCGCGCCTTTCAGGAGTTTGGGGGTATTCAGTGTTGCCTGGAAACCAGAGACCAAATAGGAAACAGGAAGCCCCAGGAGAAGAGAGAGGCTGAAATATTTCAGCATCGTTTCCAGAGGTGAGGGCTGCCTGCCAAGGCCCCAGGGCAGCTCCGGTCCTCCTCTCTCCAGCCTCCAACCTCAGACCCTCAGAACGCCCTCCCCCTACTCCCAGTCCCACTTTGCCCCTCTCAGAGGTGGAGGCAGGTTCTAATGAGCGTTGGAGCCCACACACTCACACGCACGCACGTACTCACACAAACACACCCGCAGCTGTGAAGCCCTTTTCTGGCACTGATTTCTGATGAAACTGACAGTCTCCCTGAAATATCGTCTCACACTTCCAGGTTTCCTGCAGCTGCGGCGGATGCCGGTGCAGGACACTGACTTCCCACTTGTACTTGTGTGACCTTGGGTGAGGCTGGGTCTGAGTCTGCCCCAGAATCTGCAGTTGGAGCCCAGAGATGGCCAAGCTCAGAGAATTCCTGGAACACAAAGGAACCCAGAGCATGAAATCTGAGTGACCTGCATCCACCCTGGGTCCCCGCTGCACACACCATGTCCCTGTCTGCTTCACACAGGCCTGGCCAGACGAGTCCCCATCAATGTGCCGCGCTTGGTCCCTGTCCCTGCACTCTCTTTCTCCACCATCTCTGTCTGTCTCTTCTGTCGCTCCAAACCCATGTGGAACATCTTCTCCCTTCCTACTCTTTGGGGACTCTGATCATAGTGCCCACCTCTCCTCCATACCCTGTAGCTCTTTGCAGTTCTCTTTTGGCAACAGCATCTACACACTTGAAAGTTTGGGGTGTGGTGTGGTATGAACTTGAGGGTTAAGCAGATGTGCTTCTCTTCATCTGTTGAAATTGGGGCATTCTAGCCTCGATTAGCTTCAGCCTCATCACCTAGAAAGACATGGACAGGCTGCAACAGGCTGGGTGTGGTGGCTCACGCCTGTAATCCCAGTGGCTCGGGAGGCTGGGGCAGGAGGATTGCAAATTCAAGGCCAAGCTCAGCAAATTAGCAAGGCCCTAAGCAACTTAGTGAGAACCTGTTTCAAGATAAAAAATAAAATAAAAATAAAAAATAAATAAAAGGGGCTGGGGATGTGGCTCAGGGGTTGAGCATGCTGGGTCCAATCCCTGGTGCAAGAAAAGAAAAAGAAAAAAAAAATAGAAAAGAAAAGAAAAAGAAAAAACATGAACAATTGTTTCCTCTCAGTGGTGCTAGGAGGATCAAGGAGTCCAGATATCAGGGTCTTAACTAGACGTATCTCCTGAGAAGATCTACAAATGTCCACAGGCAGGGACTGTGCTCAGCATTATTCATCACTAGGGGAAGGCAAATCAAATCCACGAGGGGATACCGCTTGCGCCTATGAGAATGGCTGTAGTAACAAAAGAGAAGATGGCCAGTGTTCACAAGGACGCAGACCCATGGGAAGCCTTGCACGTGGCTGGTGGGGGTGTAGACGGGGCCATGGCTGTGGAGAGCAGTGTGGAGGCTCCTTACAAAACGAAACATAGGATTACCATTTGGTCTTCTCCCTCCATCATGAACCCCTGGTCTCTGCTTCTGTTGTGTCTTTCGCAACCTTGTAGCCATTTACAGGTTTTCTCTTTTTCTTAGGTTGAACTTTTATGGAATTACTGGTATTGACTAATTTTTTAAATCTAAAAAAGGCATGTAGGGGCTGGGGTTGTGGCTGAATGGTAGAGCACTTGCCTAGCACGTTCAAGGCCCTGGGTTCGATTCTCAACACTGCATATAAATAATAAAATAAAGGTCCTTCGACAACTAAAAAAAAAAAAATATATATATATATATGTATACATACATATATATATATATATATATATGTACACACACACACACACACACACACACACACACACACATATAAAACATTCTTTAAAAAAAAGGCATGTGGTTTCACCCACTGGGTTACTGGTGACAGTGTCCTCGTGTCCTCAGTCCCTGGCATTGGGTCTCAATGAGTCAATCACATGCACCTGGCCTTTGGAAAGGATTTTGGAAAGTCCAGGGAAAGGCAGGCATGACCCCAGGGATGTGGGAAAGAAATCTGATGTAAGACAGAAGATCTGATGTAAGAAATCTGATGTCCCCAGAAGAAGTCCTCCGAGGACAGCCACCAGTGACAGATGTAAGAAATCCTGTAAGAAATCAAGAAATCTGTGTAAGAAGAGGTCCTCCGAGGGCCACCAGGGTCAGTGAAGAGGAGGGACGGGTCTGGACAAACAGAGCTCAGGGCTCCTCAAAGGCTCTCATGCAAAGGACACGTCAGCCTTGGGACAAGGGGCAGAGACGAGGCTGGACTCTGAAGAAGGACAAGGACACTGTCAGAGCAGAGTCAGGAAAGCTAGGGCTGAGCTCTGCAAAAACAAGTGTATTTGTTGGATTATCTTTTGTTTATTGGCAATGTTGTTTGCATATTCATTTCTGATTGCTGCTATAACAAAGGCCCCTGTGATTCCCTTGGACCCACCAGGATCACCTAGGATGACCCCCCTGTTTTAAGGGCAGCTGATTAAAAGCCTCAATTCCATCTGCAGACCCACATTCCCTAATTCCCACCCAGCTTCTTTGCCATGTACCAATTGCAGATTCTGGGGGTCAGGATGTAGGCATCTTGGGGGGCTTTCCTGGCTATCACAGCTTTGTTTGGAAGACGATTATTAAGAAAGAGGAACAAAAGAGCGGCAGACCCACTGCGTAGGGAAAGCGGTACATGTTTGTAGATGTCAGAGTCCACTCAGAGGCTGTCTGCTCTGTGAAGGGTAAGATAGACAATTTTAAGAGGAAATTGTATTTTAATACAGGAGATAGCATAGCAGGGAAGAATCTTGGTTCACAAATTTAAGTGTGGAAGAAAGATCACAGTTTTCTATTTTCTTCCAATTGACTTCCTGAAGGAGCCCTAATCAAGGAGACAGCTAAGATTGCGGTTAGCTGAGAGCCATAAAAGATGTTCAAGTTCCACCTGATATTCATGCATTTATCAAAGAATCTTTGTATGCCCATGAACACTGTGTGACGCACCTGTAAGCTTGAGCACTTGTCCTTGTTAAGGCAAAATGTATATAACTGGGTGAGGTTAGTTAGGGTGGTTGGAGTTTGTGGTTGGTGGTTGGTGGTTGATGTTGGTGGTTGAAGTTGGCTGTTGGAGTTAGAGTGGTTGGAGTTGGAGAGGTTACTGGAGCCGGAGAGAGAAGAAGAATAAAAGACCTTTTTTCATTTTCATCCTGCCTCCGAATTTTCTCCCGCGGCGTCGTTGCTCCAAGCGGCAATCGCCTCAGGCAGCAACAACTTCCACCAAATCCAAGCTCGGCAGCTTGGCAGGAATCCCCATCTAAATCATTACCAAGGCCCTTTCCTTTCCTCAGAGTTCAGGGGCTGCACAGCAATCATTCTTCATCAACGAGAGCACAATCCTATGTGCCAGGCACTGTTCTAAGCAGTTAGGGTGTTAACTCATCTAAACCTCACCACAATCCCGAGACAAACGATACTGATGTCTCTGTTTTACAGATGAGGAAACCGAGGCCCAGAAGGATTCGGGAACGTGCTCAAGACCTCACCACATTCGGCTATAACAGCTGTGGCTGACATCCTTCTTGTCCAAGCCCAGAGTGGTCCCTTGAAGGTTTTCTCTGTTCCAGTGCCACGTGTGGGATGTGGGACCTGTTGGTGACACAGGGCACCCTGGTGCCTGTGCCCTGGCTGCCCCCATGGGGACACCATGAATCCAGGTCCTACCCTCCCTCTGCACTGCCTGGGCCTGCTCTCACCCACTTAGTTTGATGCCTACTGTTTCTTCCTTTGTCTCAGGGAATTCTGTCTCTTACTCTTCCAGTTGCCCTAAAAATACTTCCAGTCTCTTCAGCTAATGCAGAGACAGACAGCCATGAGGGTACTGCTGTCTTTGGCCTTATTGTACAAAACTCCTCCGTGGGAGGGAACGAATACAGGGACCCAGGTACCTTCACCAGCCTCGAGGCCAGGACATTGGTGAGATTACCCTGCCACAGGAAGGGAGTGGCCTGCACCCCTAAACTAGCTCAGGTACTTCAGAGAGTGTGGGGTGAAGCTATGAGTACTACGTCCAACCTCTACCTGGTCCTCCGGGAGGAGTCCTGGAGAAGGAAAGAGCTGCTGGGAGACTGGTAGATGGTAACCAATTTTTTAAAAATAGAAAAAGAGGGAGATTCCCAAACTGACAGAGTCAAACTTTGGCAAAATCTTTTGGAAAAAAAAAAAAAAAAATAAAACAAAAAACAAACTTACACAATGTGTGTGTGTGTGTGTGTGTGTGTGTGTGTGTGTGTTTGTGTTTATGTGTGTGTTTTGGTGCCAAGGGGCACTTTAATACTAAGCTATAGCACAACCACATCCCCTTTTTTGAGACAGGGTCTCCCCAAGTCACCCAGGCTGGCCTCAAATTTATGATCCTCTTTCCTCAGTCTCCCAAGTCACTGGGATGACAGGCATGGCCCACCACACCCAGCTGAAAAGATTATTAAACATTTATAAGCTCTTAGTAGAGGAAATGGCCTCACCTCCTTTAATAATGGGGTCGCCAGACTGGAGGGTCAACAGGATTCCTGTTATATGCTCTAAGAGACTCTGGATTGTAACAGGAACCTCTGAAGACTCTTGCTGCATCCTCAAGGTCAAGTTGGGAAAAGGCCCAGATGCTCACTGGTTAGATGGGTTCGTAGGTGATTTTAACAGAGGTTCTTGAAGAGCATCGAGAGGATCTGTCACTGGGGATGTGCAGGGATCAGGACAGACCTAGGCGTAGATGCATGTGCTCGGCCTTAGCACATTCAGCGTGTGAACTGGTAACTTCCACCATGACAGGGGGCGTGTTTATGAAAGTGTGGCTTCCTCTGCAGAAGCTGGTGGGGTGGGGAGGAGAGGACCCAGCCAGAGAGCGCCTGCCCGGTGCCTGGCTCATAGGAGGGGCTCAATAAGAAATCCCTCATCCTGCCTTTGTGTTATGCCCTTGCCTATTTGTTTTTTAAAATGTCTTTGAACTCACTACTTCTTCTGCCTAGAACATGAATGAAAGCAACACGTGCTACTTTCTAAAGGAACAGTGATGAGCCAGTTATGCGACTTGACAAAATTCCCCTTTCGTTTGCCATGGTGGTGGGGCTTCGTCAGCTCTCATTCCTCAGTGAGGACCAGCTGGAACAGAGCCCGCAACCGGAGGTGGACAGGGAGCATCGGCAAGAAAGGAACCTTGCTGTTTGGAGTCACTGTGACATTGGGGATGTTTGTTACTGCAGAACAACCTAGTTGATCTTGACTGATACAGTAGGCCCTGGATAAAAATTTGTTGAATGAATTGAGTCAACAAATCCTTTTGTCATATTCATAAAGCCCCGAATTAAAAGGTATCACTATACAGTTGTAATACTATAAGTGTTGGTATACAGTTCAAATATAATTAGTATGGTGATTTTTTTTGGGGGGGTATCAGGGATTGAACTCGGGGGCACTCAACCACCGAGCCACATCCCCAGCCCTACTTTATATTTTATTTAGAGACAGGGTCTCACTGAGTTGCTTAGCACCTCACTTTTGTTGAGGCTGGCTTTGAACTCACGATCCTCCTGCCTCAGCCTCTGGAACTGCTGGGATTATAGGCGTGCACCATCGCGCACAGCTATGGTGATTATGTTTAAGTGCAGTATATTCATAAATTTGCAAGGCACAGATCTAAGCATTTCACATGTACTTACCCATTTAATTCCCTCAACAACCCTATGAGATAAATGCTATTATTATTATTCCCATTTTTCAGATGAAGAATTTGTGATCCAGAGAGGTGAAGAGGTTCGTGTCAGACCCACTGGGTTCTATTTCACTTGTCCTTGACATCCTGGCATCGAAGGGGGTGAACCCAGGCAAGCAGTCCCTACAGAGCAGAGCCGCATGCCCCTACCTGGCAGGGGAATACCGGTCACCATCCTTTCCCAAGCCACTGTGTGTGTAGTCCCTGGGAGCAGAGCAGGCAGGAATGTGAGTTCCACTGTGGGTATGGGGCATGGGTCCCCTGGATGACACCATGTCTGGTTAACATCTCAAGATGTTTTAAGTGGTTTGGCAGCCAGTAAAATTTCCCAAAATGTGCTTTGGGGGAAAAACACCCAATAATATTAAAAAAAAAAAAAAAAAAAAAAAAAAAAAACCACCCAACCCCCACCATTGCCCTTAAATTCTTAAATCCATGTGTATTCTTTGGGAAAATTCAATCCATATGTTTCTCAGTCTTTTCTACATTGAAAGGTTTCCTGGGGAGTATTTGGCTTCCACAAATTTCAAAGCCCTCCCCCACTTTCCTCTCCCTGTCTTCTGCATGACCCCATCTCTCCCAACACTTCCACAACAGGAATTCATGGCGAACGCTAAGCTGGACTCCGGGATGGCTGGGTGGCTCTGAGCCACTGCGATGCCCACAGGCCTGCCGCCTCCCAGCCTCACCAGCTCCGGCAGGCTGGACGCACTCACCCGCCCACCTGCCTCTGCTCCTCGTTTCTTGCTTTGCAAACAGTGGCTGCAGCTTGTAGGACCTCAGGGTCCCTGTATACACCAGAGTCAGGACAGCCAGACAGGGTCACCAGGTGGGGACTTGCCTTTTGCGGGGGCCTATGAGGGTCTCTTGATAGCTCTCCCTCTACCCCATAGTAACCCTTCAGGGAGGGCCAGCGAGCGTGCCGTGCTGCGGGTCTGAAGTACAGGCTGCACTGGCGGCGAGGAGGGGGTGGTTTCAAGCCAAGCTCCAGGAGGTGGAAGCAATAATAATTATTAATGCCTGACATTTGTGTAACACTTCATAGTTTTAGAAATGCTGTCAGCAGCTGGACATAGCCAGCAGTTTTCTGGAGCCAAAAAGCTTGGATGTGGATTCTTTGTCTTAGTTTTTGTAAATCATTTCATCTCTCTGAGCCTCGATCTGCTCATCTGTGAAATGGGGACAAGGATTCCTGCCTCACAGGCTAGTCATGGGTCTCCTGAGAAAAAGCCAGTAAACAGCCTTTCAGCTTGTGAGCGGCTGAGAGCTCCCAGTGCTGCTGTGGAGGTGACACCTCACCTCACTTGATGCTCAAATGTTGATGCCCCAAAGCCTGACCTGCTCAGGAGGGACAAGTAAATCTTCAGCTTTCCATAGTTTTTTTCCCTAAAAATGAAAATGGATGATGTGACTCTATGGCTTAAGTTTCTGTTTTGGGTGCTCCCTGTTGCCGGCCATATGTGAGGGTCAGGGTTCCGGGTGTGGAGGCTTTTTTCTAGTATGCGCCTGGGGGAGGCTAGGGAGCCTCCTGGGGGAGTGCCCGGCCTAAAGGAAGAAGGGGCAGGAGGCAGAGCTTGGGTGCGTTGTCCTAAAGGGAGGGGCAGCCTCCAATGCCTCCCAGGAATCCTAGCGGGAAGGCTGAGAGATACAAAAGGATGAAGTGACTTCCCTAAGTGCTCCAAAGACCCCAGGAGCACGGCGCGGCAGGCAGCTCCGCCCAGAGGCCCACCCCATGAGATGGAGCGTGGAGAAGCCTCAGCAGCTGCCCACAGCACCCCAGGTCCCTCCTGGGGCTCTCGGGAGTACGCGGCAGTAGACACCCTTGCAGGGAATGGCAACGGGACCCTCTTGTCGCACGCACACTCCCTTGGATTCCCGAGAATCATGCTGCACTGGACTGAGGGTCCCACAGTAGCAGGTGGAGGCAGACGGAGAAACACTGTTCATCCCGCCTCTGTAACCCTACTTGGCTTACTTCAAGATCAGGTGCCTGGAGAGTTGTGTCACCAGGGTAAGGTTCCAACCCTAAGCAAGGCATGCCTGGGTCCCTCCTTGTCCCTTCCCACTGCACCATCCTGGTGCCGCCATCTTGGCCCAGGCTTTTCTCTCGTTTGTGACCTGCACAGAGGAGACAATCTGGGTTTAAAAGGGCTGGCTGAGCCGGGCGCGGTGGCGCACGCCTGTAATCCCAGCACTTTGGGAGGTGGAGGCAGGAGGATCGCGAGTTCAAAGCCAGCCTCAGCAATGGCGAGGCACTTAGCAACTCAGTGAGACCCTGTCTCTAATCAAAATACAAAAAAGGGCTGGGGATGTGACCCAGTGGACGAGTGCCCCTGAGTTCAATCCCCGGTACCAAAAAAAAAAAAAAAAAAAAAAAAAAAAAAAAAAAAAGGGCTGGTTGCAACAGTAAGCTAAGAAAGCGGCGGAAAAAATCACACAACACAAACATAATTTTCAAATCAGGTGGAAGGATGGCTCTTTGACCTTAAGGGTCAGCTTCCACGCTGGAAAGAGAGTCCTAGAAAGAGGAGAGCGTGAGCCCGCGTTTCCTTTATTTTATAGCCGGGACATCTTTTGGCAGGTCACACCGGTCTCAGGTGCTGTGTGGGACCTTAGGCAGAGCTTGAGGGGGAGGCGCACCTGCATCAGGTGATCTGACCCTGACAGGGGGTTCGCAGTGCCAGACCTACCCCTTCATTTGGCTACTGTGCCCAACAGTCCACACACACGGCCCATGGACGGCTCGTGACACTTCTCCCCTGCTTGAATGTCCTCCCCTGCACTGTGCCCTTTCCACCTGGTGACTACCTGCATGGACACCTGGGACCTGTGGACGGGGACTTCAGGCCCCAGCTGGGGCTCCAACTCCACTGTTGACCTTTCCTGATTCTCTTCACTACAGTCTGCCCCTGCCTCACGGCACACCACCCGCCACCCAGCCCAGCGACCACGACCGGATCCTTCAAAGCAGGGACCATGGGCAACTCATCTCCTCCCCGGCCAGGGCCAGCAGAGTGCTTGGTGAACGCTGGTGGGAGACATAGAACTGAATTAATAAGAGAAGGAAGGACTTACCCAGGATCACCCAGTATTCGAATGGAACCCAAACCCCAAGTCTGCAGAACCAGCAGTTTCGGTGCTCCTGCCCTTCTGCTCTGTCTCCTGGTTCTGTGGCTAGTGTCAGAGACTCAGTGGCCCCAGACACAAGGCCCCGCAGAGCCTGCTTCCACCCAGGCCCCTCAGGCTGCCTCGGGTGTAGTAGGCTTCCTGACCAGCAGAGCTCCTCGTGCACCGTAGGGGCTTCGGCTTTGAAATGGGTTGTGGGCGCTGCTGGCCGCTCCTGGCAGACTCCACTGGGCTCTCAGGGTGACTCTTTGTGAGCAAGAGTGAAATGACAAAGCAGAGGAGGCACTAGTTGAAGGAGCCCTAATAGGAGATGGTTAATTGCAGTTAGCTGACGGCCATAAGAGATGTTCTGGTTTCCACCTGAAAGAATCTTTGTATGCCCGTGAACTATGTGACGCACCTGTGGTCCTTGTTAAAGCTAAAGATATATAACCGGGTGAGGAGTCAGACTAAAAGAGAGAGAAGTAGTTGTTGCTGGTCGGAGTCAGGCCGAGGCTGCCGAAGAAGAAAGAAGAAAGAAGAAGCTCTCTCTCTCTCTCTCTCTCTCTCTCTCTCTAAGCTCTCTCTAAGAAAGTAAAAGTAAAAGAAATTAAAGTAAAGAAGTAAAGAGTCAGTAGTCAGAAGAAGTAAAGAGTCAGAGAGGTTGCTGAAGGAGCCAGTGTTAGAGTTTTGAGAGATTGCTAAAGCCGAAGAATAAAAAACCTTCTTTCATCTTCATTCTGCCTCCGAGTTTTTCTCCCGCGGCGTTGTTGCTCCAAGTCAGGAAGCAACAACTAGTGTCATGCCCACCTCCTGCGGAGACGTCTCCGGTGGATGTGGTTTTGCTGCACCTCAGGGTCACCTGGGACCTGTGCGCATTCACCCATTGGTTATATGTGGATCCCTGGTGGCAAGAGCCAGGCACCAGTACTCTTTAAAACTCCAGCTGCCACAGTGTGGCTCTTGATGGCCCCCAAAGGCCCATGTGGTACAGGCTGGGTCCCCAGCCATGGCGCTACTGGGAGGTGGTGGAAGGTTTAGGGGCTGGGGCCCAGTGGGAGGAAGTTGGGCCATGGGGGTGTGTCCTTGAAGGGTATGCTGGGATCCCCAGCTGCTCTCCTTCTCCTCTCTTCCCTGGTGCAGGGAGGCCAGCAGCTTCCTCCATCCCAGGGTCCTGCCGTGATGTATGGATGCCTCACCCACCACAGGCCCCAAAGCAACGGGCCAACCGACCATGGCTGAAATCTCCAACACCATGAGCCCAAGTAAACCTTTCCTCTTTTCATGCTGATTATTTCAGGTACTTGTTACAGTACCGGAAAGCAGACTAACACACCAGGTGACTCCAATATGCATCCAGATCTGGAACAGGGTGATCTAAAGATCTTTAAAGAAATACCTGTCTGGGGCTGGGGTTGTAGCTCTGTGGCAGAGCACCTGCCTAGCATGTGTGAGGTACTGGGTTCAATCCCTTGTACCACATGGATGTGGACGGTGGACACAAGCGGCCTGGGTTCCCTTCTAGCTCCATCAAAATTCAGCTCTGGAAACTGACATATATTGAGCACGTTTCCTCTCCACCCCAGGAGATGTCTTTCAGATCCAAATAGACAACCAGTGGAAGAAAACTGCAAGCTGTGATCCTCTTGACATGAACTTATTGGAATGGGACAGTGGATTGGCACTTTAAATTTTATACGACATTTTTATTATTAACATAGCTTTACAATAACATTAAAGGAAACTTAGAGGGAAAAAAGCCAACGTGTAATCCCACATACTCCTCTTACACAGTCATTTTCATTTATCTGTGCTCCTTTGTAATCTTTAGCCAGAGAAATACACATTTTTTGACTTAGGCTCTAATCACAGTGTTTATAAGTAATTTTCACTCTGTGTTCCCCCAAACGTTTCTGTTTATTTTACTTAGATCTAGCTCATAAAACATGTTCCCATACTCTTGTCTTTTTTTGACATGTCATAAACAATCCGTTCTAACATCTCTCGAGTCTTTTTTCACACATTCTTTTTTTTTTTTTTTTTTTTATTGTTTCCCAGTAGTTGAAGGTTGAGTTTCATCTTTGTGCAGACACTTTTCTTTTGAAATTATCTTTTCAGGTATGTTTTGGAGGGACTGAGTGGCCAGGACTGGTGAGAGGCAGAGGGGTGGGAGAGGGACGGGAAGCAGAGAGAGAGAGAGGGGAAGAAGGCCCACTTTGGCCTCTCGGTGCTGTCCCGCGCAAGCCCAGCCACCATCCCACAGACAGAGTCAGGGTATAAGGAGGAACTCCCGCACTGTCTCTGGCTCTGAGAACCCGGCTTCCTCTCCTGCCTGAATTTGCAAAACTTGGCCATGAAAAGACCTTGCCTCCGAGCCTGTTTACCTAGAGCTGATGGGTGTGGAACAGTGAGTGTGCTGGTGTGTGCTGGAGGAAGAGAGGAGGGGACATGGACCACTGTCATTTTCCCATAAGAGCTGGGCGGAAATGAGTGCAGGACTGCTAGCCGAGGCCAATTGAATAAGCACCACGTGTCCCATAAGGAAGCTTCATGAAGAC
The DNA here is from genome assembly GCA_025594165.1 of Tamias sibiricus. NCBI lineage: Eukaryota > Metazoa > Chordata > Mammalia > Rodentia > Sciuridae > Tamias > Tamias sibiricus. The sequence continues at coordinate 13,458,456 of CM046669.1, read as the reverse complement.
GGCCTGCCCGTGAACTCCCAGCAAGGAGGTGGGTACTTTGCAGATGAGGGGGCCTGGCTCAAGAGCGATGCACACCTTCGGAGGTGAGCAGGAGGTGGCTGCAAGGTGTGGAAACACGTGTGTCTGACCCACGGCACTTCCAGACCCCAGCGAGGGAGGGAGGCAACCAAGGCCTCCATTCCCTACAACCTCAGGAGGCAGCTGGAACTTGGGAACCAACTCTAGCTCATACCCCAACCCAGGCTGGAAGAGAGGCCTGGTGGCAGGTGGCAGGCAAAATCTCCTGGGAGGACTGAGGACCGCAAAGAGCTAAGTCTACTCGCGGGTTTCCTCTGGACGCATAGGAGGAATTTCTTTTCTCTCCCAATAGTAGTTTGTTTTTTTTTTTTTTTTTTTTTTTTTTTTTTTTTTTTTTTTTGTGGTACTGGGGATTGAACTCAGGGGCACTCGACCACTGGGCCACATCACCAGCCCTTTTTTTTGTATTTTATTTAGAGACAGGGTCTCATTGAGTTGCTAAGTGCCTTGCCATTGCTGAGGCTGGCTTTGAACTCGTGATCCTCCTGTCTCAGCCTCCCAAAGTGCTGGGATTACAGGCATGCACCACCGTGCTCGGCCCAATAGTAGTTTTTATTGTTAATTTTAACTGATGCATGAAAATTGTATGTATTGACAGGGTAACGTGATGTTGATACACGCATACATCATGTGGTGTTCTATTCAGGGTTAACCATCTCCTCAAACCCAGTCGCTTTTTTAATGCACACGTTCTGCGTCCACATGTGCAGGATGCTGTAGGGAGAAGGTCTGAGTTGCATTCTCTTTTTGTCTTGAGAGCTGATGAGGACCCTTTGGAAGCAAAGGCAGCCGAGCTCTGCTTTGGGGGTGGGTGGAATCCCAGCTGGTATAAAGACCTGCCAAGGTCCAGGCTTCAGCTGGGAGGTGGCATCAAGCAGGGAGGGCATAGGCTGGGTGAGGAGAGCAAATTCCACATGGGGACAGGGTGAGAAGGAGCCAGGGGTCCCGGGCCGGCTCTCAGCCTGGGAGCCGTCCTTTCCCGGGTCTGACGTTCTCTGGCTCAGCGCAGAGCAGAGTGGTGGCGCTGAGCTGAGGGTGCTGATTATATTTGGCACTTTCTTGCAATCAGGAAAGGGGATGGGGATTAACCCAACACTAGATTAGGTAAACAACCAAGATGCGACGTCCAGATTTTGAGTGAAAACAGGCTTACTAGCGCTCCTCGCAATGCAGACAGCACTCCCAGAGGAGCACTGTCCTCCGAGCGGTGTGGGAGGTGGCAGTGTCTTCCCTGAGGGTGGTGCCCAGCCACTGCCCTGGCCAAGGCTGAGTCCTGGGGCAGGTGATGCTCAGGCCAGGGCTGCTCTGCAGAACACCAGATGGCTGGCTGCTGGGGCGGGGTCAGAGGTGTTGTGTGTCCTGAGATTCCAGAACGCCCAGGAAACACTCTGAGGAAAAGACCATCTTCTAGAATGGCCAGGACTTGCTCCAAAAGCCTCTGTGTCCTCGGTTTCAGGCTCCAGTACCCTTCCCTGGACCTCTAGGGTTGGCAGCAGGGAGAAGTGGTCAGCCCCACTCTGGGTCCCAGCCTCCTGGGCTATTTGCTAATTTTGGTTGGAACTCTGGTGTTAAGTAAAAACATCAGGGATTCCTGGCAAGACTCAGACAAAATGAGAATTAGGAAAACAGAAGAGTCTCCAAGTCTTCCCAAGCAGTGTAAGCAAACAGCCTGAGCTGTCAAAGGCCCCTGGAGAACGCCCCTTGGCAACAGGCAGCCCCCAGCCACCTGCCTTGAGCCTGTGGTTCATGTTAGAAACGCTAACGGATCTATCCAGCTGCCTGCTGGGTGCTTCCATCTCAAAGGAATCACTCGACAGGTCCAGTACCAACCCTCTCCAGACCAGGACCAGACCAAGGGAGGCGCCTCCGTCACTTATCCAGACTCCACGTGATCCCCAGCTCCACGGCCTCCTCTCCAGCTCCGCTTCTTCTAAGAACATTTATTTATTTATTAGTTTTAGGTGGACACAATATCTTTATTTCACTTTTATGTGTTGCTGAGGATCGAACCCAGTGCCTCATGCATGCTAGGCGAGCACTTTACCACTGAGCCACAACCCCAGCCCTCCAGGTCTGCTTCTTTATCAATTCAAGGCTCTTGTTATGATGAGGGATGCAGCTGAGACTCTGAGGATCTTCCTGCCTCCATCCTGCCCCTTCTCAAAACCAGCCTGCCAGGAATTCCTCCAAATACCTGCTCACGAGGCCCGTCCCCCAATCCCTGAGACTGCACCCTGGAGGAAACAGTTGAAAAACAACAGCATGTACGGCGGAGTCCTTCCAACGGCCAGGTGGTGGGTGGCACAGAATCTGTCAGGAAAACTCTATCCAGTTCCCCCACCCTTGCAGGAGTGGGCGGGGAGAGCAGGGAGAGCCACATGGCTGGCGTGTCATTTGGGTCAGTGTAGAGAGTCCTAGTGGTCCACAAAGGCACAGACCTCAAGAAGCGCAGGTGGGAGCTACAACCTAAGTTAAATCGGAAAGAGCAGGCTGGGCATGGTGGTGCATGCCTGTAATCCCAGTGGCTGGGGAGGCTGGGGCAGGAGGATCTGGAGTTCAAAGCCAGCCTCAGCAATGGCAAGGTGCTAAGCAACTCAGTGAGACCCTGTCTCTAAGTTAAATACAAAAATAGGGTTGGGGATGTGGCTCAGTGGTCAAGTGCCCTGAGTTCAATCCCCAGTAAACCTCCCCACCCCAAAGGGAAATAAATGGAAAGAGCAGCATGTAACACGACCTTGAAACAAATAGCCTCTGTCTGTCACCAGCCAGGCATCACCTTGCCAATCCTGCACCTCCACCAGGTTCAGGTGCACCCCAACCACCCAACTGAGGTCTTAACTACCATTCTCCACTGGGGAAGGAGCACTCCTTGGAGGGCAGCGGACTCCACGTCACCAGGCAGGGGAGCCCCAGCGTGGGCCTGGTACAGCCTGTTGCTGCCAGAAGGTACAAAGCTGGAATGTCAGGGCCATGCTGAGAGGGCGAAGGCACCAACCAGAGGCTCCCAGGCCAGACCTCAACGATCTGGGCGTCCAGAGCAACAGGTGAAAGACTGGGTTCAATAAAATGCTAAAAAAAAATAAAAAAAAATTAAGGATAGCCGGGCGTGGACGCCTGTAATCCCAGCACTTTGGGAGGCTGAGGCAGGAGGATCATGAGTTCAAAGCCAGCCTCAGCATAAAAGCAACTCAGTGAGACCCTAAATAAAAAAAAAAAGGGCTGGGGATGTGACCCAGTGGTCAAGTGCCCCTGAGTTCAATCCCCGGTACCACAAAAAAAAAAAAAAAAAAAAAAAAAAAAAAATTAAGGATACAGAGCAGTGGTTGGAAATGGAAAGGAATGTGATTATAACCGGATAGTTCACTGGTATTGATTTTAGTAAGTAGGCATTTGTATAGACAGGTCTTTTGTTTCTTCTATTAATTATATCTGTTCATAAAGGATTGATAGGTGTCCTTTCTATCTGTGTAAGCAGGAAAGAAAAATGCATGGACACTGAGCCCACCAACTTGGGAAAGGGCTTCTTAGCCCTCAGGGTCACACATGATGTAGAGGAAGGTCCCTCCTGGGTTCCCAGTAGTCTGGAGAGGAGCTCTGTCTGCAGAGACTCCACACCTCCTCCTTGAAGCCATGCAACTTCACAATAGCCTGTCAAGTCATAATGCAACACTAACAAGGATAATGTCTTTTAATGATGCCACACGCCCTGGAAAGTGCCTATGGTTGTTGTTGTCCAAAGCGACTGCCGCTTGGAGCAACAAAGCCGCGGGAAGAAGTTCAGAGGCGAACTGGAAACAAACAGTCTTTTTATTCTGATAACTTCTCTCTCTGGCTCTAACAACGTCTTTAACACGCACCACCAAAAAACCCACACACCAAATGGCTCCGACCCGATCAGCAATCTTGGCTCAAGTCTCTCGAGATCCCGGGCCAAGTCCCGTGAGATTTCCGGCCAAGTCCCGTGAGACTACGGAAGGCGGCAATGCCCAAACATCTCCATGGCCCGTAGTCAACCGCAATCTTAGCCATCTCCCCAAACAGGGCTCCTGCATATGGTGACAGGGCAATGTGTGAGATGTGACTTGGTCTCGTCTCGGGGTGATGTACAATGTTGCAAACCCAAACGCCTTCCCCCAAGGTGGGGACTTAAAAAAAAAAACTTACCAAAATTAAAAGTTTAATTGCATACAGGAAGCTGCCCTTGGACTTTGCAAGCCCACCTCCCATCCTGACCCAGAATCAACTGCTCAACACTCAGACTCTGCAGCCCTGCATTGTGTGGTGGTTCTTCTCCTCCTTCTTGTGGTCTGGTAAGATTGTTAAAAACCCCAGGAAGGTAAAAATAGTATTCAGTCAAGTCACTGAAATCCTAGGAAGGTGTCAAAATTGGCACCCCAGGAAGGTGTGGAATTTAGGATAAGAAGCAAAGTGAAATCCACAGCATTAGCACTTCTAGAACAGGTTTTTCTGTGAGGGTATGAAAAGGCTTAGGATTCATAATTTTATTATTTTTTGTTTGCATACTTAATGCACTTAGAGTATTTAAGAGAAACTGCTGTTTATGAATTTAATTAAATGTTTGGAGGTGTTTGTTCAAGTTTGCAATCAGTGGTAAATGTTTGTGAAAATCCAATTTGCAAAGTTCATGAATTTTTAAATAGACTTTTTTTTTTTTTTTAGAGCAGTTTTGAGTTTACAGCAAAATTAAGCAGAAAGTACAAAAGTCCTACATGCACCCGCCTTCACAAATTCAGCCTCTCCACTGCCAAGTTCACAAATCACAGTAGTCCCTAGACTGAACATCCTTGTCACCTGGAGTCTATATTCACATTAGGGTCCTGTTTGGAATCGTGCACTCTGAGTTTGGACAAATGCATAATGACAAGTGTCCACTGTTAAAGGATCACACAGAACATTTTCCCCGCCCTAAAAGTCCCCTGTGCGCCACTTATTCATCGCTCTCTCTGTGCCATCCTCTGGCCATCTCGATCTTTTTCCTGTGTTCACAGTTTTGTCTTTTCCAGAATGTCATAGAGTCAGAATCCTGAAGAGTGTCGCCTTTTCAGATTGGCTTCTCTCATTTAGGAACACGCATGGAAGTTTCTTCCAAATCTTCGCATGGCTTCATCATTTCTTTTTTTTTTTTTTTAATATTTATTTATTTGCTTTAGTTGTACACAGTGCGATGCATTTATGTTTACGTGGTGCTGAGGATCGAACCCGGGCCGCGCACGTGCTAGGCGAGCGCTCTACCGCTGAGCCACAATCCCAGCCCCCATCATTTCTTTTTAGCACTGAATAATAGTCCATCTTCACCAACTGAAGGTCATCTTGGTTGCTACTAAACTTGGACAATTATGAATGAAACTGCTGTAAATATCCATGTACAGGCTTCTGTGTGGACATAAGTTTTCAATTCATTTGGGTAAAGGAACATGATTGCTTTGGTAAGTGTATGTTTAGTTTCATAAGAAACCACCAACTCTTGTTCCAAGGTGGCTGTACCATTTTGCATTCCCATCAGTGGTGGATGAGAGTTGCTATTGCTCCACATCCTTACCTGTTGCTCCACATCCTTATCAGCATTTGGTGTTTTGGGATTTAGTCATTCCAATGAGTGTGCAGTGGTATCCAAATTGCTTTAAATGAATTTTTAACTTACTAGCTATGTTAGTAGTATGTGAATATTCAGAGAAATGTTGATAAGGAGTGATGCTAAGCACAAACTCAAAAGACTAATAAGTTGTCATTAAGCCAGGTGTAAATAGTGGTGGTATTCTTTTTCATGCCCCAGAAATCTTTAGACGTGAAATAACCACTAATGACCTTGAATTTACACCAAACTTTACAGGACTGGATGGGGGTGGATAGAGCCTATTCTCTGATAGACTAGAAATTTGAGGAGGGTGTCAAAGGGAGAGGGGTTCAATCGAGGTTGGAGGCAGTGGTGGACAAAACAATATGGTAGGAGACCAAAGCCCAAGATGACAAAAATGGCTTAGGGAGTTTTTGTTTGATATTTATTCATTTTTCAGAGACATAAACAGGATTATTTAGGAAATCAGAGGCACATTCAAGGGAATCTGTGAGCTATCTTGAGAGTGAAAAATTTGGGGGGTAAAGAAAGGAATATACATTCAAGGGAGAGTTTGGGCTAAGGAAAATTTTAGGAAAGGAGTAGTTAAATATTTCATTTGATGTGAACCTTCTCAATTTTCAGAAGTTGGCTATCCTCTATGTGAGTGGCTTTTATGAAACTCTAGAAAAAATATCTTTCTGTGTCTATGAGGAATAGAGAGGGGAACAACAGCCATGGACAGAGAGAAGGGAGATGAAATCTGCTTAACTAATGAGGTCCCCTCACTTCAAGAACTGCACAGGAATTCTGTGAGGAGGAAAGGGGAGGGTAACAGGTGGCATGTGATGCAGTAGCATTTTGGAGCTGGCTCTTATTAGCTCCTAAGCTGATTGTTAAATTTTCAGGAATTTTTGTGAGCTGGATAGTAAACCACTGGTAGGTTGAACTCTGCCATAGTGAAAAGTATTTACACCACAGAAATTGGCACAGACACTACAAATCAGCAAACTCTCGCTCCCTCCACTGCCCTCAGCCACTTGGGACCCATTTGCTGGCCCACTATTGTATTTGAGGTCACTTCTGTCAGGGCTCCTGTCACTTCCTGTTTTCACACACCAGAAATGCCCAAGGAGTCGCCAGTTCTGTGTCTGGCCCTCTAAAAGCGCTGCTCCCCTTTCCCTGGCTCCTGTGCATTTTTCAAGAGTCAACTCAAACGTCCCCTCCTGGGGAAAGACTCCACGTGGGGCAACTGCCAGCAGACACAGTACCCTAGGGAAAGGGGCCTGACCCCGGGGCCCTTCCACGGGCTCCCCTCCTGTCCTCTAGGCCACAGGCAAGGACAGCTGTAGTGTGATCAAGTGACACGTGAGGCCCTCTTTGAAATTAGAGAGAAAACTGAAGAACTTCCCTGGGCGAGGTGAGCTGAGGGCCAGCAAGAGAAGGGCCTGCTGTCAAGGACAGGGACTCGGAGTGAAGCCCCCTCCTGTGTGTAAGCCTGGAGCCTCGCTCAGCTTGGCAGGCGCTCCGGCGGCCACCACCTCTGCTGGGGAGGGAGGAGCCGATCCCGCAGCGCGAGCTGGTCCCCAGGCTTCTGGATGGCTCCCAGGTGTCGACCCGCCGGGCCAAGGCCTCCGCCGCCAGCTGTCCCTGTGTTGCTCCGGGCCAGAGCCGCTTTCCGACTTGTCAGCAGGACTGAAAATGGTGACTTGGATGAAAAATCTAAACTACAGGGGAAGTTCTTAGGGCCAGAGAAGAGCTGCTTTGGGGACTTTTACAGAGCTCTCTCTTCCCCAAAGAAGACGCTGTCCCCGGGGGTTTTAAACTGGCGCCTGCCTTCAGCTCCACCAGTTCTTACTGGGGACAGAGGGAGGCGTGTTTAAGATGAAGAGAAAATTGGGAAGATGCCAGCTGAGTCAGCCCGGGGAACCTGCAGGAGGCACCTTGCCTCCCTCTGATCAGGGGACACCAAGGACAGTCAGTAATACCAGGACAGCAGGCTGGAGAGTGGGGGGCTCCGTGAGAAGGCCCCTGACACTCGGTTTTCACGCCCAGCAGCAGAGGCAGTAAGGAGTAAAGCTGTTTTACGTTGCAATGACTATTATCAGGTTGAGTGGTATGAAATTGCTGATATTTTACTGGTTTTGACCTATAATAAAGGTCAAAATAGCTATCATGGGTCATTACCAGCTACAGTGTGGAGGTGGAAAAACACAGGTTGTAGAGAAAGACCAAGGCCCAAGGAGTCTGGAGTCTGCCGGTGGCTGGCCACCTCGATGCTAAGTTTAGCCTCTTGAGAATGCATGGATAGACATTTCCTAGGAATGTCCAAGGACTAGCCCAAGTTAGATCAGGAAATTTACAATCAGACTGAATGACCCAAGGAAAGCCAAGTGTACCCCGAGTCTGAGAGCTTTTGAGTTGTAACTCCAACCCCACCCCTTTTGAGTTCACAACCTTCTGGGGCTCCTTTTTCTCAATTGGAGAACAGACATAATAATAATAATCACCACAGATGGTGGGGACGGTTAAATGAGATGGTGCCTCTATTTTGCCTAGCATGACACCTGGCCCCTGGGAGGCACCTGGGAGCTGTTTGCAGGGTCAGAAGCCTACGTCAAGGAGCACAGGAAGGGCCAAAGGATGACCCCATGTCCGCAGGTCATGAAGGGAGTTCTACCTGTGGCCTAAGTGTCATAGCTTGTGTGGATAGAGGTGTCCAGCCTGTGGCCCATTTTACCACCTATTTAGTCATTAGAGGGCACTAGAAAATATGTGGTGCTTGGGTTTGTGGGGCTAGAATGACAAGAACAACAGGAAGCCCGGCATGATCTAGTGAACCGCTCCAGCTCTCAGCCCTCTTTGAAATTAGAGAGAAAACTGAAGAACTTCCCTGGGCGAGGTGAGCTGAGGGCCACGTGGTAGGGAGCTTCTCTGCGGGTCTCTCCTGGCAGGGGGGTCTGTCTCTCCTGGCAGGCGCACCTGGCTCCAAGGCAGATTCGAGCCCTGTGGAGTGGTTCCCAGGAAAGTGCTGGTCACATTGACCATGGGCACCACAAGTTCAGGAAACACAGGTGCTGGGCTTTCCAGGGAAAGGAGTCTTGGCCACACTGAGGAAAGTCTGAAACCGGAGAGGTAAGGCTGCTGCAGCCAGCATCCCAGCTGCAGGCCCGAGGTCAGGGCAGGCCTGGACCGGCTTCTGCCAGCGGCCTGGGGTGTGGGTGGCTTAGCTCTTCACTTTTTCCAAGGCACTCTCCTGCTGGGACTGAGGATGTGTCCTTCTGCCACCAGGAAGATGGGCTTGGGTATTTTCAAATAATGGTCAGTCAGAAATTTTATTTATTTATTTGTGGTGCTGGGGGTTGAACCCAGGGCTTTGTGCATGAGAAGCCAGCACTCTACCAACTGAGCTATGTCCCCAGCCCGTCAGTCAGAATTTTTGAAGGACACTTAGAATTCTAAAATGAAGGGTGCTTTTGATGGGGTGCTGCTTGGAGTAAGAAAGAGCATCCACCCCACCTCCCTCCCCCACCTGCCCAGCCCACCTCCATCCTGTCCAAATCTTACCCTCACTGCAAGATTCAGCATAGTGAGTGCCACCTTTTCTGAGCCAGTTGCTTCGCAGTTGGAAATGATCCCTCCTGAACTCTGTTGGCTCTTTATTGTGTCTCTTGTCACCATCTCCTGGACATCCTGGCCCTGTGCGTGTGTGCACTAGCTTCTGTCTGACCGAGGAGCCGTGTCCAGCGCATCCTGCCTGACCAGCTCCCGGCCTAGGGCTGGGCCCGTCGTGGCTGCTGTGAAGAGTCTACGGAGCTCCTCTGAGACTTCCTGCTGCTCGTGGGCAGTGACTGCTCAGGCCTCTGTGCCCCAGCTTGTGGGATAACCTGAGTGTGGCTGGGGGTCTCCCAGCCCCTCCCAGCCTCGTCTCCAGCTCCTGGGAACAGGTGGGAGTCTGTACCTGCGTGGGTGGAGAGCAGCCTGGGTCAGGCTGATGGCAGGTTAAGGTGAGGTTACCGCAGATGTGCTGAGGACAGGGCCCTCCTACGTCATTATACCCAGAGAAACATCTCTCAAATCTGGCTTGATCAGAGGAGCCAAGTGCCACAGTGCAGTCACTGCCTTGGCAACCGTCTTAGGATGTGGTCTGTTGGCCAGCTTGTCAGAAGGCGGATGGCTTTGAGTTTCCCCCTCTGATTACATCCTGGAAAGGGTCCCTGGTGGCCCTTCCCTCCCAGCTTGATTAAAGTGGAGGGGATTAGTGAATTCCTACTTCCTGCGGAGAGGCGAGGTCCACACATACTGAGCCTGCTGCTTCTCTAGCTGACTGTAGAAGACAGCGTGGCCTTGGGCACTCATCGTGAACCCAACAGAGCTGCGATTTCCACTTTGCATCTTCTGGGTTGAAGGCATGTCTGGGAAGTGGGGCGGATTTTGGGTGGGTGACAATCTCTGGGCAACATCGCAGCACAGACTCTGCCTCTAGCCCAGTGGAGCTGGTAGGTGGGAGAACTGAGGCGCAGAGGCTCAGAATGCAGGCAGAGACTCAGGGCTGCGGGTTTCCCCTTAGGGCTGCAAGACTTGGGCAGTAGGATCCCCCAGTTACTCTGCACCTCACTTTCACCTTTCCTGCCTCCCCACCTGGCCCAGAGGCCAAGTGGGACTGCAGCTGGTGCAGGCAGCACTTTTAAAGACAATTCTGGTGTCCCCAAATCCAACTCAAATACACACAAATGTGCTACAAAGAACCATGAAGATCTGGAAGCTTGTAAAGACCAGCATTAGCTGGGCGCAGTGGTACACATCTATTATCCCAGCTACTTGGGAGGCTGAGGCAGGAGGATCATAAACTAGAGGCCAGGCTTAGCAATTTAGCAAGACACTGTCTCAAAAATTAAAATAAAAAGGACTGCGGATGTTGCTCAGTGGTCAAGTGCCCATGGATTCAATTTCCAGTATTGAAAAAAAGAAATCGGTGTTATTCACTCACCGCTTAACTTGATGAGAATGCTTAGGAAGTGCTAGGTAGTGAGGATACAGCTGGGCACAAGGATGAAAGTTCCTAATCCCTGAGGAAGTCACACATCAGTGGGCAGAAGAATAACTCATGCCCTGAAAAGACAGGCACGTGGGAACATGAAAGAGCAGGGAAAGTGAAGAGGAGTTGGAGACCCCAGTGGACCCTTGCATGGTGGGAGATATGCTGGGGAAATAATGAGGTTTGTAAGGAGGTTACTGCAAATCAGGGGCAGCACAGGCCCAGGCTGTATCAGGGAAACGGGCACAACTGGGGACCTCCCACTGTTGTACACTGCAGACAGGAAGGGCTGGGTGAGGGGCTGGGATACCAGAGACTTTGAACGGGGCAGGATTAGATCATGGGGGCTTTGCAAGCTATGCAACTTGGCAACTTGTTTGAAGTGTGCTCTGGAAATCAGAAGAAGGCGCTAGAGGTTTTAGAACTCATTTTAGGTGAGTGACAGGAGCAGGTTTGGGGAGTGGGGAAGATCACTGTGGCTGCAGGGTACCCTACGTGAGTGTCCATGCCACAGCCTCTAAGGCAGAAAGCCTGGCAAGGAGCCACCTTATTGTGCAGAAGGAGGCAAGAGAACAGGAAGCCCAGATTGAGGGGGCAGCGTGAGGGCAGCTGCACGGGCAGGATAGAGAAACTGGACAAGCATCAGGAAGATGAAGGAGAGCCGGGCGCGGGGGTTCACAGCAGCTGGGGAGGCTGAGGCAGGAGGATCACAAGTTCAAAGCCAGCCTCAGCAAAAGCAAGGCACTAAGCAACTCAGTGGGACCCTGTCTCAGTGGTCGAGTGCCCCCTGATTTCAATCCCCAGTACAAAAAAAAAAAAAAAAAAAAAAAAAAAAAAAAAAAGAGAGAGAGAAAACTGAAGGAGAGACTGTGAAGTGGGTTTAGGGAGGTTGGAGGCCGAGGACTGCGGCATGTGGGCAGCTGGGGCAGACCTGCTGCCATTTTCAGAACTGGGAATGCAGAATGGAATCATGCTGGGGAAGAAGACACGGAGTTCTCATGTGACCTGAATGTCTTCACTTTATACCAATAATTCGTTTCATTGCAATTTACTCTGTTGCCAAAAAAAAAAAAAAAAAAAAAAAAAAAAAAAAAATCAGGACACACCGAAAAGCATGTAAGTAAATAAAAATTCCTTTTAATTCTGCTAGAAATAGTCAATTGGCATATTGGTTAATGTTCTTCTGAATCTTTTTTCTATGTATATATATATATATATATATATATATATATATATTTTTTTTTTTTTTTTTGTGCTGGGGGGAGGGGACTAAACCACTGAGCCACATCCCCAGCCTTTTTTTGTATTTTATTTAGAGATAGGATCTCATGGAGTTGCTCAGGGCCTCGCTAAGTTGCTGAGGCTGGCTTTGAACTTGTGATCCTCCGCCTCAGCCTCCTGGGCTGCTGGGATTACAGGCATGAGCCACTGCACCTGGCTATGTATATGTAATTTTTAAGAACATGAACAGGAATAGAGTATAATCCTTTTCAAAGCTTCTGATGCTCAGCTGGACCCCAACTGAATAGGGGGAGAATTACTGGGACCAAGGACCAGGTGTCGGTGTGTTTCTAAAGTTTCCCCGTGGTTCTAGTGCTGTTGGGATTGAGAAGCAGCACCCTAGGGACAAGACAGCACGAGAAGAAGAGCACAGGCAGCCTCTGGTTGGTTCCAGGCTATTCCTGAGGGGTCTAGAAGGAATCCCAAATCCGTGTAATGACAAAAGGCATCCTAGACTTCTACCCAGTAGCTCAGACCCAATCACAATGCAAAGGACCATGGGAAGGACCCGTCTTCAGATGATCTGCTCAGGCCCAGAGGATGCCTTACCTCAGGTAGCTGCTCCGGCCATCAAATCTTTTTGTGAACTGCCCGGGCCCCTGGCTCTCTAGCTGGCCATTGGTACCAAGGATGTGGTTGGTCACTTAGCAACAAAGGGGATTATAAACTCTTGAAATCGCTGTTACCTTCTTAGAGAAAGAAAAGAAGGTGAGGAGGGAACCGTGTCTCTGATTCACACCAGAGCTTCGAGTCCAAGAATGGTAAACACGGACGGGCTGCCAAATCTCACTCTAAATATATTCCAATGAGCTCATGTTTTCATATGCAGTGGAATAAAAAGAGGCATTTTTCTTCATCTTGGATGACAGCATCTTGTGCTTTTATGGAGTGTTATAGAACTGTGAGCTTAACCAAGATCTGCAGTCAGTATTTCAGCTGTTCAAAGTCACTGCAACAGGGACATTAAATACACCGAAGGATAATCGTCATTGCAATGGTACCCTCAAATGTGTTCCCCAATATCAGCGGCAAACCCCCACCCCCTTGGGAAAAATTCTCCAATCAAAAGATGCTCCGAGCAGAGCCAAGCGAGGTTTGGAGGGAGCGGTACATATTTCGAGGTGATTAACATTTGGGTTTTGGCCTCCTCCTCCGCAAGGGCTTCATCTGTTACTCGTTTTCTCTTTGGCCAACGAGACCACATCCAATGTCCTGAAGGAGGAGGCTGGAAATTTTTCGGAAAGGCTTTTTAGGTGAAGCCCAGTGAAAGGGCAAACAAAGCTTCATTCCTTTTATGGATAGATCTCACAATGGGGGCTGGGGAGAAAAAGGGGGGGCGGAGAGAAAGGGAGAGAGGGAGAGATAGCTCCATCTCTGTTTCCTGGGCAATGGAAACTGCATGCTTCTCAGCTGTGATCTGAATGAAGAATGGATCCTACAACCAGGGACCCTCTCGGTGACTCGTAGGGTGACAGAAAGGTCCGGCACCCCATCTCTCCCGCCCCTGGAGCTGCTGTCACCCTCTCTCAGGAGCATTCGCCTCTGCCCTGTGTGCATAAATCAAGCTGCAGGGTAGCTCAGAAATATGACGAATACCTTGGCTGGCTTCTGCTTGCAAAGGGGGGTGGGGAGGGATTCTAAAGTAACGAGGCCTTGGCTGGAAATGCGGCCAGAATTTAGTGTCCCTGGAGCTGGCCCCAGCTGCTCAGACAGGAGCTGCCAGGGGAGTCTTCCCTGGGGGCAGCCCCAGCTCTCCATGCTTGGGAGGAGGAAAAGCTTTGGTGTCTGTCAAAAACATTATTCATAAATTCTTGGACACTTCTAAGCCTTTGCTGTGAGCTGAGACAGGGGGCTGGGGACGCCTTGCCTGGCCTGGGCTGGCCCGTGGGCATAGCCCCAGGTTGGAAGGTTGGAATACAGCTGTTTTCACAGAGTTCTCCTGGAGGTGGGTGTGCGATGCCCGTGTGTGTGTGTGTGTGTGTGTGTGTGTGTGTGTGTGTGTGTGTGAGTGTGAACTTGTGCATGTGCTTGTATGAGGGTCCAGCCAGTAAGGTGACAGGACCCACCTGAAGACAGTTTCAGGTACATCTGCATCTGAGCCTTCAGGTTTGGGGGCCTGTTCAAGGCTGGAGCTGATAGTGTCTCACTTTCTGTTTGCTAGTTCCCTCCAGTGTCCCTGGTGCCTTCCGTCTGGTCTTTCGGGCGCGTCTGGCTCTGCTGGCCTGACCCTCCAAGAGCCTGCTCAGAGACGGACTGCTCCACAGACACAGTGCCGGCTCCTGGAGCTTTCAGTTCAGCAGCTCTTCATTTGGTTTGGTACTTGAGAGTCAGGCGTTGCTTGCTGCATACAGGAGGCAGCAGCAGGCATGTGCACATAGTGGGGCTGCAGAGATGCCTCTTCTGAGCAGAGTTCTGGTAGGGATTGGGCCGCAGATGTGCAGGCTCTGAGCACACGTGTGTCAGAGGCTCAGAAGAGTTGCCTTTCTACAAAACGTTAATCACATTAAAATATTCACTCCCCTCTCCAAAATGCTTAAAAGCATTTCTATTGGAAAAAAAAAAAATTGTTTTTTTTTTTTTTGACAGGAAGCAGAGCTGTGGGATTCTCACTGCAAGAAGACAGACCATTATCACCCCCCACCCCGCCCCATCCCCATGGCTCCTTCTGACCCATAGTGTCAATCTTCCAAGCCGCCTGGTAGAGCAATTAGCTTTCCTCCAGGCAGGGACAGATCACCAATGCAGGCCTCTGTCCAGGGGTTTCCTGTCACCAAAGCCACACTAATGCAAATCCATTTTTCATTAGGAGAAAATAAAACTCACAAGTGACATCAACTGAAAAACGTTCTTTGAGAGCAAGTTATTTCCATTTAAACATAAGCACATGACAGCTGGTGACTTTTAATGGAAAGTAAAATTTGCTGGGCTGAGTGACTATCAAGCCACTTGAGGATTTGTGTTTTTAATTTTCCTTTTTGGAGGAAGGCAGAGTTTTGGAGTCCAGCAGAGCAGATGAGGAATGGAAAGGTCTGGTCTTGTCTCTAATTGTGGCCTGAAAAGACCCTGGACAATCCTCAGTAAAATCATGTCCCCATATCTAGGTACATTAATCTCCTTTACTTGAAGCTCATTTAGAAACCTGCTTAGAGACTCCTTGTCTTACCACTTGTCTGGGCTCCATCCCAAAACAGTTGTACGTACTGTATGAACTCAGTGGATATTTGCTGTGGACTGAATTTGCCTACCTCCTACCCCCAATTCATGTGCTGAAGCCCACTGTGATGGTATTTGGAGGTGGAGCCTTTGAGAAGAAATTAGGTTTTGATGACGTCATGAGGGTGGGGCCCTCCATGTCTAGATTAGTGGCTTTACAAGAGAAAGAGGAGACTAGAGCTCTCTCTGACCTCATCGTGTGAGGTCACAGTGTGAAGATGGTTGCCTGAAAAGCCAGGTAGAGTGCTCTGAGCAGAACAGAATCTGCTGGTGTTGACCTTGGACTTTGCAGCCTTCAGCACTGGAAGGCTACAGGTTTGCATTTAAGCCACCCAGCCCATGGGTTTTTGTTACAGCAGCCTGAGCCGATTGAGACTATATTGAAGAGGCCAGGAGGTGCCCTTTCCCCGTGAGCTCCAGGGCTGTCCGTGCACTTGAGCCATGTTATGCTGTTTTAGGCCAATATGAATTCAGTTCCTCTTTCCTTCCAGAATCTTCTAGCACATCTAGAATTCAATTTTTTTTTGTCTGTTTAGGTTATTAGAGAGCACCTCCAGAATTTGGGGACAAGGAAGAAGGGTGTCAGATTTGAAAAGGAGGCTCTAAGAATTCTCACAATATAATTGGGATCAACCTTCTGCAGATTCAAACACATCTTTGGGGAGGTTTTCCAAGTGCATGACTGCATTCAGTTTAGATAACCCAAAGACCCTTGGAAGATTAAACTGCATGAAGTAGTGGCAAAGTAAGTTTTATAAACCATGTTATTTGAGGATGATTAAAGTGGATAGGCATGGGGGTCCTGGGTTGAGCTCGGTTTCCCACTGGTCTACTGAGTTTGGCTAGCCAGAGTCTGTTCTTTGGGGCCCAGTCAACCTTGTGTGGACTGATTGTGTGAGGTTTCTGAAACCTGAATGTTAAGAGGCAGACCTGGCCCGCTTCAAGCCACAGGTTAGCATGAGCCATCAATGGGCCAGCCAGGGAGTCTCACACCTGACACCCCCATCCACAGCCATTGTGGTTCCCACCTGCAGTATCTCTCTCTCTCTCTCTCTCTCTCTCTTTTTTTAAATATTTATTTATTTATTTTAGTTATACACAATGCAATGCATTTATGTTTACGTGGTGCTGAGGATCGAACCCGGGCCGCGCACGTGCGAGGCGAGTGCTCTGCCGCTGAGCCACAACCCCAGCCCTCTCTCTTTTTTTAAAAAAAATACAACTTCTTCCTCCTACGTCTCCCTCCTCAGACTGTGAGGTTCGCTGCAGCAGGGCATGGCCCCTCCTGTTTCATACACTGAATGTGTGAGATCTTGACCATGGGGATACCCAGTAAATGGAATGGCTTTGTAAAAAAAGATATTCGAAAAGTAAGAAGTGCCAATACAACTTATTTATTTTCTTTGGAGTTCAATTTTAAAACACTAAAACAGAAGCCAAAATGTTCTTTGGTTTGGTTGGAATCGGCTCTCTATCCCATCCTCCTTTCTTTAGAGACAAGAAATGCCATTTCCTACACCTCTGTCCTGCGGCTTTTGTTCTCATCTAACCTGTCCTCTGTTTGCCATGAAGTAAGGTGCTATCTGGGACTGGTTAGACCTTACAGTGTTTAAATTTAATCCCAACTATATATTTATAGGTAATCATTATAGCCAATCACCATCATGGAACTACATACCTTTCAATCATCCTGTAACAAAAAAGTTGCTGAACTTAAGAGTCCCAACAGCAGCAGTAGCAGGCTTCCCGTGAGGCCCCAGCACCACCCGGAGAGGAGGAGGGTAGGAGAGACACCGGGGTATCAGCCAGAGGCACAAGATGCAGGCTCCTAATTGCAAAGCTGGCTAGACGCAGCATCCATTTTCTCATTTATGACCCTGTGGATAGCCATTCCTATCTGTGGGACTGGTATGAGGGTTGGATACCAAGACGTGCATCAAACATACAGCACACTGTCTGGTAGAAAGAAAGGTTTCTCTTCTGGGCACAGGAGGATGGGATGATGGGAATCTCATGGGAAGGGCCCTTCCAGGACTGGACCTATATGAAAGAGATCCCAAAGCATCTCAAACTCCACCCAGGGACTCTTTCAGCTGGGCTGCAGGATGCCCTAGTATTCACACAAAGGGGGCAGAAAAGTCCACATGTACAACAGTATTATAAAATGAGGAACCGAGACGTATGCTCCCCTGTCAGAATCGAACACCCGCTGGCCCCTTGCAGGAGAGCTGACTGTGCCCAACTCACCTGATGGGAGGGCCCGGACAGAGAGCCCACGAGTTCCGCCTTCAGCTCTTCACCAGACAGAGCGGAAGAGTCCTCAGAACCATGCCGAGCGCCCCGTGGGTGTCAGCTCCTGCTGACACGAGAGCAGACTCTTCCTGCTGGCGGCTCCCATCTGCTGAGCGCTTCCAGCGCCAGGCCCCGCACCTTGCCTTTCCACGCAACACCTCATTCAACCTCCCGGCAACCTCGGGAAGGAGGAACCCTCTCATGCAGCGTTTGCAGAGGAGGAAACAGGCGTGGGGGCCAAGATCAGTTGACAGGAACAGTGGAGTGACATGGGCAGCTGAACATGGAGGGTGATGGGGGGGGGGTCCTTCCTCTAGACAGGGCGCCATGTCATCGGTGTGTGATGCCAACAGGTTGGTTAACCAGCATTACCACTTGTACTCCTTAGCAGAAGGCAGGGGTCCTGGGCACACGGAACAGAAAGAAACACATTGTTCCTTCAAAATGACTCTCACCTCTCACTTTCCCCGCCCTGCTCTCACTTGGGGACAGGGCTTTGTTATCTCTCCCTTGGAACCTGCCACTTCTGCCTGGTCTCCAGCTTCCTCTCTCCAACTCTTCTCCCTGGCAGTTACAGTCCTGGGCAAGGTGGACACAGTGGCACACACCTGGGATCCCAGTGACTCAGGAGGCAAATACCTAAAGCTTTCTGAGTTTTAGAGGGATAATTCTTCCTGAGTTACAATAGGAAAAACACCCTTGTTGGGTTATCATTAAGGACTCAATGAGACACTGTGTACAACATGGGTACAATCAGAGCCAAGGCCTGAGCGACCCCATGCTGAATCAAATTGGCTGCTCCACACAATACATTGAGGCAGGAGGGCCACAGGTTCTAGGCCAGTCTAGGCAACTCAGTGAGGCCCTGTGTCAAAATAAAAGATCAGGAGGGGCTGGTGCGATGTCGCTCAGGGGTAGCAGCTCGATCCTAGTACCACCCACAAACGCGTCTGGAGCAATTTGGTTCCAACTGGCTTTTCCAACTCTGTCCTGCCACATCTCACTGAGAACTCTCCCAGCCTCAGTGGCGTACTTCCTGTTCTTGGTTCAATTCTTCTCCAGCCCTAAATCCCATCTCTTCCATCTTGCCTCCCTGACCGCTGGAAGCCTCAGTGCTTCTCCTGAATCTGCAGAACCTCGCCATGTGGCGCTGGCAGGGTGCTGGCAAGCAGCACATTTAAGTAATTGGGGTTTGTCTGTGCTAACGGCATTGTGTAGCACAGTTCTAGAACCCCAGGGACCAGATGCAGCTCAGTGTGAGGCCTACTGGGAGGCTCTGCCCCAGCACACACACACACAAAAGTTACATGTTGATAGCACACAATTTTTTTTTGTTTTTTTTTTTCAGTTAGAAACCACTCTTAGTTAGCATACTTAAGACAGGAAGCTGCTGGGTTGTTCTTTTTTGAGTTATATAATTAATCAAATTAATCACAAAAGCTTTCATGTTACCAGCTCTGGGCACCGAATTGCAAGCGATGACTCAAATCCACTGTCCGCTGGGGTTAACAACAAGATGAGGGTTTGGCTCCTGGCTCCAACTCTTTGCTGCGTGACTATAGGCAAATACCTAAAGCTTTCTGGGTTTTAGAGGGATAATTCTTCCTGAGTTACAATAGGAAAAACACCCTTGTTGGGTTATCATTAAGGACTCAATGAGACACTGTGTACAACATGGGTACAATCAGAGCCAAGGCCTGAGTGACCCCATGCTGAATCAAATTGGCTGCTTCACACAATACATTGAGAACTTAGCACCGTGTCTGTAGGAATGTCGTGAGGAGACAGGCACAACTGGAGGAGGGGTGGACAGAGACCAGCTTCAGGGTTACCTTTCTCTACGGTGAGTTGGAGGTCTAGGTACAGAATGGAGTGATAGGCAGTTACCACCAGATGGGGAAGGGTGTCATTTCTTTCTAGAAACCTTGGGAACACTCCCTTTATTGTAGGGACAGACAAGGCAAGGCATCGAAGATAGCAGGAAACAGTTTTATTTGGCTGCAGCCAGCACAGAGGGCGCAGATTTTGCTGTAATCAATTAATCCCCTGAACCCCAAGTTCAGGTAGTTTCAGAATTTTATACCCAGCCTGTAAGGGGAGGAGCTCAGAAGTTCACAGTTCACAGAAGTTCACATAAAAGCAGTTTTTTCTTTCACTGTTCTGGGCAAGTTAACCCTTCAAGGACAACACCTGAGGAGGGGAGAGCTTCTTCTCCCCTTTCTTTCCTCCCCCTGCCAGCTGTTACCATGGAGCCCACTTGGTAACTTCTCTTATCTTAGAAATGTAGACATCTCTGTGAAGCTCCAGCTCAAGGCCAGAGGCCTTGTTTAAAGAATTTGTCCTTTTATTATCACATTTTGCATTTGCAAACACACTTCTACAAATTACTCTACTGGATACATGTTTGTGAAAAACAAGTAAAGGGGTGTCCAGAACCTGGATTGCTGATTTCTTCCAGGCCAGTGACCAAGTAATAGAGCAGCAGGATAGTATGAAGTTTACCTACATTGAGCACTTTTGTAGAGATTCTTTTGTTGACAGTCCTAAAGTCAAAATATGGTGAAGATTTCTGGAGAAGCTTAGTTAAGATTTTCTGTGGAGGAGTGGGTGCCGCTACACCTTGTCTGTGTTCAACTGCTGGGTGATAAACTCCGCCTCTCACAAGTAGACACTCACCTGGTTATTTTGTGTTCTCTGTGGCTGCTTTTCCATTCTCTCTCCTGCTGACTGTGGGATGCTAACCAGAACCTGGCATAGAGCAGGAGTTGAGTACACCCTGGTTTTTATTGGACATTCCCAACAGCATACTTTCCAAGAATAAAAGAAGCAGCACTTCTTCTAGATGGACTTGCTAACCAACACATGGGTAATTAAGATGTTGCAAAGAAGTCATTGGCAAAGGCTTAGGGGACTGCATTTCTTAAACTCTACAGGGAGGTGCAAGGGTCACATTTTTTTGACAGCAATTACATAGCTCAGCGTAGATGGAAGAACAACGAGTACAAAGGAGAGCCTGATTTGAGCAAGACTTTTGGCTTTGTTTGGCAACTGTTTACTGGATACCATAGTAGCACGCCTTGCCCTGGTGTGCTGTGCGAGACGATGCTGGGCCGTAATGGAGAATGGAAATATTTGAGGGTAAAAGCCTAATTATTTTAAGACACATCAAAACAAAAGCAAAAAGGGAAACATTCTGGCTTTAACCACTTACAGGAATCCAGCATCTCTGAAGAAGCTTCGCTGTTAACAAATGGGCCGGGGCTAGTGGGTGGAGGGGACAGCTGTTGCCCCAGGGCCTGCTGTGGGGTTGCTGACCCCAGGGGCATCATCCACCACCCAGGGGAGCCAGGATCCAGCATGGAAGGCCTGGGTCTGGCTCACCCAAAGTAAATGAACAAAACATTATTTTTCTAGCTACCCAGACAGGAGCTCAGGGCAAAAGGTGACTCAGGGCACCTTTGATGGCAAAGAACACAGCTGAAGGAGCCCTAATCAGGAAGGGCTGTTGCAGCTAGCTGGAAGCCATAAGTTCCACCTGATATGTATGTGACGCACCTGTAGGCACCCGCAAAGCTGAAGGTATATAACCGGGTGAAAGCGGTCCGAGTTAGGAGAAGGGAGAATTCAGTCAGCCGGGCAGTCACTCGGTCGGTCAGAAGAATCAGAGCGGCCAGAACGTAGGCAGAGCGGTTACAGAAGAGAAACCAGATAGAAGAAGTAATGGCTGGTCAGAGTTAGGCCGAGGCTCCAGAGGACTGGTCAGAGTTAGGCCGAGGCTCCCGAGGAAGACAGAAGACAGAAGACAAGAAGAAAAGCTCTCTTTAATCTTTCTCTCTAAAAATCTTTCTTTCCCTCTCTAAGCTCTAAGAAAGTAGAGTAATAGCTTTACTCTGCCTCCGAGAGTTTTCCTCCCGGTTTTCGGTACCAGGTAGCTTACACATAGCCAGGTCAGGGCCCTGCTGCTTTGCCTGTGTACCTAGTTTGGTTTGGGGGGATTTCATCCTTATGGCCTGTGAAGGTCCCATTTTTATTCCTCTCAATCATCATCATCATCATCATCAACCTCTTTTAATAATAAAATAATAAGAAATAGCGGTTTCTTTTCCTTATTTTGAGTCCATTAATACCACCTGATTATGCTTTTAAAAACCAATAAATCAGGGTGCCATGCAGAAATCTTGGATTTCTCTAGTATTTTCTACAACTATATTATTCTTTATTAGCATATGTAAAATTCTTAAAAAATTCTTAACCTGTCTTCCCTTTCTTCTTCTTCTTCTTCCTTCTCTCCCTTTCCCTCATTTCCTCTCTCCTTTCCTCCTCTTCTTTCTTTTGTTTTCATTTTCTCTTTATTTCTTCCCCCCTTCCTTCTCCTATCTCTCCTGCCCCCATCCTCTAAAGAAAAGCTTGTCATTGTACTTCAGAAGACAGCAGGAAACAGTTTTATTTGGCTGCAGCCAGCACAGAGAAGGCCAGAAGTCGGGTCTTCTGGAGCTCGACCACTTCGGCACAGGGGAATCCTTAAGGTCCCAGGTTCCTCCCAGCTTTCCCTTTTGCTCCTGAGGACCAGTTTTGCACAAAGGCTAGCTTTCCTCTTGGTGACAGAATGGAAGTCTCAAGTTTTTTTTTTTTTTTTTAAGTTTGCTTTTCTTTTTTTTTTTTTTAAATATTTATTTATTTGCTTTAGTTGTACACAATGCGATGCATTTATGTTTACGTGGTGCTGAGGATCGAACCCCGGCCACGCCCGTGCTAGGCGAGCGCTCTACCACTGAGCCACAACCCCAGCCCCCGGGGAAGTCTCAAGTTTTAAGCATCATATCACAACACCTAAGTTGGTGTTGAAACGTGTGAGTCAGAAGGTTACAGGGAATGGCGGGGCCCATGGTGAACTGGGATGGCCCTGCCTAAGTCATTTAAATATGGAATGATTCTTCTATTGCTGCTGCAAAGGGTTTTGTTGTTGTTGGAGAAGGTCATGGAAACCACGCATGTCAGAGGTATTACTTTGTAACTATGTTGAAACATTGTTATTATTCCAATTTTCTAGAAGTCCAGTCTCAGCTTCAGGGAGGTTAGGTGACATGCCTTAGATCCAAATGTGGGTGCAGGATTCTTAGCCCCGCCTCCCTGTGCTGCTCCCGGCTGCAGCTGCAGGGCTGTGAGCCATGTCTGGTCTGCACAATCCCTAGCTTCCTAAGAGTTGGGGTGGGGTCTTCCCCACTGTGCTCTCCTGTCACTCAGCTCCTATGATCATGCTCTCCGCGGTTCCCCATTCAGTTGCAGAGTATGAAGCTGCACCCGGTGCCTTGGGCTACACGCTCAGGCTCCCACTGCTAGACTCATTTCTAATCCTCAGTGGTTCTCAAAGTGTGGTATGCAGAGCAGCAGCAGCACCTTGGACCTTGAAAGGAAAGTGAAATTTTAGACTCTCCCCTTCCAGACCTACTGAATCAGAAGATGCATGTGTTGCCCAGCATCTGGGTGAACAGGCCCCCAGGAGCTTCTGGGCCCTCTGAAGTTTGAGAACCACTGTCCTAAAGTCTCATTCATGCCTGGATCCTACCCTGGCTTCCTACCCCTAGATTCTGGTGAGCAGCTCCCCAGGTGATTCTAAATTGAGTTGAGACTCACTGATCAAAATAAATATGAAGGGAGATACTTGTCCTGTAAGTGAAGGATTCAATGGAAACCCAAGAGTGAGATATACAGTGACAGAAAGGGGGGGAGGGGGAAGGCTAACCTGAAAGATCACACTAAAAATAGAAGTATAAGAGAAGAGAGAGTATTTGGGTTAGAAACTATTGGAAATATCTCTCCCACAATTTAAATTAGGCTGGAAATCTCATAACCTCCTTTGGAAACAAGTGTAAGTCGTTGGCTTTAAAACTGGTGTGGGTTGGTATTATTGGAAAAATCCTCTTTACTGCTTCAAAACACACAGCTGTGTAAATAAAACACTCTCGCCATGTGATACACTCCCTGAACTGTCCATTCCCCGTGAGTTCAGATAGAGGCAGTAGGTACAATGACCTTGAGCTCTAACAGGGGCCTCTGGTCAAGGTCAAACAGGATGTGCCTCTGTGGAAGTCCTTGTAATGCGAGAGGGCTCTCTGGGTCCATTTTAACCAACGTAAAAACAGAATGTAAGCCGCTTTTTAAAAAAGAAAAGACGTGTTCACGGGTGGAGGCAGTTTTAACTAGAAGCAAGGAATAGCATAGGATGCATGTCACCCAGTGGTGCCACCAATTATCTTGAATTGGAAAGAGACATTCATTCACCAAACCCTGGCAAGTCAGGCCAGGATCAGAGGTCTCAGTTCAAATTGTGTCAGCCACACTCTGAGCTTTTTCTTAGGTGTCTAACTCAAAGTTCCAGGGAGACATTATTAGATATGGAAAATGACAAACCCCAAAAGTAGTGAGACCTGGGAAAAGGGGAGTGAGAAAGAAAGCCATGCATTAAGAGCATTGATCCTTTCCCAATACAGTTCTTTCCCAGTGATAAAACAAACCCTGAGGAGGAGGTATCCATCAAACCTGGAAGGGCAGTCTCTGGGAATGGACTGAAGCATTAACCCTTCTGCAAACAAATCCTTCCCAGGTACCAACCATCAGGTCCAGGACAATAAATTCCAAAAACTGACCACTGACCCTAGACTCCCTCCCATTAAACCCCATAAAACAAACCCTAAATCCCTAAGCACTAAACCTGACTCCCTCAAGGATTGACAAACAAACTCCAAATTCCTTGGTGCCCAAAGAAAATTGATATGCTCACTAGACCACCTCGCAGAATAGCCTATGTAAGCCCAGGCCCTTTCTTTTGTTGGGGGGCTCATTTTCCACTGGGAAAGTGGGTCCCACCACGCCATCACTTTGTCCCTGCATCCCTTGCTCCTGTGTGAAACTTTGTTCCTGAATAAAGTGCTGAGCTGATTTGTGAAGTTTGCGTTCATCTAGGTCTTTTTGCACTAACAGACATGATCTTACTAAAAAATGTAGGCATTTCTCTTTTATTTATGTGTATTTGCTTGGTACTGGGGATAGAACCCAGGGGTGCTTTACTACTGAGCCATATCCCCAGCCCTTTTCAAAATTTTTTATTTTGAGACAGGATCTCACTAAGTTGCTTGGGGCCTCGCTAAATTGCTGAGACTGGCCTCAAACTTGCGATCCACCTGCCTCAGCCTCCTGCGTCACTAGGATCTACAGGCATGCGCCACTGTGCCTGGTAATTTCTCTTTTAAAATGGAAAGCACAACCCTGTGTTTGTGTGGATACCATTTGTTAAAGAACAATTTAGTTTACATAAAGTCATAAAACAGCAACTAGAGGACTTACTGGCCTGGCAGAGGTACATTGATTGTACCTATCGTTTATTGTTTCTAAATCTCTGGGTTTTTCTTTCATAACTAATGAAAAAGAGCTCTGTCTTCATATTAAAACCTCAGGATAGTTTCTGGCAACAAAAATAAGGGCTCACTTGTTTGTCTTTCTTCCAAAATAATTTAATACAGATGCTAATTGTTTCTGGACCCAAACTGGATGACAGGCTTGGCTTTGACAATTAGGCCATGACAAAGCAAATTCAGCCACTGACTTCTTCTATCAGAGCTTGGGCTTGAGGGCAAGTCAGGTGCACTGGAATTCAGTGAGCACCAGGAACAGCTTCTGCTCGGGAGCTCTGGACAGCAGGCATGATTCTAGCCTCAGGATGAAATGCTAATCTTCATGAGCAGCACTAATAAGTGGGGGTTCTTCTACAGGCAGCCTTCTCTGTATTTGTTAACTCATCAGCTTTTCTTTCTTTCCTTCCTTCCTTCCTTCCTTTCTTTCTTTCTTTTTACCAGGGATTGAACTCAGGGGCACTCGACCACTGGGCCCTTTGTTGTATTTTATTAGAGACAGGGTCTCACTGAGTTGCTAAGTGCCTCGCCATTGCTGAGGCTGGCTTTGAACTTGCGATCCTCCTGCCTCAGTCTCCCAAGTGCTGGGGTTACAGGCGTGCGCCACAGCGCCCGGCCAACTCATCAGCTTTTCTAAAATGAATACAGCTGGCCTCATTCTTTATTTGGTTTATAGATGACGATGTTCCTCAGTTCACAGGGACAAACCAGTCACAGGAACCTGCGAAAACCCCACTCTTGGCCTACTGGAAATTCCTCCTGCATCCCTCAATCCTCTTCTACCACCTGACTGGAAGAGCAGGCCTCATAGGTTATGGGGTGTCATGCTGACACCAATTCTCCCTCAGCAGCGTTTCCACATGCTACCCCCGCTCTCGGGTCTTAAGGTGTTCAAGCTTAGCCTCGTGGTAACTGTTAGTTAGCTTCTCATCCCTGTTACCAAAATACCCCAAAAGGACAAAACTCACAGTTTTAGGGGTTTGGTGCTTGGTGCGCTGACTTTATTGCTCCTGGCCCAAGGTGAGGCAGAGCATCATGGCTGAAGTGGGTGGCAGAGGATCATGGCTCAGTTCATGGTGGCTAGGAAGCAGAGAGAGGGGAAGGGGCCACAGGAAGCTGGACCCTTTAGACCACGCCCCCAGTGACCCATCCTCTCAGCGATGCCCCGCCTGCCTGCAGCTACTACCCACTTAGTCTATCCAAACTAGGATGGACTGATCAGGTTACAGTTCTCATAATATGATTGTTTCACCCTTGAACATTCCTGCATTGACACGGGAGCTTTTGGGGAATACCTCATATCCAAACCATAACAAACTCTAGGAGGGGGTTCTGACATTGTGCACATTTAACAGTGAGGCCATTGGAAAGGAGGTTAGGCTATCTGCTTAAGGTCATGCCAGTAGTAAGTCATAGAGCCAGGATCTGACTCCAGACAGTTTAGTTCCAGCACTGGAATATTACTTCCCATGCTCTATAAATAGATCCTTTTCCTCATTCCATCTCCTTTTCTGCTTGGCCTCACCAGTTTATACCCAACCTGTGTGCATGGGGATTTTGATTTTCTTCATGCCACAGCTGGTATTATCTGGTTCCTTACTGTCCATCAATTTGATAGATGAACTGTGACAGCTGTCTGATGTTTTAGTTTGTATTTCTCTAATAACAATGAATATCTTTTTAAAAATTAGCCACATAGACGTCCTCCTATGAATTACCTATTCAGGCCTTTTAGCCCATTCTTGTATTAAATATATCTTCTTGACTTGTAAAAGTCAAGGGTCATCCATGTTGTAGCTATATGTCAGAATCGTCTTCTGTTTTAAGGCTAGATAATATTCCATTGCAAGTATAAACCACATTTGACTTATCCATTGTCTCTCTTTTTTTAAAAATTTTTTTTTAGATGTTGATGGACCTTTATTATATTCATTTATTTATATGTGGTGCTGAGAATCAAACCCAGGGTCTCACACATGCTAGACAAGCTCTCTACCACTGAGCCACAACCCCAGCTCCTCCATTGTCTTTTAGCGGACACTTGGGTTACTTCCACATTTGAATTACTGTAAATACGCTGCCATGAACTTGGGTATACAAATATTTCAAGACCTCATTTTCAATTCTTTTGGGTCCATATATCCACAAGTAGAACAACTGGATTAGATGGTAGCTCTATTTTTAATTTTTTTTGGGAAACTGCTGTACTGTTTTCCATAGCGGCTGCACTATTTTACACTCTCACCAACTGAGCAAAAGGGTTCCAAAAATTTTCCATATCCTCATTAACACTTGTTACTTATTGGTCTATCTAATGGGTGTGTAGTCTTGATTTGAATTCCTAAATGATTATCGATGTTGACTATTTAAAAAAGATATATCGCACGCCTGTAATGGGTGTGTAGTCTTGATTTAGCAATTCCTAAAAAATACAAAAAAAAAAGGGCTGATTATCGATGTTGACAATATTTAAAAAAAAAAAAGATATTTCTTGGCAATCTCCTATGGAGAAATATCCATTCATGCTTTTTTAAAAATTTCGGCAGTGCTGGTAACTGAACTCCTGGTGCATGATAGGAAAGAGGTCTACCACTGAGTTATACCCCCAGCTCTTTTGCCCATTGTTTAATTTGGTTGTTTTACATTTTTGAGTTTTAATTCTTTTTTATTCTGAATATTAATTGATCATATATCAGACATGTGATTTGCAAATAGTTTCCCCCCAGTTTGTGGGTTGCTTTCTTACTCTGTTGATATTGTCATTTATTTATTTATTTGAGATGGTGTCTCAATATTTCCCAGGCTGTCTTCAAACTTGCCATCCTCCTGCCTCAGCCCCCAGGTAGCTGGGATTATAAGTGTGCACCACCACGTCTGGCTCAATATTGCCTTTTGATGCTCATTTAAACATTTCCATGCAGCCCAGTAATTTTTTTTTCTTTTGTTGCCTGTGCCTTCAGTGTCATACCTAAGAAATCGTCACCAAATCCAACATTATGAAGCCCTTGCCCTAAGTTTTCTTAAGAGTCTTAGAGTTGTAGGTTTTACATTTAGTTCTTTAATTTTCGTGTAGGTTTTAGGAAAGGGTACAATTTTATTCTTTTTCACATGCATATCCAGTATCCCCAGCACCATCTGTTGAAAAGATTGCCGTTTTACCATTGAATGGTCTTGGGACCCTTGTCAAAAATCACTGAACCACCAATGTGAGGACTTAATTCTGGGCTCTTTTTATTATATTCCATTGGTTTATGTTTGTCTTGTGTCAATATCATACTGTTTGATTACTTTAGCTTAGTAGTAAGTATTGAAATTAGGAAGTGTGAAACCTTCAGCTTTGTTCTTTTTCTTCAAGATTATTTTGGTTCTTTGGGGTCTCTTGAGGTACCATGTGGATTTTAGAATGGGTTTTCTATTTCTGTAAAAAAAATTATGATTTTGATAGGTATTGCATTGAATCTAGAGATTGCTTTGGGGGAGTAATGACATCTAAACAATATTAAGTTTATTGCATGAAGGAGTTATATCAGTCCAAGTTAAAAGTGGACCCCAAATGGCTATGTTACATAAGCTGTGAGGCATTTCAACTCATGACAAAGGATGGAAGGGAAATACTACTCATTGCAAGGAAATCCTCATTTAAGCTTCACTGAGCTCTAAGCACTTCACCAGCACATGTTCTTGTGCTGGCCACCCTGTAGCTGAATGGCTTCTCCATTTTCTGGAGGCTCACAGTACCATTGTAGGCAAATTTCTTCTTAAATGCCTTCACTTGTTTCTTTTTATCATAATCATCAGCGACCCCTCGGGCAGTAGTAAGGGTCTTGCTGTTGTTTCTCTGTTGAATTCTAAATGGATATAATCCTCAGTGCCAACAGGAAGAAGGTCATCACCCTTACTTGCGTCAACAAAGGGGCCCAGAGCGGAGGTGCTGGATAGCAGACATAAGATACGTTTTCTTTTCCTGCTTGCAAAGGGCCCGGAGCAAGGCGGCTGTGGGAGAAGGTGGGAGGGAGGACAGAGCTCACATAGGGAAGCTGCTGAGTCTGAGAGGTGGCTGCTCAGTGACTGGGGCCCGGATAAATTTATTGATGTTTTTAAAATTTTTTTGAGCAATGTTTTATAGTTTTCATTGTATAAGTCTTTCTTCTAAGTTTTTTTTTTTTCTTTTTTTCTTTTTGATGTTTTGGTAAACGGAATTGTTTTTGTAATTTCCTTTTCAGATTGCTCATTGTATAAAAACATGACAAATACCCCTTGGTCATGATAAGTGACCAACATCCATACAGCATATGCCATGTGCTGCTGATGTTCCCATGGTGGTGCACCTGCGGAGACAGGAGGATTGCGAGTTGGAGGCCAGCCTCAGTAGTAACTTGGTCTTACCCTGTCTCAAAAAAATAAAGTGGGGGGTGGGGTAGGCGGGGCATGTATCTCAGTTGTAGAGCCTTTGCCTAGCATGCCTAGGAAGTGTGAGGCTCTGAGTTCAATCCCTGGTGCTGAATTTGGTTCGTCTTTGTTGAGGATTGTTACATCAACGTTAATAATAGGTACCAGCCTATAATTTTCTTGTAGTGTCTATCTCTGGCTTTGGTACGAGGGTAATACTGGCCTTATAGAATAAATTAGGATGGGTTCTTTCCAATTTTTTGGAAAGATTTCAGAACTGCTGGTGTTAATTAAAAAAAAAAAAAAAAAGTTTCATAGGATTTACCTGTGGAAGTCCAGGGCCTTTGTTGGGAGGCTTTTGGTTACTGACGCCATGTCCTTACTAGTTATAGAGGTCTATTCAGTTTTTCTAGTCCTTTGTGATTTTGTCTTGGCAGGTCCTGTATTTCTATGAATTTGTCCATTTCATCTAGACTGTCCAACTTGTTGGTGTACAATTTTGTTCATAGTACTCTCTAATCCTTTTAATTTCTGTGGAACAAGTAGTAATGTCCCCTCTTTCATATGAAATTTTAGTATTTTTTGAGTCTTTTTTTTTTTTTGTCTATCTAGCAAAGGTTTGTCAATTTTGTGATCTTTTTCATGCAACTTTTGATTTCACTGCTTTTTTTTCCCCACTTTTTAGTGGTACACTATAGTAATATACAGTGACAGGATTTGTTTTACATATTCATACATGCAACAATATTACAATATAATCACTCCCCTGATTTCACCGATTTTATTTTTTTTCCTGTTCTCCATTTTGCCTTTCTCTGCTGTAATCTTTATTTCTTCTGCTAGATTTGGGTTTAGTTTGTTCATTTTCTAGTTTAAGTTGTAGAGTTAGATTGTTGGTTGGAGATCTTTCTTGTTTTTTCATGTAAGCATTTACAGATATAAATTTCCCCTTTTGCACTCTTTTGCTGTTTTTTATTTGTCTCAAGTTTTGGTGTCTAATTTTTTTTGTTTTTCATTCTCAAGTTTTGGTGTAATTTTTGTTTTCTTTTCTTTTTTTAAATATAGATTATATATATGTATATACACACACACACATATTTAGTTTTCTATGTACCTTTATTTATTTTTATGTGGTGCTGAGAATCAAACTCAGTGCCTCACACATGCTAGGCAAGCGCTCTACCGCTGAGTCCGCAACCCCAACCCCAGTACTTTCTTTTTAAACCACTTTTTCCTTGCAGTACTGGGAATTGAACCCAGGACCTATATATGCGAGGTAAGCACTCTACCACTGAGCCTTTTTGTTGTTGTTTATTTTAGAGGTAGGTTCTCCCTAAATTGCCCAGGTTGTCTTTGGACTTGCAATCCTTCTGCCTCAGCCCACCAAGTAGCTGGGATTATAGGCATGCACCCTGGCACCTGGCTAGGCTTTATTTTCTAGTTACCTATGTAGTTTCTTTCTTTTTAATTGATTTGGTTGTTAGAATGTTAATTGACACAGATTGTCTATCTAGCAAAAGTTTGTCAATTTTGTTAACTGATTTATACATCTTGTGGTTGGAAAAGATACTTTGTATGATATCTTTCCAAATCTATCAAGACTTTGTGGGGCTGGGATTGTGGCTCAGCGGCAGAGTGCTCGCCTGGCACGTGCGCGGCCCGGGTTCGATCCTCAGCACCACGTACAAATAAACCCATTGTGCACAGCTAAAGCAAATAAATAAATATTTAAAAAAAAAAAAAAATAAAAGACTTTGTGGTCCAAGGTACATCCGATCTGTCCTAGAAATGTGCGCTATGTGCATGTGTTGTTAGGTAGTGTTCTATGTCTGTAACATCTAGATACTTTATTGTTATTTAAATTTTTCTATTTCATTAATTTCTGATTGTTCTACCAATTTTGAGTGAGGAATTTCAGTCTGCAACTATTTTTTTTTTTTTTTTTTTTTTTTTTTTGGTACCGGGGTTTGAACTCAGGGGTACTCGACCACTGGGCCACATCCCCAGCCCTTTTTTGTATTTTATTTGGAGACAGGGTCTCACTGAGTTGCTAAGTGCCTCACCATTGCTGAGGCTGGCTTTGAACTCGCGATCCTCCTGCCTCCACCTCCCAAAGTGCTGGGATTACAGGCGTGCGCCACCACGCCCGGCTAGTCTGCAACTATTTAATATTTAAAATTTTTCTTTTATATAGTTTGATGAATTGTTATTAGGTATATGTTTGTAATGGTTTTATCTTCTTGCTGTACTGAACCTTTTAATATATTTAATATATCCTTCTTTGTTTTGCCTTTTTTATATTAAATATTTTCTGACTGATATTAGTACAGGAACCCCAACTTTTTTGATTATTTGCATTCAATCTCTTTCCGTCCTTTCACTTTCAACAAATTTGTCTTTGGATCTGAAGTGTCTTTCAGATAGCACAGACAGTCATGCCTTTGGGCTGAGAATTGATGCCATTTACACTTAATTGCTTACAAGGAAGGGCAATCATGCCCCCCCCCCCCACGCCTTGACATTTTGCTATTTGTTTTCTGTATGCCTTATAGCTTTTTTTAAAAATTTATAATAGTAGTATTATTACAATTCATAATGCACATATATATCATCTTTTTACATACAACTGTTTGTATACAAAGTATATAAGTACCATTCAGGTCTTCAATCATGCATTTAGGATAATGATATCCATCTCATTCAACCACCATTCCCCCCCCCCTTGCTTCCTCCCTTCCCCTCCCTTTCTGTTGACCATTCTAGTGTTCCTCTAATCCTTAGTTTTTTTTATCCCTTATTTCTTATGTTGTTATTTTTGTAGCCAAATACTTAATTTCTTTTTTCTTTTGTGCATATCCTATAACTATTTTTTTTAATCCTGTTTAACTTCAATGCAATACTTGATTCCATTTTTCCCCCACCCCTTTTAGTTGTAAAAAAAAAAAAATACACCCTTATATACTATGTACCTTAATAAACCAATACTTCTTCAAATTTTTTTTTATAGTTGTAGGTGGACAGCATGCCTTTTTTTTTTTTTTTTTTTTTGGTGCTGAGGATCGAACCCAGTGCTTCACACATGCTAGGCAAGCACTCTGCCACTGAGCTACAGCTCCAGCCCCCAATAATTCTTTTAAATGCATTAGTTAAATAAGGCAGAAAAAAAAAATAGAGTTCTCACCCAAAGTTTTAGTAGTCTTGAAACTATTTTTAAAAATGTCTCAAATCTCATAGAAAACAAAAAGTAGAGATATGAACTATTGTTATAATAATACTGGCTTTTATAACTGCCTCTGGGTTTCCCTTTATTGAGATCTTCATCCATACATATGGCTCCCCTGAGTGCGTTCTTTCTGGGTCTAAAAGTGATGAACTCCCTCAGCTTTTGTTTATTTGGCATGCCTTAATCTTTCTATTTTTGAAGGTTAGTTTTGCAGGATATAGGATTCCTGGTTGATGGTTTTTTCTCTTAACATTTGAATGTAAGGACTCACTGACTTCTGATAAGAAATCTGGTGGTAATCTTATGAAGGATCCTGTGTAAGAGTCACTTTTGAGACTGTCACCCGGGGGTTTATAATGTGTCATAATGTGTCTCAGTGTGGGTCTGAGTTCATCTTACTTGGGAGTCATTGGGTTTCTTGGATGTTTATCTTCATGTCTTTCCTAAGATCTGGGGAAGTTTTCAATTTCTTGAAATACTCTGTGGCCCCCGCCTCCTCCTCTGGAGATGGGGCTCATGTTTGATGGTACCCTTTCATTCTTTCCTTTTTTTTTTTTTTTTTTTTTGGTAGTGTCCCTTAGGCTCTGTTTACTTTTTTTTCATTCTTTCCTTTTTCTTTACCTGACTCAACAATTTCCATTATTCTTCTTTGATCACTGAATCTTCTGCTTGCTCAAATTTACTTTTGAATCCCTATAGTGAATTTAAAAAAATTTCATTGTATATTTCAGCTCCAGAATTTAGGCTTTGACATTTTCGTTTCATTTATATATTGTTTTCTTGATTTTATTCACATATTTAATTCTTTGTGCATCTTTAAGACAGTTATTTCAGTGTATTTGCTAGCAGGTCTTTTTCACTGTTACTGTTATTTTTTCCTTTGAATGTGCCATATTTTCTTTGTATTCCTTTTGATTTCATTGTTGGAAACTGGATGTTTGAATCTAACAATGGGCAGTGGTTACTGTGCTCCGAGCTAAAATTGATCAAAACTGCCTTTACTGTTCAGGCATTTCCCCTGGAAAGTGTAAACTTTCGATAAACTCCAGAATTCCAAACAGTTTCAATAGTCCGCCCTTACCAATGATGATGTGTTCCAAGATGCTCAGTGGATGCCTGAAAACTTGTATCAACTTTTCTCCCCATACACATACAAAAATATAAAGCCTTTTCCATTTTAACTAAGCATTTATCGAGGACTGAGGCCCTAAAACTTTATATAGTTTTTTTGGGGGGGGGGGTGGGTGGCACGTACTGGGTATTGAACTCAGGGGCACTCAACCACTGAGCCACATCCCCAGCCCTATTCTGTATTTTTATATAGAGACAGGGTCTCACTGAGTTGCTTAGGGCCTCTCCATTGCTGAGACAGGCTTTGAACTTGTGATCCTCCTGTCTTAGCCTCCTGAGCGGCTGGGATTACAGGCGTGTGCCACCAGGTTTGTAGCAAAGCTAGCACAACTTATTTTCCTTCTTCAGATTTGTTCTTACTGTAGATGTTACCAATCTCAGCATTTTTTTTCCTTTCCATAAACTTTCATCTTTTCACCTAAAAGCACTTTATGGATTGTCATACCTGAATTGCCAGCATCATTGCTCTCATGTTTGGTGTTACTATTAAGTAAAATAAGGGTTATTTGGACACAGGCACTGATATCATGACAGTTGGTCTGATAAGCAAGACAGCTCTTAAATGACCAACAGGCAGGTAGAATATACAGCATGGATACACTGGACAAAGGATGATTCTCATCCTGGTGGAATGGAGGAGGATGGTGCAAGATTTATTATGCTACTCAGAAAAGCATGTAATTTAAAAACGTATGTGTTATTTTGGAATTTTCCACATAATATATGTTCAGACTGTGGTTGAATACAAGTAATTGTGTAAAATGAAACTGTAAGTGGGTGGGGGGGACCACTGTATTAACAGCTCTGCCAGTGTAACTGTGGTCTGGGCTGGGCAACAAATTTCTGGTGCTTCCTACTCCATTTCTTCCCAGAATCCTTTTCCATATGGTTTAATTTTGATATTATGCTTTAACTCGGGGAAGTAAAACACAATCACCCCAGAATGTATACCATTTAGGTGAACAGGTTAAAAGCGCACAGAATAGAAAACAAGGAAGAAAGGATAGTAGTAGATAGGGAAAGTGAGAAAAACTGAGTATAAAACAAATTAAGGTGTAAAAATGGAGCCACCTTCAGTTTCTAGTGTAAGTCAAAATGAGAACAGAAATTTTCACCACCATCAGAAAAAATGTTTTGCTTTCTCAAATTTGGAGGCCCTACATTTATTGTAATCAAACTTTTATAATAGTAATTGCTCCTGAAATAAATTATAAGTGATTTGTGACTTATTTGAATCTTTTAAGGAAAACATTGGGATGAACCACATGAAATTGCTATTTTACAGGTCAGAAGTGGTTAAATACTGACAATTTCAAATGGCTCATCTAAGAGATGCTTTGGCCAAAGGACTCTGACATCTGGAGCTACTTGTCTGTTACAGGGAAGTCGGAAATGCCGGCTAGCTTATTCAGCACTCAGATGCTCTTTGACTCTTTGCGTAACCTGTTTTATTCAAGTATGCCTTTTCAAGATGCAGATGTTTTATGATGTTATAAGTAACTCCATAAAATAAAAAACAAAAACCAAAGTACCATGAGTTTATTTAGAGAAAGGACTATTGTTTTCATGCTGTTAGTTGTAACAGTAGTAGAGTATATATATGTGAGGTCTTAGGCTGGACAGAAGTTTGAAAGAGGTGGAAAATCCAAAGTCTTCAGACTGAAAGAAATTAGGCTAAGGATTATAAGAATTGAGTCAAGAGATATTAAATATAGAGAGGGAAATCTGGCAAGTGGATATGCAACTTTCACTCTAGCTTTTTGTACAGCTTGGACTTTTGTAGTAACAAAAGCAAATAGCTTCTGGTTTAATTAAAGCCCATATTAGTTTATAAGTGATCTGATCTGACATACTCAAAAGAATATTTTGTCCTTCTGCTATAATCCTTCCAGACCTGCAAGAACCACACAGAGGAAGATGGACATTTCTGCAGATCTGTGCTCATTTAGAGTGTTAAGACACTTTAGGTTGAAACACTTAGCTTCTAACACAACCAGAACTTCAAGAGTAACACATTATGGCTCAGGCCATGAATACATCCACATGCTATTATCTCTTTCTAGATATAGTATGCTAAACTTCTTCAAAAGAGGTTAACTTCCAGGGAAGAGTTCAAAGTTCAAACAGAAGCTGAACTCTTTCCTACAACCAAGAATATGTTGAATTTATGAGATTTAATGATTCACATGCTGACGTTTTGGAACAGGTGATTCTTGGGGGTGGGGTTGTCCTACGCACCTTAGGACATTTAACAGCACTCCTTGACTCTGCCTACTAGTTGCCAGTAGAACCCTCTCCCAACTGTGATAACCAGAAGTCCACAGACACTGACAAATATCTCCTGGGAGTCAAAAATCACTTCCAATTGAGAAACGAGATAATATGTGCCCTTAAAATGGGGAAAGACCCTTAGTAAATGGAGACCTCTAAAAACATCACGACTTAGGTTGTTTGCTTCTTCAGTTAAAGATAAAAGCATACATTGAAAATATTCTGCTTAATAGACATATTATTAACTAAAATGTCACCCACCTGAAAAATTTACACAATGTGCCTGCTAGTAATAAGTGGCAAGACTCATCGAAGAGCAACTTTCTGACTTCCAAAGTATAAGACAGCTGCCATGGGACTTGATCTCCAAGGAAGTTTGTAAGCATTTTCCAAATCAGTAAAATCTAATAGCTTACTTGCCTAGGATCAAAATTACATATACACACATACACGTGTGTGTGTATATATATGTTTTATATTTTTTTTTTTTTTATTTTGTACTGGGGATTGAACTCAGGGGCACTTGACCACTGGGCAACATCCCCAGCCCTTTGTATTTTATTAGAGACAGGATCTCACTGAGTTGCTAAGTGCCTTGCCATTGCTGAGGCTGGCTTTGAACTCATGATCTTTGAACTCACTTTTAACTCGGCCTCCCAAGTGCTGGGATTACAGGAGCACCCGGCAATATGTATTTATATTTTATGCATAAAATATAAATAAATAAGAGACTCAGAACCTGGATGCTTGCTGTCTCTTTGTCTTCCTGAGGATCCCCAC
The DNA here is from genome assembly GCA_025594165.1 of Tamias sibiricus. Lineage (NCBI taxonomy): Eukaryota > Metazoa > Chordata > Mammalia > Rodentia > Sciuridae > Tamias > Tamias sibiricus. Next base: position 13,421,776 of record CM046669.1, on the reverse strand, counting down.
ACTCGGTGTGTGTGTGGGGGAAATTCTACACTGCTGTTCTTTTTTTTTTTTTTCTTCAAATTTATTTTTTATTCTAAGTTGTTAGAAATGACAGCAGAATGTATTACATCAATCTTTTAAAAAAATATATCTACTTTTTTACGTGGTGCTGAGGATCGAACCCAGTGCCTCATCAGTGCGAGGCAAGTGCTCTACCACTGAGCCACAACTCTAGCTACTTAAATAAATCTTTACCTGTGCTTTGCTTAATGACTTGTGTTGCAGTTCTCTCTGGGACAAATGTCAGGATGATGGTTGGTTCCAAATTGAGGTTACCCCCTTATGACTTCCTTGGACCCCTCTGATGACAGAACCAGCAGCATAGGGCAAGAAATTTAATTACATGTTGATACCTTAGATTTTGCAATATTCAGTGGCCCAGTATTTTATTTAGCATTGACACTGGATACACTAATAAGTCATCCAGTGGTGGCCGAGAGTAAATGGATGCTTGTTTTCTGCCTAAGACTATAAACATGAATTACAAGAAAAAGTAGAGATTTAGGTTGAAGGTTTGTCTAAAAATAAAATAGAAAAAAAATTATACTTGTGCTACATTATAACAAAATAAGCTCAGGGTTCATACTGGGGCTGTGCTATATTCTGTGGTTTTCTGAAAGATTAGGTGTTAAATTCTTCTTTGATATGCTATCACTGCGTCTAACCCAACATTGTTCTGGAGTCCTAGCAAAAACGAAGACAAGAAAGAGAGACAACTGTCCTTATTTGCAGTCATTATAATTTCAACAAAATCTACGGACAAACTGTTAGAGCTAGATGAGGAATTTCAAAAAGGTTCTGAACATAAGCATCGAATGTCAAAATCAATCTCATTCCTATATATAATAAAATTAATGAGGAAATATTAAAAAAAAGTCATAGTTAAAAGGAATTTCCTAGATATACACTTAAAAAATTGAGACCACTAGGGGAAAAAATTATAAAATGTTATTAAGGACATTAAAAGTCCTGGAAAATGGAAACAACCCATGTTTATAGATTAAAAAAAAAAGAAACTTTTCAAAACAGGATAATTCTCAAAATTAATCTAAAAATCAAAGCAATGCCAACAAAAATGTTTTCACTAACCATGACAAGCTGATCCTAGAATTCACAGGAACAGCTAAGGCAACTCTGAAGAACATAGTTACTTCACCACTTAGATAGCTAGAGTAATGAAGATGGTATGGTATTGGATCAGTGACAACTACTAAAGGAGTAAAGGGGGCCCAGAAACATATGCGTAAATGTTCAACTGATATATGCAAAGGTGGCAGGCAGTGTGTGAGGTAAAGACAGGCTCACATCTCTGGAGAACTGCCACTTTTTGGTTCCTATAAAGAAATAGAATTTTCAAAGGCCACTAAAGAGGTGAAACAATTGTGGAAAGCTGAGTTATGGTTCCACTGAGGCTGAGCTCACATGGAATTCAAAGATCGGGTGTGACCAACAGGCCAGCCGATGATGATGACGACGTATAGGAGACTCAACACAGGGAGTTCTGCACTTCTGACTGAAAGCGCCAATCGCTGGACAATGGATTCTGTTTTCAGAAACAGTAAAATGAAACAATGTGTTGTAGAATTTATGGAACAATCAGCAAAGAGGCCTTTTTGTGGGCTGCTCATATGACATATTCACAGTGGGGAGACAGTTGGAAATACTACACACACTTGCCTTCTAATCCCCAAGACCCCCTTGGTCTACATGACAGGGCGTACCCTCATTCTGGGCTGGGGAAGAGCAACTGAAGTCCGCGCAGAATCTGCCTTGGACCAACAATCCTGGAGGTTACTTTTGAAAAGGGGAAAAAAAAAAAAAATCAATTTAAAATTGATTTGGATCAATGATAAAATATAATAGTTAATGATAAAACTGCAATATGATAACAAAACATCCTTACACAGTCTATAATTTTAAGTGATTTATTTCAATAGAAATATTTCAGAAAATTGTTCTTAAATTCATTTTAAATTAGCTTATGCAAACACACTGAAGATCACACACTCACATTTGTATATTAAAAAGAAACAAAAAGAGAGAGGAACCAAGTTGCACATCACTCAAGGAGGTCACAATGCAACTGAGTGCTTCATTAGAGTACCTCAAGTTAACTGGGATAAAGAAGAAAAATAAATGGCTTGTGTTTTCCAGAATATTATCATCACTGGGTACTTATCCCCACAGATGTTTGATCTCCTTTAGATTACGCTGGGAACCAGATCCCCACAATGAATGCCAATAATAAAGGTGAAAAAACATTGAGAGTTTGGTGACTTATTATCAGCTATTTTATAATCATACCTACTAAATCAATAATTATTGGACTACATTTGGGAGTAGTTCTAATGGGGGAGGGTATCTTCAAAGGAGGCAATACTATTTGTTACCTGGCATCTAAAGCACAGATAATATTTATGAAGTTTTCTTCATTTCTATTAAGAAAAAAAAAAGTTGCATCCCAAAGCACTCTACATATTCTTTTAACCCCATCATTACTTTGCAGTCCAAATGGCTAGAATCAAAATTTAAATTCTGCTAATAACCCCTAGGACCAGTTACCCTTTCATTTGGGTTTAAATACTATGTATGTCTACTTTGCTACTCTAGAACATACTAGCCCTTTAAAAAGTATGAAAATAGCATCCTGACACAGATAAACAACAGTGCTCCAGGTCTTCCAATCATCTCAGAGAAGCAAAAGTATTTCTGAGATTTGCATTCACCGAGAAAGCTATTTTAGTCTCTAAATGTCTATACACTGGAGTCCTTTTTACTGTGCTGCATAAATATTTTCAGGTAAACAATACCTGGCAGGTTAAGTGACTGCTTGTTCATTCTGAGTCTTATTTAAATGTAAGGATGGACCAACTTAAATCTCATTTCTGGCCAAAGGAACTGTGCTTACAAGACTCTAGTAGCTTTAATAAAACCCAAATTAATCTTTCTGGATATTTATTGTTTTAGGGATTTCCAAGAGGGGCTGATCATTATTAACTCTATGCTCAGACAAGAGAATAAAAATGAACCCAGCTGGATGGATGTTCCTTCAAAGGTGATTTTTTAGGAGTGCTTATCAAAACATTGATTTGAGTGGATTTATTTTAATCTCCTACCTGGAAAGGAGAGAAGGAGGGAAGAAGTTGTATAAAAAGACTCAAAACCCAAGGAGGACTGCAACAAGCACCTGGAGGATCTGCACAGACATCCTTAGACTTGCTGTAAGATTAAGATGGTGGAGAGCACGCTCCTGAACTAAGAGGGCAAATTGTACTCAATGCCCTAAGAATGGTCTTCAAATTGATAAGGCACTGACCAAATTTTCACCACACTACAACTTGAGATACAGGTATAATGAAATTGCTTTCGATAAGCTTAAAAGTTTTATGCACAAATCTCTTTCATTAGAATCCTCTAAACAGAAAAAAAAAAGTCACTTTAGACACAAGCCATTTTTTAGAAGAACAAAATCAAAAGGTACTTAAATCAGTTTGAAAAGGTCCACATGGAAAGTCATTTATCATCAGTATGATTTAGCAGCAATTTTTGTTATCTCAAAGGCTGTAAAATCATAAATTTAGTAATTTTGAAATAAATAATATAAAAGGGAGAGAAAAACAAAAGCAAACCCTAAAAGGTCACTGAAGGAAGTCAGACAAACCTCACCGCTTCCTCACACAACAGCAGCACTCCTGCTCCACCAGCACAGTGGGGAAATAACCTTCATTTTCAAAAAGGGATCCAATTATTTCAAAGGCCTTTGAGATAGAGGGTTTCTTTTTATTAAAGATTATCTTCTGTTAAGTAACACTGGCACCCTGTGTTTGCGGAAGAAAATAATATGGTGGTTTAAAACCTGGTTGTAAAATAATGTGCCTCAAAAAACAAGGAAATCAACAGTTGATATGTTCTTCTAAAAAGCCAATGGATTAAATCTATTACTAGTATTGATTTCCTAATATGATGTCCTATAGATTTGTTTTCAGTAATAAATGTATACAGCTGTACAGATTTAACCTTAGGGATAAAAGACAGATGCTAAACATTTGGCCAAGTAAATTCTAATGATTTCAAGAGATTGACAGGCTGCTAATCTTAGAAGGCCCCAGTTTCAACTAACAGATCTACTAGAGACTACTCTTTTTTACTTTCTATAGTAACAGGTCTTTTTGAGCTCCTTTATAAATCTCCTAGAATAGGAAAAAAGCTGTTTTAAAAAACTTTACAGCTATAAACACTGTGAGTTGATATACAGAAATACCCAATACCAACACATCCCGTAATGAGGCAGTGCAGTAATTATATGGCATTTTTCACACAGAAAAATATCTGCCATTGAAGCACATGCCTAGGGAGGAAAAAACCATTCAAACTCAAATTGTTTGGATCCCTTTTTGTAATGCTTACACAAATAATATTTACACAGTGAAGAAAACAGAATAGGAAGGTGTGTTTGATCATTTGTCTTTCAATTCTTACAGTTTTAGAAATTATAGTAAAAATAATACTCTGAAAAATAAGCAGAGCCTGAACACAGAAGGGGCATGAAACCAAAAACAGTGCCCAGAAGACCATTATGTAATGATTTTTATAGTTATATTTTAAAAACTTACATGTTACTTACATATGGAAAATAAGCTTCCACGTTCAAATAAGTTGTTACATGAGATGTGCCTCAAATTGCATTTTGGCTAGTACTGTACACTACTACCCCATGCCACCAATATGCAATCACTATGCTTATGCATCAGCTTAAATTTAAATTTAGGTTTCTTGCCTAGGGTAGAAAATGAGTTTAATGCCGATGAAAATTTTGAGGTTTTTGGGTCACTAATTTACAATCAAGGGCAGGTTTGATAAGATTTATCTTCCCACTAACAAACTACCTAAATATTCAATATAGTTTGGTGACTTCTATTTTCTTTGCTTGAATTATAACCAGATAAGATTTTGTAAATGATAGATCAAAAACTCACCTACACTACTGTAATTCATTTCCCACTGATTTCAATTTACTTCAAATGCTAAAAATAATCCTAAAAAGAAATGAGTAATCTTTTGAATAGACAAATCTGAAGATAGAAAAATAATAACAATTTCTACTGCACTGTTAGGTTAAATTTCAAAACTCTATCTATGGACTGTTACCCAAATGTGAACACTATTCTTACTCCATACAAGCACTCATTAATGTTTAGAGCTCTAAATATCAAACACATCTTTCAACTTAGCTGGCTTTCTTTGGCAAAACTGTTTGATGTCAGGCTCTGACTTCCAGTTGCATATCTCCCAGATATGGTTAACCTACAACATATCTACCTTAGCTTATTAATGACAGACAAAATAATTATTAAAAAAAATTCACAATATTTTTAAAGCACATACACTACTAAAAATGTTATTCTGAAGAGAAACAAAGTAAGGAATTTTTAAAAAATGCAAAACAGAAGTAAGATGTGCAAGGTCTACATAGTAATACTGCTGGCTATGCAGGTGTTTCTTTCTATGCACCCAACATGGGTTAAGCTTAGATCGTTAACTGAAAAATCATTCAGCACAGGCAACATTCTGCCCTCTCCATCCTATGTCACTACAACCCAGAAATAATGTATTTCTAACCATTATATGAGAAACCTACCTGAACTGTTAACATCTTTTCCAAATACAAAATAAAATTTAAAAAACTTAACACTCAGAAAAAGTTCCTTTACTTTCCTTCGGATACATTTTAAGCTAATTATTCATATATACATTATTTTTTGTTTGTTTTTATGGACTTGAGGGTGAAACTTACAATAAAATTTACACAACTCTTTAAGAAAATAAATGTGAGAAATTTTATATGAGGCCCAAAGTAATAAGTCTATTAGGAGGTATCAGTCAAAAAACATTTCTTACTCTGGACCACTGCTAAAATTTATGATGCCTCCTGAGTTTGTAACATCCGACAGTTTTGTTCAAGTGCAATTTTTTTTGTTAAAATTCTAAGGTATCACACCTTTTAACTTCTAAGTATGACATTTATTTTAGAAAGTGAATGCATTGTTGCATAGAAGAGCTCTCTCAAAACTGCTTGGTTAACTACTGACAATATGGGTTCATGTTAAGGACTTATTAAGTTTTTGGAAAAATGTTTGGGTATGTTTGTGGTAAGTCATAAAAGGATGAAGGGTTTGATACTTAAAATTCCTAGAGCCTCAAACTTTTGTCTTTATCCCTCTTAAAATTACTGTCTTATCATAAAACACATACATATTTATGAGGACTTTTTAAAACAAATATGATCTTGAATATTATATTAAACAAAAACAAAATAAACAATAAAAAAATAACTCTGGCATTATGCACATTGAACACTGTAAAAGAAAATATCCTGGCAAAATATTATCACCCTTGATGACTCCCTGTGACTGGGAGAGGGATAATCCAATTAACTTGAAAAAAAAAATTTAGTCATTGTAAAATCTTCTCAGGAAAGTTTGAGATTACAGTTCTCTACTAAACAGATCTATAGTTTAACAATGAATTCATACAGAAAGCTAAACCTGAAACCCAGTTAGAAATAACCATGTTTTCTAGAATCTATTTTAAAAAAACTAGTATATGAACACTCGGCCTTTGTGCCTCCTGCAGGAAATATTGTTCCCCACATAGTACTCAATTCAGAAGTTTAGTGTTTTAAAAGATCTCCCCTCAACCAAAACAAACCCTTCCTCCCTCAACCCAAACAAACCCCAACAACTTACATTATCAAGATTTCTAATCCTACATTCTTTCTGTGAGAGAAAACCAGTGAGGATATGGACTACTGGAGGCAGAACAAACCTTGCAGGTGGGCTGCTGGTAAAATCCCGGCTAAATTAAAGTATCTGCTCACCACAGTTCAAAACCAGCTCCTGATACAATCCATAAGAAATATGTTTTTCCTTTTCAAAGTGTATCTAAAAAAAGGTGATTCCCCCCTCCAAAATTAGTACAAAGTTAAAAGAAATGGAAATTAGCTATGATCTATCCCAAGCACAGCACCGCCAGAAGATTCACACACACTATTTGGTGTTTCATGTTGGTTTTCCTTTCATTCTTTTAAGGCAGTGGTTTCCACAGGTCAGTTCAGAGATAAAGCATGGTTCGTGGCAGTTTGTTTTGCGACTCCAATTTGTTCTCTGGGAATATCTCACTTTATTCCCTGAAATGAGTGCTTTTTGGTTCAGCATTCCAAAGGCTGGGATGGAGCCCGTGGGCCCTTCCTGGCACAGGATGGTTTGCCGCTGGCATCTTCCGTCAGGTCCCTGCTCTCACCCAGGAGCAGAGCTTCACCTCTTCCTCTTCAGGCTTTCACTCAAAAGTCATCAAGTTTGTAGGAACCTGAAAAATATAAGCATCACAAACTAATTCTTTTTAAAAAAATATTTATTTATTCATTTTTAGTTGTATACACAATGCCTTTATTTTTACATGGTGCTGAGGATTGAACCTGGGCCGCACATGTACTAGGCGAGCGATCTACTGCTGAGCCACAACCCCAGCCCCACAAACTTTTTTTTTTTTTTTTAATATTTATTTATTTGTTTTAGTTGTACACAATGCCTTTATTTTTACATGGTGCTGAGGATCAAACCCGGGCCGTGCATGTGCTAGGCGAGTACTCTACCGCTGAGCCACAACTCCAGCCCCCACAAACTAATTCTTTTTTTTTTTTTTTTTTTTTTTGGTACCGGGGATTGAACTCAGGGGCACTCAACCATTGGGCCACATCCCCAGCCCTTTTTTGTATTTTATTAGAGACAGGGTCTCACTGAGTTGCTAAGTGCCTCACCATTGCTGAGGCTGTCTTTGAACTCGCGATCCTCCTGCCTCAGCCTCCCAAGTGCTGGGATTACAGGCGTGTGCCACTGCGCCCGGCTGCAAACTAATTCTTTAAAAGCTGTTTTTCAAATTAGTATTTCTTATCTTTCATTGTCTTTTAGGCAAGCCCAAATCTTTCTGACTTACATATCTTTTAAAGGAATGTGCTAGAAGGCACTTCAATATTTTATGAATAATGAATGTAATACGTTATAACAGTTTAGAGAGAAAAATCACTGAATTGATTTGCTCTTTCAAATAAATTGATATCTGGACAGGAGGAAAGGGTAGAGAGAGTATCTTTCTTGCTTAACATGGGGGCTTCACACAAATGTATACTGAATGAACTTAACTATGGTCCTTATAAGGGTGAAATTCTAGACAGGCAGGCTTGATATAATTTTCATTATATGTCACAATGAATTCCTACATGCACATCTTAAAGACCAGCACAGATGCTTTTATAACAATTATTAGGAACATTTTTGTGAAATCATTATGAACTTCTTTGTGGAAAGAATAAAATTCATTATATAATTCTGATCTAATACTTTATGACTCTGAAAGATCAATAGGTTTTATAATAATTTACTGCTTACAGATTGTACTGTATTTGAGTTCTTCTAAGTCTGAAATTCAATAATTCTCTGAAATGCTTTTCATTTTTAAAAAATTAGGTGATGAATCTTGCAGCTAAAGGACTAATAAGGTGTTTAAAAAAAAAAAAAAAAACAAACCCAAAACAAAAAACGAACAACAACAACAAAAAAAAAAAACCCACTCAATTCTGAAAACCGTTTCCACATTCCCCTGGCTCTCTGCACACCAGTGGTCTCCTTCCTATCCTTTAAACACAAGCTCAACAGTTCTCACAAGTCATCTGTCTTTCTTTCTAAAAGCTCTTATACTCAAAACCCTGTGTTTCTTAGATGTGCCAGCTTCTGAATGAGACTTCTATTGGGCTATATAATCACAACTGAATTATAAATCAAATATAATGCAATCCGCATGTGCTTAAAGTGTAAATTCCCAGGTTTGGTTTTAAGAAATCCATAGTAAAGATCTCATTTCTTCCTAAATTATCTGTCATTTTAGGTATTTTGCATTTAAATCAGTCTTCTAAAAATTTTCAAATTTCACAGGTTCTTTTTATAAATTTGCTATCACCCTGATTCTTACAAATGTAAAGCAAAGAAACAACAACAAAACAACAAGCCTACTTATGCACATTTGGCTGACTTTGTTAGCAGGAAGGTCTACCAAAGCGTAGTGAAACTGTGCCTCCATGCTGGTGTGTACATACTGTCTACCCAGCCCTCTTTAATATTTTTATTAGAGACAGGGTCTCAATGAGTTAATTGCTTAGGGACTCGCTAAGTTGCTGAGGCTGGCTTTGAGCTCATGATCCTCCTGCCTCAGCCTCCCAAGCTGCTGGGACGCCAGGCGTGTGTTAACACGCTTGGCTCCTAAGCTACATTTAAAGAAAATATGTAGCATGAAAGTGAATCCTGAAAGGCTTTCGTCTTGGGCAAAAAATCTGTTTCATTCTGTCCCGGATACTAATGTGATAGGCAAGAAAATAACTTTTGTAGTTCATGTACTTTGTGGAGGTTACTAAAAATGTTATCAAACACAATTAGTCTTTCACATATAAGTGAAATAAATACTCCAACAATACTCAAAAAGAATGAACTTAAAGAGTTCAAGTTGCAGGTTTACCACTTTTTACTTGTTTGATCTACTTAATGATTCAGTATCTCTGAGCCTCAGTTTCTTATCAAAAAAGAGATAATAAGCCGGGCATGGTGGTGCACGCCTGTAATCCCAGCACTTGGGAGGCTGAGGCAGGAGGATCGCGAGTTCAAAGCCAGCCTCAGCAATGGCAAGGCACTTAGCAACTCAGTGAGACCCTGTCTCTAATAAAATACAAAAAAGGGCTGGAAATGTGGCCCAGTGGTCAAGTGCCCGAGTTCAATCCCTGGCACCAAAAAAAAAAAAAAAAAAAAAAAAGAGAGAGATAATAACTTGAATCCTAATATCACAAGGTAAAAAATACTTTTATAGGCTTTCTTTTTTTTTTTCTTTAATATTTATTTGCTTTAGTTGTACACCATGTGTTTATTTTTACGTGGTGCCGGGGATGGAACCTGGGCCACGCACGTGCTAGGCGAGCGCTATACTGCTAAGCCACAACCCCAGCCCTATAGGCTTTCTTAACTTACAGAGTATATTATTCAAAATTAGCTACTGATAACATTTACTGTATGCTTTTGCATTATCAATACCCTAAGTCAATGACTTTTAAATATACTCAACTGGAATCTAGTTCTATGAAATGTTTAAAGAAATTTTTGTCATTACATTTACTTCTTATCTACCAATTTGTGATTCAAATCTAGGATGGGAAAAAACAGTATGATAGATTCCCTCTTCTCCTCTGTAGCTGAAAGCCTTTCCATTATACCATCTTTGTTTCAGTAAAACAAAAATATACATTAAGATGAAAAGGGATTTTGGTTTCACTGCAACCACAGGAAACCACCTCAAGTGGCAATCAATCAAAGGTGAATAGGAGCAGTTTTTATTAATTGAGAGGCCATCCAGCTCTTGCCCTTCCTAGAGCTGTCCTCTTGCTAGGCTGCACCAACGCTGGCTCCCTTCTCTATTTTGAACACTCTAAGCTGGTTCCAGCTTCAGGGTCTTTGCATGCTGTTCCCTCTCCCAAATCCTCACATGGATGGTTCCTTCTTGTCATTCATGTCACTATCATCACCTTGGGGGAAGGTCTCACCTATTTAGCTTTGGGTATCTAGAGCTGTCTCTACTCTCTATTTCACACAATCCTATTACATAGTTCTTATGAATTAAAATTTTGCTTTTATTTTTTATATATATTTATTTTTTTTAGTTTTAGGTGGACACTAAATCTTTTTTTTAAAAATATTTATTTATTTGCTTTTAGTTGTACATAATGCATTTATTTGTATGTGGTGCTGAGGATCGAACCCGGGTCGCACACGTACTAGACGAGTGCTCCACCGCTGAGCCACAATCCCAGCCCCTGACACTAAATCTTTATTTTGTTTTTATGTGGTGCTGAGGATTGAACCCAGTGCCTCATGCATGCTAGGCGAGCACTCTACCACTGAGCCACTACCCAAGCTCCTGGAATTTTGCTTTTTGTTTACTTGCTTATTATCTAGCTCCTCACTGAAGTGTGAACTTCACATTTTGTTGACTGTTACCAACAAGAATAAAAACACCACCATTTTCCCAGTTCATTAAGAAAACAAATCTACTTCTTTTTGGTACATTATTTATTTAGGCACTGGGAACTGAACCCAGGGGTACTTAACCTCCAATCCGTATCCCAGCCCTTTATATACTTTGAGACAGGGTCTTGCTAAGTTGCTGAGGCTGACCTTGATCCTCCAGCTTCAGCCACCCAAGCAGCTGGGATTACAGGTGTGCACCACCATGCCCGACTGGATCTCTTTTTAATATATTCCCAAGTTATGGACGTTTTTGATAATTAAGAGAAAAGCTCACCTGTTGTTTGTTACTTTGGCAGGCTGCACTCAAATGCTTAAACCACAGCATTGCATTCATTCTACTGCCAGCTTGAAACTTGTATGAATTCCCTAAAATTACCAAAACAAGTGGAAAGTAATAAGGATTTTAAAACACAGTAATTCTGCCATATATTAAAGAGTGAACTAAACATCACTAGAGTTCTCAGTTTCAGGATTCTAATTTAACACCTAGTCTTCTACTATAAATAAAAAGAATAGTTCTTTATGTAACACATCCAAATGCTATCTTATATTCAGAAATATAAGAAACAGCTTATAAATTGGAAGATGTAATTATGGCTCCTTAAATGATCTTTAAAATAGCAGGTACATAAAGATCGCTTCTCCAGGTTTGTCTCTGGATAGATTATCTAAATATTGGATGTTAATAAGTTTTTACAGCCAAAAGGCTTCAACCTGTGTTGTTTTAAAATATGAACATTAGCTATTTAACATGATTAAGGATTAATCAGGTGGCATCAACATGGGCTCAGCTTTTAAACTTGAATCAACGAGTCATTTGTCAGGATCACTGTAGAACTGGAGAGTTCTCCCAAGGGCTCACTGGAAATGTCCAAGACGTCTTTTTTCTCTTTTATGAAACTGGAATCATTGTGTGGTGTGTATTCAGGAGTTCCTATGCTGACTAATCAAGGCTGACACACACTAAGGTATATTAAGATGAGTAAAGAATAAACTGAGAAAGACACATGTACTAAAGGCTGCTCTAAGTTGAGCTTTGCTTACTTTTTTCCACTGATCTAAGTTCTTATTTCACAATTCTTTTGAATTATACTTTCCTTTATATCTGCCTTCAGTGATGGAAGACCCTGACTAAATTTAAATATTATCCAACTTTCCTTTGAAATTTTAACACTTAAAAGAACTTTTTACTTTCAGAAGCAACTGCTTCTTCACCAAATGTTTAGCAGGTCAGATAACACTGTTGTGCTTACTGAATTCAGATATAGACTTAAGGCCAATAGAATAGAACACATCTACAATTAAGATGGTCAGAGCTACAATTCATCCCCAACCCTCACTAGCATAGACATCATAAAAACCTTGGCTACTATGAAATAGTTCTATTAAGTATGCTAAGGAAAACAAAATAATTTCTTAGCAAAATTCAATTATCTTACTCTAAAATATAATTTTATAAATAATCCCTCTGAGATTTTGAGGGGATGGGACTTTTAATTCAGAATATCGACTAGGGAGTGCTTATTCTATAAATCAACCTATTTTCCTCAAAACAAGACATTTTGCTATGATTATTTTTTCTGCATCTAACATACAGATTTATTTTTTTTAACTTAAGACTATAACATCCTAAAAACAATTTCTGTTGATACAAAATACCAACTAAATAAATGGAGGTCAAGATACAGTTGTGAAATCAACAGAAGTTAATGAGTTCAGTTGTGAGTTGCTGGAGTGGATGATTCCGGCAGATGTGGTGAGTCTCTCTCTTCTGGCCTCCTGTGTGGTGCTTGTGGTCTGCTGGTGGCCATTATGATGAAAGAGCAGCAACCAGGGAGGGGGTCTCCCATGGACCCTGTGGCATTCACTGAGGGGGCAGGCGGAGCCAGGAGGTGTGGGGTGATCTACATAGTCCACTCTCCACTGTCTCCCCTCTGCCAGGCACAGGAGCTTGTGCCTTTAACCTCAGCTATTCCAGAGGCTGAGCTCCTGGGAGGAACGTTAGAGCTCCAGGCCAGCCTGGGTAACTTAGGGAGACCATACTTCAAAAAAAACCAAGACAAAACAAAATCCAACCCATTTTTATCTCTTCCACTTTATGACACCCAATGGTCAACAGTTGATTGTTGTATTCATAAATGTCTTTTTTATATAAAGTATCTTAACTGGAAAGGGATTTGAACCTACAAATTAATTTAAAGTAATGAAATGAAGAGTATCTAAAGAGAACTTTGTCACTTTCAGAACTGGAGAACAACCGCCTACTGGAGGGCATGCACAGGGGAGCATCGCCTGCAGCGCCATCTCTTGACATTTTAAAGTAACAGGGGCTAAGATCCTAGATGCCCTCCTCCCTTCCTGGTTATTCCTTTAGGGATGACTTGGGCTTTTAAAATGTTGAAGCTTATGCTTATGTAGTAAAGAAAATAAGCTCTAAAAATATTTGGTTCATTAAAAACATTATGTGACAAAAATACTTCCTAGTAGATAAAAGCCACACCATCACTGACCCTGTTGAATGTTCCCATTAAAACTAGTTTTGGCTCATCAAGTTATGTACACAGCATCTTCAACACTAGCCACGCTAACAGTTCACCTTTCTCAGAGTCTGTCAGCAGGAAGAGGTCTGGATGCTCTGGGTCATCAGCCATCATCACCATCCATCCCACCACAGAGACGGTCTTATTTGATGTTGATTTGAACTGAGACAAAAAGATATCAGTAGAAATAAGTAGTGACAATTAGGAGAAAGACAGTGAGCAAAAGTTAAGTGACAGAGAGTGTATTTTCAGTTTCTCCTAATGAGAGGTCAGATTTGTGACTTCTTGGGCTGGAGCTATAGCTCAGTGGTAGAGCGCCTGCCTGGCATGTGTGAGGCACTGAGTTAAATCCTCAGCACCACATACAAATAAATAAATAAAATAAAGGTATTATGTCCACCTATAGCTTAAAAAAAATTGCAACTTCCTGCTGGTCCAGGTCAGCTTGGGACCTTTCACTGCTGCATGTAGGCATGCCCTCTCCAGATAGCCTACTTCTTTTCAGACCTTCCCAGCTTTAGTTTTATTTTCCATTCCCACAGAGCATGACTTACCAGTTGTTATCTTTCCTAGTTACTGTGCTACTACTTACAGGAAACACACTTAGGTTTTAATAGCCACACTTTCTTAAACCTGGTAGTAAACCAGCAGTGCTATCAGATAATTCTTAGTGATAACATTCCTTCTTATATTTCCCCCAAAACAATTACAACACCTACACAAAACTGTATTTTTAGTATGCCTATTATTCTTTTATTATTGTTACTTTAGTTACACTTTCTTTTATAACCCTCAGAAAGGATAATCTCATTCATGAACATAAATAAAAAAAACAAACCAGAAGCCGGGCGCGGTGGCGCACGCCTGTAATCCCAGCACTTTGGGAGGCTGAGGCAGGAGGATCGCAAGTTCAAAGCCAGCCTCAGCAATGGCGAGGCACTTAGCAACTCAGTGAGACCCTGTCTCTAAATAAAATACAAAAAAAAGGGCTGGGGATGTGGCCCAGAGGTCGAGTGCCCCTGAGTTCAATCCCCGGTACCACAAAAAAAAAAAAAAAAAAAAAAAAAAAAAAACCCAGAATATTGGCATATTGACTCTAGCAGTGTGTAAAACGGCTGCTAAAAGATAACATAAATGGTTGGGGTCCTAGCTCAGTAGTAGAGTGCTCGCCTAGTATGTGTGAGGCAATGGGTTTGATTCTTAGCAATGCATATAAATAAATTATAAAGATCCATTAATAATTAAAACAATATTTAAAAAATACCGTATAAAGAGAGTTTAAAAAATGTTGAACAAACTGGAAGAAGGTATTTGTAACAAATAACTGCTAACAGATTTGCATCTGGGATATATAAAGAACTTTTATCAATCACACTTGGGAGGCTGAGGTAGGAGGATCGGGAAGTACACAGCCAGCCTCAGCAATGGCGAGGCACTTAGCAACTCAGTGAGACCCTGTCTCTAAATAAAATACAAAATGGGGCTGGGGATGTGGCTCAGTGGTTGAGTGCCCCTGAGTTCAATCCCCGGTACCAAAAAAAAAAAAAAAAAAAAGAAAGAAAAGAAAAGAAACACTTTTATCAATCAGAATAAGTAAAAGATTTATCCAGGCATTTCACAGAACAAGAAACATGAATGACCAAAAAACACTGTTAAGTAACAGGGGCATACAAATTAAAATGATCAGGCAACATTTGATTCATACTGGATTAGCCAAGGTTAAAGAGCCTGATAATAATAAGTAAGGTGAGGATATGAACCTCATTCTACTACTGGTGACTTTGAAACTTAATTTGGTATGTTCTTGTAAAGTAACATTTGTATTCCTCAGATACATAACCCATAGAACCTGTGCACAAAAATATTCACAGCAACACTGTTAGAATAGCATAGAAAAGGAAGTCATGCAAATACTCACCAATAGTAGAATGATATGAATAAATCATGACAGACTCATAAAATGGAAGACTATTCAGTTGTGAAAAGGATTAAATGACAACTATATGCATCAACAACAATGAATCTCAACACACAGGCAAAAAAGCTTGTGCTTAAAAATGTGTATGGGATTCTTTCGGGTACAGTTAAGAAATAAAACTCAGTATTGTGTAAGGAAAAACAAGGCAATTAAGAATACAAAATTCAGGGCTGGGATTGTGGCTCAGCGGTAGAGCACTCGCCTACCACGTGCGCAGCCTGGGTTCGATCCTCAGCACCACGTACAAATAAACCCACTTAAACCCATTGTGTACAACTAAAGCAAATAAATAAATATTAAAAAAAATACAAAATTCAGGACAGTGATGGGCTGTGGGGACAGCTGATGGGGAAGGAAGAGGATAGGATGCTATCTGGGGAGGCTTTGATAGTCTGGTAAAGTTCTGATCCTTAAGCTGGGTGGAACTTATATACATGTTTATTTTATTTACTTTGCTTTAAAATAAGCATGTACCTATCTACTTTGTATGCATGTTTCACAATGAAAAGAAATTGGAAAAAGGACCGAACACGGCACATTTGTAACAACATAGGTACTTAAAAACAAACAAACAAACAAACATTAAAGACATAAGTTTTAATATTATGAGGAATAAAATTAGCAATACCAAAGAACAGCTGACTTGAGGCTCATAATTTATTTCAAAGTAGATAGTATGATTTTTTTTTCTTTCTTTTTTTGGTACTGAGGATTGAATCCAGGGGTGCTTTACCACTGAGCTATATCCGCAGTCCTTATTTATTTATTTATTTATTTTTAAATTTTGAGACAGGGTCTGTGTTGCTAAAGACCTCTCTAAATTGCTGAGGCTGGCCTTGAACTTGTGATCCTCCTGCCTTAGCCTCCTAAGTCACTGGGATTATAGGCATAGGCCATGGGGCTGGGTGAAAATACGGTTTCTAACACTTTTTTCTTACCCCTCAAAATCTCTTCTTCTTATAAAAGAAAAAGCAATAAGGCCCTCAATATAGAGGGATCAATCTATAAATACTGTGCAATGGCCTTCAACCCCCAGCTGAATCCCATTTTGTTCCTAGGATTCATCATCACTTGAGGTGAGACACCCCAGATCTTTCTCTATGCATTTACTTTTTTGTGTTATTTTTGCTGTGGTTTTTTTTTTTTTTTTTTTTTTTTTTTTTTTTTTTTGTGGTACCAGGGATTGAACTCAGGGGCACTTGTCCACTGGGTCACATCCCCAGCCCTTTTTTGTATTTTATTTAGAGACAGGGTCTCACTGAGTTGTTAAGTGCCTCGCCACTGCTGAGGCTGGCTTTGAACTCGCGATCCTCCTGCCTCAGCCTCCCAAAGTGCTGGGATTACAGGCACGAGCCACCGCGCCCGGCTTTTTGCTGTGGTTTTTAATATACCTATGGGAGTTTGTTTATACTGGTTTGTACCCATCCGTAATGATTCTCTTATTGATCTTACCATAACAATATCAATTTAAGTTTCTGATAACCATGGATAATAGTACATGTTTCCCTACTCTATGGACAATGCAATATTATCAAAAAAGTGTCTTTAGCAATTTTTGATAACTAGTAAGGTCGATTATCTTTTTCCTATTTATTACCCATCTTTATTTCATCTTATATTTCCCTTTGACATGTTTCTGTTTTACTCTTTTTTTTTTTTTTTTGGTACCGGGGATTCAACTCAGGGGCACTCGACCTCTGGGCCACATCCCCAGCCCTTCTTTTTTTTTTTTTTTTAAATATTTATTTATTTAATTTAGTTATACATAATGTGTTTATTTCTATGTGGTGCTGAGGATTGAGCCTGGGCTGCGCACGTGCTAGGTGAGCGCTCTACTGCTGAGCTACAACCCCAGCCCCCACAGCCCTTTTTTGTATTTTATTAGAGACAGGGTCTCACTGAGTTGCTAAGTGCCTCACCATTGCTGAGGTTGGCTTTGAACACGCGATCCTCCTGCCTCAGCCTCCCAAGTGCTGAGATTACAGGCGTGCGTCATGTGCCCGGCTGTTTTATTCTTAATCAGTCATGGAATATATGTTTTCTCAAGTGCAGATTTGGTTTTTAAAAATTAACCAAACAATATTTCTTCAATCACTATCATGTATTGATAGGTTAAAACATACATATAAATTTTTTTATAATACACTTCCACTAAAACTATTTTTACAGGAATGTTTTCATTTATAAACATTAAAAAATAGAGACATAACAAAATAGAGTCCCTTCTCTCTTCCCAGACATTCTTCCCAAGCTTTCTCTGATCCCCATTGACAAAAAATTGTATTTTAGAGAATACTAAGTATTTAACTCCATGACTCAACCAGAACACATACACTACAATTAGCTGTCAAGTATCTTTTAGTCTAGGATAACTGTCCTCTAACCTCTCCTCTACCTGCCAATATTTTTTTTTTTTTTTTTAAAGAATCCAGGCTGGCTGTCTCATATAATGTCCCACAACCTGAATTTGGTTGATACCAAAAGCACTACACAAAACCCAACTCAAAGTGGATCAAGGACCTAGGAATTAGACCAGAGACCCTGTGCCTAACAGAAGAAAACAGTAGGCCCAAATTTTCATCATGTTGGATTACGGCCTGACTTCCTTAACAAGACTCCTAAAGCACAAGAAATAAAATCAAGGATCAATAAATAGAATGGATTCAAACTGAAAAGCTTCTTCTCAGCAAAAGAAACCATCAGTGAGGTGAAGAGAGCGCCTACAGAATGGGAGCAATTTTTTACTACATGCACATCAGATAGAGCACTAATCTCTACGATACATAAAGAACTCAAAAACGTAACACCAAAAAAACCACAAAGAATCCAATCAATAAATGGGCTAAGGAATAGAAGATACTTCTCAGAAGATGATATACAATTGATCAACAAATAAATGAAAAAATGTTCAACATCTCTAGCAATTAGAGAAATGCAAATCAAAACTACTCTTAAAATTTTATCTCACTCCAGTCAGAATGGCAACTGTTAAGAATACAAACAACAATAAATGTTGGTGAGGATGTGGAGGAAAAAGGATACTCCGCAAATTGGTGCAACCAATCTGGAAAGCAGTATGGAGAGTCCTTGGAAAACTTGGAATGGAACCACCATTTGACCCAGCTATCCCACTCCTCGGTTTATACCCAAAGGACTTAAAAGTAGAATACTATAGGGATGCAGCCACATCGATGTATATAGCAGCAAAATTCACAATAGCTAAATTGTGAAACCAACCTAGATGCCCTTCAATAGATGAATGGATAAAGAAACTGTGGTATCTATACACAATGGAATATTACTCAGCATTAAAAGAGAATAAAATCATGGCATTTGCAGGTAAATGGATGGAGTTGGAGAATATCATGCTAAGTGAAGTAAGTCAATCCCCAAAAACCAAAGGCTGAATGTTTTCTCTGATATGTGGATGCTGATCTGTAATGGGGGTGAGGGTGGGGAGAATGGGAGGAATGGACAAACTTTGGAAAGGGCAAAGGGGAGGGAGGATGAGGGAAGGAATAAGGGGGTAGGAAAGATGGTGGAATGAGACACAAATGGTTTGACTCTACTTTGTGTACAACCAGAGAAATGAAAAATTGTGCTCTACATATGTACTATGAATTGAAATGTATTCTGCTGTCATGTATAAAAAATTAGAATAAATAATTAAAAAAAGAAAAAAAAAAAAAAAAAAAAAAAGAATCCAGGCTGGCTGTCTCATACAATGTCCCACAGCCTGAATTTGATTTCTTCCTCATAAAATTCTAGTTAAATATTTTGGCAAGAATATAATATAGCAGTGCTCTATTTTTATCTGCTGCTTATCTATAGCAGATTTTTCATTTTATGTTTTAATTTTGTTTGAAAACAGTTCAAAACTGTTTTTTCCTTCATTGTTTTTAGTTCTGTGCCATATCACTCCTAATCCCCAAATTAATACTGAATATAGATGCAGACCTGTCTCTATGCCTTCTTTCCTGTTTTAAATAGCTGAAATCTGAAAAGGCAAGGAATTGAGTTTTTATTTTCTGGGTACTCAATTTTATTTTCTTACAATCTACCATCTTCTAGTTTCCAAATTATTTCATATGCGTTATTTATCAGAAATCTCATGTATTTAACCTCAAACTATAATAATGGATTAGTATATATTAGTATGTATAAGTGGCAAGGCCAAACAGAAAACAATACTTAGCATACGCATTACATGACAAATTCAATTATAACTTCTATAATTTGGTCTCTGATTAAACCTAAGGAAAACAAAACCAAACCACATTTTATTTTTGAAAAACTCCTTCTTTAGGGACTGGGGTTGTGGCTCAGCGGCAGAGTGCTCGCCTCACACGTGCGCGGCTCCGGTTCGATCCTCAGCACCATGTAAATATAAATGCATTGCATTGTGTACAACTAAAGTAAATAAATAAATATTAAAAAAAAAACCTCCTTCTTTAAAGTTATCAACCAACTGAAATTCAACCAACAAGTATCTCCAAGTGCCACCTGCTCTATATCAGAAGACTAAGGGCACAATTTAACTACATCAACCTTTTTTCTCCCTCAGCATACAGAGTATTAATTAGAGACAATCACTCTGCAAAATGTGCTAATGAAACTAATCAGTGTGACTTCATAGGGTATGTTAGCATCATTATTAGTATTACTGACAATGAATACCCTTCCATTAAAAACTGCTTTTATGTTTTCATTTGTAAGCTACATTTGATCATTCAAAACAGTCAGAACACAAAATATATATCACAGAATGGATCTCTAAGATAACTCACTCAGTCCTTTACCTCAACGCAAGAGCTATCTGAAGGGCTGGGGTTGTATGTAGCTCAGTGGTGGAGCACTTGCCTAGTATGTGTGAGGGTACTGGGTTAGATCCTCAGCACTGCATATAGATAAATAAAATAAAGGTCCATTGACAATTATAAACATTAAAAAAAAACCCTCTATTAAAAAATATAAAGTTATGTGAACCACTAGAATGGTAAGCAAAAAGCCACTGCTTAAGACTATCTGATTCTAGGAGTTGGTGGTGTGGCCCAGTGGTAGAGCACGGGCTTAGCTTGCCCCAGGCCCCAGGTTCAATGTCCAGCACCAACAACAAAACACACACACATCCCCTACAATGTGTTATTTAGGGAAACATAAATGAAATAAAAGCAAGACATGAAATTTAGGAAAGTGGCATGTAGTGGGAATGGATGATAAGGAAAGCAATGCAATCTCATGGCACTTCCTATATCCATTTGAACCAAAACTGTCCTCTTCTACACTTTTGGTTTGATTAAAGGGCTAAAACTGTAGGATAAAGAACATCTTTGATTCACACAGTATCATTTATGAAATTTATAGGTAGAAAAAGGACTTTTTTCTTTAGTGGCTTGTCTTTCCTCAGTAGGGTAAAACAATTTCCCCTTCCCAAAACACATGATTTAGAAATAAAACTTTGAAGGGACTTTATTTATATAACATGAGAAACTGTCTTCCTTTCAAAGACTGTATCATTGGCATATAAACACAAAACAGTATACAAAAGGAATTTACAGGGAGATTCTACACTGAGAAAAGAGCACTGAGGAGCTTCTGTCAGATGACACAGAGCACAGGGGAACAGATCTTAGACCACTGTATCCGTAAGACTCAGATGGAAAGAACTTTAGATGTTGGTCCTAGATTTTCACATTTAAACATGAGGAAATGAGACTATAACTGAACCACAATCTCAGAGGTGAGTAAGTTTTCATGCCAAGATAGATATTTGTAATGTGCAGTTTTGACGCTTGCAATGGAAAAATGGTATTCAAAAAAGAAACTTCACCCAAGAGAGGTTATTCCAAGATGTTCCCTTGGTATGTTGTAAGTAAAAATAATTCCATTACAGTACTCACACCAGGAGTAGGTGTAAGAACTTCTAGGTTAGAACAAAAAACTCTTACAGCTTATTAGATCTATTTTCTTTATAACCATGAAAAGATCTGTAAAACAATGCTAAAAATTTAGAAGAATACTTACATGTTTTCTTTCTGTAGCTTTCAGAGATTTGGCAGCATAGTAAAAAAGTTGCGTTCCACACAAGGCTGCCCAGTATTTTGTCCAAGATGCTACCTAGAGAGGATAACACACGAATACACTATTAAAGTATTATGGCTTCTCAGTTTCTTTACTTTCTTAGTGCCCATGATCCACTCTTCACTTCAACCATATAAGTCCTCACCTCAAGGTTGAGTCGTAGCAGTTCTGAAATTTTTATCTCAAATATTCCTATCACTTTCAGCTAATACGCTCGATTACTCTCATTCATGTTTTTTCTTTTCTTTCTTTCTTTTTTTTTTTGCAGTACTGGGATTGAACCCAGGTCCTTATGCATACCAGGCAAGTGCTCTACCACTAAGCTCCATTCCCAGCCATCAGTTTATTCTGGATCTCGTCAAGACTCCTGTCTAGTATTGACACTGCCTCCTTGCTGCCACACATCTTCCTTCCCTTTTCTTTATGTAGGTTCTAGTTTCATGGTCTAGCACTGCATCCAGTTCCCACCAGTACTGTAATTCCACAGCCCCTCTCTCCGTTAAAACCCTAAACCCTAGTCAAATCCACCCATTTAATTACTTGGCATCGTATCACAGTAGCTGAACATTGCTGAAGAAATAATATGATTATGCTAAGTGATAAAATTAGGATTGCCAATCTCAAATGGAAATAGTATTTCCTTTTCTCAATCTAGTCAACATACTCTTTACCTTCTCCTAAAAATTCTAACCCCATCTCCTGCCATGTTATGACACACTTCCTGGAGAAAAACAGACAAAATCTGAAGAGAACCACCTCACATTCCCAGTGCTAATTCCTTCTGCTTGTTTTGTAGATTCACATATTCAGCCTTTGTTCTTGCTACAACAGACTGTTAACCTGGTTCTATGTAAAGACAAACTCAGCTCTCTTCTTATGCCCTTGATTCCCACTAGCCTCGCTTTCAGGTCTGCTTTTGCCATAAGGCTGCCCTCCACTGCATCTCCCCCTCCACCATCATCACACAAAGGAGTCTTAACAGAACTTCAACCTTAAAAGTCCCTCCTTTCTCCCATGCCTTCACCCTCTTGACACCATATAATTTCTCTGTTCCTTTTCACAGCATAACTTATTGCAGGGTTATGTCTAATTCCCTGTCCCTACTTCTATTTCATCTATTTTCTATTTCATTTGGCTTTTAGGCTGTTGAGGTTACTGGCTGCTGACATCAAAGGCTTTGTCCTTATCACAGTCAGTCTCCTAGCAAGTATGCCTACAATTTCGTGGGTCTGGCTGCATATCCAGTCTCTTCCAGCTGACCACTCTTCCTTCTTGAAGTACTTTAACTGCCAGGTTTCTGGGATGAGTTCCTTTGTTTTCCTTTAGTCTTCCTATCACAGACTTTTTTTTTTTTTTTTTGTGGTACCAGGGATTGAACTCAGGGGCACTCGACCACTGGGTCACATCCCCAGCCCAGCCCTTTTTTGTATTTTATTTAGAGACAGGGTCTCACTGAGTTACTAAGTGCCTCACCATTGCTGAGGCTGGCTTTGAACTCGCGATCCTCCTGCCTCAGCCTCCCAAAGTGCTGGGATTACAGGCGTGCGCCACCGCGCCCGGCTCCTATCACAGACTTTTGATGCCATAGAGCTCTTCAGTGCTTCTTTTTTTTCCCCAGTGATACTTTATTCATCTATCTCATCCAGCTGCACACCTCAAATATTGTCTGTATGCTAATGATTTCCAAATTACTATCTCTGGCCACCATCCCTCTACAGAACTCACCAACTGTACTTTTTTAAAAGCCAAATTGACAGTTCAACTTGAATGTTTAATAAACATGTCAAATGGAACCTGGCCAAGAATTATCCACCCCTTCATTTAAAAAATGTTCAACATCCACCTTCATCAGTTCCCAAATCCAGAAGTTATCTTCATTTCCATGTACTATATCATCAAGCAACTCTAGTCTGACTTCATCTCCTCTATTCCTGCACTTTCAATGCATCAACCACATAGGCCTTCTTGTCTCTAGATTTAACTTCACAAGGCTACTCACTTTCTCCACAGATCTTGGCTCAAATGCCTTTCTACCACACCATCATTCTGCATCCCATGACCTTATTTAAGGGCTTACACTGTTTCTCCTCACTGGAACTAATCTCCACAAGGCATTCATTGCTCTATTTCTAGCTTCAGGCATACCAGCTAGAGTAATGCCTCATCTGACTCTATTCTGAACTCACTGGATGGTCTAGTGAAGCTTCCTGATTCTTGTGTCTTGGTTTATTGTAATATAAGCATTGAAATAAGATTATTTAGATGGAAATCATTTTTATATTTGAAGAAGCCTTTATATTTTCAAAAGCTTTTCAATATGGTAACATGGCCAAGATTTTATATTGCAAATTAGATAAACTATAATGTTATCTGAGAAAGGAAAAAGAGCTCTTTTTTTGTAGTCAAACTACTGTGCTGATGTCAGGAGAGAACAAACTTCTTTGCTACATATGAAAAGCTTTGTTCCACTAGGCTTTTTTCCCTCACTCTGGTTATAGTTTGGAAAACATTTACTATCTGAGTTATATTTTGTAAGAAAACAAGAATGCATTAAAGAGATCCAAATAAAGTGATGAAATAAAATTGGTCAATTTCCATTTTTTAGGGTTGTTACTATTTTCTATTTTCCTAAACATACTACTCAAGTACTTAAAAAAAATTTTTTTTTAGTTATACATGGACACAATATCTGTATTTATTTATTTTTTTGTGGTGCTGAGGATTGAACCCAATGCCTCACATTTGCAAGGCATGCACTCAGCCACTGAGCCACAACCTCAGCCCTTCAGTACTTCTTATTTTTTTTTATTTTTAAAATATTTATTTATTTAGTTGTACACAATGCCTTCATTTTTATGTGGTGCTGAGGATCGAACCTGGGCCGCGCACGTGCTAGGCAAGCGCTCTACTACTGAGCCACAACCCCAGCTCCCCGTAGTACTTCTTAATGATATACTTTCAGAATTATCTAAATAAGTTTTGTGTAAGAATTAACACTAAAAGGTAAAGAGAAATACAGTAGTATCTTGATTTAAGCACCTCTAACATATAATTAACCTGAAATCTGCATGACAGGTGTTAAGGAACATGGTGGGGAAAATGTGTATTTTAGTTTACTTCAAGTCTACCACATATCTAATTCTTTTTCAACTGTTTAGTACTTCTTAGGGTCTTATGCATTTGCACATTTTTAGAGATGTGTTAAAATATATAACATAATGAAATCTTACTGTAGGCTTTTTGCCTTCTTTTAACAAAGTTTTTCTCCTGAGAACACCTTGAATAGTAACAGCTCCTGGATACAAATGTACTGCCAAATCTTCTGACTCTGCAGAACTACAATGAAATGAAAAAAAGAAAAAGTAAGAGCTTTTGTCTATAGAAGTCATTTATTAGGTACTTAAATAAAACACAATTATTATTAATTTTAAAACTTTGCTGCTTTATTCAGAGTCAAGATAACACAATTTTAAAGGTTTATTAATCCAAAATTTATAAGCTGCCACAAAAGTTAATTAGGAAGTTACTGAAGTCAGCAGATGACTAAAAAAACAGCACTATTACATATTTGAACAAGTATAACTGAGAAAGAATGCAGGAATTCACTTTAACAAAGATTACACTAAAATTTTAAGATTTTTTTCTTCTTTTTATCATGCCACACTGCATCACTGTTGTAACTTTATTTTCCTGATTAGAAACTTTAAGTCCTGGTAGGAAAGGTGAAGATTCTATTTGTTAGAAGTTTTTAAGTATACGAAACTGCAAATAAAAAGAGTAGAAGCTCAAAAAAGGAAGAGAAAATGCACGCTTAATTCTAAAATTTAAAA
Organism: Tamias sibiricus; assembly: GCA_025594165.1. Classification (NCBI taxonomy): domain Eukaryota; kingdom Metazoa; phylum Chordata; class Mammalia; order Rodentia; family Sciuridae; genus Tamias; species Tamias sibiricus. The sequence continues at coordinate 13,396,188 of CM046669.1, read as the reverse complement.
AAAAGGCAAAATCACATTAAAAAAATGGTTTCTACAATAAATTTAAATGACTATGTATCTATCCATCATATTGGGGACTGAACCCAGGGGTGCTCTACCACTGAGCTACATCCCCAGCCCCTTTTTTATATTTTGAGACATGGTCTTACTAAATTGCCCAGGCTGGTGTTAAACTTGCAATCCTCTCGCCTCAGTCTCCCAAGTCACTGGGATTATAGATATGTGCTCTTAATTCCTGTCTTTTAATGACACTTAAATGTTGCCAATGCATAAGTGGGTTTTGGCTATGGTCTAACAGCTCTCCAAGAACAACCCCAACTCAAGATTTCCTTTTCATAGTCTTTTTTTTTTTTTTTTTTTTTTAATGATCACAAAATAATCCAACATTTAACTATCTTTCCTCAACTGATTCAAGATACCACATATAAAGTAAGAATGATTTCTACATGAATCAAATAAAATGTACACGCTGATAAAAATGTCATTGGTGATTTGATATGAGATGCAGAATTACTACTACAACAACAAAGAAAACAGAAGTTTTCCAGTTAATTCCTTTATGACTATTTAGGTGTCTTCAAAGTGACTTAAATACCCAGAAGCCAGCAGAAATGTCAGGCTAGAGCTATTTATATTCAAGGAAGTATATACACCAGGAGATTAGATTCCACTGAATTGACCTAAAGCTTGCTATCTTGCTGTATTCTCAATTGGTTGATTACCCATCACAACTCACCCTCACATTCCAATCAGCTAATATGGGCATAAATGAAGAATTGAATGAATGTGAGTTGAAATACACAGATAGTATTTAGTGAAACAGATGTGTCTAATTCAGTCCCTGTGGTTTATCTTGAAAAAATTTTTTTTAAAAAAGATAAATCAAATGTAAAATTATTAGCAAAGTAAATGCTTTGATTGCAGCTGAAGAATAACAAGCAGATTTTTTTTTAAATTGCTCATCCAATAGCTAGCAGCATTAGAAAGACCTGTGCAGTTAAAAGGTTATCAACTTAGAAGCAATTTAGACAAATGTGACATAAAGATGTAAGTTTTAGCAATTAGCTCTGTGGATCAGAAAGAATGGTTTAAATTTACTCTATATTCAATTTTGAAATGAAAGTTTTCATGGGCAATTTGTTTAGCTTGAAAACCAATTAGCTGAGAAAGAAGAGAAGTAACGTCAGACCACACCCATGTATGCCAATCACCAACACCAGAGGGGAGTTCTGTGACCCTTAGGTACAGGGGAATTGTACCTGCTGGCCTTCATGTGGCTTCGATAGCCATTTCGTGCCACTCTTGTCACCGGGCCGAGAGAATGGTATAATCTGTTCCTGTTGGATTCCATTATAAATTATAAATTGTATGTATTACATATACTTTCATTCACACAATCATCAACACCTAGAATAGTATAATAGCTTGTTCATGTAACAGCTTTCTAAAACTTGCAAGGCTTTCTAAATCTTGCAAGAGGACAGTATGCGATTATTCCTTTCTTTTTTAAAGCATGCAGCATGTTTTGTTTAAGTTACTGACTCTAAAAATACTTATAAGTGTTTAGTACATACTATACATTTATATACACGCTTACTTTTGTAAATCTGCCAAAAAAATTTAAAATATCCAAATAATATAAAAATCTGAACAATGTTCCACAAATCCTTATTTCTATTCTACTTCTCGGATTTCAGTTTAAATGTGATGCCCAGATTTATATAAATAATTCATATTTGTTACATGTCCCTATGAAGACACCTAAAAGCAGTACAGCTTGTAAACTTAAAAGTAATAGGAAAACCTCTTTATTCTTGATAGTAAATCAAAGGAAAAAAATGAAGGAGACAAACTGAAGGATGAATATAGGCATTATTTTAGTTCTATACCAATTGAAAAAGTCAATAAGTGATAAAAATGGGATAAGCTAGTATTTACCCCAAATGGCACCTCATACTTAACAAAGGAAATAAACACAAACACATTGAAATACTGATATTGCTCTGCCTGGGAAAAGCTATAAGCAGAATTACTGATAAATGATATTTAACACAAAAGACCATGTTTTAGTAACTTAAGCAACAACATATTTGATGTCTCTGTAGGAAATAAGAACAGAAAATGATTCTAAAATTCAGGGTTCTATTATAAAGTTCACTATCCACAGATAATGTTTTAAATCTTATTTCTATATTCACTTATTACTTTATGACTGAATCTTGCTGGGCAGCATCCACTTTACAGTTACAAAATGTTCCAAGAGTCACTAATTTAACCCATTGAGTTCTAATTTTTCTCTATTTCAGTGAAATTGATACAAGTGCATTAAACAATGTTGGAAATCATAATCTAGATCTTATATGTATTTTATTATAATCTAATTATATTCTTATTGTTATTAAAATTATGCAATTGTATTATATACTATATTTAAGTTTCCATAGGTGTTTCACATCTGGGACAATGGGACAAAATGGGTTAAAACTGTCACAATTACAACGGTTTTTTAGCTGCACATTTTTGCAAAGAAAAACATGTATTGTAAAAGAAAAAATGTTTTTTAAAAAATACTTATTTATTTGTTTTAGTTGTGTACAATGCCTTTATTTTTATGTGGTGCTGAGGATCAAACCCGGGCCGCGCACGTGCTAGGCGAGTGCTCTACCGCTGAGACACAATCCCAGCCCAAGAAAAAATGTTTTGAGATGTGAAGGTAACACCATTAAATACTGTATTCATAGGATGAGAAGGGTTTATTAACACACCATCACCCTGGGTTACTCACTTATAACTCAAGCAATGTTTTAAAAAAACGATTTTCTTAATCAATACTTTTTAATTTTTATATTTTTGTACCTGGGATTGAACCCAGGGGTGCTTAACCACTGAGCCACATCCCTAGCCTTTTTGTTGTTGTTGTTGTTTGTTTGTTTTGTTTTTATCTACAGGCAGGGTCTCGCTGAGTTGCTTAGTACCTTGCTAAGTTGCTGAGGCTGGCTGTGAACTCATGATCCTCCTGTCTCAGCTTCCTGAGCTGCTGGGTTTATAGGCTTGTGCCACCAAGCCTGGCTTACTCAATACTTTTTATCTAAAAATTACAACAGACTCTATAATCAAGATCTGATGGTATTATACTCTTTCTAGAGAGAAAGACAATTTGTACAAATTCAGAGAGCATGCCAAAGGCAACTCTTGTGCTTTTGCCATTTCAGATAAACCCAAATTTAGAGAATAAAAGTAAAAGTTGGAAGAGAAACAATACAGAAAAACAAATTGTTTACAGAAAAACAAATTGTTACGAAGTCACAAAACTTGGGAACACTGATAATTAGAGAAGAAAAGATGAACAAGTATTCTGAAGTATAGGGCTTATAAGTAAAATCTTATCCTGTAATAATGAGAAATCTTTATGAAGTTTCATCAGGAACAAGGATCTAATTTTCCAAATAAAAAGCTTAAAATTAACCAATTCAAATTTAATTTGTTTTCTATGAAAAAGACACTGATAGGGAGTTAAATAACAATATTTTCAATCCCAGTTTTCCTGTGACAGTAACATACAATCTAAATGTTGCTTAGAAACTTGGCTGCTTAGTTTATATACAAAATGGAACAATTATTTTGGTCAAGAGTCAAATGTACTGTGAGTCTGAGAATGGTAGTTCTGAAGTGGTCAGAGATATGTAAGAATTCTCAACTATTAAACTGTCTAGCTACATTCTCAGGGAGATCTTGTACTTAAAGTTCAACACAACATATTTACTCCACATAGATGACAGTTTTTATAGCTTAAAGCATCAAGGAAAGGAGAAGGGAGCACAGATGATGGTATTTCAGTACCAAATACTATATAGACTCTGTACTCTCTAAAATTTTGAATTCAAACTTCAAGCTGCTTTACTTATAGTATAATTTAAAATTTACCAAGTCACTGTGCCATTGACAAAGTGAATGAAGTTGACCATTACACTAAATGCCTTAGTATTACTTAAAATTACCCAGACTTACTTAAGAAAATAATTTTATTTTTGAATGTGCAAGTTGAATATACAAGTAGGTAACTATAATTGGTTATTATTGAAATTTTATTATTAAAAACTACAATTAAAAGTTTGTTACAATTTTAAATGTATTTAATATCCAAATATGTCTAAGATACCAATAGACATGTAAAACTATCAGTAGTCAATCAATCTCATTACTTACAATTTAAGAATTAAATATCAACTTCTAATTTCTTTCACCAACAGGCAACTTAAATAGCCCTTAAGGGATATTCATATTATCATATTCTTTAAGACAGTCTAAATAAATTCAAAGCAGTTCAAATGGACATTTTCTTTTACCTTTCAAAAGCAGGCCATGAGGTCTCTTCACTTAGTTCAGAACCATCACTACTACCTAAAATCAAAAGTTATTCTATTATTCAAACATCAGAATTATTTTTCCAGCTTGGATTTTGCACTTAAAAAAATAAAATTCTCCGTGTTTATAAAACAAGGATCACATTGTGGGTGAACATCCACATATTAATTCTTTATTCTAACATTATAGCTGCTAGATTTATTTTGCAATCTATTGGAATACAGTTGAAAAGACTATCTAAGACAACAAAATAGCATAATATATTTTTGCATACCTACTTATAGTTCAAATTCATTATGTTAAGAAACAATTTCTCTATGTCAGAGAATGCAGAGGACAAGATTTTTCTTACAAGTTTGTCATAAGTTAGGACCAATATAATCATGAAATCCTAATAAGTTCATAGCACAGTTATTTCCTTCTGTATCAAAACTCATACTACCTAAAGGATAAAAAGCTTAATGAAATTCATTTCTTTGTCTTTACAAACAAGGTTGAAGATAACAGTATTGCTAAATTAAAAATAAAAACAAAAAATTGGTGCTATAACAATGTAACAATTTCCTCTTTAGCCAGAATATCTGCTAAATGGTTCAAATAGAAACTTTAAATAAGTTGTAAAAAACCTGAAGGGGAATGAATTTGAAGAATCCACAATAGCTTAGATTGATTTAAAAGTAATTTTAACTTTGGCTATAAATAAAATTAAGATGATTAATATGTCAAGTTGAGTAGTTCATCAAATTTTTACAAGCAGGGTTCCACAAGAGACTTAACTCTAATGCTGTGAACTATCAACTATATGTGACTAATACCTCTTTTATATATTTGGCATGTGTTAATTATGTATCATCTTTGGATGAATTGAGATAATGGTCACTAAACAATTTCTATATTGTGTGGCTCAGATGAGGAAACAGAGGTAAAATGGTGGTGGTGATGGTGGGATCTTGTAGATTATCTTTTGATTTGTAGCATTATGTAGTCAAGATTGAAAACATTCAAACATAATTAGTATGGCTTATTTGTAGAAAATGTAAGCTTTTCCAGAAGGTTGAAGCTCAGAGTGGATCAGTCTCCCTTAGCTAAGCAAGAATATTTAGGTTATCCAGGACACATACATCACCAATGAGAAGGTTTGAAGCTGTTGTCTCAGCACTGGTTTAGATTATTATTGCACATAAAACCCCCCCACTCTTTTGTATACCTATTAATACCTATTATGGTAACAGACTTATTCCTTTTCATGTTAAAGCTAAAGATTTTGTTTTAAAAAAGAAAAGTTTTGAGAGGAAAATGCCCATGTAACTTTAATTTACAAACAAGAATGTGATTTTTTTTTATCATTAAGCAACTTAACAGTCTTTGAATAACTTAAAAAAAAAAAAAATCCCACAAAGGCAAAAGAGAGTCTGAAAGAGAGCAGTCTCCAAACAGATTCTCTGTAACCGAATGAAATAGTTAATTTATTGCAGTAATCAAAAGAACATCTATGGAAGGCAAAAGCTACAAATAAGCTAGAGAATAATTATTGCTGTAATACTTATGATGGGGAAACAGTCAAATACTATGTACCTGACGGATGTAATTTTAAAAATTATTTTTTTGCTTTATGGGGAATGCTGAATTCTAGCTTTTAACTAGGAAAAGAGTTCTTTTTTTCCCCAGAAGTATTTTGTGTATTAGATTGAGGTTTACATTTACACATGAGCAACTCAGAACATTAATAAGGAGATATTTCAGGTGATAAAATGTCTTTTATTAAAAAACTTTTGTCATTTAATTAGTGGCATTTATCAAAAAGGGAACACTGGATAAACAAGTGGTGAAAGGTACTGGAGAGCTCTGAAGCAATTTCCTTTTCAGAGCTTGGAACTTTGAAGGGCTAAGGAAGTCATGTTGTTCAAGAAAATGAATATCCATCTGTATCTTTCTATTGGCTTTTGATGAATAATGAGATGATCATATTAACAATAACAGGCTGAGCCCTCAAGCAACCTGGTAGCTAATCAGAGAGAAAGACATTTTCCTCTTTTATTTCTTTTTAAAAATAGAAACAGCATAGTATGAATATATTTTCTAATTATGAAAAAAGAATGTTCAGTTAGAGGATTCAGACGATCAACAAATGTTTAGGAAATAAAAGCAAGCCAGACCCTCTCTTAACCTCACATCACTTTCCAAAGTGGTCCCCATTTCCTGGGATCCTTCAGAATAGCTGTTTCCTTATCTCTCATTTTCAAATCTACTCCAACCAGGGCTTTGCCTCCACATTCTATGAAGCAATTCTCTTCTAGGTTACCAATGCCTTTATCCTGATGAATGCCCCTGGTCAAGTCCCCTTTCTCATGTGCTATACTGTGATCTGGAATGTCCTCTTGGTCTCCATTAGGCATTATTGGGAGTTGGTACAGCCTTTAGGAGGTGTGGACTATTGGAAGGTCTTCAGGTTACTGGGGGCATGTCCTGCAGGGGGACTGTGAGACCCTGGTTTTGTTTGCTTTCTGGCCACAAGGTGAATGGTTTTGCCCTGAAAAGCATTTCTGCCATTATGTGCTGCCCTGCCACAGGCCCAAAATAACAGGGTCAATAGATCACAGACCAAAACCTCCAATGCTATGAGTCAAAACACACCTTTCTCTTTAGAAGTTGATTTATCTCAAGTATTTGCATAGCGACAGAAAGCTGACTATCATTACCACCTTAGTTCTCCTTTTTGCTTTGGATATTTGCTACATTTAGTACTTGCCTCTTCTTTGAGACAGTGGTTTTTCCCCTGTTTCACTGATCTCCCCTTCATAGTTTCCGTTAACAGTTAATTTTTCATTTAAAAAACAATTTAACTTAACCTCCTAATGTGAGAATGTTCTTATTTATACTCTTTCCTTGGGTGAACTCAACCAGTTTCATGGCTCGAAATACTGTACATACACTAACTCTCATACTTCTATCACCAGAAATGACATTACCCCTACTGAGCTCCATATTTATATGTTCAACAACCAGACACTACAGGGACTAAACATGTCCTAAATCATTCTTGATTCCCCCAAATTGGCCACCATCCACAAGCACCTTACTGTCCACAAACAACTGCTGTTCCAGTCCTCTCTACCTTGGTAAGAGCACCACCATCTAAGCAGTTGCTTAATTTGAATAACTTGGAATCATCTTGATTTCACCCTTATCTTCATTCCCAAACCCAAACTGCAGTTCACCAATCCATCCAGTTATATTCTTTTTCCCCAGTGTTCAAATGCTTTCTTTTCTGGACTAAAAAAAAAAAAAAAAAAATCATCACTTTAAAAACCATCATAAATTATATGGCCTTTATCATGTATGTAACTGCTACTTTTTTTTTTTGTTTTGTTTTTAAATCAAAATTTCTCTACTTGTGGTAGTTATTTGAATTTTATTCCAGCTAAGTTTTATTCAAATTCTCATTTTATATAAGTTGGAAACCACTCAGAGAAATATTTCTCACCTATTGATATTCCACTAGAAAGAGTAGAACTTTCAGCTTGGCCTCGAGATGGTGCATGGGGCTCCATGACACTATCATCTAACAGATGTCTTGGCCCTGCATTTGGGAACGTTGCACTCTTAAATTCTGCTGTGTTCATTTTATGAATGAAACTGGAAACAAAGAGAAATATTTTCACCACTTTTACTAGGTTGCCAATTCAAGATACAAAAGATACTTTTATGTAAAGATTCAGGACATACAAGACTTACCTGTTATCCTGAACTTACTTCTGGACTCTCATAGTAATGAACATACATATTTTACCACAAAAGCCACAAACTAACAGTTTAGGGAAAATTTTCTTTTTAGGAAACCTAGACATATCTACCTATATAACTAGAGCATACTTCAATTTCATCTTGAGCCTAAGGTACATTAAATTGTTAAACAGTTTTAGAGAACAAGTGTTACATTTTCACAAAAACTATGGTAAATTTGAACATGGTCCCCTTTTTGGGAAAACAATATTGGCAAAACTAATGAAGTCAAAGAAAAAAATCATTTTCCCTTTGTGTATATTTAGGAATAATTTTTTAGACCTTAATTACTTATTTCAGTTAAGACAAAACAAGGACTGTCTTGATATAAAGATTATGATTTAATGATACACTGCTATCTCAATTTTATTTATGATAGCTTTTTGTAATGTTGATTCACTTCCTTCAAATATGTAGGGACTGGGGGCTGGGGCTGTAGCTCAGTGGTACAGTGCCTGCCTCGCACAAGCAAGGCATTGGGTTCGATCCTCAGCACCACATAAAAATAAATAAATAAGATACTGTGTCCATCTACAACTAACAAAAATTTAAAAAAATGTGTAGGTACTGTTGAGGACAAATCATTTCCAAACTCAGTTAATGGAAGAAATAAATTATTTTAGACAAACAAGATGTTTTATTTAATCAGAAAGACTAGTGTTATTAAAACAAACAACAAAAAACCCAAACCCCAAAATTATGCAACCCAAAAACTATGTTCCACTAATAAATAGAAAATAAATTCAACTATAAATAACTTAGAAAATTGGAAGATAAGATAAAGAATGCTGACTTATAACCCAAGCTGTGGCACTTCCTGTGTCCATGTGGAATTAGGTTCCGGGGAGACGGGGGTGTCTGTGGCAGCAAGGCTCCTTCAGCAGCTACACTTTTTCTTCCACTCTGGGGTGATGCTCCTACTTCAGGACCTAAGGGTTCAATTAAAAGAGAGAGGGGAGGAAATTTTCAAATGGTTTCAAAGGATTATTTTTAATCCCTTTGTATAAAAAAAGAGATTTAAATTTTAAGATAATATTAATGTTAGTTCTATACTGACTTGAACATGAGAAATATTTATTTTCCACATCCTAAAAAACATGGAATCACAAACCATACAAAAATCTATTAGTTTCCGTTTTACATGCACTAAGTAGAGGCAGTGTAAATATTTCCTCCACTTAAACTGCAAGAAGCAGAATTAGAAGAGATAAGCTCAGAATCTCACCTCACAGACAAAATCTGTACTAAATACCCAGGTCTTAAGTCCTAAGTTCTTTTTATTTTTATACATTGCTTCTTTTCTCATTGTTTCCTCTTAGAATGCATTCAAGTTGGAAACTGTACCTTCATTGACACTTTGTTCAAGTTTATGGGAATAAAAAAACCACTCAGAAGCACATAGATCTGCAAAATATCACTTTAAGAATTAAATGAAATGAAAAATAATAGAAGGGAGATCAGCAGAGCAAGTGGATCAGGGAGAGGAGAGGGGAGAGAAAAGGAAGGTCCTGGGGAAGGAGATTGAGGGAATTATGTTACGTGTTTATTCAAATATGGCACAATGAATCTGCTATTACATATAATTATAATGCATGAATAAAATTTTTTAATAAATGAATGAAAAGAAGCAAATTTAAGAGATCAAACTGATTGTGCTCTCCCCCAGATACTGCCACAGCTCCTTCCCTTACTTCTTCACATCATGTTAGATGGGTCTTCAAATATTCTTAGAATATACAACAGAAAGCTTGTGTGAAGGACTGCATTGGCAATTCTTAAAAAGGTACTTATCATGCTGGGGACATAGCTCTGCGGTACAGTGTTTGCCCAGGAGGTATAAAGCTTTGGGTTTAATCCCTAGAATCTGCCCCCCCCCAAGAAAAGGCACTTATTAATTATTTATTAATAGTGAGTAGTTTTTAAATTTAATGCTTTAAAAAAATTATTTGTGGTACCAATAATATCCCCATTGTAAGGCAACAAGTAAAGTAGGAACAGACTTTTATATCTGAGTAGTTGGCCCTGTATTCAAGTAAACCTAAAAAAAAAAAAAAAAAAAAAAAAAAAAAAAAAAAAAAAAAAAATTCACTAAACCCGACTCCTATAATTATTCACAATTTGTAAAATTTTCCACTTAAGACCACAGAAAATTTCTAGTATATTTAACCCTCATTGCCTATGCCATTGCATTCTTAAAAACAACTTTAAAAATGATTGATATTCATAAACTCTTGTCTATTTTTTCTGTTGTTATCTGTTTTTCTTGATTATGTAACATTTATTTGCATATTACTGACAAACTACAAGCAACTTTTTTTTTTTTTTTTTGGTACCGGGGATTGAACTCAGGGGCACTTGACCCCTGGGCCACATCCCCAGCCCTTCTTTGTATTTTATTTAGAGACAGGGTTTCACTGAGTTGCTAAGTGCCTCGCTATTGCTGAGGCTGGCTTTGAACTCGCGATCCTCCTGCCTCAGCCTCCCAAGTGCTGGGATTACAGGCGTGCGCCACCGTGCCTGGCTTACAAGCAACTTTTTAATTAAAAAAATACAACAACAAGAAAAAGAAAACTGACAAGAAAAGACTGATGGATTTTAATACCCAAACCATTTTTTTCCCCATGCATTACAAGATTGCTAAGTATTTATTTGCTTTTGGGGGGTTTATTCTTTCCTATCAGATATTCTGATTTATTATTTGGTAAAGACAGAAAGCAATACACTAACCTACTAAGTCTTCCCTGGAAGCAGCAGAACGTGGTGTGCTTGTCCCTGGTTCTATCTTCAATGAGAGCCTGAATTTTAAAAACACAAAAAATACATGGAATGATTAACATTTGACAAATAATATGAAAGTCACATATTTTCTTATTAAAAAAACTAAAATGTGTTTTTTAAAAAAAATTTTTAAGAGCCGGGCGTGGTGGCGCATGCCTGTAATCCTAGCACTTGGGAGGCTGAGGCAGGATGATCGTGAGTTCAAAGCCAGCCTTAGCAATGGCGAGACACTTAGCAACTCAGTGAGACCTTGTCTCTAATAAAATACAAAAAAAAAAAAAAAGGGGGGGGCTGGGGATGTGGCCCAGTGGTAGAGTGCCCCTGAGTTCAAGTCCCCGGTACAAAAAAAAAAAAATTTTTTTTAAATTGTCAATGGACCTTTATTTTATTTATTTATATGTGGTGCTGAGAATTGCACCCTGTGCCTCACACATGCTAGGCAAGCACTCTTCCACTGACCACAACCCCAGTCCCTTAAAAAATGTTTTTATGAACTTTCTGAGCTAGATATTTTTCTTCCTGAGCAATCACCTTCCTATATCTCTCAACCAAAGCTGATCTTACAGTTATCCCAGGAAATATTAGGGAGAGGAAAAAACATCAAAATGTTATATACATGTACTATTTTTAATTAAAATTTTTTAGTTATAGATGGACATAGTACCTCTATTTATTTATTTATTTATTTATTTATTTATTATTTTTATGTGGTGCTGAGGATCAAACTCAGTGCCTCACACATGCTCAGCAAACATTCTACCACGGAGCTACAATGACAGCCCATGAAATGTTATATTTAAAAACACAAATGTCTCCACAACTATTCCAAAAGTGCCACTACATTAGGAATCTTCACATGTATTATTTAATATATGATGTAAATTATTTCTGGCATCTTTACTGTAGATGCTACTGGTTTGACTGTAACACTAAAAATTTTCAAAAACACCTTATTCATAACTAACCACCCTACCAATTAACACAACTTATCAAAAGAATATACAAAGAAAAAGGCTGTTTGCAATATTCCTAGTAAATCCCTGTCCTAATTAAAGTTTCTTATTAATCTTTTTTAAGAAATTCTTTTTTAGTTATAGATGGACACAATAACTTTATTTTATTTATTTACCTTTTATGTGGTTGCTGAGGCTTGAACTCAGGGCCTCACACATGCTAGGTAAGCACTCTACCACTGAGCCACAATCCCAATCCCTCTTATTAGTCTTTGAGTTCTATTTAGGATAATATATTCAGTTTTGAGTTTCACAGCAGAAGAAATTATGATTTCTATCAGAGGAGGCAATTTTGAGAAACAGAATACCAAAGTGGTAGAAAATGCTTTGGTATAATAAATGAAGTCTAATATTACTAAAAATTTGAAAATTAATAAAGAACAATTAGCATTCTACTGACTGGACTTTCACAATGATAAATAAATCTAATGTAGATTCTTATTTTAAGTAATTATTTCCTTGATAACCTGGGAGGGAATTAAATATGATTATTCCAAATATCTGACAATGTTTTTTTTTTTTTTTTTTTTTTTTGGTTCCGGGGATTGAACTCAGGGCCACTTGACCATTGGGCCATATCCCCAGCCCCTTTTCGTATTTTTATTTAGAGACAAGGTCTCACTGAGTTGCTAAGTGCCTTGCCATTGCTGAGGCTGGCTTTGAACTTGTGATCCTCCTGCCTCAGCCTCCCAGGTGCTGGGATTACAGGCGTGCGCCACGGCTCCCAGCTTCCAAATATCTGACAATGTCCATTAAAATGAATGTATTAAGTAGATGAATGATTAACCAGAACTTTCTGCTCCTTTTCTTTTCATAGAGTAGTCTGTTTATTCCGGTACAAACTATACTGCATTCACTCATCTGACAAATATTTACTGAACACCTGCTTTGTGTTAGGCACTGTGCTCAGCAAGCACTATTACGTAAAAGGGAGAAGGCAGATGTGGTATCCCTACCCTCTGAAGCTTATAGAATAGTAAATGAAAGACAAAGAAGTAAACAAAACAACCACAATTTCCTAACACAGCATCAGAACAGAGAGAACAAAGAAGGGGAGCTTCCTGGCAAACCACACTGCTATCTGTAGGAGCTGATAAATGACAGCTGTATAAAAAGAAGAAGCATCTTAAAGGGCACAGCAGTGACTGCTATACTGTCTGTTGCTTATAATATCATCAAAGCACCATAAAATGAGTGGCACCAATTCATTAAAAAAAAAAAAAAAAAAAAGAGATAATGTCTGGTATTAAAATTAAACAGATTTTCACCCTGACTAAAAGATGTATATGTAATTTGTATACTTACACTGGCTATTTAGATGAAGCTGTGAAAAACAGAGGTCTTTAAGTAAATGAAGTCATTTTTATTTAAATATACTTCATCATAAAAAATCATTTTTAACTAATAATTTTAATGGCTCTTTAAATTCTTTAACTCTCAACATTTAATTAGTAGGCTGATGCAATACAACTGGGTTTTCAGAAAAACAATCTACCTTTCTCCAGTCTCTATATGATGTCCCAACACCACCAAATGACCTGAGTTTGCCAAGCAAACAGTTTCTTGCGCCATCTGTCTGCTCATTCTATCCCTGGAGTGCCTCTTGCCCTCCGTGTGCTCCCAACTCACCTGTTAAGGTGCAGCCTCAGGTGACACTGTCTCCTGCAGCTATCCACGTTTCTCTTTTCTTTACTTTTCCCTTAAAGCTGGGTTAGGTGTCCCCTTATCTATGCTTCCACAGCATCCTGGGCATAGCCCTACTATAGTACTGTTTCAATGTTCTGAAATCATCTGTTTTAGATGCATTAGACTGAGCTTCTCGAGGGCAAGAACAATATCCTATTTATTTTTATAATCCCAGCAACTAACACAGTAATCAGACCATAGCAAATACTTCATCAATATTTGTTAAATTCATATAATGAGAAGGCTGTTTTGGTTCTGGTCACTCATAAAAATAAAAGTTAACATAATAGCATCAGCCTTCCTATAAAAATGAAGGTATACATGTCAGCTATGGGCAGTCAGAACTACTTAAGAGTGCCAATGGCTGAGTCTATCTTTTCAACAAAATAAAAACTAACTTCAATAAATAGTACACTTTTACTGTTGTCAGTAAAAATTTACCATCTTTATCACTGTGCAAAATTTTCTTAGAATTCATTTCCAATTTAACTTTTCAAAAATCAAGTGTTTTCTCGAGCTAAATACAGAAATTTTTAATAGATATTTAAATTTTGAGTTTTAAGACAACTGTTCTACAGCTCACTGGACAAACCATTAAAACTGTTTATTAGGCACAAGTTCTATGTTAGTAACAAAAGAGAGATGGAAAAAACAGTGGTAAATAAATAAAAAGACGCAGGTGATTGAACTCAAGAAACTTATAACCCAGGGCAACAGATTTGTGAAACAACTCCAGACTTAAAAAGCTGACCTCACATATTTTCAAATGAGTTACTATGTAAAAATCTTTTGTAAAATAAAATTTGGTATGGGAATATAAAATGTTAGTATTATGGTGTATGTATGTGAGGTGGGGAAGATGGCAATAAAGGTGTTTCTGAGAATTAATGAAACTTTTAATATATATCCAGAGCTTAATGTTTATATTTGAAGAAAAGTTAATTTCTAGCTGTTTTCCAGAATTTTAGCCTTTCAATGGGACTAATTCTGTTCTACAGAATCTTTTTAAAAGATATTTATTTATTTTAGTTGTACACAATACCTTTATTTTTACATGGTGTGCTGAGGACTGAACCCGGGCTGCACACGTGCTAGGCCACAACCCCAGCCCATGTTCTACAGAATTTTTAAAGTACTGTTAAAACCTACAGAACAAGGAAGTTGAAAATAATTGATTTTCGAACGGGTTAAGAAAAAAATATTAATATTTTAAAAAATCCTAATTTTTTACTTTGATAAAATTTAAAACCATGACCTTTAATTGGTGAAAATATATGCGGAAGACATAAAATTCAATTTGAAAGCTTTGAAACAACTAGCACAATGAAGTTAAGCAAAAGACTGGGCATGATGATGTCACTTGCAGTCCCACTCAGGAGGAAGGAGGATCACTTGAGGCCAGGAATTTAGAAACAACCTCAGCAATATGGCTGGATCCTGCCTCTATTGAAAAATTAAAAAAGAAAAAAAAAAAGAGGTAGGCAAAAAGAAGAAAAAAAATATTTCTTTAAGTTAACAAATGAAGCCAAAGGAAAAAGGAGAAGCCTCTATAGAAATAAGCTCTTAATCCTTCCATCCTTTGAAAAAACCAGCAGCTACGATGTAAAGCAGTATCACTGAAAAGTGCAATGGATAGCAATTTGAAAATTCCTGTCTTTGAGAAACACTTTGGATGGTAAGGAGAGAGGAACAGGTATCAGGTCTTTGAAAGGGGATTTTTTAAAAAAGTTTTCATAAAGGACTTGCTATGATAAAGAGAAAAGAGTAAGTATGGTGATATATTGGAGCAATTCATCAATAATCTAGAGGTAAAGTTCAATAATCTCTCAATCCATGAAAACTGGAAACAAACTCAAAGATGTGTCCAAAAATAACAGTTAAAAAAGAAGTAATTTGGGGCTAGGGTTGTGGCTCACCTAACATGCATAAGACACTGGGTTCAACCCTCAGCACCACATAAAAACAAAATAAAGGTATTTTGTCCACCTACAACTAAAAAATATATATATAAAAAATGGGAATAATTTTTCTATTTTTTAGACTGTTTAATTTTTCTATTAAAAGGTCAATTTTCATAAAGATTCAATGAAGATAGTGAAAGGAAGAAGTTGAAAATCTGAATTATTAAACTTTAGCTCTCTATAACTTGAGAAAGATAAAATACTTTTTAATAAAGGAACAAATCAGGTATTGGTATATTGGTTCAATCATACCAAGTGATTAAAAAGAAATATAAGCACCTTTACCACTGTTAACATACCACTAGATTAGGCATTTGTATGTGATTGTGGGATTTGGATGTTTAAATAGATGGTGATGGAAGTGTGGAGAAGAGGGCAAAGTACAAATCCATTTTGAAGATCCAACTTACTTGTAATTATCATCTTCTACAAACTTTTGTAGTTCCTCTATATACTGGACAGAGTTCAGGTATTTTTGGACATGAGGCAACATGGGAATATCTAGGCAAAAGGTGATAAGTAATTATCAGATAAAGCATATCTTAACCAGAACTCTCAAAGTTAAGCTAAGAAAAATAATTAAAGGTAAACTAAGTCCATATGGCACCAAAATTAAAATTAACTCTAGAAGGACATTATAGGATAAACTTTATTTAAAATAAAACCGGAGATAATTTAGAAAGTTGTAGTTGCATGTTGCTTATGTAGATTTTTTTTTTTTAAATGACAAAACAGCTCCAATTACAAAGTCCCACATATTTGAGAAACGTCATGGAAAATAATCAGAGACTTCACTGTTTTACATATGAGGCCAAACTCAATGCAAGAAGTGAAGGCAGTTATTTTTCATTTTAAAAAACTTGGCTCCCATTTATAAATGTTTCTCTCACTCCCATTATAATTTTCAAGTAAGATTAAGTTAACATTACAATGTGGTGTTACGTTTAAAAACAAAGATGGGGAAAACAACAGAATAAAGGATTATTTCACTTTCAGTAAGATCCTATTACCCCCCCCCCATCCACTACACCTTTTAAGAAGCTTTTGAGGTTTTCTTAAAAGTATAGATGTATATATGCAACACATTGATTTAAAATAAATTAAACAATGTAAACTCATTATTTTACTTTATTTTTATAACTTTATTATTTTATTTATTTTTAAATGTGGTGCCAAGGATCTAGACCAGTGCCTCACACATGCAAGGCAAGTGCTCTACCACTAAGCCACAGCCATAGCCCGACTCATTATTTTTAATACCATAAAAATTATACATCAACAATCTAACTTTATTCCCTGTCAAAATGAAAACATTCAAACATTTTTTTTAAAAACCCTCTTTTCTAATCATTTGAGCTTATTTATTATTAATTTGTCTTATGTCATTCCATAAAATACATCTTGAACAAAAATTCTTTACTCAATATCTGGCTCAAGAGGGCTGGGGATGTGTGGCTCAGTGGTAGAGCGCTCACATAGCACATGTGCGGCCCGGTTCAATCCTCAGCACCACGTAAAAACAAAGGCATTGTGTACAACTAAAAACAAATAAATAAATATTTTTAAAAAATCTGGCTCAAGAAAGCTATACAACTGTTATTAGGAACAATGGTCTCAGCTACTTTCCTAATTGAAAAACATAACTATTTTAACTATTTACCTAATAGACTGCAAAAAGCAAATGAGATCAAGACAATATAAAATAATTTTATGAACTTTCATAAAGGGCTAGAATAACTGTGAAGTAGTAATATTACTTATTGCCCCTGTGCCTTGTTAGCAGAAGAGTAAAAATATTAAAAAAATGAAAAATACGAACACTAAATTCTTCAACTCCTTAAGAACAATCTTAAAAAGGACAGGGGGTAGCTCATTGGTAAAGCATCCTTGGGTTCAATCCCGGGGTGTATATGGAGGTGGTTACATAGCAAATGGAGAAATAAAAGAACACTTATTTTCCTTTATGTTACAGTGGAGATGAGAAATTGATGCTCCCTGCTGCATGAAAAGTAATCATCAATGTGTCAGTGAATCAGTGAAATCACAGCACAGTAATGGCTTAGCACGGTTCCCCAGAAACTTACCATATTCACAGGACTGCTGTAAATCAGAAATTATTCGAAGGATGTTATTCATTAAGTTTGATCTTTGCTCATTTTCTAGAATGCTGCCAGTTGATGGGTATGCCGAATCAATGTACGTTAAATCTGACAAATAGATACCTGAAACAAAATTTTAAGACGAATCAGTATGTTTCTACTTATAACATGGAAGAGCATGACAAATTGAGGGGAAGAAGAAGCTTGTTTGCAGACATATTTCAATATATGCCATATGTAGAATATATTGTTATTAATATAACAACAACAGGACCAGCTGGGGCCTTATGTCCATAAAGTTGGAGTCAGACATGCATTTAATAAGTTCTTTGTAAATGTCTTCCTATGATGCCTTTTTTAATGTATGGTTTAAGATTGCAACTAAAAACTCCAGCATGGGTGGGACTTAATGGAAAGAAGCTAAGCTCCTGAACAGGCTCTGCCTGTGACTGCGCTGTGTGGTAGAGAAAGTCATTTCAATCTCTGAATCTCAGTTTTTACATTTACACAACCATTACCTATTTTCCAAGTTTCCTTATGGTCTAAAGAAGTTACCTTGGCCAGCCTGGCCAGCCTAGCCAGTGTTTTGCATAGGAAAGTTATTTAATATCAGTCTTTTACTCCTACTTTTTTTTTTTTTAATATTTATTTATTTGCTTTTAGTTGTACATAATGGGTTTATTTGTAGTGGTGCTGAGGATTGAACCCGGGCCGCGCAAGCGCTCTACCGCTGAGCCACAATCCCAGCCCTCTTTTACTCCTACTTTAAGGATAACTACCATAAACCACCATGAAAATTGTCTCCATCAGGCAGAAATATCTTAAGTTTTAAAGATCGAGAGTTTGAGGGACTGGGGATGTGGCTCAGTGGTAGAGCGCTTGCCTAGCACGTGCGTGGCACCGGGGTTCGATCCTCAGCACCACGTAAAAATAAAAACGCATTGTGTACAACTAAAGCAAATAAATAAATATTAAAAAAAAAGATAGACAGTTTGATTTCTAAAACTGTTTATGGGACTACAAATTAACTTTCCTACCTTTCCACGTTCTCTGTACCAATAAAAATAATACATATCCCAAGATAAATTTGTTTTATTAGTCCCAAAGGTCACTCATTAAAAACATTTCCTGAGAGTTTACCATGCACATGGAAAATGTATAAGACAACAATAGCTGAAAAGAAAAAATATATATACTTCCTGAACTTTTACCTTACTATTTCACTTTCATGAATTCTCAGGGTAAATGCAACCAAAATTACATACCTAATACCTTCTAAATAAGCCTTCCCCCAACCTTGGATGTTTTCTAGACACATCTCTGTCCATTCAAAATCTTACATATCCAACTATTCTCTAGTTTTCTCACACATTTCAAAAATATTTAGAATCTAATTTTTATAGATGAAGAACCTGAAAAGCACAGTTATTAGAAGGATGTGTCTAATGTCATGCAACCTGTTAGTGACAGAGTTAGATCTCAGAAGTTTCACTTGCAGCCTAGATTTTTTAAAAAAATACATACTGAACTGGGCATAGAGGGTGCATGCCTATAAATCCCACTGCCCAGCAGAGTGAGGTAGGAGAATTCCAAGTTCATGGCCGGCCTAGGCAACTTAGCAAGACCAGGTCTCAAAATAAAAAATAAAAGGGCTGGCCATGCTGGGATATAGCTCAGTAGTAGAATATCCATAGGTTCAATCCCCAGTATTAAAAAGCAACTGCAGCACTCTATTAAAAACTTATGCATTATCCTATACTCTTTACTTAATAACTTTTATGACTACATAATCTCTTCAGTTGTTTAAATTTTCTCATCTGCTCAAGATTATAAACTTGTTTAAGGCAATTGCTCTTTTTAAATTTTGTAGTTGTAGATGGACAGCATGTCTATTTGTTTCATTTTTGTGTGGTGCTTAGGATCAAACCCAGTGCCTCACAGATGCTAGACAAGTGCTCTACCACTGAGCTACAGCCCCAGCTCCAGTTGCTCTATCATGTACTCTCAGAGAATCCTGGTTAATGTTTTAACTACAGATGGTATTTGATGCAAGGTAGCAGGTCAGCATGGTAATCCTTTCACTTATCTTTGCACCATTTATCTTCCCTGAGTAACTCTTTATAGCATGTTTTAAGTCACCTTGAAATACTATTTTCCCCTATGTCTTCAAATGACCTACAGCCTGGATCTCAGAGAAGAATCTCAGAGAACTCAGGATCTCAGAAGAATTCCTTTCTCTTCTTTTCAAATCTGAACTGTGATTTTGAATGTGAATAACTATTGCCTCCTTCCAAACAGCACTGCTGCCTCTTCTCTCAGTTGCTCCCCTCTGGTTCCTTTCCCAGAGTCAACACACACACAATTCTCTCCTATTTAAGAAAACAAAAATCAAAGCAACCCTTCCTTCAAATCTGATCCCATCCCCAGGAAAGGAACTTTGCCCATATCCCCTCAACAAACACCTTGAAAGAGAAGCACAGAACAGCACACTTATTTATTTTATTCTCTATTTTAATGTAATATTTGATGCATATAAAAGTTTACATGGATCAGAAAAAATTGCAAAAAAGATCACTAAGTATCCTGTGTTCAGTGCATCATTTTGGCCTTATATGTTGTTGAGTCCAGTAATAATACAAATTCTTTTTTTTTTCCAGTAATAATACAAATTCTTGAACCAAACAATGCCAATGAATTATGTCCAGTGGGAAATAACTGACTATTGTTCTTGGATGTTGACCAATTTTGCAACTATTTTGTTAATTCATTTCAGCATTCCTAACTATTTACATGTGTTATTAACTTTGAAGCTATCCTTGAAATGGTTCCATCTTCCTGATTCCCTTATAAATTTAATGACTTAAAAATTTTTTGACCTACATTGATTTTTGTATTTGTGAGAAAATCATGAATTTATCTTTAAAACAATCTATCAATGTTTGTCAAAGACCACAATTTAAGAATTATAGCATCCCTAACGAGAGTGAAAAGGTTCCTCAAGGAAATGACAGAGGATATTAGCACATGTATATCAGAACAGCAACAAAATATACATTAAAAGGGGCCAGGAGCAGTGGCCCCTGTAATCCCAATGGCTTGGAAGGCTGAGGCAGGAGGATCTTGAGTTCAAAGCCAGCCTCAGAAACTTAGTGAGGCACTTAGCAACTCGGTGAGACCCTGTCTCTAAATAAAATATAAAAAAGCGGGGGCTGGAGTTGTGGCTCAGTGGTAGGGCGCTTGCCTGGCATGTATGAGGCATAGGGTTCGATTTTCAGCACAACATATAAATAAATGAATAAAATAAAGGTCCATCAATATCTAAAAAAAATAAAAATAAAAATAAATAAGGGCTGGGGATGTGGCTCAGTGGTTAAGCACCCTCAGTGCCAAAAAAAAAAAAAAAAATAAAAGTAACACAAAACAGATTAAAGCCAAATTCTATTCACAAAAATTATATGCAAGAAAATGTCATTTGTACCAGGCACAGTGGTGCACACCTATAATCGCAGTGACTGGAGGCTGAGCCAGGAGGATGCAAGTTCGAGGCCAGCCTCAACAACTTAGCAAGGCACTCAGCAACTTAGTAAGGTCCTGTTTCAAAATAAAAAGTAAAAAAGGGCTGGCGATGTAGCTCAGTGGTAAAGCGCCCCTAGGTTCAATCCTCAGTAGCAACAAACAAACAAACACCAGAAAACAACAACAACAAAAATCATTCCCTGCTGATGACATCAGAGGCAGCTTCGAGGTAGAAGTGAGCTGGGCACTTAATGGTCAACTCTTACCATTCTTCACTAAATCCAGATGACAACAGCCACTGCTACATGTGAGGACTATTTCAAAAGTGGTTAGCCGGGCGTGGTGGCACATGCCTGTATTCCCAGTAGTGTGGGAGGCTGAGATAGGAGGATCATGAGTTCAAAGCCAGCCTCAGCATTAGCAAGGTGCTAAGCAACTCAGTGAGACCCTGTCTCTAAATAAAATACAAAATAGGGGGGCTGGGATTGTGGCTCAGCGGTAGAGCACTCACCTAGCACATGCGCGGTCCGGGTTCGATCCTCAGCACCACATAAAAATAAACACATTGTGTACAACTAAAGCAAATAAATAAATATTAAAAAAAAAAAAAAGAAACAGATTTTTAAAAAAAATACAAAATAGGGTTGGGGATGTAGCTCAATGGCCAAGTGCCCCGAGTTCAATACTTGGTACCAAAAAAAAAAAAAAAAAAAAAAAGTGTTCATTCTAAATTGATGTGTTTAAATGAAATATGACTTAAAAAAAAACCAGAACATTATCAGTACTGTTCTATCTATCTATATGCTCCTTCCTTCCAGAAGTGACTACTATTCTCAAGATTCCCCCTTTTCCCCCAAGACAAGACTGCATCCCCACGATATACAATTTACTTTTGCTAGTCCGGCGTGGTGGCGCACGCCTGTAATCCCAGCACTTTGGGAGGCTGAGGCAGGAGGATCACGAGTTCAAAGCCAGCCTCAGCAATGGCAAGGCACTTAGCAACTCAGTGAGACCCTGTCTCCAAATAAAATACAAAAAAGGGCTGAGGATGTGGCCCAGTGGTTGAGTGCCCCTGAGTTCAATCCCCGGTACCACAAAAAAAAAAAAAAAAACAACAAAAAAAAAAAAAAAACAAAAAACTTACTTTTGCTTATGTTTAAATTTTTTTAAAAAATCATATTTTACGTGTGTGATTAAAATTGAACATTTGTATAGTCAGAAAAATGTCTGGTATATTCTAACTAATTTATAAGCATTTAAAAATAATTTTAAAAAATATGGCCTTGATTGCTGTCTCACTTTTTTTTTTTACTACTTTGTTTCTGCTATTAAATGTACCTGTAATTTCTTATATTGAGAATAAACCAATGTGTGACTGTATCACAATTTACTAATTTGATCTGATAGACTTCTGAATCGCTTCCCTCTTTCCCCCATGTTGCCACAGACACCTGTGCGCCTCCTTGTGCACGTGTGCAGAACTTCCTGAGAGCCTCCCACCACCAGAACTGCTAAGGTTCAGAGGTCCATTAATAAGATGACGCCAGCCGGGCGTGGTGGCGCACGCTTGTAATCCCAGCACGTTGGGAGGCTGAAGCAGGAGGATTGCGAGTTCAAAGCCAGCCTCAGCAATGGCGAGGCACTTAGCAACTCAGGGAGACCCTGTCTCTAATAAAAACACAAAAAAGGGCTGGGGATGTGGCCCAGTGGTCGAGTGCCCCTGAGTTCAATCCCTGATACCACAAAAAAAAGATGACGCCAACATTGTTTTTCAAACTTTACCAATTCATGCTACCACGACAATATGTTTCTATTGATTCATATCTGTGCAAACATTTGGTATTATTAATCTGCCAATCTTATCAGTATAAAATGGTATCACTTGGTGTCTTAATTTTCATTTTCTTGATTAATAATGTCTTTTTCTCATTCATTTCTATGTTTTAGTACACTGTGGATACTGATCAATTTGTTAGTTGAATTTTATCCAATCATTTCTTAACCCACTAAATAACCTGAACTATCTATCATGCTCCTAAAATTTATTTTGGCAAAGCATTAATGACTTCTTTAATCTCTTTGGTCTCCCCCGTCCTTCCTCATCTCTCTGCAATATTTTAACCATTCCCTTCTCCTTGGTTTTTCCCAGCTTGAACTTTCCTAGACCTTTTTTTTTTTTTTTTTTTTGCTTTCATTCTTTTTCCTCATGTCCATGGAAGTTGGTATTTCCTATGGTCTGTCATTAAATCTTCTCATTTTACACGTACTTGCTCTGTGACATCTTGGTTCTACAGCTTCAACTACCACCTAATTGCTGATGAATTTTCAGGTCTCTGTATAGAACTGAATTCCCAACTTTCATTTTCAATTTAACAAGCCAAACCAACTATCATTTGTTCCTAAACATCTGCCATTTCAATTTCCTGTGTCAGTTAGTGATAGTACTTACTGCTCAAGTAAGAAAGCTCAAAATTGCTTAAATAAAAAGCATAGGAAGAATTCAACCATTTCATATTTTACCCAAATTAAACACAGTGACTAAAATATAATCACTGAATGACCAGGTAGTATATTATATGAAATACATCAGGCTAGAAGTTGGCAGCCCATCTGTTCTACTGTTTTTTTTTTTTTTTTTTTCTTTTTAGTTGTCAATGGACCTCTATTTTATTTATTTATATGCGGTGCTAAGAATCAAATCCAGTGCCTCACACATGCCAGGCAAGCACTCTACCACTGAGCCACCACCCCAACCCCTGTCCTACTGTTTTTAAAATCAGGTAAAAACATAGGAAAAATCTAAACAACTTTCTTTTCCTGAAAAATGGGAAGACCTTTAAATACTGTTTCATGATCCTTTATGGACACCATTCTGAGCAGCAGAACCCTTTAAGCTAATGGTAAGGATTCCAGTTCATTATAACCTTCATTTTCCTTTGTTATTTTACTTCTGATTTACTTCATTTATTTATATAACCTGCTTCATTCTTGTTTAGAGCATTTGCCTTTATTAGGCCTTTAGTTTGCCATCCCTGGTATATACCTGTATGACATAGAAATTTGAAGAAACAACTTGGTGAAACTTTACTCCTGACCTTTTATAAATTTTTTTTTTTATGTTGATGGACCTTTATTTTATTCATTCACTTTTATGTGGTGCTGAGAATTGAACCCAGAGTCTCACTCATGCTAGGCAAGTGTTCTACCACTGAGCTACAACCCCAGCCCCCTGACCCTTTATTTTTTGGTACTAGGACTGAACCCAGGGAGAGCCTGGTCCATGCTAGGCAAGTGCTCTATCCCTGAACTACACCCCCAGCCCTGGAACAGACTTTAAATAAAGAATGTAGATCTATAGGGTCTATGAGGAAGAGAAAAACAGAACAAGCTAATGTAATAAGGAGGGGCAAGAACATGGTAAGTACTGGAAGCAGGAGTCCAAAGGCTCTATCAAGAAGCAGCATTCGGCAACTAGGTAATCCAGAGAGAGGGTGGTATAATGCTTTGGCGTTAGGTTCAAATCCCACTTGTACTTCTCAGCACTAAGTACTAAGCCAAGTCACCTGAGATGCCTGTTTGTTTCCTCAACTACTGAATTACTTAATATTTCTTGATTTAATGAAACACAATAGCATAGTTGGTACTCAACACTTATTAATTCCCTCCCCAGCACCCTGTTTTCATGTAGGAGAAACTGGGCCAGAAGAGGGTGAAGTGATTTGTGTAAGTCCACACAGCTAGTGGGGAGTGGGAGCTCCCTGTGTTTTTTATTTAGCTCAGGGCTGTTTGTTTTTAAAAGGGAGCACATCAACTAATAACCAGAATAACCTTATTTAGACAAGAGGAGTCATTTTGTAGGAGAATGTGACATTATATAACTTCAGAATTTAAAAGTATTAGGTTTCTGAAATTTCACTTATTTTTGGTAATTACAGAGAAGTTTTATCCTAAGAAACATTACACAATAAGATATAACGTATTATAACAACAAGTTTCTTATAAGTTTAAAATCTTCTGAAATGGCAATTTCTTAAGTAAAATGTAAAATGTTTAAAAATTCTTGTAAGCTATTAAAAACATTATTATTATTTAGGTGGCTGCCTCCTGACAAAGCCTAACCCCTCTTCTTTGTAACAAAAGCCAAACTCATCAGCCTGCAACTACTTCTAAAATGCAGTTGAGAACTATTTTTTCAGCAACTTAAAAATCTCTCTGGCCAGCAGACTAAAATGTTTGTTTTATAATTGCCCGCTGAACTATAAAATGATAGTCTGTTTCCAGATGGTGCCCTTCCTTCAACCTGCACACAATCTCCCCTTGTTCAGAGCTATGCAACCTCCTGCTGATCCCACCACCCCCACCCCTATTTAAGGCTGCAGAGAGGAAATCCTAAGGAGGAGGAGACTTTTCCTCCTAGTCTCCAGCTATTTTTTGGTGATGTAATATGTGGGCTGAACCGAGTCTGCAGAGAAAGACAGGGAATCACTCTTAAGGGGTGTACAGTCTGTCAGCTGCAGCTGGTTACTGCACTTCTCCATGTGGCAGACAGAGCAAAGCCACAAGGCTTTCTCTGAGGGACTAGAAAGCCCACAGACCAGAACTTCCACTACACTACTTAAAATTACATAGGTGGCTTGTCAAGTTCAATTAATTAGTACTATAAAAAGAAAAAAAGAAGCTCCTTATTACAGCTTGGAGTCAACGGTCCAAAACAAAAATGCAGTTGCTATTAAACTCACAGATGAACAAACTTCTACATTGACTTTTAAAAATCAAGAATAAGGGCAGCAAGTTTCGGGATTCGCTTTATCAACAGGCACAAAAAGGTATTTTAATATTTCTTTTATTTTTATTAACAATATTATACATATATCAAAATGCATAATAATTTTACATTTGGAGTAGTAATTTCAAAATCTATTAAAGAACGTTGGAATATGCTCTAAATCATCTCATCTGAGAAATATTTTGTTTTGTAACTTTATGATGTTTAATGTGTTATTTGAAGTTTTGATTTAATGATATTTAGTGCATGTGATTGTGGACTGACACATACATGCCGGTTGTCTGAAAACAAATGCTTTCAGGACCCTAGAAAGACATTTTAAAGAACTGATTAAATGTATCCAGTTTATAGCACAGTAATCAACAACAAAGGAACCTAAATTACAGAGAAGCAAACATGATCAATTTCTCCTCTCACAGCTATAGTATTCACATGCTGAAGATTGAATTTCTCAAAGTATGGCTACAAGACAAAGCTAAGAAGATATAAAATAATCAAAGGCTTTGCAACAAAACTTAATTATACTCTAACTAAATATGAGAAAATTCTTATAAAATTCTGTTTTCCAGGTTTATATATAACAGTGATTTAATGTGGCTAACAAATTAAAACTGCTACAATTTGAATTACTTGGAAAGGCAAAGTTGTTGTTACACATACAAAAAACCTAAACCTTCTTATAGGTTAGGATTGAGGAGCAGTATTAAGTAGACAGCATAAAACAAGAGAAAATATGAAATTCAAAGAGGTAATTGCTTAAATCCATGATTAAAAGGCTAAAAACATGTAATATTTTTTTTTAAAAGAAATAATTTTGTTAATCATACATAAGAGGTGTCTGTCCTTCAACATTCTACCTGGGAGTGGTGTTTAATTACATTAGAGAAGTATTAAAAGTAAAATTACTAGTTCCCAATATTAAGCCTTAACACCAAAGACACTTTGAGTTTGTTATCATTTGGGTATCCTCTGACCTTTTAATTTTAAATGCTAAGAATTTTCAACTGACAAATAATGGTAAAGATCAGATTTTTTTTTTCAACTTTGCTTTCATGTCCTTTCCTTGAAGATTCTAGACTCTAAGTACTATGAAGATCTCTGTTAAGAACATATTTTACAAGAGATTCTGATAGAATTTCCAAGCAATACTGGATCTGAAACACTGTCATCTCTCTGTTGCTGCTTGCTATGAAAAGTTCAGGATCTTATCATTAAGCCTCAGTTCTTCCCAAAGCCTTGGGCAAGCATTTCAACTGAAACCCACATCACACAGATAACCATTCTTTTCTGAAATATATCCAGAGAATGAGGTTGTTCTCAAATCTCTTCCTAGAGCATATTTCATAGCCTAAGTTCTTTATCTAACATATCCTCAATGTTGCATAAATTTAACTCCATTGCCTCATGCTGTTTTCGGTGCACGACACAGCCAACTAAATGCCTCTATGAGTTTACCATCTGCAAGGAAGTAAATCCTGGCTTTTATTTTTTCTAATAGCTGGCAATGTAGCAACTACGAACAGAAACAGTACTAATAAAATTAACCCACATGCATATAAGATGTTATTTTCTTTTCTAAAAACAACCAAGCAAAGATGTAGATTTAGACTTAAATATACTGTAACTAATTTATAACATTCTCTTGGGATCTAGGAAAAATTTAACATATACAGAAAGGTTTTATGAGGTAACACAGATTTATGGATCTTTCACTTTTAAAACTGAACATGTGGGAAAATATTAAATAAGAGAATATTTTTAGAAAATGTAATAGTGTATTTTAAAAACCAGTTCTTTACTCATGACGTAGTCAGTCTACTCTTAAGAAATGTGGCTCCTTGCTCTGCTTTAAGTGACAACAAAGTCATTCCTTTTGTAAGGACTAGGGGATTATATTTATTTTTTTAAAAAATAACTTTTAATTGCCTCCTTTAAATAATAAATCTTATGATTTAATATTACTGAAACCATAATGACCCAAGACAGAATATTAAAAAGTTTATTTTAATTGAATAACATTTTGATTTTTGTGTGTGTATGTGTAGGGGTTCTCTAGTGATAACTCTGAAACAAAGTCTTGGATAATATGTTCTTAGTTGTTCTGTAAAAATCTGTGTCTGAGTAATTAGAACAAATTTTAAAAAATCTGTCTGGTGTTAATACAAGATGTTGAATCAGGATATTATTTATAAAATTCTATTTGTTTTGAATTGAAGTTTCATGATACTTTCTGAATTTTCCTTGTTTTTGTAGCTTGTTTCATAGTAGGAATAATTTAAATAAAATAATTTTATGGTTTAAGAGTTTACATTCTGTTATTTAAAAGAAACAAAGGGATTTGAACACTTAGTTAAAAAGCTGAAATGGTAACATTTTTTACTTTCTCGTTTTTTAAAATAAACCACTTCTAAATTCCCAGAATCTGGAAACATAACACAAAATCTTTTTATTGTTTTTTTTTTTTAATTAATTTATTTATTTTAGTTATAGGTGGACTCAATATCTTTATTTTATTTATTTTTTATGTGGTGCTGAGGATCGAACCCAGTGCCTCATGCATGCTAGGCCAGTGCTCTACCACTGAGCCACAGCCACAGCCCCTTTATTAGTTTTTAGTATAGGCAACTTTTACATAATAAAAGTATTTATAAAATGGAATGAGGACTCTTAAAGTCTAAATTTTCTACCAATGTTGCGTGGCACAGTATAAAAACATAAAAAGTACTTATTCATGTGAGCTCTTGGCCACCAGCCAACAATAAAAATCTCTGACACATTATTATATTCATCTTTCCTATCTTGACTAAGTACAAGAAAATTCTCCAAGCTTCACTCATTCTTTGTGTTACTTGCCTTATCTATCCATACTGAACATGTTACTCATTGAAAACACCAGAACTAAAAAGCTACACTGTCAGAGTGAAGTGGTGCAGCCCCTCCTCCCCCAGCTGAGGAGCCTCTGCTTCCCGAGACAATTTTTTGTGGGGGATCACACTCTCAAGTCAGATTACATAAACATCAACTGACAGAACACATATGGAGGAATGGGAACGGCAACAAAAAAGTTGGGGACATAAATATGGTGGAATCATATCCTAACAAAAATGACTTACAAGTACTTTTGCTTAATTGGGTAATCAGTCAATGAAAAGAGATACAAGCCAGGAAAAGACAAAACATAAGAAACACATTACGTCCCTTCTATAGTCACAATATGACTAAGAAAAAACAGCAAGTCTAGAAATATTGGAGTAGAAATTCTGAATCCAGTTTGAGTGGTTTACAGCTTTCACAGGACTTTATTTCTTTCTAAAATGATGCAGCATTTACTTCACAGTGTTTTTGTAAATGCAAACAGTTAACATGTGTGAAGTACTACATACATATAAGGGATTGTCATAGTGTTGCTGACAGAAAACAGAATATGGTGCCATAATAATGCAGTGGTTAACTAAAAACATGAACTCTGTGGAGTCTCTGCCTGGATTCAAATTCTGGCTCTCTCTTTAAAGCTGTATGACTCTTAACAAAGCACTCAACTTCTGGATGTCAATTTCATCTGAGAATAGGGATCAAAGCACTTGACTTCACCAAGTTGTGGTGAGAAGTAAATGATTTAATACAGGTAAAGGACTCAAAGTAGTGCTAGCACTGAGAGAGCACCCCCTAGGTATTAAATGCTGTTCCTGTGGTACTGCTATTGTTCATGGTGGGCATCAGTAATTTAGGACCTGCTTTCTCAAATCAAGCAACAAGTACTCAGAAAAGTGGGCAGAAAAGCTCTTGGGTCATCTGTTGCCATCCTTTAAAAGCAGCACAGAGAATTAATTTATAAGATGGGAAGGTGGGCTGTAACAGCAGCTTGCTAATGACTCGGACAAGGCAAACACGCACACCTGCCCTGTTGTACTGTTTCTGCTCTTCTGGGAGGCAAATACAAAGAAGAACCCGGCTCTCAGAATGAATCCCAGCATTTCCTCAGAACTGTATTATAAACAAGTTTCATCTGCCATAGCAAACACAAACCATTCCAAGCACACATTTGGGTATATGTGCTACTCCTAAAAATGCTGACCAAAGGCCAGGGAGACTAAGTCTTCGGCATGATTCTGATAGTGTGGCCTTGGCTCTCAAAATGCACATGGGCCTAAAGAGGTTCTTTATATTCAGTTACAGGTAGTTTCCCTCCTTTGCTGAATCATCTATAAGCTTATAGCATGTATGTGATTATTACTCACAATAATGACTGAGAGCATTCTATGAGTTTTAAACCCATCCGCAATCCCAAAAGCAGATAGTACAAAAAAAAAAAAAAAAAAAAAAAAAATTAACGTATGATCATCAAACTGAGTTTCGATTTGTTTATTTGAGAGGTTAAAAACAAGGTAATATTTATGGCAGGGACCACTTTAATTGAAATTGTGTAAGCTACCTGGTACCGTAACCCGGGAGGAAAACTCTCAGAGGCAGAGTAGAGCTTTTACTACTTTTACTTCTACTTTCTTAGAGCTTAGAGAGGGAAAGAAAGATTTTTAGAGAGAAAGATTCTTAGAGAGAAAGAAAGATAGAGCTTAGCTTAGAGAAAGATTAGAGCTTCTTTCTTCCTTCTTCTTTCTTCTGTCTTCTGTCTTCCTTGGGAGCCTCGGCCTAACTCTGACCAGTCATTACTTCTTCTATCTGGTTTCTCTTCTGTAACCGCTCTGCCTACGTTCTGGCCGCTCTGATTCTTCTGACCGACCGAGTGACTGCCCGACTGACTGAATTCTCCGTTCTCCTAACTCGGACCGCTTTCACCCGGTTATATACCTTCAGTACAGGTGCGTCACATACATATCAGGTGGAACTTATGGCTTCCAGCTAGCTGCAATAGCCCTTCCTAATTAGGGCTCCTTCAAAATTGCATGTATAAATCTAAAAACACTGGCTAGTAAAAGCACCTAGTTAGGCAAGAATGTTTTAATTAAACCTGTAAACATTGTGTACCCTTTACTTAGTCTTAAGAGATAGCTTTCTCAAGGTAAAAAACCGCGTCTTACTGGGGTTTTGAAAGCCCAATAGCACCTACCAGAGCCTTTGAGGAACCTTGTAAATAGTGGGCACCAATGGAATCTGCTCAGTGAGTTTGGGAACAAGAGGCCTTCAGTAAGATGGTAGAGCTGAAGGGCTATCCGCTAAAATCTCATCTTGAAACAAATATCAAAGTACTATAATAAGTTAGTATTGAATCTAAGAAATAACGTTTAATTCTAATTTATGAAGCATTCAGATTTTCCTTTAGATGCTTTTTTATAGTACTGACTTTAAATGCACGTTAATATGAACTCTTTACTTTTCCTCCCTAGTGATTTGTTTTCAAGAGACGTCACTGTGCAACCCCATTTCAAGATGAAGGCTTTTATTTGGACCCTAGGTGTGCTACTCTTTCTACTAATGGGCACTGGACACTGCAGAGGTGGGCAGCTGAAAATAAAAAAAATAAACCAGAGGAGATACCCTCGTGCCACAGACAGTAAAGAGGAAACAAAGAAATGTGCATACACATTCCTGGTACCTGAACAAAAAATAACAGGGCCTATCTGTGTCAACACCAAAGGGCAAGATGCAGGTGCCATCAAAGACATGATCACAAGGATGGACCTGGAGAACCTGAAGGATGTGCTCTCCAGGCAGAAGCAAGAGATAGATGTTCTGCAACTGGTGGTGGATGTAGATGGAAACATCGTAAATGAGGTAAAGCTGCTGAGGAAAGAAAGCCGTAACATGAACTCTCGTGTCACTCAACTCTATATGCAACTATTGCATGAGATTATCCGTAAGAGGGATAATTCACTTGAACTTTCCCAGTTGGAAAATAAAATCCTCAATGTCACTACAGAAATGTTGAAGATGGCAACAAGGTACAGGGAATTGGAGGTGAAATATGCTTCCCTGACGGATCTTGTCAATAACCAGTCTGTGATGATCACTCTATTGGAAGAGCAGTGTTTGAGGATATTTTCTCGACAAGATACCCACATGTCTCCCCCTCTTGTCCAGGTGGTACCACAACACATTCCTAACAGTCATCAGTACACCCCTGGTCTGCTGGCAGGTAATGAAATACAGAGGGATCCAGGTTATCCCAGAGACTTAATGCCACCACCTGATTTGGCAACTTCTCCCACCAAAAGCCCTTTCAAAATACCACCAGTAACTTTCATCAATGAAGGTGAGTTACTTCCTACTGTTAAAAATAGGAGTATGAGGTTAATATGTTTTATGATTTATGAAACAATGCTCATATAATAAATGCTTATTCTTCACCTTGGTGATGCTATATAAATGTAAGTTAAGCTTTCATTTTTTTGTTTTCAATGAATAGCATCAAGAATCAAATTTAAATACATCTCTCCTCTCCCTGCTCTAAATTTCTAGAAGTTAAGAAAGTAGTTACTCTGAAAAAAACAGTCTTCCCTCTAAGCTCCTAGAGTCTAGGTTACTGTCAGTGACAGGACAAGCCTGCTCTGTAACCACCCCT
Source organism: Tamias sibiricus (assembly GCA_025594165.1). Classification (NCBI taxonomy): domain Eukaryota; kingdom Metazoa; phylum Chordata; class Mammalia; order Rodentia; family Sciuridae; genus Tamias; species Tamias sibiricus. The sequence goes on along the minus strand of CM046669.1, from coordinate 13,363,684 downwards.
CAAGCCTCCAGCTGGGACCTCACTGCTGCTCAGAAGTCCTTGTACTCCCCTCTTGCCACTCTTACCATCTTCCTTTTTAAAAGGAATACTTTAAGATTTGCTTCTATTCTCTTCAAGCCTTACCCCCACTCTCAGGTTGCTCATTTGTTACTCAGATCACTCAAATATCACATTTATTATTAGAGAATAAGTCTAATTAGGTCCTGCATTCTTAGCCCCTTCCTATCTTGAAAACAGCTGGACAAAAACCCAATCTTGTGGCCCTCAGCCTAAAAACAAAAAGATATCTTCCTATATTTCAAGACTAAACAAATAATTTATACCTTGTATTCAAATAAATACAAATAAGTTTCTATTACCATAAACTACTGTGCAGTGATCTAAGATTCTGTGACTCTATTTCTTCATTTCATTCCTTCCTCCGTTCACTCATTCACTATCAGTCTCAGATCTAGAAGCCCAGAAAACAAAGATAATTCCTCTGTTCTATTTCAGTAAGCCCACTGCCAACTTTCTGAGTGAATATCTTTCATTTATTTTTCACTTACATCCATTTTCTCATAAGCCATCCTCCCAAATCCTTTATGAACTCGTTTCCTTCCTTTGAATGGAGGGGAGATCTAAATGCCAAAACTAAATATGTAAGAAAATCACACTACTCACTTATTGAAAGGGCTGGACATAAAGCTGGACACAGACCACGAGATACCTTTACACAACAAAACTACAAAACAAAGGTGAAAAAGAAATACACTGCAAAGTGACTCTCTGTAAGGAAGGACACCACCAACTATCCACCTCTCAGCTTTTCTGGGTTTCCACCTTATAGTATTTTGATTCTTCTTACTTTTTGTAGGTCTTTGATCCTCTTTTTATACTTTAAAAAAGCCTTCTTCACAGTATTCCCTAGAGATTTCATATATCAGTAAGGCTTCAAGTGTCAGCACTGCCAGCAGCTTTGCCTCCTGACCCTGCATGTCTGCAACTGGATACTCCACCACAACCCCCCATATCATGGCTTGTCCTACTGAGATAATTTCAATTTATACCTGTTAATTGAGCAGATTAAGGCTTAGCTTTAGGTTTAATGTTTTGCCTTCCCAGATTCAAACACACCTACCTAGATCTCTCCTGCCAAAGTACAGGCTAATTCTTGAAAGTATTTTCTATATCATATTATACCGAAGTTACTGATTTATTTGTCTGTTTCCCTGCTGGCCTGAATGTTTCTGTAAGATAATTTCTTTTCATTATTCCATCTCAGCATCTAGTCACGATCAGATTTGGCACACTGTGCTCATCATAATGAAGGTACTTGAGGAATGAATGAATGAATTAGTGACTGAACTATAAAATTATCCTTTTCTCAAAGTAGCATTCTTCTTTGGAAATAAGTAAATTATCAGTATTATAGTAATAATTTATTAAAGATCTAGAAAACAGCAATAAGCTTTTTGTTAAAAGCATCACTACATAGTGAAATTACTCAAATAGCTAACATTTTAGTAATAACCTTCAAATCTTTCTTTTTCCCTCTCATAAAGATGGGAATCAATATTTCTTTAAAAGTAATTTTTCTTTCCTTTGCTTTTCTATTATTATTTCGTTTAGGATAAATTCCTGTAAGTAAAGTTGATAGATCAAATTCTTTTGATTTCTGTTTTGACTTATGTTGCTGCTTATTCTGAATTAGCTTGGCTCATCTTTGACACTTTCCATATGGCCTACACACATGCTCAATTGAATGTCCCCCATTTCTGCTGAGAGACAGAACTGTTAACCGATTCAAATGGCATTTGCTAGAAGACAGAGGCTTCCGGGGTTACTTATTGGCTATGTGGCTTGGGAGGTGGGGGACAGATTTCTCTGTATTTCAGTTTTCTTATCTGTAAAATGGGAATACTACTACTACTTGAAGAGTACTACACTTGAAGAGCTCTTACATTAGTGCCTGGCATTCAAATGTTTCCTTTTACTAACTGTACAATAGTTTGCCAACTGTTCTACCTCTGTTTTCTCTCTCCATCAAAATAAATTCTGCATTGCCATCAGATTCATCTTCTTCAACTATCCACACATCATACTTCTGGCTCAACAGTTCCCCACCACAAACAGAAAAAGTCCAATTAGCTTAGTTGGCTCTAAGAATAATGTCCTTCCGTAAAGAACAAAGACTACTGTGTTAGTATTCCATTAGTTTTCTTCATAAAACCCACCTCTGCTCCCATGAAATGAATCTACTCATTTTCTCATAAATACTTCCCATGATTTTTGACCATTCAAATTACAAAGCTGAAACCAAATGAAATAAATAAATAAACAAATGGTAATTTCTCCCTGAAGCCCTTGTTCATTCCCACAGACTTCAAGTGACTGTTGCTCTCCCTGAGCAGTTTTACTCTCTGGGATACAGGTGGTACTTCATTTAGTCTCTCTTGGATTATCAGTTATTGCAACATGTATGGACAATACATCTAATTAAAATGCCTTCCAACTACATTATAAGCTCCTTCTTGGTAGATGGATATTGCATCTCATTTGCAGCTGAAATAAACATTAGCCGATTTTATAGCATTTTAAAGTTGTCATTCCAAAGACCTTCATGAGAATACCTACTTAATACATTATATTGGACTGGATTCACTCAGTATAAACTGTTTTAACAGTAGCAACAGTCCAGAGTATCATTAAATTAGGTAAATGATGATTTTCAAAAGGCAGATGTATACAAAATGATCCACTGAATAAGAAAAAAATTATTTTTGATACATTAAAAAACTGTGTAAGCTTTTAAAGTATATAATTTATCAACATAGTAGTGTGTATATATAATTCATAAATAAACATAACCAAGTCATGTGAATTTTTAAAAACTGATGGTGTGTACATTTATGTAAGTATGAGGGTAAATGCTGTGGAGCACTCTATATAGTCCCTCGATGCTATGTGGACAGTAACACCAATTCTAGTAGAAATGATTAATCACATATTTACATAGTGACAAACTGACAATGAAAACACTTATAACAAAATGAAAATCATCAGTGCCAGGTTTTATTACATATTGAGCTTTAAAACAACAACAACAAAATCCCTCTAATGTTACAGAAAAAAATCCATGCTAGAGAGTTAGCATGTCCAAATATTTTATACATAATTTGCTTTAATGAAATAATGATGTGCATATCCCCAGTAAGCCAATTTTTAACATAAAAATTAAGGATAGGTAATTTTTTCTCTTATTCATGATTTATTATTTTAAGCAAGTCCTACCTTCTTGTTCTATAAATATGGTCTCTTAATTCAAGTAAATAATCACCATAAGAATTATCACACTAATCAGTAAACTAATGAATAAGGGAAAGAGCACAGAATTTGGAAAACCTGGTTGCACCATTACCCTGGTTGCATCATTTACCCATGTGACCTTGGGTAATTCACTTTGCCTGGCTGCCTTTTTCTGTTTTCTCTTTTTATAAGGATAGTGCTGATTGGACTAGATGATTCCAATGTGCTTTTACAGTTCTGATAGTCTGATTATTACAAGTATAAATTATTATAAACAACAACAAATAAGCTTGCTGTTTTCTTTATATAATATGCTGAGTTGGAGAATATTATGCTAAGTGAAGTTAGCCAATATCAAAAAACCAAGTGCTGAATGTCTTCTCTGATTTAAGTAAGCTGATTCACAGCGGGGTAGGGAGGGGGAAAATATGGGTTTTTAATGAAAAATACATTTTGGAATATTACGTGGCATGACTAGTCAATATTTTTCTATGAATCAAATTCTATAAATTGGAGTTTGTTAGCCCTATATAAGCTTTAATCATCACATAAATTGCAGAAGAGAGTGGTACTTCAATTCAGTATACAGAATTCCAGTTTTCTGCTTTGAGAAGAATCCAAATGTGTATCATGTAAGATGAAGACTATTTCAAGATTATTCAATACAGGAAAAAGATTAATATGTTTTATTTTAAAGGAAAGACATATACCCTTTCAACTATCATTAACAAATTCTTGACTCATATGTCATAATTTGTTTCTGATAATATTCAAGTGAGCAAGTTAAATTTGACCTCTTGAGAATAAAGCTGGTAATTTTCTAATAGAGGTTTAAGAATTCCAATATCTAGGGGCTGGAGTTGTAGCATAGTATGAGGCACTGGGTTTGATTCTCAGCACCACATAAAAATAAAATAAAATAAAATAAAATAAAATAAAATAAAATAAAATAAAATAAAATAAAATAAAATAAATGTCCATCTGCAACTAAAAAAATTTAAAGAAAAAAAAAAAAAGAATTCCAATATCTGGTGTTTTGTATGATAATGACAAAGAAGTAAAACATTTAATATAGGAATAATGTATAATCTAATTCTAGAGCAGAAAGTAAATAAGATATGCAAATAATAACAAGAAAATGTTTCTGTCACTATCAACAGTATACGCTGGCTAAGACAGATTAATGGTATATTTATTTAAATAAACAAATATTGAATTCTGATACTTATCTTTACTTGGTAGGAGAAAAAAAGCACTGCTAATTTTATCCATGTGTTCTGGAAAAGGATTTCAACTAAATTTTCCTAAGTCTTTATATTAACAAAGTCTAATGGACAACCAAAATAAACATGAAGCCCATTGCCAAGAAATGGAATGAAAATTAAAGTTGAAGATAATTTTAAATTTGCATGAATTGAAGTTTTATCAAATCAAAGCTGGATTCAGAAAATCAATTCACTTAAACACCTGAGTACCCATTTAATAGCAGAAAAGGAGGTTTAGGAATATGTAACAAATGATAGTTGACAAATACAGGTTAATCTGAAAATCTGAAATGTCCTCAAAATCTGAAAATTTTTGAATGCTGGCAGTAAAACCTCAACTGGTAAAGTCTATGCAAATATTTCAAAATCCAAAGATTATCAAAACTGGAAATACTTTTGGTCCCAAATATTTTTGGATAAGGGATATTCAACCTGAATTCCATCAATAATCAACACCTTGACATTTCTAAATGTCAATTCAAATAGCCCAATGTAAGTTCAACTTTCAAATATACTCATACATGTAAAATATAAACTGTCAAAACTATGCTCAAACGAGTGCACAGTAAACATTTACAAAGATGACAGAAAAAGCAATGCAAGAGTGACAGAACATGCAAATTTCTGAAATGAGAGAAATATTTATTTGTATTACAACAAAACTATTTCATGTATGCGTTAACTATAGCACCAATAGGTGTTAAAATAAAAGCAACGTTCCTCAGATATCCTTGACTTTTCTGAATGTGACAACTCAGGGAAAAATTTCTGGCTAACTTTGGAAACATCCTTGACTGCATTTTTAAACAGAAGCAGTCAAGCAACTGACTCTACAGCCTAACTGAAAATCTCTAAGCATCACACTCAGTCATTTATGTTTCAGACATAAGAAACTTGGTAACTGCTGTGAAAGACCAGGTGCTCCATGCCTTAGCCCATGTTACCCATGTGTAGCCTTAATTAAGACAATGGCTTGTTAATCTTCACACCTGAGCTCAAACAGAGGTAGGATCCAATCTCTCCCCTCAAATTTCAATGATTTCTTAGCCATGGTTACCATTAAAATACTTCAATATTGTAGTGGAATTTTCCTCTTCTTGACATTTCTCCAACCTTCCCCTTGACTCTAAGGTTGTTTATCTATCCCTTTAGCCCAGAATAGAGTAGATGCAGAAATATCTAAATGCAGAACTAAAGAAAATATGGAAACCATGCCCATCAGATCATTTAGTTCAAATATCTTCATGCCTAAATGGACTCAAATTGTGGATACACAACAAAAGATAAAGTCCTTTTCTAGAGTAAACAAATATATTACCACACACTTCACAAAATAATCTAACCATGCCTCTGGATGTCAGACTTCACATCTCCTTCCCTCTCTCTACCACATATGAAATTCAAGCTCTGTCAAGTTCATCCTACCTGAAATATAGCCTTTCTACCTTCTTTGACTATAATGCATGCTTCTGTAATATGAAGTAGCTCATATGTGACTGGGACAAAAGGGAAAATTTAATATCAGAAGTCACATTGGTTTACACGGGATTTTTCACAAGCATTTTAATGTTTGGTGCAAACTGCAGATAAATACAAAGTATAATAACAGCTAAAACTAGCTATTATTTTTAGTTCATGAACTTGCATAACAGAAATATTTCTCTGTAGTATAAATAACTATATATTCCTCTTTATTTGGCCATATTAAATTTATAAATTAAATGAGCATATTTATTAAATAAGCTACTTAAGTAAGCTATTACTACGTGTCAAGATCAGAAATAAAAGAGTAAAGAAGGGACCAACAGTTACTTTCCTAAGTACTATTTGGGCTCCAAATATTTTAACCAAGACGATTCCACCCCAGGAATACAAAAAAAATTCAAATTATAATTGATATAATTTCTCATATTAACAAACAAAACTTCATTACTGTTTCAGTAGACAGATACAAAGCTTTTGAAAAATACAAAATCCATTAACAAAAACAAAGTAAACAACAAAAACAAGTAAACAACCCCTCAGCAAACTAAGAATACAAAGAACAAGAATCTTAAAATTATTATATTATTATATATTATTATGTCATTAGAGCTATGTTGAGGCATTCATAAAGAATGCAAAAATAAGGAAATCTCAGAAGAGAAAAATAAATGAAATTGAAACTCTGTATCAGTGAAAAATGTAATACCTAAAATAATATAACCCAGGAAGAACACCATAAGACGTTCCAGTTTCTCATTTTTTTTTTTTACTAGTAATCTGTAATGTTTGTTTACATGGTATACATTTTGAAAATCTGAAACAGTGAAATATCTATGAGGGCTAGGGGATATAGCTCAGTGGATAAAGTGTTTGCCTCGCATGCACAAGGCCCTGGATTCAATCCCCAGCACCACAACAAACAAATAAACAAACTATGAAACATAATCAAATATGGACTACAGGGAAACTGATGTTCTCTTAGCTTTGGTGTGTACTACTTGATTTCCTTGAGAAGACTGATTCATTTATTTAACAAAAGAAACACAAAATCAGAAGAAAACTAAAAATTGTCTCCTTCCCCAAAAAAAAGTCTTGAAGGAAGAGCTCACAATCTCTGAGAATCCCTTCTAATGACAGATACATATGTATTTAATGAGATTAATTCTATTCCAATGAGGCCCAAAAGAGACACTAAATTCTTTGTACAGTATACGCAATGCATTTCTCAAAGTTTTAATGAATCTATTATCCTTATCAAACACAAATTCTTGTAGGCAGGCATATCAGAATTTTAAAAGCTTCTAGCAAAACAAAAAATATAACAATTGAAATTTTTACACTTTTCTTCTAATAAATCTTTAGGGTAATTCTCCTTTCTGAATCATAATTTTTCCCAAGCTCATAAAAAAGAAGAGGGCTCAAAAATACTAGTAATAGATGAAACTGAAGAATATTTAATAGAACTAGACGCGATCTTTCTCTGGATCCCCAAATGTAGAAACCACAAGTTCAAGAAACAAGATTCTACGTATGACTTTACAAAATGCTATGTCATTTAAAAGTTTCTGAAAAACTTATTAGTTGACTAAAAATAGGGAGACTATCTAAAACTATGAAATAACAGAGGGCAAATGCAGCACAGCAGTTCAGGGCACTGGACTCTGGGACCAGAAAGAAATGGGTTTAAGTCCAGGTTTTTACTACCACCCAAGATACAGTCAGCCCTTCCCTAACTGTTCTATCTGCACGAAGTCTGTACACTTTCACAGGATCCTTGTGCAGATAGTCATAAACTGATACATGTGTAAGAAAGGCATTTACGTCAACATTCTTGATACGTATTTTTTACGGGATGTTAGTAACTGTTGAATGAGGGAAAATATAAGATTCTCCAAGTTTGGGAAACTGGTTTCTTTCAGAGCTTCTCAGTTTTAATATATGAATGTATATTGTGAGTTTCTAAAAGAGAAACAATCAGGATTTTTAATACTTATTTGACTGTGTTACTTCATTTTCACTGACTATCTCAAAGGACTAGTGTGTTCCACTAAAATCAAGTTAAGGAAATTGTAAATTGGTCACCATGATGATATATAAGTGTGTTTAAATCTCCTTGATCAATCCCACAGTATTTTATAATATAAAAAAGGAAGCCAATAAAAAAAGATACTTTGTACAGTAATAACAAAAATCAAATGAAACTTCCATGTCCAGTGACGGAAATAAACATTGATAGATCAATTGTAGCAATTATAAGTGTTAGAATGGAGACTATATCTTCACAGAAATGTTTGTTAAATTAGAATAGAGAATCCAATTTTCTACTTGTTTTAGGATTATAACAATATATACACACACAGACAAAGCAGAGAAGAGTGGAAAAGGAAATGAGTTAATGTTACAAATAAAGGGACTGGAATAATCCTTTTACTTAGTTTCTTTAACTTTTATAGTATTGTATATACAAGAGATAAAGAGTGATTATTTGTAAAGAAAGATGTAAAGGTAAGAATCTCGATTTAAATTATTTTAATATTTCTCTTTTCATATTAAGTTTTCTGGTGATTAATGATATTTAAATTACAGGGCCATTCAAAGACTGTCAGCAAGCAAAAGAAGCTGGGCATTCACTCAGTGGGATTTATATGATCAAACCTGAAAATAGCAATGGACCAGTGCAATTATGGTGTGAGAACAGTTTGGATCCTGGGGGTTGGACTGTAATTCAGAAAAGAACAGATGGCTCTGTCAACTTCTTCAGAAACTGGGAGAATTATAAGGTAAAACACTGGGCTCAGACCTAGGGGAGGGTTAAACAGTGTTTAACTGCAGTGTTTGCAGTACTAGTCAGTCTTTGCAACAAATACATAGTCAAAAACACAACTATCCATGTGATTTTCATTATTTGCATCTATCAAAAAGAATACCGTCATCCCAATTTTAAAGCCAAAAGTAAATGTAATAGGGAAACAGAAGATATGCTTTAAAATGCACTCTCTTTAGGTCTGGAGAATATAAATGCAGAATTACTGTAGATTCCAATTCCACTTTCTAGGACTTTAAAAAAATTTTTTTTAGTTGTCCATGGACCTTTATTTTATTTTATTTATTTATATATGTGGTGCTGAGAATCAAACTGAGTGCCTCACACATGCTAGGCAAGTGCTCTACCACTGAGCCATAATCCTAGACTCGCCACCCCACCCCCCAACCCCCAGCTTTTTAAAAATTTACAATCACATTTGTTACATGGAATGTATTTAAGCAATAACAAAGTATAGAACTTTAAATTTTAGAAAGGTAAACAACTGATCTTTGTTAATAATTTAGATCTTCATAATGTTAATTTTATGAGTGATAATTATATATACACACACTTATATATAAACACACACATATACATATATTTGTGTATGTATATAAAGAAAAAGAGGACCACTTTCTTTTAAAGGATGACAGATAGGAAATGTATTTTCTAGATGGCTGACTCCCATTTAAAACTGTGAAGTAACATATAATTTACTCACTCTGAGGCGAAATTTTACTGGCAACTAAGAATGCGACATTAATACATCCATGTCAGAAGTTTTGTAAAATTTTAAACAAGTAACCAGCGCAAAGGAGAGGGTGAAAAAATTCCAGTGTTAAGATCAGGTTTACTAAAATTTGCTGTATACTTGCAATGTTAAATACTTATTAAAACAGGATAGTTACAGTGACATGGCCATATCAATGTTTGTGGCATTTGCTGGAGACTATCATGCTAAGTAAAATAAGCCAATCCCCCCAAAAACAAAGGCCAGAATGTTCTCTCTGATATGTGGATGCTAACACACAATAAGGGGGCCGAGGGAAGAATAGAAGTTCATTGGATTAGACAAAGGGGAATGAAGGGAAGGGATGGGGGATGAGAATAGGAAAGACAGTAGAATCAATCAGACATAACTTTCCTGTGTTCATATATGAATACATAACCAGTGTAACTCCACATCACGTACAACTTCAAGAATTGGAAGTTATACTCCATATATGTATAATATGTCAAAATACTCTACTGTCACGTATATCTAAAATGTACAAATTAAAAGAAGATATACAAATAGCTAAAGATATAAAAATAGGATAGTTAATTAATTTAATTTTTTAAACATTAATTTACAGTTTTTCAAAAGGGGATCTTTGAAGATTACTATAGTACATTGTCTTCTTATATATTAATTTTACTTATAATAGAGCTAAAGAAGATAATCTTTTCTAAAACACATGCTATCATTTTTAATGAATAACCCATAATAATGTTACAAATCTTTTGACAAAGATGGGGACAGAAATCATATACTTTCAGGGAAAAAATGGCTCTCTGGATGAGTATGAGACAGATAAGGAACCCTTTTAAGGATGTAGGTAGTTCACCAGTTAATATTTTCAGTAGTTATCAATATACTTTGTTCTCTTTTGCCTTTGTCTTATTTGTAGAGTTTGAAGCTAGCTAGCTATGCAAAACAAAGCCCCCTGACATATCAAGAGAAAGCAAAGTGAAACCAAGTGGCAATATGGAGTTTATTTAAAAAAAGGTGATTTAATAAAACAGAAGCTCCCCTGTACCACTTAAATGGTCAATATCTTTATGCTATTGAATGTTTAAAAAAAAAATCATCTATGCTAATGTTTACTATCTCTACACTTAGTTATGCACTCATGTTTCTTTTTTTATTAACAGAAAGGGTTTGGAAACATTGATGGAGAATATTGGCTTGGACTGGAAAACATCTATATGCTTAGCAATCAGGACAATTATAAGTTGTTAATTGAATTAGAAGACTGGAGTGATAAAAAAGTCTATGCAGAATACAGTAGCTTTCGACTGGAACCTGAAAGTGAATCCTATAGACTGCGTCTGGGAACTTACCAGGGAAATGCAGGGGATTCTATGATGTGGCATAATGGAAAACAATTCACCACACTGGACAGAGATAAAGATATGTATGCAGGTGAGTAAGAAAAAATGTCTTTGGGTAAGGCTACAGCTCAGCTGTAGACTGCTTTCCTAACATGCACAAGGCCCTGAGTTTGATTCCCAGTACCACACAAATGCACACAAAAACACTAAAAATAAAACAGACTTCATAAAAGTCACTCCACCTCCTATACATTAGATGTAATCTAGTTATTAAAGTACATGCTACTAAATCTTTCCCAAAAAGGTCATTTTGGACGTGGTCAAAGGGAATATAACCTATTGAAAGAAACAGTTTTTGGGATCTCTTCAAAGTGTGATCTTTGTGAAAAACAAGGTTCTGGGTAAGAACAAAGCAAAATGAAACCAAATTCATTTGAAAATAAAACTTCCCCTCAAATTTGAATGCTCATTACATACCTACTATATACCAAGCACTGCTGTAGGCGCTGGCGATACAGCAGTGAACAAAGTTTCTGTCCTTAGGTACTTACCACTAGGAGGAGACAAAAATCATTTATTAGGTAGCAGTGTAGACTAATGAAAATAAAATCAAATGAGGGAACAGAAAGTGATGGGCGACAGGGCAGGTTCTCTTTTATGCAGCAAAAGGTTACTGTGAGAAGGTGCTATTTGACTAGAGACCTGCAGGAAATAAAGAGGGCAAGTCATTTGGATGTATGGTATAAGAGCACTTGTTAGAGGGGAACAGCAAGACAATGGTGAAACACGATGCAAAATACCTTGATTCAGAGGGGAAACTAATATTTTCATTAGAAAGAACTAATTAAACCACCCATATAATACTAAATTTAATTCTCATATACTCTGCCTTTTAAACCCAGGTTTCTGACACTAATAAAGACATATCCACCAAGAAAAATGACTTATTTTTCTCTGTAGTTGTTATCTTAGCAAGCAGCATACAGGTCTCTGTTTTAGCCTATTTCACACTGGCAAAAAAAAGGGAGAAGAAAGATATGACCATAACATATGCCTTTTTTGTTTACAGAAAGCCAATTAATTGTTGGCAGAGCTATTTTACTGTATGCTATTTTAGTTTGAGATTCCAATTTTCCCCAAACTTGACCCTCTGCCTTAGCCAACTCTTTCTCTTCCTAATCTTTTCCTGTATGTCTCACGTACAAACACTGGGCATTTTATTTACCCTGCTACTTAGAAAATTATATCTTGGAACAAAAACAAAAACAAAAACAAAAACAAAAACAACAAGTACAGGGCTGGGATTGTGGCTCAGCGGTATTGCGCTCGCCTAGCACGTGCGCGCCCCGGGTTCAATCCTCAGCACCACATACAAATAAAAACACATTGTGTACAACTAAAGCAAATAAATAAATATTTAAAAACAAACAAACAAAAAAAACCAAGTACATATCAAGCAAGCAAAAAGTGAAATAAAACAGGTAATTCAAGAAGTCTTTCAAACAAAGCAATAGAATAAGTGAAAGAAAACTAAGATAAGGTTAACTAAAATCAGTAAGGAAGAGCAACTTAAATTTTTCCAAAGGTAGTGTACATTTTTGACAGTTTACAAGGTACCACACTTAGAACTTTCACTTTCTCTATTTTTTTTCTCAAAGGAAACTGCGCCCACTTTCATAAAGGAGGCTGGTGGTACAATGCCTGTGCACATTCTAACCTAAATGGAGTATGGTACAGAGGAGGCCATTACAGAAGCAAGCACCAAGACGGAATTTTTTGGGCAGAATACAGAGGCGGGTCATACTCCTTGAGAGCAGTTCAGATGATGATCAAGCCTATTGACTGAAGATGGTCCCCAACTTAAATGACAAAGAACCCTGTATTTTTTTCAGTTCCCCAGAATGTAAATGTTCCATGTACATTACTTTGCACAATTTATTCCTACAGATACAGTTGTAAAATGAATTTTACCATAATTATAAAAAGGGATCTATGAATGTAGTTGCATCTTCCTGCAATATACTCCAAAAGATGTGATTTGTATCCATATCCTAGTTATTTTAAAATTATATTGACTGAATACAAAGTTTGTTTTCTAAAGTGTAAATATTTGCCAACAATGTAAAACAAAGCTTTATTTTAAATCAAAACTGAATACGTATTCAGGATACTTAGCAATTTATTTAAAAACTATGAGCTCACTCTAACTTCTAATGAAAAATAATTTTAAATTTCAACCAAGTAATGCATTTTATTTATAAAAATACAGACAGGAAATTAGAGAGAAATCTCTAGTTTTGTCAATAGAAAACACATTTTTTCCAATGAATAAAAGTTACTTAAAAGTGAATTTGTGGCTTTCATGTGTATGATTACATTTGGACTCTTGACAATATACTTTATATAATTATGTTCCCCAGAGAAATAAATGATGCACAGTATTGAAATACATATATTATTTTTAAAGCGAAAAATGTGCAAATAACACATGCATTACTTAAATGGAAAACTTATTTTAAAATATATAAATGAATTTAATATTACCTTCATTTGATATGGTCAACATCAAATACCCTGAAATACATTGTACATAGTTATAAAATCAGAAAATTTACATTACAAAAATATAGAGTATTTATTGCACCAATGTATTACAGACTTGAATTATAATTTTAAATGTATTTTTCCCTGACTGATGCTTAGTGTTAAAAAAAAAAAAATCCTTCAGCTATTCAAGTTAGAAAGCTTAGACGACTTTTACAAGTATTAGTATATACTTACAAGTGGTACTAAAACAATTAGATGTCTTCCCATCACTAAGGATTTAAGAGCAGAAGCTAATTTAACTTTACCGTGTATGTGACTACACTCATCTTTGCAATCAGTTTTATTAGGGACCTTCTGGAATAATTTCCTTCCAGAAATATGCTCACTGCTTAGAGTTGACCCTCCCTTAAGTCATTTATGAAACTAAAAATTTAAAGGAATACCATGAGACCTCTCTGTCCTAGCAAGAAGCAAATTCAACCACAACTAAAATGTGAGGCAAACTGTCTACAGGAATGGGTTGTTCTGAAGATAACCATTTGAACAACTCAAGCCCATCAACTAGACCAATGTTTTTCATCTGCCACATCTCAAAATAAAGCTTCTGGTGAAAGTTATACTTTTATAATTGCATTATTCTTTGGTTATTTTAATATGGTTTTGAGTTCCCTCCCCATCATTCCTGGGGTGGGAGGGGGATCTGCTATAACATTTCAAGGAGAAATTGGGCATCTAATTTTTATACTAAATTTAACTGAATAAAACTGTACCAAGGTATTCCATTTATCAACAGAATTACAAGCTTTCCATGTAAACACCCAAAACCTCATCCAGGACAAGTCTTACAGATTTTTTTTTTTTTTGGTGGTATGGAGGATTGAACTCAGGGGCACTTGACCACTGGGTCACATCCCCAGAACTTTTTTTGTATTTTATTTAGAGACAGGGTCTCACTGAGTTGCTAAGTGCCTCGCCATTGCTGAGGCTGGCTTTGAACTCGCGATCCTCCTGCCTCAGCCTCCCAAAGTGCTGGGATTACAGGCGTGCACCACCGTGCCCAGCGTCTTACAGAATTTTCACACAATACTATTAAAACTAGAACAACATGGAAGTCAACATACAAACTAGGAAACTGTTCTGAATGCTAAACTGCCTTAGCCAATGGGCCCATCCTATTCTTTATGTAGCTCTGTTATGAAAGTCCTAGAAAGCTTAAGAATAACCTGGGAGTCGAGCTCAGTTCCCCCAAAATTATAAAAGCAGGAAAACTCAAGACAAGAAAACCCAATAAGGCCAGTGATTTCAGCGATATGGCAAACTGACCAACACCAGGAGAGTTAGTAAGCACCTGATGAACTTTGATTATTCATATGGTTACCGAGAACATGGTGAAAGGACAGATCAGCCATTTCAAACAGAAATTAACACCAGTATGATGTATTACTATGACGACAGTACGGGTGTACAGGTGTATCCTGTGGAAGAAGCATTGCTTAAAGAGTATATTAAGCGTCAAATTGAATATTACTTCAGTGTAGAAAACTTGGAACGTGACTTCTTTCTTCGGAGAAAGATGGATGAGCAAGGTTTCTTGCCTATTTCCCTGATTGCTGGATTTCACCGCGTTCAGGCTCTCACCACGAACCTTAATCTCATTTTAGAGGCCCTGAAGGACAGCACAGAAGTAGAAGTTGTGGATGAGAAAAATGCCACGTCGGGAAACAGAGCCGGAGACCGCTGCTGGCATTCCAGGAGCTGCCCGCCCTTTTCTGTGTGACTGGACTTAGACGGCGTGGCCACTCTTATTTGCAGGGGAAGCTAACTATTATCACTGTGCAAACACTGCAAAGCATATGTACTGGTGTCCAGGTCAATAAAGCAGAGAAAGAGAGGACTGCGTAGCGTTTCCCAGCTTGCCAGGCCCTTGGCTCTTGGTCTGCCCTTTGCCATGGTGAACATTGCATAACTCATGTTTCACATGGACTGTAAGATTTATTAATGTGGACATTTAAGGGGTAAGAAATTGAAGAAGTAAACAAGGGTATTTTTTCCATTATTCTTCAAAATGTATTTTTGATACATCAGTATAAGTCCTGCCCGTCAGAAAAGCATTAATGATGGACAGTTTCACAGAAATTTTTATCTCATATTTCTTTGTCAGCCCTGTGCTTTCTAATTGCAGCAAGCAACTTGGGCAAGTGTTTTAAAAAGTTGAAGAAATGTGACAATGTTTGTTTTTTTAAAGATATAATGGCTGATTATAAAAGTTAGATTTATTTATTGTGTAAACTTGGGTCCAAGGTGACATTTTAAACCAGCTTATGAATAATCATTGGTAAGTTGGATAATATAGAAAATACTTTTTCCACGGGATAGTTAATTTAGGTCAGTCGAGTTGGTGATGCCTCTCCATTAACCATTTATGTATTATTAATAAAATTACAAGAATAAAAAAAAAAAGAATAACCTGGGTAACCAAGTTCCTTGAGAGCAAAATAAATAAAAGCAAGTATTATGATGTTAGTGTAGGTTCTAAAGTCAAAACAGCTTGGGCTTGTGGCTCAGCATTAGGCAGCTGTGTCACCTTGGGCAGTTTATGTACTCTTGCTTCTGTTTCCTTATGTTTAAATGGGGATAATAATCGTGTGGTTATTGTGAAGATAAAATGAGTAATATATGTAAAACACTCAGAATCATTCATAAGTAACCAGTAGATTGTAGCTATCACATTATTACTAGTCACGTATGTGCTTTCTGTAATGATGATGCCTTATGTAGAGGTAATCAATGAATGTTTAAAGTACACAAAATCCAAGTTTTTACACTGATCCATGATCTTCACTTGTCAGCTGTTACAGAAGATAGCTGATTTAAAAACAAAATGAAAAGTTAAGGCAAATGAATCTGACATAACTTTCCTATGTACACATATGAATATACCATAGTGAATCTCAACATCGTGTACATTCATAAGACTGGGATCCTAATTAGAATAAGATATACTCCACGTTTGTGTAAATATGTCAAAATAGGAAGAAAAATTATTGCTGCTTAGAATAAGTGTTTTGGTTTGAAATATAGAACATATTTTGGTATTCAGAATATACCATATATATCATGTCATGAAAAATAGTGCAAAGATATTGATAGGAAATATGAAGTCAAATGATTTTCTTTTCTTCCTTTTTTTGGTACCGGGGATTGAACTCAGGGGCACTTGACCACTGGGCCACATCCCCAACCCCTTTTTGTATTTTATATAGAGACAGGGTCTCACTGAGTTGCTAAGTGCCTCGCCACTGCTGAGGCTGGCTTTGAACTCGCGATCCTCCTGCCTCAGCCTCCCAAGTGCTGGGATTACAGGCGTGCATTACCACGCCTGGCTAAACTGGGGATGATAATCATGTGGTTATTGTGTTCTTTTTTCTTTTTTTGTTTGTTTCTATGTGATGCCAGGGTTCGAACCCGGTGCCTCACGCATGCTAGACGAGTGCTCTTCCACTGAGCCACAACCCCAGCCCCCTGAAGTCAAATGAAATACCAATATTAAATTAAATGAAGTTAGTAATGAAATAGCCTAGTATAAATTATATATCATGTTATAATTATTATATAATAATGAGTAATATGGTATATTATTTATTGTTATCCTTAGAAACTGAAACTGTGATACAGAAAAATATTTTGAAAAAGATAAAAATAGTTATTCATATTTAAAAAAAATCAAGGCAAGAATAGCCCACAGTAGGAATTTGGGCTAAAATTAGTTTTGTGTGAGATTAGGTTAGGTAACTTGGATAGTAAGGTCTAGGTTAGCTAGGAATAAAGATGTGGTTGTCTTACCTGCAGTAAAACTGAACTCATATAACCATGCCTTGGAGTTTACAGAAGGATTCTTTATGTTTGATTATTGTTAATAAATGCAGTTAAATTTATCCTACAAGAGACTCTGACCCTATTCTATAATCAATGGGAGGCCATCAATGTCTAGAATACTTGTCCTCTCTGAAGTAAATTTTTTTAAAACTTGAGATTTTGGATAATGCCAAAATTAGACACTACCTTGAAAATTTGTAGATGACTATAAATAAACTTATCCCAGGCCTCCAATCCTGGTACAGCATAAAGATAAATCATAAAGATAAATTTTCAGGCTGAGTTGTGAGTGAAGCAAACATTGCCAATTCTTTTATTTAGCATTACATTTTTTAAGGATTCCTAATAATAATACAGCAAAGTCTATAAAAGCTTCTGTAGTCATAAAAACTGTTAACTTATTTGTAAATCCATACTAATGTTATATAATTTATATATAGTATATTTAAATTCATCATCATAATAAAGTTTATTTTACCCTAACCAGTTTTTTGTCTGTTATTTTACAGACTGTGAAAGATATTATAAGCAAAAAATGAATGATTCTACCTACAATGCCCCTGAAAAAAAAATACAAGCTCGCTTTTCAATTTTATCAGTGAAGGTAAAAGTTCTCAAATTTTAATTCTATAGTAAATTATAGGAAAGATGGATAAACAAATCCAAAATTTTAACCCATCTATAGATTCCACAACCTTTAATGTAATTCATAATGCTTTCTTTAAACTATAAATAAAATGGTCATAATGCATATCTTTTTTGGCAAGTCAATTTAATCTCCCTTTTCTCATTTTCTTTATCTGTTAAATATGATCAATATCAACTACTTTGTAAATTTGTTAGGTTATAGATAATTTATGTAAAGTACACAGTGTCAGGCATATTCTTAAAATTTTTATTTTTCTGTTAAGGTTTGCTCAAAAAATCATTTAAAAAAAGTTTAGCAGTATCAACAGCTGGGAACAGCACTGGCAAAGCTATTCAGACTGGGGAAATCTGATTCTGTTGATGATTAGTAGGCAGAGCTGTATAGCTGCTACTTTCCTTTTTTTTTTTTTTTGAAGAAAGAATAAAGGTCTTAAAAACTATGAACATAAGAATGAAATCAATGCAACTCCATGCTCAGTTCTTTTACATCTCAAGTCTCTGGTCTAAAGTAATCTTCAGAAAATACATACCAAAACAAACAAACAAATAAAAAACCCCAAGCTCCAAAACTAGAGGAATATTAAGCATATAAAAAAGAAAGGGTTGGGGCTGGGATTGTGGCTCAGTGGCAGAGAGCTTGCCTTGCACATATGAGGCACTGGGTTTGATCCTCAGCACCACATAAAAATAAATAAAATGAAGATATTGTGTCCATCTATAACTAAAAAAGAAATATTTTTTAAAAAGGGTAAAAAAGGATATAAATGAGGTAATGGAAAAAGGGAATGTAATTTTTGCTAAAGAAAAAGCCAGGGCAAGCTGCCATTTGGTCAGAGCTCATTCTCAGGATTCAAAGGAAAATGACAGAACATGCTTTGTTGCTGTTTTAGAATGCAATACATAACAATATGTAACACAAAAATAGGATCAAGTAATCCATGGTGTACTATCTATAAATCAAATCAAAGATATGAAAATGGAGTAAAACTCCATATTAAAAGCCAATGTCATTTTTACACCATAAGGCATTTTTGAGATCACAGAGTCTTTTATGTATTTAATCAAGTAAAATCATATCAAAGGGAAATGAAAATAGCCCATTAATTCATACAGAATTGTAGAAAGTCTTGGGCTTTATTAAAATTATCTGAATAGAAATGTGACTGAAAGCTATCACTTAAAAAATACTTGTAATAGGTTAAAAGAAATTTATTAAATTAATGTAAAATTAAAGAACTATATTCTGAAAGAACAGTATTCCACATAACAATACATGCAAAACCAAAAAAAGAAAAAAAAAAATCAGATAAACATCTCAAGATTCTTCTAAATGTAGGTATGCTTTAAAAATTTTGTTAACTGTGATGAAGATACCACTAACAATGCAATACAAAAGATGACAACACATCTTTCCCACACCAGCATAAAGGAGAGTTCCTTATGAGACAATGATATCAACCTGAACTTTGGTTAAAGTCCCACAAAGGAATGGACCAAGCACAGTGCTCAGCAAAAGCTGGTTGCCAGTTGAGGCACCAAGAGAAAACTAGGGTGAGTACAGAGTTGATCCATGCAAATATGCCACAAATACTTATTGTAGTTAAACAGAAATTAAAACAAAGTTGCTGGAACAACTTTGGAAAAGCCAGAAAAATATCCTCCAATTAATTCATTGAATCAACAAATATTTATTAAATTCTGACTTTTGATCACATGCTAAAGCCTTGAACCAAGACAAACAAGGGTTTCCACTTTTGTTGGGGGGTGAGATGACTAATGAAAAATTATAGAAATAAAACTAAGTATTTTCCAGAAAGCAGGAAGTAAGACTGATATTACAGAAGGTATTGATAGAGGAAGCCCACTTGCTATTTTACATTGAAAATTCAAGGGGGAAAGGGAGATCTGTCTCTTTAAGAGTGAGAAACAGTTATGCATCTAGACACATCAAAACAGCAAATTAGTTTTCTACAGAAGGACTGGAGATATTAAAAAGTTCTGTGTTACATTCTGCTTCTACTTAATAGGATATAATATACAGTACTGAAATAATTTACTTATTTCCATAGTTTAAAAAATATGCATTCTATCCAAGAAAGCTACCTGGTTAAGAAAGCTCTGGTTGAGCTACTGCATCTTTCCATTATATGAATAAAATAGAAATAAGGCTTTAGAAAACACAAAGGAGTATTTACCATGTTTCATAGAACTAAATTATTTTTGTACAATTTTATCTCTGCAGCAAAGCAAAACATCCCATGCCAAATTCCTTAACAAGCCCTTTAAGATTGTTTTCCAGTGACAAGAACAAATGAGTACTGTTAATGACTTTCAGATTTAAAGCAATAATTCTCATATAAAACAAAATTTTCCTTAAGATTTGCCAAACTATTCCTCTCTAGACAAATTGCATCCTTGTGCTAAGAATTTTTCACTATATTGTCCAGGATGACTTCTTTTTAAACTTTGGAATGCAAACCAACATAACAGGCAATTTTTCAAGGGATGAGGAGTGGGGAGCCAAGAAGACATTTTCTATTTCTCATAAGTCAATCGACACTGAATTACAGATACATTTGGCAGTATGAAAACAAGGGTTTTAGTGCAATGGTGCACATCTCTAATCCCAGTGGCTTGGGAGGCTGAAGTTCAAAGCCAGCCTCAGCAACTTAGTGAGACCCTGTCTCAAAAGAAAAAGGCCTGAGGATGTGGCTCAGAGGTTAAGCACCCTTGGGTTCAATCCTTGGTACCAAAACAACAACAACAAACGACTCAAGGGTTTTATCATCACATAAGCCCTATACCTTTTTTTAAGTATCACAAAAAATGGTTGATTTGGATTATTTTTTTTTAGCAGAAAAAACACTATCAGTTTAGACAACCTCTCTCATGTTGAGAAAGAATCATTACCTCTTCTCTATACACTACATATTCTTTTGGTTGATATATTCTTTCCATAAGAACCTCTGTAGACATAAGGGATAAAGGGTAGCACTATGCAAATCTTGTATTCCTGAAGAAGAACAGTTTTAGAAGCCACCAAATTGCATAAGGAGTATTATCTTCCAAATGTCTTCAGGGCAAGGTCTGTCTTATTAAATGTACAGCATCTATAAATGCTTGAATTTTTGGCAGCAGTACTAGGCCAATTTTCAGATGAGTGGGAAAGGATTTTGAAATCAAGGCAAGTTAAATTTAAAAAATCAAGACTTAATTATAAATTAGAATAAAATAAGAAAAAAGTAAACAATAACAGGAAATAAACTAAGGTTAATTAAATCTGTATTTAACGCACTTTAGTACTGAAGATCAGGAATAAAAAAATGAACTATCTTTCAATGATGTAAATTAAGCAGTTAAAAAGTTGTAAAAAAGGGGCTGGGGTTGTGGCTCAGCAGTTGAGTGCTCGCCTAGCACGTGCGCGGCCCGGGTTCGATCCTCAGCACCACATACAAATAAACACATCATGTACAACTAAAGCAAATAAATAAATATTTTTTTTAAAAAAAGCTGTAAAAAAAAAAAAAAAAGTCTGCCTCACATTTTGAGAAACCCAAACTGTCACTACATTAAATGATGATTTTCATGCTGGAATCTAACTAAGTCATAGTAACTTACGTATTTTTTTTTTTTTTTTTTAGTTATTTATGCCAAATGGTCCACAATCATCTCACAATCTATATGCTTCATCACATGACAGTATAGGGATGAAATATATGAAGACTGCAAGTGTTACGGTTTGTATATGAAGTGTCCCTCAAAAGCTCCTATGTTAAGGCACGAATATCCAGAGCTGAAATGTGAGAGCTGTAATGTAATCAGCCCATCATAGTTTGAATGGACTAACTGGGTGGTAACTGCAGGCAGGTGGGGTATGGCTGGAGGAGGTGGGTCACTGGGGGCAAGCCCTAGAAGGGTTCATCTTCCTTAAATCCCCCCACCTTGCTTTCTAGTCACCACGGGCTGAGTGGCTTTCCTCTGACAAGCCCTTTGGCCATGATATTCTTTTGCCTCACCTGGAGCCCAGAGTAATAAAGTGGTGACCTTATTAAGTCATGAGAACATACAAAAAGAAAGGAAACTTTTTTACAAAACTGAAGAGCAGTCATTAGAGATCTACAGAAAAGATAATCATTCTAATATTTTCTCCTAATTAATATCTGCAACTCAGTATTTGTCTGGGAGAGAACAGGTATAGTCTATAACAGAAAAAAAACCTTTCCAGATTCCACTGTGCAACTTTGCTAATGTTCCTCCCCATCTTTTTCTGTAGAGATAGAGAGTATATATAGAGAGTGTGCATGAATATACATGAAGTGTACATGCACACAAACACAGAGCTTCAAATTCTGTAATAAGTCTTCACTATCGAAAAATACAAAACAACAATCCCTGCATAGTTTAAGGGTTCATTTGTCACTTTTTCACTTTAAATTAAATTTTTTTTTTCTAGAAGATAAAAATTATGGAATTCAATGAAAAGGAAAACAATCATAGGATCTGTTAGAGTTTATCATGAGAGTTTAGCAGGTGCAACCAGAGCATGCCAGGTCAAGATTTTAGATTGCAAATCAATAGTTCTTAGGACCATGAGCCAGTTCTTCCATCTTTCTGGACCCTGATTTTCTAAATTGTAAAATAAGTATATTAAAAGACATCAAGATGGCTCTATCTGGCCTAAAGAAGAACATGGTTCTCTGATCCTATGCATGCTATTTCTAGGTAAAGAGAAAAAGTTTCAAATCAATGATTTGAAAGCTAGGTATAGTAGAGCCATTTTGGAAATAAGGATTGCCAATTCTCAGTCTAATGTTCTTAATGCTATAAAAAGCTTATATTCTTGTGGATTATGAAGATACTATTTAAAAAAAATCCTCTATTGCTCTTTTTCCCAAAGTAACATTTTCATGTATGGCCACATCCCTGGCTATGGTAAAAAGTGAAACACATGCTGTGCAGTGGCTACTAACTACAATATTCTGCACAACATGTCCCCATTCCCATTGGACATCTCATAATGTTCTAGTGAGCTCAACTTTTTTTTTTTTTTTTTTTTTAGGTACCGGGGATTGAACTCAGGGGCACTCGACCACTAGGCCACATCCTCAGCCCTTTTTTGTATTTTATTAGAAACAGGGTCTCACTGAGTTGCTAAGTACCTCACCATTGCTGAGCCTGGCTTTGAACTTGCAATCCTCCTGCCTCAGCCTCCCAAGTGCTCAACTTTTTAATAGGAACTAAGGTTGGTACTATATAGCAGTTGAATAGGTGTATGTCCACTGACTTTGGCCCTGCTTTGTCTTCTAGTTACTGGTAATGCAAAGACTTTGAAAGTCACACTGAGGAGACTCTTAAACAACAGACTTCTCAATTAGAGAAATAGTTATCTTGAAATCCCATATGGACAGTTATATAAGAGAATTAAAGAATGGGGATGTGGACATTAGAAAGAAGCAAATGTTTATCATTTGCTTACTCTCTACTAGGATTAGACCAATTAATTTTAGTGCATTTAGAGTTTTTTTTCCCTATAGATTTAATTTACATACAAATGTAAAAGGACAGCTCACTTGAAACTTCTTCTCATTCGAACACCTAACAGTGTTATTCATGTTTTATTGAAAACAGTAATACAATGCTATTGTTTAAATAGTTTTTTGTATTTATAAACAATGTAAGATACATAGTAAGGAGATAAATTATTAGTCATATGATATATAAAATACAGAGCTGTCCTAGCACTAGGCTAAATTTCTTCAGTTAAACAACTCATCTCATCCAGGCAAACGATAAGACCAATATACACTGAGACTACTCTTCAGAACTCACACTGAAATATCTGTCAAGTACTTTGATCAATGTTCAGTTAATATATTAGACTTCATTACAACTACCACCTCATTCTTTAAAAGCATTAGTAAAATAGCAAAACCACCATTTTACCATTTGGAAGAAAATGATTTCATCTCTGAAAAAACTTTAAGAGCTAAAGGCTAATTTAATATGAAAATACATCCTAGACAATAAGGCAACAGCTTCCTTTAGTCAATTTTTTCAGCTTAGCAATCCTGCAATGATTTATTTTCAGGATACATACACTTTTTACAATGCCTTGAATTTCATTTAAATTACTGAATTAAGGAAGAGCAACAACTAGGAATAACGAACACATAGTGACATAACTCACCTAAATAGGGAATGCAAGGTGTCATCTTTAAGCTACTTATATAGTCTCTGAGTCTTTTGTAGTTATCTTCTTTACTCATTACATATTCTAATTTTTCAAAGGTAGTTTTGTCTTTTCGACTTAATAACTAAAAAGCAAACAGAAAAGCCTAGGTTATTTACAAGTACCATTTTGTTGCAGCAAAGATCTGAAGTTGTATTTAATACAAATTTGGATTTTAATTTCAAAGTTATACTTTCCTTAATTACATTTTGGCAGTATACAAAGTAAAACAAAATCAGGCATATCTATTAATAACTCAAAATTATTTGTAAAATATCCTTTGCATGTACATAAAATTATTAACTAAGTAGTAAATTATAGTACATTATTTCTATCTTTGCTATTCTAAATGATACAGCAATTTTGGATCATTTTCCTAATTTAAAATATGTATTTATATTCATCTCAAGTGCCCAAATATTTTAATTGATTACCCCCCCTCAAAATAATAAGATCATGCTTGCAGAATAATTAAGAGATACTGAATTTTGTGATATGTCACAATTTTCTTGACAAGTCTAATGATGGCTATCCTAATAATAACTGTAAGCTGGGTGTGGTGGTGCACGCCTGTAATCCCAGTACTTGGGAGGCTGAGGCAGGAGGATCATGAGTTCAAAGCCAGCCTCAGCAATGGCAAGGCACTTAGCAACTCAGTGAGACCCTGTCTTTAATAAAATACAAAAAAAGGGCTGGGGATGTGGCCCAGTGGTCGAGTGCCCCTGAGTTCAATCCCCAGTACCAATAAATAAATAAATAAATAAATAAACTGTAAGATCTATAATTCCCTTTCTTTTTTTATTTTTATTTTTGGTACTGGGGATTGAACTCAGGGGCACTCGACCACTGGGCCACCTCCCCAGCCCTTTTTTGTATTTTATTAGAGACAGGGTCTCACTGAGTTGCTAAGTGTCTCGCCATTGCTGAGGCTGGTTTTGAACTCTCTGTTCTCCTGCCTCAGCCTCCCAAGTGCTGGGATTACAGGCGTGCGCCACTGCGCCCGGCTCTCTAATTCCCTTTCTTTTCAGACTTCTGAAAAGACTTAGAAATTTCTATTTGATTAGTCCTTTATCTCACACAGCATAACTAAGAGACATTGTTTTAAGAGACGTGAAGGGTAAATTTGTAGTGAATGTCCTTTGAGATCAACAGAAATAACTGAGGGGAGTAAAAGACAAGCAGTCACTCACAATAGTGTTAATTAAAAGGTTCAGGAGGGGCTGGGGTTGTGGCTCAGTGGTAGAGCGCTTGCATAGCATGTGTGAGGCACTGGATTCGATTCTTGGCACCACGTATTAAAAAGTAAAGGTCCATCAATGACTAATAAAAAAATTAAAAATAAAAAGGTTCAGGAATTTCTTTTTTTTTTTTTTTTTTTTTAAGTTTGAGTATCAGAGATGATGAGACCGAGATTCAAAGTTGATCACAGGGTTTGCAAGTAGCAGAATATATTAATGTTCTCAGTCATCCACTCAATCACAAAGATGTCTGTTCCTGTTTTTCAGGGTCTCAAAGACAGGTTCTAGATATAGAGTATTCTGATACCTAATCTACTACACTTTCTAGTGTTACAAATAGTACAGGTGGGATCTGTTTTTCATACTCAAAGATGCAGATTAACTGCTGATAATCTCTACCAAAAAAATTAACAGTATTCCTCCTTAAAATATAATTTCAAAGAGCCCTTTGCTATAATGTCTTAGGCAAATAGTCTATGGTCTAAAATAGTAGTTTTACACCTGGGCCCACCTGAACACACTTTGATTAGCATTCTCCAGATTGGGTGTGAACCCCTGCTTGCTACCATCCTTCTCTCATGCATAACAAGCAGTCAGATACACAAAACAGGGAATATTGTAGGGATGACAATAAACCTATCCTCTTTTTCCTACATCAATTATTCAAAAACATTGGTACAATATCAAAAGAAATAAGTTACTTGAATTCTTAATTCATCTTGCCAACATGTGAAAAATAAAATTATAGTAAAGTATAACATTTTGCAATTCTCAAAACAGATAAATAACCAGATTAATAGGATTTAATTGGAGATGTGGTAGAATTATTCAAAAGAATAATAATGGACATAAAGAATTAATTAGATGTTAATACAGGTAATGTCTCCAGCGATAGTTCAAACT
This sequence comes from Tamias sibiricus, assembly GCA_025594165.1. Classification (NCBI taxonomy): domain Eukaryota; kingdom Metazoa; phylum Chordata; class Mammalia; order Rodentia; family Sciuridae; genus Tamias; species Tamias sibiricus. Next base: position 13,337,305 of record CM046669.1, on the reverse strand, counting down.
TGATATGAAGTTCTGATTTTCTTTTCAAATGTATTGTGTTTATTATACTGTCAATTCACTATACTCTCTCCTTCAGGAGCAAAAAGGGTGGGGAGTGTCAAAGTACTTCACAATGTTCCAACTCAACATGATTTTGGTTCCGTCACTCTTCTTTTGGCCAAGAGTAGGACAGACACATGGTGGCAAACTCTTCATGCTTTCATTGGTGTTAATGAAAAGGGAGACCACAGATTTCCAGATGTCTCTGGTTAGATCTCCACAACACCTTAACATCACCATCTGCCTGCTCATGTCAATCACCACAGAAATCCAATACTTTCAGATTGCCCCTCATCCCCTTCACTTGCCTTCCCATACAATATGTATGTATGTGTGCATTTGCCTAAATAAACATATTTTTAACCTTGGCCTTGGGTACAGATTATACTTCTTTGGTTATGAAACTCAATTGACTTTGTTAATTTAATTTTTAAGTTTTATAACAAACATACATGCATCACCTTTCTATATAAGAACTACATACTAATAACTTTAACTTTCTGTATTTTATATTCCAGTCTTTCATTCATCTGACAGTGATTTAAAAAAAATAGTAAAGGGGCTTGATTTATTTTTTTCTCCAAACTGATGTCTGCTCCAACTAATAAACAGTTCTTGTTTCCTCACTGATTTACAATGCTGTTATATGTCAGAGTTCTAAAGCAAGGATTTATTTCTATGACTTTTCTTCTCTTTCTTTTGAAGATATACATTGTCCAAATTATACAAAAATCTTGAAATTGGTTAGACAAGTGCTCATGTCCCTAGCCCCCATTTTCTTTTCAGGAATGTCTTGGCTCTTTCTAAATCTGTGCATCTCCATATAATTTTATAACCAATCATTTTCCTAACCAGCATTATTAGGGTATAAATGAGAAAATAAAACTGAATATATTCAAGGTGTAGAATGTGTTTTGACAGGCATATATTGTAAAATGATTATCAAGCTATTAATTAACATACACGTTACCTCATATGTATATACCTTTACATATGTATAGTAAGAACATTTACGATCTGAGCAAATTTAAACTATACAACATAGAATTATTAACTATAATTACCTTGTTGTATATTAGATCTCTACATAACTGAAAATTGGTACCCACTGACCGCCATCTCCTAATATTTCCCACCTGAGAAACTATCCTTCTACTTTCCACTTCAACTTTAGATTACACATGTGAGACACAGTATTTCTCTGTATCTGGCTTATTTCACTTAGGGTAAATGTTCTTCAAGATCATACATGCTATTGCATATGACAGAAATTCCCTTCTTTTTAAGGCTGAATGATGTTCCACTATGTATATAATGTCATATGTACATATTTTATCCATTCATCCATTGACCCTTGGTTGCTTTCATATCTTGGCTTTTGTGAATATGCTGCAATGAACATGCAAAGTGCAGATATCTCTTTGAGATAATGATTTTAATTCCTTTGGACATATACCTAGAAGTGTAATTGCTGATGTTATGGCAAATTTATTTTAATTCTGAGGAACGTCCATGCTATTTTACCTAATGAGTGTAACAATTTATATTCCCACCAACAGTGTACAAGGGTTCCTTTTTCTCAACACCCTAACATTTATTATCTCTTGCCTTTGATAATCACTGTTCTAACATGTATGCAGTGACATGTTGTGGTTTTGATTTGCATTTGCCCCGATGATTAGTAATGTTGAGTACTTTTCTCATATACCTGCTGTGCTGGTCATTTATGTCTTTTGAAAAATATCTATTCAGATCCTTTTGCCCATTTTTAAATAGGTTGTTTTCTTCCCCTTGCATTAGATTTTGGGACTATTAACCCCTTAGATGTATGTTCAGCAAACATCCTCTCCATTCTGTAGACTCTCTCTTCACTGCAGATTGTCTTCTTTGCTGTGTAGCAACCTTTAGTTTGATGCAGCCTCATTTGTCTATTTTTGTTTTGGTTGATTATATTTTGTTGACTGGATGATTTTTTTCTTTTTTTTAAATTTTTATTTATAGTAGTATGTATTACAGTTCATACTATACATATATAGCATCTTTTTACACAAAACAGTTTGTATACAAAGTGTATTCGCAGCATTCAAGTCTTCAATCATGCATTTAGAGTAATGATATCCGTCTTATTCAACCACTTTTTTTTCCCCCTTCCCCTTCCCGCCTTGCTCCCTCCCTTCCCCTTGACCATTATAGTGTTCCTCTAATCCTCCTATGTACCCCAACCCAACAATACTGTGAACCGGCTTCCTTATATCAGAGGAAACATTCTTTTTTTTGATATGTGATTATATGGGGTCTTAACACCAATGTTAGGAAGCTTTTCTTCTGTCCCCTGCACCCCGCACCCACCCCCAGTAGTTTTACAGTTTTAGGGCTTACCTTGTGGTTTTTTTGTTTTTAACGTGGTCCTTAGGATGGAACCCAGTGCCTAGCCCGTGCTAGGCAAGAGCTCCACCACTGAGCTACAACCCCAACCCACATTTAAATCTTTAATCCATTTTATTTTTGTACATGGTGTGAGATAAGGGTCCAATTTCATTCTTTTGCATGTGGATAAACAGTTTTCTAATACCATTCCTTGAAAAGACTATCCTTTCCCTAACCTACATTGAGGCACTTTTGTGAAGATCAGTTGACTGTAAATCTATTTTAACCTTTATTTTGTTCCATCCATCTGGATGTTTTTATACTATGACACACTGTTTTCTAATTGACAATAATAACAAATATTGTCATGTAAAACACCATGTTTTGAAGTATATATACATTGTAGAATGATTAAATCCAGCCAGCTAACACTATTTTGATCACTATAACTTTGTAGTGTGTTTTGAAATCAGGTAGTGTGCTGCCTCCACCTTTGTTTTTGCTTAAGAGTGCTTGGCTATTTGGGGGCTTTCTATGGCTCTATATGAATTTTAGAATTATTTTTTCTATTGCTATGAAAAGTGTCACTGGAATTTTGATGGGGATTGTACTGAATCTACAGATCCCTTTGGGCATTATGGACATTTTAACAAGATGAATTCTTTCAACCCACAAACACAGGGTATCTTTCCATTTTTATGTATCTTCTTTCTTCAACATTTTAAAGTTTTGAGTGTACAAACCTTTTTACCTCCTTGGTTAAATTTATTCAAGTATTTTGTTCTTTTGGATGTGACTAAAACTGAGATTATTTTTCTTACATTTTTCAGATAGTTTGTTATTAGTATACAGAAACATAATGGAACCCTGTACATTGATTTTGTATCTTAGAATATTACTGAATGAGTTTATTAGGTCTAACAGTTAGCTGATGGAGTCTATAGAGTTTTCTATCTGTAAGATAATTTCACCTGCTCAGATTAGGATTTTGATTCATGTTGCAGATAATTTATATATATCCAAGGAGAACTGAATCTTTAAATTTTCCTTTCCCAAACATGGGATGTTGCTTCATCTTCTATAGTTTTATAATATTTTGTATGTAGATTTTACACATTTATAGATTTTTTTGTTTCTTTTGTTGATATTATAAATGTCCTTTTAAATGACGTTTTTGAATTGTTTGAAATACAGCCCATTTTGTACATTATTCATATATTCAGCCATCTTAGTAAACCCTATTTTTTTTAAATGGTGGTACAATAGGAATAACATAAAATTGACTCTTTTAACCATTTTTAACTGTATAATTCAATGGCATTGATTACATTTGCACTGTTACTATCACCAGAACTTATTCATTTTCTCAAAGTGAACACTTAATAAGTCAGATTTCTGTCACTGTGAGAATATTAACTCAAAAGAAGGAAAGATTTATTTTGGTTTCAGTCCATCATTGCTTGGCTCCTCTGTTTTGGGGCCTGCAATGAGGTGGCATATCATAGTGGGGAGGATGTGGCCAGCCAAAAGCTGCTCACTTGCTTTTTTGCCAGAAGCCAGAGGGGCGGGGGGGGGGGGGGGGGAGGGAGAGAGAGACACACACACACACACACACAGAGACCAGGGTCCCAATATCCCCTGCAAGGGCACATTCCCAATGACCTAACTTCTTCACAAGACCACACCTCCTAAAGTTTCCATCATTTCCAAACAGGGCCACATGCTACCAACCAAGGCTTTGAAGGTTATTTAAGAATCAAACCATAACATTCTGTCTCTTGTTCCCAAAGACTTATGTCTATCTTATAACGCAAAATGTATAGACCATCTAAGAGTCCCCAGAGTCTCAACAGTTCCAGTATTGCTCAAAAGTCCAAGTCCAAAGTCTCCTTAGAAATTCAATGCAAACTCTTAGATGTGAGCCCTTGTAGAAATCAAAAAAACAGGTTACATGCTTCTAGATATAATGGCTCAGGGTAAACATTCATTACAAAAGGGAGCAGTAAGAAAACAGTAAAGAAGAACTGGATCAAAACAAGGCTGAATCCCAGCAGGGCAAACATTAAATCCTCTAGCTCCCTGTCTGGCATCCAAACAATAATCCAGTGGCATGGTGTGAGCTGTAGCCTTGCTGGCTGTAGCACAGATGGCCACTCTTTTGGGACAATTCTGCTCACTGTCCTTAGTAGCATTCCATGCTTCTGGCACCTCTGACTTCCTATGGTCTCCACCTGCAGCCTCAGCTTTACTCCCACAATGGCATGCACTGTCCTGTTGGAGTCTGTTTGTAGGGACTCTAACCCTGACAACTTTGCCTGGCTTCACAGACTTTCCTGTAAAATCTCAGCAGAAGCCTCCATGACTTCCATTCTGAATGCCTGCAAAACCAACATTACATAGATGATACCAAAGTCTGCCACTGTTGCAAGCTCTTCCAATACGTGGGTACACCACAGCTGCAGCCCCAAGTACCTAGATGGCTGAACAAGGCGAAGGAGTCCTGGGGAGACAATTCCCTAGGGGCCCCTATGTGAGCAAGGCTCCTCAGGGTTCCCAAACAAAATTCTTTGACCTAGGGCATGAATGTGATCTTGATGATTCCTGATATGACCTCAAGGTATCTTTGCTATTGGCCAGGTGCAAAGTACTTGGCTTTTTCTTTTCTTTTTTTAACTGGCACTAATATCTAAAGTAACCATACAAACTTAAACACATTTCTTTTCTGGTCATGTGCAAGCTTTTCAAAACTTTTCACTCTCCCTTTTGCTTCCCATTCCATATCCAGGCTACTGCCTGAATGCTGTGCTGCCTTGAAATTTCCTCTGCCAGATAAACCAGTCTGTTTGTACGTACTCTAACCCTGCCACCTTTAAACTAAGCCTTGCACAAAGTCTCAGGGCATGGACAAAATGTAGACAAGCTGTTCCGTGCCAGAATGTAACACAAATAGCTACTAGTCCAATTCCCAATAGAGTCCCTCATTTCCACCTGAAACCTCGTCAGTATAGCCTCCATTTTCACTGTTTATTTTCCTATCACCATTCTAGTTTTCTGAGCTCCTGTACCAGAATCACCCATTACATTTTGCTTAACAATGTTCCAAGCTTGCTCTAGCCTGCTTCTCTAAACTTTCCCAAATTCCCTCCCAGAAACCAAATCTAAAGGCCTTTCTGAATCACATCATCAGATATAGTTACAGCAATGACCCCAATTCTCAGCTATGTTAGTCAGCTTTCCTTTGCTTTACAAATACCTGAGATAAATCTACTTTTTTTGGTGGTGCTGGGGATTGAACCCGGGGCCTTGTGCATGTGAGGCAAGCACTCTACCAACTGAGCTATATCCCCAGGCCTAAACCTACTCATAAGGAGGAAATAATTTATCTTGACTCATGGTTTCAATCCATGATCACTTGGCCCTGTTGCAAGCCAGAACATCATGGTGGGGAGCAGAGTGTGGGGCAAAGCTGCTTACCTCCTGGCAGCTAGGAAGCAAAGACAGAAAGGGGCCATGGTCCCAATATTTACCTTTTAAGGGCACACGCCCAATGACCTAACTTCTTTCCACTAGGTCCCACCTCCTAAAAGCTCTACTACCTCCCAAGAGCACCATCATCTGGGGACCAAGTCTTTAACACCTGAACTTTGGGGAGCATCCCAATAATAACAACTCTATACCCAGTAAATAATTACTCCCTGTTTGCATCTTTCTGGGCCACTAGTAAGTACTATTCTGCTCTCTGCCTCTATAAATCTGACTATGCTAGGTATATTATATAAGTAGAATCAATCATATTTGGTTTTTTGTATCTACTCATTTCACACAGCACAAATCTGCAAGGATCATCCATGTTGTAGCATGTTGCAAAATTCCACTCTTTTTAATGCTAAATAATATTCCATTATACATATACATGACATTTCATTCATTTATCCATCCCCTTACAGATGTTTGGGTTGTTTCTACTTTTTGATTGCTGTTGAAAATGTTACTATGACAATGGAGAGGGAGGGAAAGGGAAGAGGCAAGGGGTAAAGAAAAAAAAAAAAAACATGGTAGAATGAGATGGATATTGTTACCCTAAGTGCATGTATGAAGACACAAATGGTGTGAATATACTTTGTATACAACCAGAGATATGTAAAATGGGCTCTATATGTGTAATATGAATTGTAATACATTCTGCTGTCATATATAACAACTTTGAATAGAAAAAAATGTTACTATTATCACTGATACAAAAATATTTATTTATGTTTTTGCTTTCCATTGTTTTGGGTATCACTCAGAAATATAATTGCTGAATCACACAGCAATTCTGTATTTAGTTTAGGAGAAATTTAATTGTTTTCAATCATGTTTTATCTATAGTTTGAATTTTCTATAGATGAGTAAATTATCATAAATAATGATAAATAAAATTTCCCCCTTTCTATTCCTTACAGAAAAAAAGTTTCTTTTATTTTAACATGCTGGCTAGGATCTCTACGTTGAAAAAAAATAATGAAAATGTACATCTTTTTTCTTGATGCTATGGAGAATGATCCTAATATTTTCCCCATTATAGGATGTTTTAGACTTTTTGGTACATTTCCTTTATCAGTTAAGAAATAAAACAAAAACCTTCAATTCAATTCTTCAGTCATTAAAAATTTTTAACCCAAATAGGCATGAAACTCACACAAGCTTTATTTATTCACTAACTTGACCTAGTTATTTCTCCAAACCTTTCCAACAATACTCTCTGGAACTCTTGATCTTCTGCAAAACCCCATTCTTAACTTTTCCTCAAGCAACCTCTTTTTTTTGGAACTTGTGCTTGGAGGTAGGTAGACATAATCCTACTACTTGCTCTTCACAATCTCTTCCAGTTTATCATTCCACTTTCCTCCCCCAAATCCTGTCATCTATTCAGTTCAAGGCACTAGTAGATCAGTGTTCTCCAATACAATGCCACTAGCCAACATGTGACTATGGAGCACTTGCAACCTGGCCAGTATATAAAGAACTGAATTTTTATTTTAATAATTGAAATTTAATAGCAACATGTGACTAGTGGCCATGAAGCTAGATAACACTACATAAGACTTCAACACATTACCACCACTTATTTACCGATTGTTATTTTCCTCCTATGTCCTGAAGACTTTTTTAGAGAAAAAAGAGCCTGTAAAACAATATTATCCTTATCATAAATCTTAGTGATTATAATACTCAGAGATGATACTCCCGATACCCTGGGGTGTGTCAGTTTCTTGACTTCTCATTCTCCAATGATCTTACCTTCCATTACTTTTAATCTTCCACTCCTTTTTGACCACACTACTTTTTTACTGTTCATCATCTCCCTCCTTTTATTTGGCTTGTTTCCTCATATATCAATAAAACAATTCTTGAAAGTCTCCCTCTTTGATCTCTTGTGCTACCCTGGAGCCCTCTGGTATAAACACACCTTGAAAAATCTACACTTTGATTAGATACAGTTCTTAGACTTATGCAGAGCATGTGAACCTGGTTGAAGAATACATAACTTTGTTGACTGGTTTCACTTTATCAAAAATCTCAAGTGTATTCTTCATAAAGGCCTATCAAATCTATTATGTTCTCCTACTTATGTGATTTCACTCTGTTCTATGTGACTTTCATTTCCCTTTCTCTTTCTTCACATTCTTTCTCAAAATTCGCAGACGTTGCTTCTTCTATTTCTAAAGAACCAAAGCAATCAGAAGAACATCTACAGAATCCCACCATCCAATCTATCAATTGACCTGCATCTGTAACCAAACGCAGACCCTATCCTCCTGTTAAAAGTGGACAAACCATTCCCGCTACTCTATAGTACTGGACTTAATTTATTTTCATCTAATCAAGAATAATGTTGGAGTAACTGCTCTTTCTCTTGTGGTTTTCCCCATTCTACTATGTCATTTCCACCAGCATTAAAACATACTGTCATGGATCCCACTTCATAAACAAAACACTTCACCTCATATCTTTTGTCTTTTATTCCTCTCCAGCTACTACCAGATTTTTTTGCAGCATAATTTCTCTCCAGTCCTTTACAGCAAAATCACTCAAAAAATGCCCCACTTCTTCACCACCATTCCCTCCTGTCTGCTCAATTCTTCACCTCACCACCAGAGTGAAACCAATTTTGGCAAAGTCACCAATCCTTGCTAATTGCCAGATTCAACGAGCATCTCAAAGCTCTCACTTTATTCAACTTATTGTCAGCATTTGGCAAAGGAGATCCATCTCTCTTAAAACTTAACCTGACCATGGAAAACTCCTACCTATCATTTCCTTTGTTGATTCCTTTTCATTTTTCCCTTGTCTGTATCTTAAAGGGTGTCTCAGGGTTTTTCATCTGTGCTCATTCCTTAGGTGATTCCATCTAGCTCTGAATACTTTACGCTGATGACCACAGTATCTCTGCTCCCAAACATTCCTTTAGACTTGTATATCCAACTGACTTTACAGTTAACATGGATTTTTGTCTATTTATTTTTTTAATAGCTAGTTCCAATTGCTCCTTTCCCCTAGACTCTGTCAGCCACTAACTTACCATCTACTTTCCCCTTTCCATACTTTTTTATTGGTGCATTTTAGTTGTACATAATGGTGAGATTCGTTGTTACACATTTATACAGGCACAGGACAGAACAATATAATTTAGCCAATATTGTTACCCAGTATTTCCCCTTTCTCTCTTTTTCCTCCCTTCCCCTGATCCCTTTCCTATACTCTATTGATCTCCATTCAATTTTCATAAGATCCCTCCTCCACCTTTCTTTTTCCTAACTTCCCACATATCACAAGGATATTTATCGATTCAAACACAGTATGTGTAAAATAGAGCCACACCCTGTGCGCTCTGTATCTTTCTGAACATGAGTAACTAGCATTTCTGCTATTTTTTCAATGCCATCTCTCTGAACTCATCTCCTAGCCACTAATCCTAGGCTTATTTCACTGTGTCAACAATGATTGCCCTGCTATTCTTTGAACGTATCTTTGACTTTTTAACTTGTTGTTATACTCTACTTGAAATTCTCAACTCCCATATAGCCACATAAATGGCTTCCTTAATTCCCCAAAACATCTATCTGCTATAGTTCAGACCTGGAATGTCTCCAAAAGGCCCACGTGTCAAAGGCTTGGTCCCCAGTCCAAGTGCTGGGAAGTGGTGAAACATGTAAGAGGGGGACAAGTAGAAAGGGGGGAAGTTAGGTCACCAGGGGTATGTCCTTCAAGAGAGTATTGGGACCCCAGCCCCTTCCTGTCTCTCTCTTTGCTTCAGGTCACCATGAAGTGAGCATCCTGCTCTACCATGTGCTGTCAGTGACATACTGCCTCATCACAACTGCAAAACAACAGGACCAATAGATGTAGACTGATCAAAACTTCTGAAACTGTGAGTTGAAATAAACCTGTTCTCCTTTAAGTTGATTATCTCAGTGATGAAAAACTAACTCTACCCACTTACGAGAATTCTCTTTCCATATTATATAAACAGTGTTGCCCTGTCTTCCTTTCTATCCTGTTTATTTATTTATTTATTTATTTTGTGGTTACCGGGGATTGAACTCAGGGGCACTCGACCACTGGGTCACATCCCCAGCCCTTTTTTGTATTTTATTTAGAGACAGGGTCTCACTGAGTTGCTAAGTGCCTCGCCATTGCTGAGGCTGGCTTTGAACTCGCGATCCTCCTGCCTCAGCCTCCCAAAGTGCTGGGATTACAGGCGTGCGCCACCGCGCCCGGCTCTATCCTGTTTATTTCAGAGCACTTTATCACTATGATATATCATTTATTTATTCATAGTTTATCTTTCTTAAATACAGGTAAGCTGTAGAAGAATGGGACTCTGTATCATTCAGGCAATTAGACAATACCTGACACAGTATAAAATATTTTAAAATTTAATACAAACACCAAACTTCATCTCAGATTAATGTAGTTATTATCAAATAAAACAAACTCTTCCATGGAAATACATGAAGGATAACAAAACTACCAAAAGGAATAAAAATTAACTTGAAGGAAATGTATCCCATTTCTAAACTATAGAAGTCAGAGTATAATACTTTATCCTAAAACTTTAAAGATGGAACTCATAATTGTATATTTATAAGGATTTCCATTAGTCCATGAAATTCAAATTTGAAGAGAATAAAGGCCATAATTAAAAAGTACTTTTAAAGTAGGAAAAAACCTTTCACCCAGGTATTCCTATAATACAACTAATAAGTATAATTTCTTCCACACTGTTTTTCTAATACAGAAATCCACCTGGTTTCATAAGAAAACATCTGATTCTTCAGATACTAGGAAGGGCAAAAGCAGCACTTAGGTAAGTAAAAACAAAGTGATATTTTAATAATAAAAAACAAGTTTTTAAAGTCAGGTCTTTAAGCACATGACCTTTAAAACATATTAATCCTTTGTAAAAACATGGAGTAGACTCTAAACAAAATCACTGGTCTTTAACATTAAATAGTATTGAATATAAACACATTTAATTCAACCTAAAATATTACATGTATAAAATATAAATTAAAAATACTTGGAAAGACTTGAGTACAGAGTCATGCACTCAAAGATGAAGATAAACAAACTTGCAGATGTCAAAAATTCAAACTATAACCTTGTCAATGTAATAGAACCAAAAATGATTAACACAACATCATCAGAACGTATAGCAATATCACATAAGTCCATGTTTACCATGAGATTTTCCATTAATTCTAAAGAAAAAAAGTAAGGATTGTGACTAAAAAATAATGGAAATTGAAAACAGTAAATTTAGATTTTCTTCAAACTTACCAAAATCATAATCTTTACATGATTAAATGCAATTTTTTGCTTTTATACTTTCCCATTGGCAAAATATTAAACACTGTGTCAAAGATACCTAAAGATAATACAAAAATGATTCTCTACAAGAGAAGAAACCAAAGTATCAAACTGTAATCTACCCATGAACTACCTGAAAAATCTGGTGAATCGCTTAAGGAGAGGAAAATCCAGGTTTCAAAGAATAAAGTACAAAATAATTTTAAAATTCTTGTCTATTACAAGAATATTAACATAATATTAACCTTCATAAGAACTACAAAAGAAATTAATATATTAATATATCCCACAGGAAATCTAATTAATTTCATTAATTAAGGAAGAATACTCACCGCCCATGTTTTCGTCAACCTGAAAATTGGGGCACTCTGTAAGCCAGAAACCACTGCCATGAGCGCATGAAGGTTATTCAGCTCATACAGTTTCTGAAGATTTAAGAAAAGGGGGAAGAATGGACAAGAAATTTAAAAGCAAATACAAGAAAAATAAAGATCAGAAAGTACAATGTAGACAGGTGGTTATGTTTCAGGATTTACTACCCTCACTCTTGAGATCTGTATTTAGAGTACCTACTCTGTCTACAGTCTATTGTTTTCAACCCACAAAACAACTTCCATGTTTAACCCTGATATTGTCCCCAAGCACTGGGACTAAATCTACCTCTAGGAGGGTAATATATCTAAAAAAAACAACAGTAATGGTTCACTGTCTAGTTTACCTGGTATGAACATATACCCTGACTCCAGCAGAAAACCCATTCCTTACACTGAAATATTACTAAGCCTCTACTTTGTGTTCCAAGTTTCAAGAAAGTTTCTACTCAGGATGCTCATCTTGTTTCCTGTCCATTATTCCAGATCTCCTCAATTTCTTGCTTCTTCCTGCCTAAAACCCCAGATCCTTTGTTTCTCATTCATTTTACGGTGTGCATACAGAAAATGCCTATCTAACTCTAGGTTCCATTCATTTGCCTAGAGATTTGACATTTATTCTAATTTGCCTGGTAGCATTTTATCATACTTCTTCATAATTAAAATTCCAAAGGTCCTGTCTAAAATTCAGTCATTTTGGAATAGTCCTAACTCTGCTAGCAGGTAAGCCCAGGTCTAGAAAATGCTGTGGATAGGACATTTAAATGAAAACCCAAAGAAAACAAATAAAAAATATAAAACAGGATACAATCTTTACACAGAAAGGTTATCTAATCTAGTTTGAAAACCTATTCATTCAATATCATATGTGAAGCATTTACTATAGATTAGGCACCATGTTCAATTCTACATATGAATAGAAATGATCTATAAGAAAAAAACTCCCGTCTCAGTTTCCAGCCTGTTGGCATGCCCTACAAATTTCAGACTTGCCAGCTCCTATGACCTCATGAGCCAATTCTTAAAATCTCTTCATACACAGTTTATATTCTGTCTTTCTGGAGAACACTGAGTGACAAAATCTAGTAAAAAAAAGAGTCACAGCTGCTAGTTTTATAACAAACTGAATACACAATGCAGAGAGTCAGAATATAGCAACTTAAGAGATTGATGAGAAAAAAAATCAATTATGAATTAGGGCTTGGGAAAAAGGCAAAGGCTGTCAAATATAACTCAAGCCCTAAAAGTTGAAGAACTAAATGGTTATTTGATGAGAAAGCTAGGGTATGTTTGATGGGTAAAATTTGGTGATTTTCAGTGTAACATACATTATGTTATTAAAAATATATAAATAAAAAATTAGAAAAAATAATGAAAATCCAGACTCTATGAGAAAAGTCATTAATTTCTACTAGCGAAAAACCAGTATTTATCTGACTTATCACAAACACTGTTAATTTTATGACACTTCTGCAAAAGATCATATTTGTAGAAGGCTAGCTCTGCCACCTAGTGCCACAGAATTGTTGCCACATACACAAGGAAAACATGAGAAGAGTCATGCCTTACAGTAGCTATAAACACGGTATTCTCACCTTATTCTACCTTCTTTCATTTATGGATGAGTTAATTTACATATTTATTATAAAAATCATGAACAATGAGTTTGGCTACTATTACCATATTTCTTAGTAAACTTAAATATAAATCTGGAGTTGCTTCAGGTTTATCTTACTCTCCTCTTTAAATTCTGAGTATCCATGAAATCAATGCTCTGTTGCTCCTGCTATATATTTTGTCTATGCCACACAATAACTGCTCAGTTAATATATTTGGTAACATCACATACACTATTTTTTAAAGTCATTCTCTCCAAGGCTGGCAGGGGTTGATGTATTTCAGAAGCAATTCTGTTTTTGCCTACTCTGTTGTGTATGGCTTTCTCCATCACCTTCAGAATAGTCTCATATTTCATAAATATCATAATCTGACCTGTCTACTTATCCAGTGAAAAAGACCATGTAATTTAGCTACTGAGAGAGGAGAATGGATATAAAAGAGGAGGAAAACAAGAGGAATAAAGGAAAAGGCAGAGAAAACAAGCATTCAATTAAAAAAACTGACATATTAATCAACAGGTACTATTTTCCAGTATCAATAAAACAGTAAGTAAATAAAGTATTACTGGAAAATATTGACTAAAAACATATGTGAATAGTTGAATTACAAAATAGAAACAAGTTTTCTTAGAAATCTCCATGCTGCTTTTCATAACGGTTGCACCATTTTGCAGTCCCACCAGCAATGTATGAGTGTGCCTTTTCCCCCACATCCTCTCCAACATTTATTGTTGTTTGTGTTCTTGATAGCTGCCATTCTGACTGGAGTGAAATGAAATCTTAGAGTAGTTTTGATTTGCATTTCTCTAATTGCCAGCGATGTTGAGTATCTTTTCATGTATTTGTTGATTAATTGTGTATCTTCTTCTGAGAAGTGTCTTTTCAATTCCTTAGCCCATTTATTGATTGGGTTATTTGTTTTTTTCTGGTGTTAAGTTTTTTGAGTTCTTTATATATTCTAGAAATTAGTGCTCTATCTGATGTGCATGTATTAAACATTTGTTCCCAATTAGTTGACTCTCTATTCACCTCACTGATTGTTTCTTTTGCTGAGAAGAAGCTTTTTAGTTTAAATCTATCCCATTCATTAATTCTTGCGCTACAGGATTTTTATTAAGGAACTTGGGGCCTAATCCGACATGTTGGAAATTGGAGCTTACTTTTTCTTCTATTAGGCATACTGTCTCTGGTCTAATTCCTAGGTCCTTGATCCAGTTTGAATTGAGTTTTGTGCATGGTGAGAGATAAGGGTTTAATTTCATTTTGTTGCATATGGATTTCCAGTTGGAGATTTCTTGGAAAACTGGGAATGGAACCACCCTATGACCCAGCCATCCCACTCCTGGGTCTATTCCCAAAGGACTTAAAAACACCATATTACAGTGACACAGCCACTTCAATGTTCACAGCAGCACAATTCACAACAGCTAGATTGTGGAACCAACCTAGATGTCCCTCAGTAGATGAGTGGATAAGGAAAATGTGGCATATATACAAAATGGAATTTTACTCAGCAATAAAAGAGAATAAAATAATGGCATTTGCAGGTAAATGGATGAAGTTGGAGAATATAATGCTAAGTGAAATTAGTCAATCTCAAAAATCCAAATACCGAATGTTTTCTCTGATATAAGGAGGCTAGTTCACAGTGTTGTTGGATGGGGGTACATAGGAGGATTAGACGAACACTAGAATGGTCAAAGGGAAGGGAGGGGAAGGGAGGGAGCAAGGGGGGAGGGAGGGCGTAAGGGGGGAGGGAGGGAGGGGAAAAAAAAAAAAAAGGTGGTTGAATGAGATGGATATCATTATCCTAAATGCATGATTGAAGACCTGAATGGTACAAATATACTTTGTATACAAACAGTTGTATGTAAAAAGATGCTATATATGTGCATTATGAATTGTAATACATACTAATATTATAAATAAAAAAAATAAATACAATATTAAAAAAAGAAACAAGTTTTCTTACCTTAGCAGTTTTAATATAGTGGCTCAAAACTTCTGCTCTAATTTTTAATGTTTGAGCATGAAGAATCTCTCTTACAACCCAAAAGCTTACCTATAAATAAAAATTAAAAACAGTTGAAGGACAAGATTATTTACTTCCTAGGATCAAATTAATGATGAAAACTACTTGATGAACTCCCTATAGTGGCTTAAAAAGCAATGCTTTCTTTTGCCCTTGACTTATCATATAGACATAGCCAATCTTTAAATATTGTACATTCTTCATACACAAAAATACAGATGTGTGTGTGCACAAACATAAAAACATCATTAATTATTGAAAGTTTATATAAAGTTTTTGGGAAAAGAGCTAAGAAAATGCAACATGACCAGAGCAGTACAACATAAAACATGCCAATACAATTTTTTTTTTTGCTGTATTTTGAAATATTTTGGCAAAATTAGGTTAAATTTTAAAATCAGACATAGTAGAAGACACTTTACTAATAGTATGTTCTTCTGTGGTTATGTAATCCTACACTGTCATTTGTTTAAACTGAGCAGAATTATAAGTATGAAGGTTCCCAAGTATGGTTTCCTTTTTATGACTAAAACAAAATAAATGCCATAAAAATATACATATTCACATCCAAGGTAGCATTCTCAAATTAAGACTGCATTTCAAAAATGTGAAGCTTGCTAATTCAAAGAAACCATTTTCTTGATGTGAAATTTTCCAGCTGTGGCATCATGCCAGTGTTTAAAAAGTTTTGGATTTTAAAGCATTTCACATTTTGATTTTCAGATTAAGAATGTTCAACCTGTATTATTATTCTGAGATTCCTTTTATTATGTAGGATAAAGCAATGAGTGAACTATTAGACTGCATAATGCTCTGTGTTCTTTGGAAAGAAACCAGGATGCAGGATGTAGAAGAAAGGACATGAAAATACAAATATAGAAGAGTTGAAATAAAAATTCTAGTCCTGAGAATCTGAAATATCAATATGAATTCATGTGATACTTCAAACAGTTGTATATCATACATGCATATATAGATAACCTAGCTATATCTACTAAAAA
Organism: Tamias sibiricus; assembly: GCA_025594165.1. Lineage (NCBI taxonomy): Eukaryota > Metazoa > Chordata > Mammalia > Rodentia > Sciuridae > Tamias > Tamias sibiricus. The sequence continues at coordinate 13,321,020 of CM046669.1, read as the reverse complement.
GGCCTACAAATCATGATCATCCAAATAGCAACAAGCATCCCTGCCATCCAGATCCATTTTCCACTATAAGAAACCAGGACGTCTTACAAAAATGTTGATTCCACACAGGGTAGAGAAAATACACAAAATGAACCTGTAACATCCTGGCCTACCAGAGGATAAAGAAATTAATAAAGCCTACTAGGGTTATGACAAAGACATGAAAGTCAATCTGAATAGACTCCCACTGGCCAAAAACGGGACAACATGAAAATGGATTGAAACTCTTAGGTTTAAATCCATCAGTTCATAATGATATATAGTTTTTTAAAAATCTGGTTGCCATTTACAAAAAACAGAGTATGTTATACTACACAGGATGCAATCTAGGTGTAAGAGACTGCACAAGTCAAAATGCTTGGGTTCTGACAGATAATTGGTAAAGAAAAGAAAGGCATAAAGGGGGGGGGGGGGATTGGAGATTAAAAAATTGTAAACATCAAAATTTAAAAACTAGCAAAACCTTGTAGTGTTCAGGATCCAAATTTAGGAGACAAAACAAGAAATGTAGGGAAGTGAGTACTGTTAAGTCAAGAGAATGTTTACTTTTGAAGGAAAAAGGATGTGACTGGGGTGGGGCACATGGATGGAACATCTAGGGCAGCTGGAAATTTTATAGTTTGGCCTGAGTAGTGATTGCAAGAATATTTTCCTGATGATAACAAAACCATACATTTGTTTTGTGGTTATACCATGTTTTTTTTTTGTTGTTGTTGTTGTTGTTTTTTGTTTTTTTTGGTGCCAGGGATTGAACTCAGAGGCGCTCGAACACTGGGCCACATCCCCAGCCCTCTTTTGTATTTTTATTAGAGATAGGGTCTCACTGAGTTGCTCAAGTGCCTTGCCATTGCTGAGGCTGGCTTTGAACTTGTGATCCTCCTGCCTCAGCCACCCAAGTGCTGAGATTACAGGCGTGCGCCACTGCGCCCAGCTTATACCCATGTTTTATTTTACAATAAGTAGTTTAAAGCAAATAAGAAATAAGGAAATTAAAAAAAAAAATGACCAGAAAGATCTGGAAATGGAAGAACTTCTGAAAATGGGAACAAAAATAAAGATTCTGGTAGATAGATATATTATACAGCATGGTGAGTGTAATTAATAATGTATATTGTACCTGAATTTGCTAAGAGAACAGATTTTAAATATTCTTATAAAAATGTAATTATGTTACATGAGGTACTAGATGTTAATTAACTGGATTTAATCATTTTATAATGTATGCATATATCAGAATACCATGTTGTACACATGAATGTATACAATTTGTCAATTTAAAAATTAAAAACTTAGAAGAGCCAGAATGAACATTCCCTGAAGGTAGTGATCTTTGTTTTTCTTGTTCACTGACATACCCCAAATGCTAGAACAGTGCCAGGACACAGAAGGAATTTAATATACATTTATCAAAATAAAATGAAAAATGAAATAATTTTACACAAATTTGTTGGTTCTAGGCAGAAGGCCGCGCCTCCCAGGCAGAAGGCCACACCTTTCCAGGTGCCTTGTGAAAAACTACGGCTCCCGAGATCCTCAGCGTGACCAAAACCTGACCAACAAGTCCCTTGTCCACTACCACTACCTCCCCCCCATGACCTCTGCTGGCCTATAGGACAAGGACTCACTCCAAGGGGGTTTTATGACCCCTACTCTATTTAAGCCAGCCCCGGACTGAAATCGGCCCTTTTGTTCCTGCTCTCCCCTGGTTCCTGCCGCTCCCTGCTTCTGCTCTCCGCTCCCGCTCCCGCGTGCTCCAGCTCCCGTCCGTTCCCCGGGGTTTGTCCCCATCCCCTCCACGTGTTTCTTTGGTAATTCAATAAACCCCTTTCCTTTTCCTATACGACAGTTCGAGCCTCGGTCCCTTCCTGCAAATTCCGCTAACAAAATTGGATTGCAAAGTGTGATGACAGTATTGAGAAGAATATGCAGAAATTAAAACTCTCATAATACTACTCTGTTGGTAGGAATAGAAATTGTACAGTTTTGGAAAATAAGACACTGTCTTCTATAGCTAAGCATGAATATACTCTAACTCAAATTTTATATCAAGGTGCATATTTTTCAAATAGATCACTATATTCTTTTTTTAAAAAAATATTTATTTATTTGTTTTAGTTGTATACAATGCCTTTATTCTTATGTGGTGCTGAGGATCAAACCTGGGCCACACACGTTAGGTGAGCGCTCTTCTGCTGAGCCACAACCCCAGCCCCTATATCACTATATTCTTTACCCATTTCATAATATTAATTTAGTGAGTCTAAGCAGCAATTTTTTCAACTAATCCTTTTTTAAAATTTATTTATTTTTATGTGGTGCTGAGGACTGAACCCAGTGCCAAACACATGCTAGGCAAGTGCTCTACCACTGAGCCACAACCCCAGCCCTCAACTGATTTTTCTAACAGAAAAAATCAAAGTACATATCATCTAATACAAGTAAATATTGTTTTGGCTGTGTTATATGTTGAGTTGCAACATATATTTTATCTTATTATAGGTCATAGTCAATAGTTTGAAAGCCATTGCCTAGAGAATGTATTAAACAAGTGTAGCAAAAGACTCAGAATATTCACAGTAACATTCTTTGTTAAGAGCAAAAAATTACAAAACATACCTCATGGCCACCCTCAAAAGAATGATAAATTCATTCTGATACATTCATGCAATGAAATCCTAGAGAGCAGTGAAAAAAAATCAATGAACTAGAGCTACATGCATCACCATGGATACCTCAGAGAATCACATCTGATGCAAAAAGTCACAGTAGCATATATCTATCTGTATGACTGTTGGTGCTAAGCAAGGCAGGCACCTTTAGGGGAAAATTCCTGTACTAAAGCACCTTCAAAATTGTCCTTTCTTGTCAGGCACAGTGGTGCATGCCTATAATCCCAGTGTTTCAGGAGGCTGAGGCAGGAGGATTGTGAGTTCAAAGCCAGCCTCAGCAAAAGTGAGGAGCTGAACAACTCAGTGAGACCCTGTCTCTAAATAAAATACAAAATAGGGCAATTTCATATGACTCAAATAAATACTTAACACATTCTTTGAAATATATCAGTTATTTCATAAAAAATTAAATCCTAGAGAACATTTATTCATAAGATATTAACTGTAGATGCTTTATTCAGAGTTTTATAATCATATGTACAAATATTACATTCAGAGCCAAAAATATGTTACACCTTAAAGATAGTTCCCTAACTTTTTGTTATGGAAAACCACAAATGTTTACTGAACTAAACAGAAGATAATAATAAAGTCCCAGTACACACCAACTATCCTTAACAATCAAATCATCGCCAAGCCTTTTACCTCAACTGTCATACTCCCATGCCCTGGTAATACAATGAAGCAAAATATCGAAGATAGAGTGATTATTGAAAGAATGATATATTCAAGTAAAAAAAAAAAAAAAAATCTACTTAAAATTAATTATAAGAAAAGGAACAAAAAAGTGGCAGAAATTAGAAAACCAAAAAATTGATTTCTGAAAAAAGCAAAGTGCACAGGGTAACACTCACTGCTAGTTTAGGCCAGTTAAAATAAAACTCAAGCAGGTGGTCAGTCCTAACGTCTTCCTAATGGCTTGAAAAGCCAAGACAGTATTTGAGTTGCTATCCTGATTAACAAATGAGGGGGAAATTTCTAGAAAGGAGGGAGAGACAGAGAGAAATGTCCCAATAGATAGGCAGATAAGATAGCTCTTCTAATCAAATCTCCGGCTGACCATGGACCCTGGTGCTTGGGGAGAGGAAACTATAAGACCAACTGAAAACAAAACCTATATGGCTGAAAGCAATTATCTGCTCCCCAAAGAGAAACAGAATTTGGAGTATCAGTCAAGCCAAGTGGACTGCTTGCTAAAATAAAACCCAACACCCTCAAAATAAAACAGAGTCCAGAATCTCAGTAACATATTGTCCACAATGCTGACCATACAAATGAAAAAAAACTACGAGACATGCAGAGAAACAGACTGAGAATTGATGAGAGAAAGCATCTGCTGGGCGCAATGGTGCATGCCTGTAATCCCAGTGAATCAGGAGGCTGTGCCAAGAGGATCACAAGAAATTTGAGGCCAGTCCTGGGCAACTTAGTGAAAACCTGTCTCAAAAATTTTTTAAAAAAAGGGCACAGGACGTACCTCAGTGGTAAAGCACCCCTGGGTTCAATGCCCAGCATACCACCTTCGCCCCGCAAAAGAAAAAGAAAGTATTCAATAGAAACAGACACCCCAAGATAACCATTTTGTTGGAATTTGTGACAAGCAAATGCAATGTGGGATCCAAATTAGTATCTTAGAACAATAACAGAAAGGGCATTAGTGAGAAAACTAAAGGAATCTGAGTAAGGCCTTTAGTTAATAGTACTGTACCAACAGTAACCTCCTTATTCTGTTTTACTGTACTGTATTTTGAGATGTGTTTGACAATGTTTTGGCTTACTTAAGCACGAGAGATTAAAAGCTAAGATCAAATTTTTGAATATTCTAACAATGTTTTTGTATGGTAAAAAAGTTTACTATGATGATAAATTCTGACCACCTCAGAAAAAATTTTAAAGTAACTGTTTACATAGATCAGATATGCAATTTAGTATAAAACATGTCTTTCCTATATGCCTCTAATGGGTTTAATCTAATTCTTAAACATTTCCGTTTTGGGGGAGTTCAGTGAATAACATGACAAACTATCTGCTATAAACCCTAGAAATGCTGGATTAAATAAAACAAACAACAATAATAACAACAACACACACACACGTTCACACAGACATATATATCTGAGATGAAAGGATTTCCCTAGAGACCAAACACAAAGAAGGAAATAGCAAAGCAGTGATTATAAAAGTGGACACTGCAGCTGTCCTTGCAAAGTTTCCTGATTCAATGACAGAAGCTTGGGACTTCAGACTCCTTCAGAGACAACACAGGCCTCACACTTTTCCTTTCTACCTCCATTTCTATCTAAGGGCTGTAATCTCAGTGAAAAGGTAACCTAAATTCACCTACTGGAAGAGGGAGACAACACACAAGTTTATCTATTTGGATGTAGGCTTTGGGGTATCAAGGAGAAAAAATTAGTCTCTCATGAGAATTTGTAACCAAAGGCCTGCCCTTAGCTGGATTTGGAATTTAAAGTCCCATTATAGAGAAGTACAGATATCCCCTAACCAAAACATTTGCATAAGGAGTAGTCCCAGGTCTGTGACAGCTCCAGAAGCAAGCAAAGTAAGCAGCCCCCAGGAGGGCTATACCCTCAACCTGGGCAGTGGTAAATTTCCACAGACAAAGCTTACATAGGCATGAACTTTCCATGCACAGTTACCAATCAGCTAAGAAAACAAACCACTGTAAGGGTTAGCAGAAATAAACCGACAATTATCCCAAGAACTAAAGATGATAACACAGAAACTATAAAATAAATTGCCCAAAATTACTTAATAAACTTTTTACTTTTTTAACTAAGAATATGACACTATGGTAAAAGCACATAGTTTGAAACAGAATACATCTGAGAGAATTAGCGAGCTGAAATACAGATTTGAAGAAATCCCTCAGGATGGAACACAAAAGACAGGTATGAAAACAAGAAAGGTTAAGAGACAAGCAAGAAAGAATGCCAACTTTCAACAAAATTGCAATACTAATTACAGAGGCAAAAAAGCACAAATCATGTGGAAACAATATCTGAAGAAATACTGGCCAAAAATATTCCAGAATTGATGTGAAAATGAAAACTATTTCTTAAAAGAAAAATTATGTACTAAGGAACTGAATTTCAAAACTAAGCATCAAAATTGTAAACAACTCACGTGATTAAATCTTCTTGTGAAGGCAACTGCATTTGGTGCAGAACTATATTTTTCCTTCTTATTCCATCCACAACTTGAAAGCTCCTGGAAAATTAGGGTGAAAATTAAATATAAATTAAAGAAACAGCCCTATTGTCTTATTATATTAAGGATTTTAGAATATTAAAAGAGAATATGTGCTCTTTTCTGGAATGATAGTATTTAATAAGAACATATCTAATATAACCATTCAGTAAAGTCACAAAAGCAAATTCTGCTGGAAGAATATGAGAGAGCAAAATTATCTGTCTAACAGACAGGTTAACTGAAATTCCGTATACAGAATATTAGTGTATTCTTTTGGGAAGAGATTTGAGTCCTAAGAGGAAAGCTGCATAAGTAATGAAAGTTGAACACCTCACAACTCACAGTGAAGACTTCTAGTTGTCAAGTCCCATTCTGTCACCAGAGCTCCCACAATCAGCTTTACAGTATCTTACTGTGACCTGACAGTTGCTGACTCTAGATATTTGAAAAAAAAAAAACTTGCATCAAAGGGTTCTTAATCCCCCTAGGATGATGAATAGACTTCAAAGGGCCCAAGAACTTGAATGTAAAAAACAACTTTTTACATTAACCTTTATCTGAAATGAGACATTTCTTTATAATTATAAATATAGGCTATAGATAACAGTAGTATTGGCAATACGTGTACTTATTGCCAATAAAAATCAAATATTTTCATATATTAGAAAGTTGGTGCAGATATCTCGAAAATATTTATACTCATCATTATTTATGATCATTATTAGAGCTATCTCTTATTTTACTGAATGTTAATAAACAAGCATATACTGCTATAGAATAGTTTTGAAAAATATTCAGATAAGTATATTTTACTAGAACAAATTTCCTTTGATTTTAAAGAGTTTCTGTCCATAAGCTTCAGTATGCAAAAGGGGTTCATGGTCCCATGTGGGTTAATAACCCTGTGGAATACAGGAATATCCACCAAATAGAGAGAGAGAGAGAGAAGGAGACTCAGACACACACACAAACACACACACACACACACACACACACCATTCATAGGAAAAGAAAAAAAAAACTCAAGTTAGGCCCGGGAACAGAAGAAAACTGAGAAAAGAAAAAAAGATAAAATCATATAATTGTTACTTTTAGATGAGAAAAGCTATTCCATCTAATTAGGCAAAAATGATATAAAAAAGAAATACTAAGAGAACAAAATAGGGCTTTTAGAAACAAAAAATATAAGAAAAATCATGAAAAAATTATAAAATCAATAGAAATGAGATAAAGGTGATAAAATCTTTTAAACAAAAAGTTAAAATTAGGCACAAATCAATTTTGTTAATGAAGAGTCTGTAAGAGTCAATATCTAAGTAACAGGAATTTTAAAAGAAAACAGAGAAAATGAGAGAAAAGTACATATATTGAAAAGTAATTCAATTCCCAGAAATTTAAGATAAGAAATGGCCTGTCTAGTGCTCAACACAATAGATTAAAAAAAAAAAAAAGTTGTAAACCAGACCATGACAGCACAAAATTGCAGGATATTAATGACGATAGACATAAAGTCTATTAGAGATTCAAAAACAGAACAACAAAAAATAGATCACATATAGAAAAACAGGGACCAGAAAGTATCAGGTATTTCAAAAGCAGCCCTGGAAATTATTAGACAACTGACAGAAGCAGTACCTTTGAAATCCTTGAGTTCTATATCTAACAAAAGTTATCAATTAAGTACGAAAAAAAACTATAGACATTTTTAGACAATGAACATCTCAATTTGCCTTCTGTCTCAAGAGAACCAATATAACACCTGCTCCATCAAAATAAATTCGCAAAGCAAGAAAGGGAGTCAGGTGTATAGCATGTCCTTAGCAAATAGAAGCCTTGGGTTCGATTCCCAGCACCAAGAAAGAAAAAGGAAAAGGAAAATGGAATACATGAGATCTGGGAAATGGAGGAACCAACATAGAAACAAGGTATTTGATTAATCCCTAAGGGTGATCCTGGGACCTTAAGAAGAGTCAAGAGAGAGGCAAGAGAAGAGATTTCACAAGAGAAAAATAAAAATCTACAAAAATGAAATCAAATTTCTGATGTGTTTGAACATATTTAGAAGAGAAATTCACTACATTTACTTTGAGCAGAAAATTGGTGATAGATACAGAGTGTGCCAAAGTAAATTTTCAGTGCAAGGAAAACAAAATTTGAATAATCATCACTCAACAGTAAAGAATATACAGTTACACAGCCAAAACCATGATATAACTAGAAGGGGGGGGGGAGAGTGAATTGTGTTAATTTATTATGTAAATGGCAATCATCATGCCCTTTTCTTGAATTTCATACAATGTGTTTGGCTCCTGTGCCTAGACATATAATAAATTTTTGTTTAGTTTTCCTATTGATCTATTTATTGTCAACTCATTTCATATGACTAAAATTACTGAACCCCTTTTGGGAGGAAAAGAGAACAATTTTAACTCCCCTGCAGTCTCTATTTTTCTTTTTTGTCTTAGACTCTAGGATCTCCTTCCAAGTCACACTAGAAGATAATCTAAGAAATAAATTCTGCCACAAGTGTCATCTTGGTATTGACAGCTTATTGGCCTGGTCAAGAGACAGAACCACCATATGACCCAGCTATCCCACTACTTGGTATTTATTCAAAAGAACTAAAATCAGCATAACACAGTGATAACAGCCTCATCAATGTTTATGGTAGTGCAACTTAACAATAGCCCAGTTATGGAACCAGCCCATCAATAGGCAAATGAATAAAGAAAAGGCAATATATACACAATGGTATTTTATTCAGCCATAAATAAAAATGAGATTATATTATGCAAACTGAAATAAGCCAGATGCAGAAAGTTAAAAGTCAAATGTTTTCTCGGGTTGGGGATGGGAGTGGAGGTAGAAGGAATTTAAAAAGGTGGGGTAGGGAGGAAGAAAAAAAGTAGAAGACAGAATAAAGGAAGAGAACTCAGGGTGGTCGAAGTACATGGGGAATGAAATATATATAGGTACTAGGGTATGAAATCTGTCAAATTATGCTATGAACATGCTACAATGAATCCTATACACACACACACACACACACACACACACACACACACACACTTAAAAATGCACTAACAACAATAATAGAAAATCAGTAGAAGACGGCAAACAGATCAGGGGGAAGTAAGAGGCAAAGGAAAGGGAAAGTACTGGGAAATGGGACTGTGGTCATTATATTATGTGCATTTACAAATTTAGCATAATGATCCTATTACTATGTATAATTATAATGTACCAATAAAATTATTATTATTATTTTTTTTTTTTTTGGTACTGGGGATTGAACTCAGGGGCACTCAACCACTGGGTCACATCCCCAGCCCTTTTTTTGTATTTTATTTAGAGACAGGGTCTCACTGAGTTACTAAGTGCCTCGCCATTGCTGAGGCTGGCTTTGAACTCGCGATCCTCCTGTCTCAGCCTCCCAAAGTGCTGGGATTACAGGCGTGCGCCACCGCACCCGGCCCCAATAAAATTATTTTTTAAGAGATATTCTATACCAAAGTATCTCACATGAACATCACAAAGTCAAAGCAAATTTAGTGACTCAAAGGATGTTTTTCGTTTTTAGGGTTCGACTTAAGGATTGTTTGGAGTATACTATGTGTTATGGTTTAAATATTAGGTGTCCCCCAAAAGCTCATGTGTGAGACAATGCAAGAAAGTTTAAAAGTGAAATGATTGGCTTATAAAAGCTTTAACCTCATCAGTGCATTTATCACTTGATAGGGATTAGATGGGTGGTAACTGTAGGCAGGTAGGATGTGGCTGGAAGAGGTAGGTCACTGGGGCATGCCTTTGAGGTACATATTTTGTCCTTGGTGAGAGAAGTCTCTCAGCTTCATGGTAATGATGTCTTGAGCTGCCTTCCCCTGCCATGTCCCTCCCACCATGATGCTCTACCTCACCATAGGTCCAAAGCAATGGAATTGGCTGTTTATGGACTGAGACCTCTGAACCTCTGAGTCCCAAATAAACTTTTTCTCTTCTAAAATAGATCTTGTCAGGTCTTTTGGTCACAGAGGTGAAAAAACCGACTGAAACTCTATATAAATGAGTTCCCACCTTAGCAAAGGCTAAATTAAATATAGCAGCCATGACACCCATTAAAATGTATTCCACTAAACTTAACTTTTCTAGTTTGTTTTTTTTGTGGTGCTAGGGTTCATACCCAGGGCCTTGTGCATGTTATAGCTCAGCTTTTTTTTTTTTTTAAATAATAGTTTTAGTTGTAGATGGACACAATACCTTTATTTTGTTTATTTAGTTATTTTATGTGGTGCTGGGGATCGAACCCAGTGCCTCATGCATGCTAGGCAAGCACTTACCACTGAATCACAACCCCAGCCCTATCCCAGCCTTTAATCTGCAGTTTTAAACTCAAGTGGTAAAAAGAAATCTTTGAATAATAACTCATATATATAAAGGCAATTTCTCAATGATCAATGAAAGTATATTTGAAAGAATATTCATGGATTCATTTTGAATCATGAAACTATTAAGCCCAATTTTCAGTTGCATTTATTTTGGAAACACATGGGAAGGCAAAACCACACAACTGTTGACCACCTACCCTATGTAAGATTTATTGAATTCACAGGAGTCACAGCTTCTCTTACGTCTTGTAGGTCTGATCTGTAAAGGGAAATTCTTGATCTAAATTTCATCTTGTAGGTTCCAACACTCTTAAAAGGACTGTTCTAAGGGTGATGATGTAGGGATACCTATAGATAGAAGAAGAGAAAAGGCCAATATAGACCAGCATGTAGACAGAGATCAAGAGAAGAAAAGAAAATCTGATGAAGCTAAAAGACTGGGGGTGTGGGGGAGAGTGACTGGAACAGGAATTCTCAGGAGGAAAAGATAACTTGCTCAAAAGTGGAAAGCTTAAAAAGGAAATGGTGCATCCACTAGTATTCAGCCTATATTGCTACACAGAAAGAAGTCTCTGCCACAGATGAAGTACTCACTACTGCCCCTATATTTTTAACCCACAAAATATACTTTGAAACTATACAACCCCAATGTAATAGGATAAATTAAAATTACCCCTTTTCTTTCCTAATGTACTCATGCCCTCTTTCCCTCCCTCTTCCCAATATGTTAAAATTGTCTCTGTAATGAGATAAAAAAGAAAGACAGGAGCTATCTTCTCCTTCCATAAATACCCTGATATACAACTCTCCAAAACAACACTTTGTTCTTAACCTTCTCTAGTCCTAATCTAAGCTTTACCTTACTACACATGAAGGAAGTTCACAGCAGCAATACACACTGACAAAACAGCTACATCTTGCTTTTAACAGGACAATTAAGTTTATTCCCGTCTACAATTAAAGCTTTAAGTCTGTGCTATTGCTATGGTTTGGATATGAGGTGTCCCCTTCAAGCTCATTTGTGAGACAATGCAAGAATGTTCAAAGTGAAATGATTAGATTCTGAGAGCTAAAACCTCATCAGTGGGTCAATCCACTAGAATGGATTAACTGGGTGGTAAACTTATAGGCAGGTGGAGTGTGGTTAGAGGAGCTGGGTCACTAGGGGGTGTGCCCTGGAAGGTGTACCTTCCCTGTGGCCCCTTCCCCCTTCTCTATTCTTCCAGGCTGTCATGTCCTAAGCTGCTTTCTGCTGCCACAAGCCTCTGCTATAATGTTCCACCTCACGTTGGGTCCAGAGCTATGGGATAAGCCAACTGTGGACTAAACCTCTAAAACCATGAGCCAAAATAAACTTTTTCTCCTCTAACTTGTTATTGTCAGGCCTTTGGCTGCAGTTACACAAAGCTGACTAAACTAGCTGTATCTTCAAATCTTTAGATTGCTTACGTTTTAATGCAAATGATAGCTTTCATTAAAACAAGGATAGAATGATGATATTTCTGATGTTAGACCTTTGGATGTTGCCACAATTACAGTCTTTTGGCCAATACAAAAAGGTCTGCTCAAAGAAAGCTCTTTATATACAATGCCAGAAATATCTCAATTGTAAAATTTTCAGAAACATTTTTAAAAGATACAGAATTAACTAGTAAGTCCCTCAGTTAGCCAATAATCTTCTCAATCTCTAGTGTACCCCAGGTGTACAGAAGAGCCTTATTTATTTTTATTTAAAGTCGGTTTATTGCTATATAGTCTTCTCTTGGTATCCACTAGAGGACTGGTCCCAGGACCTTCCCCTAACCACAAGAAACCAAAATCTGCAGATGTTCAAGACTCTTACATAAAATGGCATAGTATTTGCATAGCAAATACTTTTAAAGTATTTCTGCATTACCTATAATACCTAATACAATGTAAATGTTATGTAAACATAGGTTGAATATCCCTTACCTGAAATGCTTCAAGTGATAAGTATTACTAAATTGACTCTAAAAGGTCTGAACAAATTTACACTCTCACCAACAATGAAGTATTATTATTTAGACATATTTTAATTTATACAGGTTGAGTACCCCTTATCTGAAATGGTTGGGACCAGAAGTGTTTCAGATTTTGGAATATCTGTATAGACTTTATAAGCAGAACGTTCCAAATGAAATGCTCCAAAATTCTTTAGATTTTCAGATCAGATAGTGCTCACACTGTAACTGTTGTACTTTCTTTAGGAAATAATGACAAGGAAAAAATCCTGTATATGTTTAGTACAGATGTAATTTTTTTCCCAAGTATTTTTCATCTGTGGTTGGTTAAATTCCTTGATGCAGAACCTGCAGATACAGATGGCCAACTGTAATCTAAATGACTTACTGTACTGATCTGCTAGAACTCAAGTGAGAAACTTTCTTCTTTGAATGTAATATCTGTTAGGAGACTTTCAGGTAAAGCTTGTCACTTTATGAACACTTCAGATTCTTTTAAGAGAGGTAAATGTTACCCAGTGTAACAATTAAAGTGTGGATTTCGAGTGCAAATCACCTCTTGCTTAAGACTAATTCAAGGGCTGGGGTTGTGGCTCAGTGGTAGAGCGCTCGCCTAGCACATGCGCAGCCCGGGTTCGATCCTCAGCACCACGTAAACATAAATGCATTGCATTGTGTACAACTAAAGCAAATAAATAAATATATATATATATAAAAAAGACTAATTCAAAAGACCAGAGAATCGCTACTGAAGAGAAAAACTAGATTGGCAAACCACCAGTCTCTCATAACCTAACCTGTGCTGAATGACCCAAAACTCACTCTGAAGGGAAACACCATTGGTGTAATAAATGTGGCAATGCCTTCAGAAGAAATACCAGCTTTACAGATCATAAGGGTATTCATAACAGGCAAAATTTAAAACCCTAAAAATGTAATAACACAACCTTCAGAACATAGTCAAGGCTTCCTAACAAGAAAGAAGACATGCAGAGAGGCCCTAGGATGTCCAAGAGCTTTCTAATAGGAAAAAAACCTTCATGGTCAAAGGAGAAATCATATGGAAAGATATAAGAAATGTGAAAAAGTTTTGGTAAAAGTTGAGCTTCAGATCAACACCAGAAATCACACTAGAGATTAACAAATTTACAAATCCCTTGTGCTAAACTTCCACCCTTACTCAGCACTGGAGAATTCATAGTAGAGAAGAAGCCTGAAAATATTCTTAATTATAGGAGGAAAAAAACCCTATTTCCACAAAAAGAATATTAATTCACAGAATTCTCATTGGGCAAGAACACACTTTTGCTCATCCAAATGGGATAAGCAATGGGAGGTGACATGGGTATAGGAAACACACTATGAAGTTTTAGAATGCTTGCTTTTCAAACTCAAATTCTGAACAGGTTTATAAGCATTACTTTAGGCACTAAGTTCATCAATGAATGGAAACAAAGATTCCTGCCCTCCTGGAATTTACCTTCTAGCAAGAGAATGACAGACCCCAATCTAAAAGAGTTTGACTCATAACCACCCCTCAACCTCATCACCTCTTAGGACTGATACTTTTTATCAAAATTCTTATTTATTATTGTCTTATAACTATATTTAACTGCTACTCTTCCAGGATTTTCTTTTTTTTTTTTTTTGGGGGGGGGGGGCGGATACCAAGGATTAAACTGTGGTGCTTAACCAGTGAGCCATATCCCCAGCCCTTTTTTACAGGGTCTCAATGAGTTGCTTCAGGACCTTGCTAAGTTGCTGAGGCTGGCTTTCAACTCTTGATCCTCCTGCCTCAGCCTCTGGGATTATAGGCGTGCAGCCACTGTGCCTGGCTCTTCCAGGAATTTCTGCATCCACTTCCAGGAATTTTTTTCACTCAGTCCAAAGTCCTTTTATTCAGGTTTACAAAAAGAAATTAAAAGCTAGGGCTGGGGTTATGGCTCAGTGGCAGAGCACTTGCCTAGCACATGTGAGGCACTGGGTTTGAACCTCAGCACTACATAAAAATAAATAAAATAAAGGTATTATGTTCATCTATAACCAAAAATATATTTTTTAAGGAATTAAAGGCTAAAAATAAGAAATATATTACATTAGTGGCACAACATATCAATAGCAAAGCTGAGGTGAGCCTACAGATCATGGCTCTAATGGTTTTGCCACTAGATTTTATTAAGTGAAATTAAGTAAGTAAAAATTTTCTAAGCACCCATTCAGAACTATATGTTGGACACTGATTTAAAAGCAGGAGTCAGCAAAATTGTAATATGCCCCCCCAAAACTGGCTTAAAGAAGAAAAGAGAGTCAGGTACGGTGGTGCACACCTGTAATCCCAGCAGCTCAGGAAGCTGAGGCGAGAGGATAGAGAGTTCAAAACTAGCCTTGGCAACTTAGTGAGGCACTTAGCCAATTCATGGGAGACCCTGTCTCTAAATAAAATATTTAAAAAGGGCTGGGGATGTGGCTCAGTGGTTAAATGTTTCAATACCTGGTGCAAAAAAAAAAAAAAAAAAAAAAAAAAAAAAAGGAAAGAGCAACTAAAATAAGAGTTGTGAAGGTATGTTAGTAGCAGTTGAGTGCAGATTACAGGACTTTTACCATGTCTTCTTTGTAAGCACTATCTTTATAGTTTCAGCAACCACATTACTGTGTTTTCTCCCCGTCACCAAGAGGAAAAGGCTACTTATTTGGTGGCGGTGGTGGGGGGAAATAGCAAAAAGCCTGGTCTTATGTGAAAGGGATCACAACACATAGTAAATGTGAATCAATCATCACCTAAAATAAAGTTACACGTGGATACATATGACCTGGTGGTACCTTCTTATCCATGGGGGACTGGTTCTAGCACCCCTGCCCCCTTGAATACCCAAATCCACAGATGCTTAACTCTCTTATATAAAATGATGTAGTATTTGCACATAACCTAGAAATATCCCCCAACATACTTTAATCATCCCTATACTACTTATAACACCTAATATAAAGCAAAAGCTATTTAATAGTTGTTATACTGTATTGTTTAAGAAATGAATAATAACAAGAACGAAAGACTGTTATGTGTTCAGTACAAACTCAATTTTCCCCCCAAATATTTCTAATCCTTGTTTGGTTGAATCTATAAATGTGGACCCCAGAGATATAGAGGGCCAACTGTATATATAAAAAATGGGTTCTGATTTGAGTAGTTCTGGTACAACTTAACTAATAATCTTTCAAGTAGTTTCACAAAGTATACATAGCTTTTACTAAGTTTTATGTAAGTACAGATTTAATACTGGTATAATAGAAACATGAAAATAAATTTACTAGTTATTAGACTCACAAGACAGCCACTATTTTTCCACAATATCTGAGGTTTAATTTTGATTTAACAACAAGAATTTCTTCATTCTTTAGTGAATGTAATATTCTAACTGCATACAAAAGGAGACGGACACTATTTTATGCTAGTAAGACTAATACATGAGACTAACAGCAGAGCTTAAGCAATCTTTTATAAAACTTACCAGTAGCAATAGCTTGACAAAATAATACTTATACAACCATTTTGCAGTATTTAATAATTTTTTTGTTTGTTTTTAAATTCCTTTTTTTTTTTTTTTGGTTTACAAAGGCTTTATTTCTGGATGCGTATTTAATAAATTTAAAGATGTTCATCCTCTACAGCCAATGATTAATGCACTAGAACACATGTATCAATGTAATTTCTAGTCAACCATGTTGAACATGAAAAGCAAGCTAAATACAAAAATAACAGGATATAATTTATATAAACAACCTAAAACCTGCAATAATATATATTACTAAGGGATACCTATATTTATAGAAAAAATATAACAGGACAGTAGTGATACAGACCAATATTGGTTAGTGTTTACCTCATAGGGAAGATATAGGTGGGCATCTGGTTAGGTACACAAGGATTTACCTAACAATTTTTATGTTGTGTCATGTCTTCCATATTTCATACTAAATTAAGAAACATTTTTCTGCCAGATGGCAAAGTCCTGTTAATGCTAGCCAAATGGTCAGGAATGATAAAGACCAATATTGGTTTGTATTTACCTGACAATCTCATTTTGAGATTGAACCCAGGGCCTCACACAAGCTAATACATGCATGCTTTACCATGGAGCTTCACCCCTACCCTGCGTCCTCCCTTTAAATATCATCTATCTCTACAGTGGCATCTCTCAAACTTATACTTCCTGCCTGGACTGGAAATATATGCCAACACATACTGCCTAACTGAACATTCTCCTAGGAATCTAAAAGACACGTAAAATAGTCTGGGCTGTAAATCTGTTCCTCCAGCCTTTCTCCACAGTGCTGCATTCTACTTTATGTTCTGTATGCTAACTTTCCCATATACCCTCATCAGTGGTCAGAAAACTTAGAGACCTACTTCCTACTTAAAGCCTGAATTAGAAAATCACTCCGGTGCTCAAAATCCTCTGATGGTTTCCCATCTTTTTCAGAATAATGATCTTTGAGCCACACTCATTTAGCCCTCACTCTACCTCTCATCTTCTCCAACATTCCTCCACTGCTTAATCATTGTATTTCGTAGGCCTTTGCCCTACACCCTTTTCCAGATACCCTCATGGCTTGTCTCTCACCTCCTCCTAGTCTTTGTTCATATATCACCTTCTCAGTGAAGCCTTCCTGATCATCCTATCTAAAACTGCAACTCCTACTCTCACATTCCATCCTCTTCCCACTGATGTATGCTTTCCATGACACTGTCCAGCTCACCTCACTCAAATTAAGATCATGAAGGCAGGAACTCTGCTTTTGTTTACTGCTTCATCTCCAGCAACTAAACCAGTACCTAGCATGTAACAGGCATTCATTTAAGTACTTGCTGCAATCACAACACAAAATGGAAAACTGCAAATGATAAGACCAATGAAGAGCTAGAGAGACAAAAGAGCCTGTAGAAAAACAAAAAAGCTTACCTGAGAAAGTCAAACTTGATGTGAGACAAGTTAACAGTCTCAGCGGTGAGAGGGAATAAAAGAAGGCCAGTGTAAGTGAGAGCAAAAAGAGGTAGAAAAGGTGTAGGATAAGGCTAGAGAAGGAAGGAGGAGGCAAAACCATGAAGAGAGCTGGAGATTCTATTATGATGGTTTATCCTTAGCCTCAGAGCAACAGGAAACCACTGGTGTTTTAAGTAGAGAAACCACTGAGCACACTTACATGGTGAGAGGATTACAATGGCTACCAGGTAGAGAAGAGTTTTTTGAGGGGTCAGATTAGAAGAACATAAATCAGGTAAGAGAGAACTGCAGTAATTCAATTAAGAGCAGATGGCATCTTGGACTGGGGCATTGGTAGTAAAGATAGATATGATATGCAGGAAGTTAAAAAAAATAATCATTGAGCTTGGTGTTGAATGACATTGAGGGAGTGAAATCAAGGGAATTTTAAGGTTCAAAAAGTACTGTTAGGGGAAACAAAATATTCCCTTAGAAGAGAAGTCTACATCTTTAAGTAGTAGTATCTACATCTTCAGTGTCCTAGCTTCAGCTACACATGGGTACTGAGCAATTGAAATATGGTTCTTCTAAATAAAGAAGTGTAGTAATTGTAAAACATACTGAATTTCTAAAGTTTGATACAGAAGAAAAAATGCAAAATAATCTTAATTTTTATCATGACTATAAGTTGAAATATTTTAAATACAACAGATCAAATAAAATAGTTAAAATTGATTTCATCTATTTCTTTTTATTTTATAATATCTTTTTATTTATAATGTGGTTATTAGACCTACAAATGACCTGTTTCCATTGAACAGCACTACTTTCATATGAAACATTAATGTAAGTGTTGCAGTTTATTCCAAAGGGAAAAAAACATGTTGAAGAAGAAGAACACTGAATTTCCAGGCCAAAAAAGGGTAATTTTTATAAAAGATTTCATTTTTTTTGGTTTTGTTCAGGAAGGTGAGGAAATTAAGGTTTCATTTTTTTGGTATCTGAAAACAAAAACCATTTCTAGTGATGTTATTTATGGAATATATTATTTTCTTTGTCTAATGCTAATCCAATGATTCTCTTTAGAGAAGCTTCTATATTATAGGAGAAAAGTTAGGAAAGCACATTGTAGAGATAACAGAGACTCAGAAATCATTTGGGTCCACCCCTTCATTTTACAGGTGACAAACTTGAGATGAGACATTAAGTAATTTACCTGAAAAACCACTGGACTAATACCATTTATATCACATGTATGAGGGAACTCATTATAGTCATTGTAGTGTTCAGGGTCACTATAGATTTGTAATATTTCACAAAAGACAGACTACATTTTGTTCCCTAAAGAGCTAAAAAATCTATGCTATGGTACTAAATGTCAGAATTACCCAGGACTATTTTGAGGTACAAAATCCTACTTATATTCTTATTTGATAAGAGTGAGAAAAGTATCAGTTCTTAGAATCTGAAACCTAGTCTCAGTTGTTAGCCATTGCTATGGTTTTGGATATGGTTTTTGTGTGTCTCCCAAAGGTTAATGAGAACTGACCCTCACTGAAGGTTAAAGAGAGTCTCCTGATTTTTGACATCAGCCTTCAAAACTGTAAGTTAAATAAGTCTCTCTTCTTTATATAATGCATCAGGCACTTTCTAACAGTAATACAAAATGAACTAAGACTGCTGCCAATCAAGGATAACTGTCACCTATTTCCTCATCAGTAAGATGGAGATGCTACTATGCCCAGGTTGTGAAAATGACAGGAATACTAAACACACACACAATCCTGCATATAGTAAAAATGTGTTCCTTGACACTTTCCAATATGTCAACACAGTTCCACGTAGGATTCAATGATATATAGCTATGAATGCCACGTTTCTGAGGCCTGAATAACATAAAGATGTTATGGAAAAAGCTTTAAACATTTTAGAATTAAATATTAAATATAATTTGACATTTCTAAAATGGATTAATTTAAGATACTATAGTTTATAATTTTCTATATTAAAAAGAAACATTCTTAAAACCACTTACATCTGGTTGAATAGCTTTAAACACTGGGACATCCATTAGTGTTATCTGACCCTGAAATAAAAAACAAACATTATTCTGTACTAAAATATTACTAAGTAATTTTATAAGGGCTTACAGAAAAATGAAAATTTAGTCCCTATGCCATCAAGTAGAATTATTTCTAGTTAGCTTATAGCTATTTGTATTTTCTTAAGACAAATGAGGTAAAATTAGAAAATAAAGATAATTAAAAAATAAAAAACAAAATCATGTCTATTGGCTCATAGAGCAATGTTGTAATAATGACTAAATAATCACTCCTCCTCAACTAGTAACAGAAAATCGATATCAATAAAAAGGTTTTATTCCTAGTCAGGTGTGGTAATCCCAGCAACTCAGGAGGCTGAAGCAGGAGGGTCCAAGTTCAAGGCCGGCCTTAACAACTTAGCAAGAACCTGTCTCAAAATAAAAATAAAAATGACTAGGGACGCATCTTAGTGGTAAAGCACTCCTGGATTCAACCCCCAGTAATGCCCCCACAAAAGGGTTTTCTTCTTCACTTATAAAAAGTACTGACACTACATTAAAAAGGCAACACATTATATCTATGGACTTTGCAAGCTAAGATCATGGTTATAAATATAAAACAAAATTTAACAATATATGAAAGAATTATATGCTGTGATCAAGCACACTTCATTCCTGGAATGCAAGAGTGGTTCAATATCATAAAAATCAATGTATTCTGTTAACAGATTAAAGGATATATAAATGAATGTCAGTTAAGAAATAAAACATTAGCCGGGTGCGGTGGCGCACGCCTGTAATCCCAGCACTTTGGGAGGCTGAGGCAGGAGGATCGCGAGTTCAAAGCCAGCCTCAGTAATGGCGAGGCACTTAGCAACTCAGTGAGACCCTGTCTCTAAATAAAATACAAAAAAGGGCTGGGGATGTGGCCCAGTGGTCGAGTGCCCCTGAGTTCAATCCCCGGTACCACAAAAAAAAAAAAAAAAAAAAAAAAAAAAAATAAAACATTTTCCAGATATTTGTCACGATATTCCAATAATGTCTTCATATTTCATTTCTCAATTTTTTAATTTACCAAACAATAAAAATACTTCTTTGATATGTCAATAAAGTACAATTGACTTGGGAAGATAGTATAGGTAGCAATGAAAGGAAATACCTATTACTTACTAAAGGCCTAATTTATAAAACTGCTCTAAAAACAATACGCAGTTCTTACCTTCCCCATGCCATCCCTTCCACTTGTTCCAGTTGTGCTATTTCCAAACAATTCCCTTACCCAGCTTCTTTAACCATCTCCTCTGATGAGGTTACAAATTCTAACTCAGTAGAACCAGTATGTAAATTATATGCAAAAACTGGAGCCAGGAAAGACAGGAGGCTTACCGCATATTCTTCTGGTGTAACCTTAAGAACATCAAATACCACAGCATCAAAGCTTTTCTTCAGTTCAGAGCCTTTGTCACTTAATGATTCAGAGCTGCTACTTTTCTGTCAAATTGAAAGAAAATATGAACACTTAAATAAGATGTCAGAGAACCTAGTACGACCTCAAAAATTGAGGAAACCAAGAACTGCATGTTAACAAAGGCTACAGAAAGCTGAGCAGAATACGTTGCTTAGCTGCAAGAGTACTAGACGTGGGCCCAGGCAACCTGAAATCTAACCTCAAGTTTTGATTTTAGTTTCTTAAGTAACTTTTTCTCTTTTGGGGAATGTGTGTGTGTGTGTGAGTTTTCTTCATCCAGGCATCCTATCATTTTCTACAGAAATAGTACAATGATTCTCAAATGGGATAAAGGAAAGTTGGGGAGAACAACATATATCCATAGTCAGGTATCAGGTACACGGTGAGAAATATGTTGTTAAGCAATTATGTCACTGTGTAGACATCACAGAATATACTTATGTAATAGTAAATTTTTATGGCCCAAATATCAATGCGCCTAATTACATTAAAAAAAATCTTGCCAGGCGCGGTGGCGCACGCCTATAATCCCAGCACTTTGGGAGGCTGAGGCAGGAGGATCGCGAGTTCAAAGCCAGCCTCAGCAATGGCGAGGCACTTAGCAACTCAGTGAGACCCTGTCTCCAAATAAAATACAAAATAGGGCTGGGGATGTGGCCCAGTGGTCAAGTGCCCCTGAGTTCAATCCCTGGTACCAAAAAAAAAAAAAAAAAAAAAAAAAAAATCTTGACACTAAATCCCAGATAAACCCCAATACAATAATACTGGGTAATTTCAACACACCCTTTTACCAGTAGACAAGTCATCCAAACATAAAAATCAATAAAAATATTTCCAACCTAAACAATACAATAAATCAAATGGACCTAATAGACATCTAGAGAATATTTTGTCCAAAATGGCTGAATTCACTTTCTTTTCAGCAATTCATGGACGTTTTCCCGATATAGACCATATTCTGCTGGCATGGTGGCACATGCCTATAATTCTAGCAGCTTAGGAGGCTGAGGAAGGAGTATCACAAGTTCAAAGCCAGCCTCAGCAACTTAACAAGGCCCAAAGCAACTTATCGAGACCCTGCCTCAAAAAATAAAACATTAAAAAAAAGGGGTGGGGATGTGGCTCAGTGGATAAGTGCCCCATTCAATCCCTGGTACCAAAAAATAAAACAAAAGAAACAGATCATATTCTAGGTCATGATTTAAGTCTTCTTATATGATCCAGTGTGTCTTATCAGATCATAATGGAATTAAACTAGAAATCAATAGCAAGAAAAACTATTGAAACCACATAAACACATGGATTGAATAATACTCTTAAATGAATAAATCATAGAGGAAATGAGAGGAGAAATCAGGAAATTCTTAGAAACAAATAAGAACAGGGATACAACATATCAAGATTTCTGGAAGGGTATGAAGGCAGTTCTAAGAGGGAAGTTTATAGGATCGAGTACCTACATTAAAAAAAAAGAAAAGAAAAAAAGATCCCAAATTAATCTAATACTATACCCTCAAGGCCTTAGAAAAGAACAATCTAATGCTAAAATCAGTAGAAGACAGGAAACAAGATCAGAGCCAAAATTAATGAAACTGAAGTTTAAAAAACAATACAAAGGATCGATGCAACAAAGAACTGATTCTTGCTGGGCATGGTGGCACATGCCTGTAATCACAATGACTTAGGAGGCTGAGGCAGGAGTATTGCAAGTTTGAGACGAGCCTCAGCAATCTAATGAGGCCCTAAACAACCTAGTGAGACTCTGTCTCAAAATAAAAAATAAAAGGGGTTGGGGTATGTAAGAGCCCTAATGAGGAGATAGCTAAGATGGCGGCTAGCTGAGAGCCATAAGAGGTGTTTCAGTATTTTGACCTGATATTCATGCATTTATCTAAGAATCTTTCTATGCCCGTGAAAACTATGTGATGCACCTGTAACTTTGAGCTGTTGACACGTGTATACTTGTTAAGGCAAAAAGTATTTAACTGGGTGAGGTTGGCTAGAGGGGTGGTTGGATTTGGAGAGGTTGTTGGTGCGGAAGGGAGAAGTTAGAAGAAGCAAGAATAAAGAGCATATTCATTTTCCAGTATGCTTCCGAATTCTTTCCCATGGTATCATTGCTGCAGGCAGTAACAAGTGGTGGCCTGTATGGGGAATTCGGAATCGGCATGGTAAGAAAACAATTTTGAAAATGGGCTCAAAAATGACAAAAATCCGAGCTGCTAAAGCTATTCAAGAATTATTAGAAATAGCTGAAGGATACGTGCTCTCAATTGAACCTGGGACCCAGGATGTTACTACCAGTGAGAGTAGTAATGAAGATTCAAGTAAAAGTGATTATGAAAGCATAGCCTCCGCTGAGTCAGTTAGGACCAGTAAGGATAGTAACAAAAGGAAAGTAAAGAGGACCAAGATAAGGGACCGTCAAATGGAGGAACCACTTGTGCCCTCTGCTCCCCCATGGGTTGAATCAATTACAGAAACTATGAGGGGTCTTTCTGAGCACTTGCGTGCCCTTGAAACAGAGATTAACGGTCTTTCTGAGTGCTTACGCGCCCTCGAACATCAAAATCTGCAGGGACATTGGGATCTGCCAGTATTTGAAAATGAAAATGGGCAGAGGTACCACCAATCCCTAGACTTCAAAACAATAAAAAATTTCAAAGAAGCAATAATGACCTATGGGCCCCAAACTCCTTTCACATTGAGCATGTTGGAGTCCCTTAACACTTTAACCCCCTCAGACTGGAAAGGCTTATGTAAGGCAGTATTGAGCGGGGGACAATATTTGATTTGGAGGTCGCAGTTCCAGGAGTTTTGTGTGGAAACAGCTAGAAGAAATGCGACTGCAGGATTTCCAGACTGTAACGTAGACATGTTAACTGGAGAAGGGCAGTTTGCTGACTTACAGATTCAAATTCAGTATGATCCTGGAGTTTACGCTCAAATATACGCTGCAGCTGTTAAGGCATGGAAAACTTTACAAGGAACTGGTGACTTACAGGGTAGCTTGTCTAAAGTAATTCAGGGACTTAATGAGCCATATGCTGACTTTGCTGATAGGCTTTTGCGAACTGCAGGTAGAGTGGAGACGTTGATCAAGCTATGCCATTAGTCTTTCAGCTGGCATATGAAAATGCCAACAAATATTGTCAAGACGCTATCAGACCTTGGAAATCTAAAAGGGACCTTTCAGTATATATAACATTATGCAAAGATATAAATGATGCCTTTGTCACAGGAAATGTGATTGCAGCAGCAATGAGAGGTGCTTCCCCTCAAAATTTCACAAAAAGGGCTCAACCTAAAAATTATTATAATCAATCAAGTTATTCTAGACAATATCCCCAAAGAGAAATAAGACCAAGCTCATATCGTGCCCCAGGCCGCTGCCCCAGGTGTAAAAAAGGAAACCATTGGGCTAATAAGTGCAGATCTAAATTTGACATTTATGGAAACATTTTCTCTAGGAATTCAAAAAACGGGGCACGGGGCCCAATGCCCCGGGGCCCACAAATGTACAAGGCATTAGAGGAAGAGTATCCTTAAACATCCATCCAGATGATTCCTCGACACAATCCCTCTTACCCATTGACTCCCTCGTTAGAGGAACAAGAGGAAGTGCAGGACTAGACCTTTGTTCTACCGCCCGGATAGTGCTAACACCTGAAATGGGGGTTCAACTGATTCCCACGGGAGTCAGGGGACCTCTTCCCTCAGGAACTGTAGGACTTATCCTTGGGTGAAGCTCTAAAAGCTTATCAGGTTTTCAAGTAACTCCAGGTGTAATAGACTCAAACTACCAAGGAGAAATTAAGATTATGCTTAGTTCACCTCGAGGCATTTGCTCTGTTAACCAAGGAGATAGAATTGCTCAGCTGCTTCTCCTTCCCAGTTTACATGACTCATTTAAGAGGATGCCTCAAAATAGGAACGATAGAGGATTTGGTTCCACTGGCTTGGGACCTACGGCTTGCTGGGTTCGGGATTGTTCATAGAGGCCTATGTGCAAAATAAAAATTCAAGGAGGGATTGATTGACACTGGGGCTGACTCTTCTATCATCAACATACGACAATGGCCCAAACACTGGCCGCTGCAGAAGGCTTCAAATAGTTTGAGAGGCTTGGGATATTCTAATACCCCAGAACAAAGTGCAACAGTTTTAAAATGGGAGGATGATGAAGGGCATCAAGGAACATTTCAGCCTTATGTTTGTCCAGCTTGCCAGTTACCTTATGGGGAAGAGATGTTTTACAACAAATGGGAGTACATCTCACAACCAAGCCTGCAGGTGTTTCAAAAGGAAATCATCACCGAAAAGGTAAAGGATATATTTTTTAGGGGCCACTGAGAAAACAATTTTGAAAATACCATGGCTTTCTGATAAGCCAGTTTGGGTCCCTCAGTGGCCCCTATCTAGAGAGAAATTACAAGCGGCCCACCTACTAGTTCAAGAACAACTAGAAGCAGGACATACAGAACCTTCCACCTCTCCCTGGATTTCCCCCATTTTCATGATCAGGAAAAAATCAGGAAAATGGTGATTGTTACATGATCTTAGAGAAATCAATAAAACCATGCAAATTACGGGCCCTACCCAACCTGGACTTCCTAATCCTGTAGCTATTCCTAAAAATTTCCATCTTGTAACTCTTGATATAAAGAATTGTTTCTTTTCTATTCCTCTACATCCTCTGGATGCCCCCAGGTTTGCTTTTTCAGTTCCTTCTATTAATAATAATGGCCCTGATCAAAGATATCAGTGGAAAGCTTTACCCCAGGGAATGGCTAATAGCCCCACTATATGTCAAATCTATGTAGATAAAGTTATTCAGCCTATCAAGAACAAATACCCAGAGCTTATGTGCCTCCATTATATGGATGATGTTTTGCTTGCTCATCCTAATCAAGAAGTCTTATTCACCATATTTAGCGATATATCAGAAAACTTGAAAGGAGATGGACTAAACATTGCTGAAGAAAAGGTTCAAACTAGATCTCCAATATTATATCTAGGATTCCAAATTATGGATACTTTTATTAGGCCTCAAAAAATCTTAATAAATAAGGAACATTTGGCCACTCTTAATGATTTCCAAAAATTGCTGGGAGACATTAATTGGCTTCACCCTACACTAAGCCTCACCACTGGCCAATTAAAACCCTTATTTGATATCCTTCACAGGAACCCTGATCCATCTTCACCGCGAACATTAACTCCTGATGCTAGGAATGCTTTAAAGTTGGTAGAAAAGGCCATTGAAGGATCCCATTGTGATAGAATTGATTTTGCTCGACCGCTGATATTGATCATTATTTCTTCACAATATATACCCACTGGAGTATTTTGGCAACAGGGGCCTTTATTATGGATACACTTGCCCGTCTCTCCTAAAAGTACAATTGAGTCTTATACCTCCATGGTGGCTAAACTTATTCTTCAAGGACTTAAGACTTCTACTAAAATATTTGGCATCCACCCCGCTATTATTATTGCTCCCTATTCATCGTCAAAGGTTGAATATTTGTGCTTCAATGATAATGATTGGGCTATAGAGCTAGATGCTCTACTTCTGCAAATTTTGATAACCATCTTCCTAAGTATCCTATACCACCTTTTTGTATCAATCATTCCATTATATTTCCACAGGTAATAAAAAAATCAACCTATTCCTAAGGCATTAAATGTATTTACAGATGGGTCCTCTAACGGTACTGCTGCAGTAGTCACTCAAAAAGAAAATATGATTCATATTACTGCCCATAAATCAGCTCAATTAGTTGAACTTGAAGCTATTATTATAGCTCTTGAAAGTTTTAAAGAACAGCCCATAAATATTTTATCAGACAGCCACTATATTGTACATGCTGTCCCTAAATTGGAGCTAGCAGGTCCAATAGCACCTCATACTCCAGCCTTTAAATTGTTTTTTCAAATTCAAAACCTTCTATGGGAATGTAAAAAACCTTTGTTTACTGGACATATCAGAGCTCATACTAATTTGCCTGGTCCTCTCTATGAGGTAATCAAAAGGCCGATGCTCTCACTCAAACAATCTTTATATTTTCAGCACTCCAACAAGCTACTTTGTTCCATTCTCAATTTCATGTTAATAGTACTACTTTACAACAAAGGTTCAAAATAACTAAAGATCAAGCTCGAACAATTGTGAAGGCTTGTCAATCTTGTGTGACACATTTGCCCAATCCACATTATGGGGTTAACCCAAGAGGATTAATGCCCAATCATTTGTGGCAGATGGATGTCACTCATGAGCCAAGTTTTGGAAAATTGCGATTTATTCATGTGACCATAGATACATGCTCAGGCATGATTTTTGCTTCCTTACATGCTGGAGAAAAAGTTAAAGATGTTATATCTCATATTGTTTACAAGCTTTTGCTGTACTGGGCATTCCCAAAATGCTTAAAACAGACAATGGCCCTGCATATACATCCTCATCTTTCAAACAGTTTTGTGCAAAATTCAGTATACTCCATAAGACAGGTATTCCGTATAATCCTCAAGGCCAAGGTATAATTGAACGAGCTAATTGCACACTCAAAATTATGCTTTTGGGCTCGGTGGTGCACACCTGTAATCCCAGCACTTGGGAGGCTGAGGCAGGAGGATCAAGAGTTCAAAGCCAGCCTCAGCAATGACGAGGCACTTAGCAACTCAGTGAGACCCTGTCTCTAAATAAAATACAAAAAAGGGCTGGGGATGTGGCCCACTGGTCGAGTGCCCCTGAGTTCAATCCCAGGTACCTCAAAAAAAAAAAAAAAAAATATGCTTTTGAAACAAAAAGAAGGAAATTGGCCAAATCCTAGGGACAGATTGGCTGTTGCCCTTTTTACTTTAAATTTTTAAACTTTGGATTCTAAAGGCTATTCGGCTGGAGACAGACACTGGAATCCACACCAACAACATAAACCTTTGGTTTACTGGAAGGATGTTCTTTCAGGCACATGGAAGGGCCCAGATCCAGTATTAATTTGGGGGAGAGGGTCTGTTTGTGTTTTTCCACAGCACGAATCCTCCCCAGTATGGATACCATCAAGATTAATAAAACAGGTACCAAATCAAAAGGACCAAGATGAAGTTGTTGCAGAATCAAGATTAATAAAACAAGTACAAAATCAAAAGGGTGAAGATGAAGTTGTTGTGGAATGATTCCCTTAAAAGAGTCCTTCAATAAATTCACAACTTAAGTCTCATTCCTCCCGGCCGGGATGAGGAGATCTCTCTTTAGTGTGCACACAATTGTATTTTTTCTTTTTTTATATGTGTCTTTATGTCTGTGCGCTTGTCTAGATTTCATGTAAATGTGACGTCACAAATATATGTCTTTATGTTTGTGCGTCTGTCCAATGTGACGTCACAAATAACAAAAACCGAGCGCTCATGAAAATTAATTATATATATATATATATATAAAAATATATATATATATGGACCCAAATAACTTTAATTAATTTAAATTTAGAGTATTCAATTTGGGTAAACAATTAAAAAGTGAAGGTACCTTCAATCATAATTTATAGGTGTCTCTAGGACTTCTCTTCAGCAAAGAATATGACTAATACTATATAACATGATATTTTGGTATTTGACATGGGATTGTTTATTTGTAATTAACTTTATTTGTTAAATAGCTGATTAATTTAAATTGTTTCAACACATATATTCATAGAAGGCTGCTGTGTATGCAGAGGCTCAGGGGTTCCAGCTAACAAATTATTTTTCTAAAATGCTCTTTGCTTTTCTTTAATTTATCTTAAATATAATATTTTATCACCTAAATACCCTCAGTCTTTCTTTAATCCGTTCTGAATGTGATATTTTGCCAGCTTATGTTCGTGGGAGCTCAAGCAGCAATGTGTGTGAGCAGAAATCAACTTCAATTACCTGATCTAATAATTCTATTTTTTAGTTTGACAACTTGCTTCTTGACTCAGTGTTGGAATGGCACTGCCTTTCCTCTAATGATTGATGCTTGAGTTTCTAGGTAGCGGGCCCTGAAGATTTGCCAGTGGCATTGTCTAGACATTAAAAAGATGGCTGCTGCTACACCTGCAGGGATTGCAATCGCTACAAACATCCCTGCTGCTCAAGCATCAAAGAACTTCACCAGCAGTGTGGCTTCTGCTCTGCATGCACGAGGCCTTCTAGATCAACATGTTAGCAAATGGACATTTTGATAAATATTTCTATGTTTGGGACATTGCATGGGACAATGCCTTGCAGGTATTTGTCTAGAGAACTCAGTGCGTTACTTAATGGAACTCAGGGAAGCTGATTTGTTTAAAAAACTTGATATGCTATGAAACTTGGCTCGTCAGCGCAAAGCTTGCCACCTTAGAACCAAAGCATCTCCTCATGTTTGGTTGGCTCAATTGGACGGCTGGTAGTCAGTGATGGGTAAGATCCCCAGAGGGGGACAACCTAAGACAGGCGCAGTCGATCCGGATGTGGTGAGGGTCATCACCCATCGACGGGAAAGTCTCATGTGGCCGACATATCAACCTAAGACAGGAATCAAGGGCACAGCTTTGATTATCTGATGACGGGTAAGAATGTTGGTTGCACATGTAGACGCCCTAGAGTTATTCCTCTTTTAAAATAAAAGGGGGGAAATGTAAGAGCCCTAATAAGGAGATAGCTAAGATGGCGCTAGCTGAGAGCCATAAGTATTTTCACCTGATATTCATGCATTTATCTAAGAATCTTTCTATGCCCGTGAAAACTATATGACACACCTGTAAGTTTGAGCTGTTTACACGTGTATACTTGTTAAGGCAAAAAGTATTTAACTGGGTGAGGTTGGCTAGAGGGGTGGTTGGAGTTGGAGAGGTTGTTGGAGTGGGAGAGAGAAGTTAGAAGAAGCAAGAATAAAGAGCCTATTCATTTTCCAGTCTGCTTCCGAATTCTTTCCTGCGGTATCGTTGCTGCAGGCGGTGATAGCTGCAGGCGGCGACAGGGGTATAGCTCAGTGGTAAAGCACCCCTAGGTTCAATCCCCAGTACCCTCCGGAAAAGAACTGATTCTTTGAAAAGATAAACAAGATTGATAAGCTCTTAGCCAAACTAACCCCAAAAAAGAGAAGACTCAAATCAATGAAATTAGAGATGAAAAAAGGAGATATCACCAGACAGTTCTGAAATCCAGAGAATCATTATAAACTATTTTGAAAATTTATACTCCGACAAACTGAAAAATCTAGAAGACACCGACAAATTTCCAGACACATATAACCTACCCAGATTGTACCAGGAAGATATAGAAAACCTAAACAGACCAATATCAAGCAATGAAACTGAAAGCAATTAAAAGCCTTCCAACAAAGAAAAGTTTAAGACAAGATGGATTCTCAGCTAAGAATCACTGGTACAAAAACTAGATGAAGACACATCAAGGAAAGAAAACCACAGACCAATATCCCTGATGAACATAGATGCAAAAACCCTTAATAAAATATTAGCAAAGCATGTTCAAAAACACATTAGGAAGAATGTACACATGACCAAGCTGGATTCATCTCCGGGGTATGAGATTCCTTAAACGTAAGCAAATCAATAAATGTACTTCACCACATGAACAGAATTAAGGACAAAAATCATGTGATCATCTCAATGGATTTAAAAGGATTATTCAAGAAAAGGCCTTTGATAAAGTCCAGCACCCAACCATGTTAAAAATGCTGGAGAAACTAGAAATAGAAGGAACTAACCTCAACATTATAAAGGTTACATATGAAAAACACAAAACCAACATCATACCGAATGGAGAAAAACTAAAAGCATTTCCTCTAAAATCAGGCACAAGACAAGATGCCCACTTTTACCGCTCCTATTCAACATAGTTTTTAAGGCAAGACAGGGAAATTAAAGGGATATGCTTAGGAAAAGAAGAAGTCAAATGATCTGTTTGCTGATGACCTGATCCTGTTTCTATAAGACCCCCCACTCCAAGGAAAACAAAACAACAACAACAACAACAAAAAAAAAAAAAAAAAAAACAATTCCACCAGAAGACATCTGGAGGTGCTAATTAAGCAAAGTAGCAGGATAAGATCAACATGCATAATTAATAGCTTTTCTATATCCATAGTTATTCTGCTGAGAAAGAAATCAGAAAAATTACCCAACTCATAATAACATCAAAACAAACAAAAACCTTGGGAATTAATTTCACTAAGGAGGTGAAAACCACAGAACAATGAAGAAAGAAACTGAAGAAGACCTCAAAAGATGGAAAAGACCTCCCATGTTCTTGGATTGGCAGAATTAATATTGTCCAAATGACCATACTACCAAAAGCATTATACAGATTCATTGTAATCCTCATCAAAATATCAATAACATTCTTCATATAACTAGAAAAACAAGTCCTAAAATTCATTTGGCAGAACAAAAGACCTAGAATAGCCAAAGCAATCTTGAGCAAGAATGATGCTGAAGGCATCGCAAAACCTGATCTCAAATTATATTAGAGCAATAGCAAAAAAAACCAGCATGGTGTTAGCATCAAAATAGACATGAAGACCAGAGGAACAGAATAGAAGACAGAGACAAACCCACATAATGAACAGTTATCTGATACTTGACAAAGGTGCCAAAAATACATGTTGGAGAAAAGATAGCCTTTTTAACAAATGGTACTGGGAAAAGTAGATATTCATACATAAAGAACAAAACTAGATCCCTATCTCTAACCCTCCACAAAAGTCAAATCCAAGTGGATCTAAGATTTAGGAATTAGATCAGAACTCTACAATTGCTAGAAGAAAACATAGATTCAACACTCCAACATATTGGCACAGGCACTAGCTTCCTTAATAAGACCCCCTACAGTTCAAGAAATGAAATTAAGCTGGGGATATAGCTCAGTTGGTAGTGTGCTTGCCTTGCATGCACAAGACCCTGGGTTCAATCCCCAGCACCACACAAAAAAAGAAAGAAAGAAACGAAATTAAGAATCATTAAGTCAGACAGCATCAAATTAAAAAATTCCCGCACAGCAAAGGAAACAAGAGCATGAAGACCGAACCTACAGAATGGGGTAAAATCTTTGCCAGCTAATCCTTTGACAGCGGATTAATATTCAGAACATATAAAGAACTCAAAAAAGCTTAATGCCAAAAAAAAAAAAAAAAAAACCCCACAAACACACACACACGACAAAAAACAACCAATGGGCAAAAGAACTAAACAGATATTTCTCAAAAAAGAAACACAAATGACCAAGAAATATAGAAAAAAATGTTATAGCTCTCTAGCAATCAGGGGAATGCACATTAAAACTACATTGAGATTTCCTCACTCCACTCAGAATGGCAATTATCAAGAGTAAAAATAATAATAATGCTAGCAAGGGTGTTGGGGAAAAGGTACATTCACACACTGTTGGTGTGACTGCAAATCAATACAACCACTCTGAAAAGCAATATGGAGATTCCTCAAAAAACTACAAATAGAACCACCATATGACCCAGCTATCCCACTCCTTGATACCTATTAAAAAGGACTCTTAAAAAGTTCAATGATACACCCACATCAATATTTAAAGCAGCACAACTCACAATAGCCAAGTTATGGAACCCTTCAGGTGCCCGTGAATAGGTGAATGAATTAAGAAAATACATTATATGTACACAATTGAATTCTTCTAGCCATAAAGAAGAATTAAATTATGGCATTTGTTGGTAAATGGATAGAATTGGAGAACGTCGTGCTAACTGAAACAAACCAGACTCAGAAAATCAAGGATTGAATGTTTCCTCTCATGCCAAATCTAGGGTTGAAAGAAGGAGAAAAAAATGGGAGGTAGTGATCAGAAACCATAAGGATAAAGGGAATATCAGTGGAGTAGAAGAAGGAGATTGAGAGGGAGAGAAGAGGGACAGGAAAGGGGAGGAAATGTGAAATGAATGACAAAATTATTCTGTGCATGTATAAATATACCACAGTGAAATCCATCTTTAAGTGTATCTATAAAGCACCAATCAAAAATAGATAAATAAGCCGGGCGTGGTGGCGCACGCCTGTAATCCCAGGACTTTGGGAGGCTGAGGCAGGAGTTCAAAGCCAGCCTCAGCAATGGGGAGGCACTTAGCAACTCAGTGAGACCCTGTCTCTAAACAAAATACAAAAAAGGTCTGGGGATGTGACCCAGTGGTCGAGTGCCCCTGAGTTCAATCCCCGGTACCACAAAAAAAAAAAAAAAAAAAAAAAAAAAGATAAATAGGGCTGGGGTTGTGGCTCATTAGTAGACTGCTTGCCTAGCACGTGTGAGGCACTGGGTTCAATTCTCAGCACCACATTAAAATAAAATAAAATAAAATAAAATAAAGGTCTATCAACAATTAAACAATTTAAAAAATAGATAAACAAAAGAGAAAAAGAATACATTTCTAATATGCTAGGTAAATACATATACAAACAATATAATTCCTGTCTCAAGGAGGAAGAAAAGGTATGCATAAATTTATACCAAAAAAAAGCCCAAAGATTTTTGAAGTGGTAGTTTCAAAAATAGGAAAACTACCACCTATTTAGGGAATTAGAAAAGCCTAAGTACAGTGTTTGAAATACATTTCAAAAGACAACTTTTTTTTTTGCACAGTGAGGAAATGGGCACATTGGAAAGGGAAGAAAAATTCTGGTGGAAAAAATGATATAGGCAAAGTTAGAACAGAAATATAAACATTAACAAAAATGTAGTATATTTTCTCAACAGAAGTTTCAAGTAGAATAAAATCCATTAGAAATAAAATTGGGGGCCATTCTGAGGAAAGTCTAAAGTGAAGGGCTGTGGGGGCATATTATTAGTAGGCAATGAGAAACCACGAATAGTTTGGGGATAAGACGAAAGTTTTTATTATAACAATGTTAATGGTAAATTTCAGTCAAATGGACCAGAAACAATAGAGAATATTAATGCAAAACAAAACTGAAGAGTTGCGGCAATAATCTAGACAAAAAAAAAAATCATAAATGACCAAACTAGGATGGTAACAGTAGAAATAAGGAGACGAAGCTCAAGTGTGGTGGATAGGCTGGCTCCGAGAAAGCTGCCAAGGATGTCTACCTCTTGGTAATCTCACCCTTGTGTGAGATTCTCTTGTGTGAGATTATCTCCACTTCAGTGTGGACAGGACCTGTGTTTTGTTTCTGATTAGTAGAAAATGGCAAAGGTGATAGGATGTCATTCCTATGATTACATCACCTAAGTTCATAATTTCTGTTTTGCTAGTGGACTCTGCTGGGATAAGAAAATGGTTGTGGCAGGCCAAGAAAAGGAGAGTAAATAAAAGAACTTAAAGAGGTGGCTATGGAAATGCGGTACTACTAACATAACTGAGAGAAAAGTGGTGGACTACTAATTGTTATTAAAATACTTTGAGCTCAAAGTGTTAAGAGTCATAAATGTTGGTCTCCTCCAATATAGGAGAAAAACAAAGGAGAAATATAGGAGACAAGTGCTAAAATTATTAAGGTAAGTATTCTAGATTTGTAGACAAGGCAAAAAAGAAAAAGATGAGGCAGAAATAAAATTACAATATACAAATTAGAGAGGTAAACACCCAGCTCAGTGTTCATCTCCATCTACAACCCCAAGATACATCATCAGAATAAGCCTTTCTAATAGTCCAGTCCAAGAGTTCTTTGATATCCTTCAACAGGCTTAAAATCAGTGCTCTGTATGATGTCTAAAATTCCAGTGATTCCAAATAAAAGAATCTTTCTTTGCCTCACTTTTACTATTGTCCTTAAGGTTCACATAAAGTAGGAATACTCTAAAAGGAAATTATGTGTTTCCTTTAAAATTAAACCTAAAAATAAAGTTTTAAGTAATAATTTCTCATTATTATCTTTCAAGTATTTTAAATAGATGAACATTGAATACATGAATGGCAAAACTGCAAGTTCTTAAAAACATGTAGCCCTTCATCTCACATTCTAATTTTAAAATGCAACCAACCACAGTGATTGAAAAATCAGAAAAGGCAGGTGAGAAAATTTACAACGAGGTTTCATAAAATGTCTTACCTCAGAAGCAGTAGCTGCAATATTAACATTGCTTGCCTGCCCGTTCATTAGGTCCATGCTTCCCTCATCAGTCCCCACCCTATGTTTACAGCAACAGAGGACTGATTACTTCATGTCCAAGGCCACAAATACATTATGTCTGCAGAAAAAAAAAATATATATAGAAAAGTTAAAATGTGCGTCTTCCCTGAAGTTCAAAAACATCAATCTATGCCTACCACCATGCTAAGAAACAAAATAGTTCATCTTTGCTGAACTCTGTTTGCTGAACTTTTATTTAAATAGCTAAGCCACTAAATCCAGATTGAGAACATGAGAACAATCCTGTAAGCTATTTTCAAATAATCAGAAACACCAGATGGGCAGTATTCAAGAGTTGTTACTGTTTACTTCCTAAGTGAAGCATTACTTTTCACTGATTAAGTGGAATATGTGAGGAAAAAAAATAAAATTGAGTAACTTTTTAAGTAAATAACAAGTATAAAAATCATGTGGCAAAAGTAATATATGCCCTACACAATAAAAATTTCAAGATCCAAATGGCACCTCTAACTGAAAAATATTGAATAAGCTTTTCTGGGTTTTTGGGGGTACTGGGGATTGAACTCCGGGGCATTCAACCACTGAGCCACATCCCCAACCCTATTTTTTATTTCATTTAGAGACAGGGTCTCACCGAGTTGTTCAGCACCTTGCTTTTGCTGGGCCTGGCTTTGAACTGAACTCACAATCCTCCTGCCTTAGCCTCGAGCCGCTGGGATTATAGGCGTGCACTACTATGCCTGGCTAAGCTTTTCATTTCTGTTGATCTACATAGTTGGGGACCAAGGTACTATAAACACATAAAAATAAAATATGGAATGTGTCATAAAAATACCACAAAATATAACATGTTTATTTGTATAGGGCTTTAAGATTTATTGATACCCTCAATCCATTATCTCATCGATTTTCACAGCTACCAAGAACATTAATTAGTGAAGATATTATACCTATATAATACAATGTAACAATAATGCTATTATTATTCCCAGGTAATACAAGAAATAGAACCTCTGGGAAAACAGGCGGGTAAATGAGGAGTCAAGAATAAGACACACGTGGGGCTGGGGTTGTGGCTCAGCGGTAGCGCGCTCGCCTAGCACGTGCGCGGCCCGGGTTCAATCCCCAGCACCATGTAAAAATAGAGGCATGTGTACAACTAAAACAAATATTTTAAAAATGTTAAAAAAAAAAAAAAAAGAATAAGACACAAACCATCAAAACCTCTAGTTAAATATATTTTCCATAATACTGGATTTTTTTCTATTTTACTGCAAGTCAGAATATTTTCTTGAGATTCTACTGTCTTTACACAAATAACATGCCACACAGCACTGAGTTTAACCTCTCTGACAAAATTTTCTCCTCTCTGTAAGTTGAATGGACTTGAAGGACTCTTAAAATTTCCACAATTTTTAAAAAACAGAATGATAACTGTCTATAATTTAGGTATTCCACTTTAAAGACTAAGTTTACAATGTCAATAGCAATTCCTTTAACACTAAACTACTCCTCTCTGAAGAAGCAATGCTGGATAGCAACTAAAAAGCACAGAGCAACAAGTACCTAACTGACAGAGTTGTGCTGCGGACAAACAAGCTAACGTACGCAAAAGCACCTAAAACAGTGCTGGTACTCAATAAGAATGCTATTATTATGATGATGCAGATTTTGTTACTATATATTTAATCCACATAAAGTTTAAATTCAATGAAGTCTTCTAAATAAAAAGGACAAAAACCTTAGAAATATGCCTCTGGCAAGCACACATTGGTGAAAAGTTGCTAAAATCCTAACTGTAAATGCAATGAATGAAAATGCTAGATCTATTTCCTAAATGGAGCAAAACCTGCTCCTGGTTTTCAAATACTTAAAAATTACTACTACTAATAATAACCCTTAGTCACATCCTAAATTTGTGTTCATTTCTTCAGATTGCCTAAGAACCCAAGAGGAAAACACTGTGCTAGAATTTTTAAAATAAAAAATGTTTGAAATAATGGTGTTTTTAAAACCATTTCAAAGACATTTAGAAAATCGATGGTGGAAATGAATAAAGCACAGAAATACTATAATTTTCTCCAACGGATATTATCTTATTCTATAAGCATCATTAACATTGTTAATGATAAATTTATGTTCACCCTGTTACACAAAACCAGCTTGGTAATTCTGATTCTCTTGACAGTAACATTCAGTTTACAATGAAATGTTTTCAAATAATTTCATCTCATTCCATATTCTATGCATAGACTAAGTATGACATGAATTCATAAATCAAGAGTGCCCCCTAGTGCTAAAAGATTCTTAATTTAACGGTTAAAGGAATTGTATCTTTACCTACTTTACCTATTATTATTTACTGAAAAAAGGCAGTGCAGACTGGGTATAATAACAATACATTTGCAAATTACAATCATAAGGAATCAACTTTTCTCCACCCGCTTTTAAATAAATTGTCAAATATTCCATAATAGTGGAGGTCATGTTAAAGTTTATTATGTGTTAAACAGAACATAGTATATCTTAAAGAAAATTATTCATAATTATTGACAAATATACTATATGTCAATTTTATTTAATTATGTGGAAGTACAAAGGGCTCATATTTAAATACTGCAAGCTCCAAGGGTGGCATGGGTTTATTCTTTTAGTACACGTCTCATGACAAATTAAACAAAACAAATACATACTTTCATTTTTTAACCTTAGCTTTTTTTTAAATATTTATTTATTTGCTTTAGTTGTACACAATGCATTTATTTGTATGTGGTGCTAGAGGATCGAACCCAGGCCGCGCATGTGCTAGGCAAGCACTCTACCGCTGCGCCACAACCCCAGCCCTTAACCTTAGTTTTTAAAGCTTATTTTTCCTAGCATTATACATGGCATGATCATTCATAATGACTATCAACATCACAGCAGCTATTTTAAAATTCATTAGTTTCTACTCTCTCTCTTTTCAACTTTTAAGATTGTTATCAAAACAGGGATATTGGTTCTTTCTAAGCAGCTTCCCTGAACATGAAATCTTGAAGTATACAGACATTCTTCCTTCTCAAATTCATAGAACTACATTATCAAATTGCAGGCACAATCATTCGGCCTCCTGACTGCCTTTGCTGCCTTCTCAATGATATTTTCATAAGAAACCAATGCCTTTTTATAAATGAACAAGGGAGTAATCCAAAGCAAGAATTTCTCACTAATCAATTTAACCTCATTTCACAGTACTAGTTACATATTCTTTTCTAAAATAATTTACATTATCATCATTGCAATTATGCTAAGGATTTCAGAGTTTTACAAAACATACTCTAGAAAAGTTAAGCAACAACTATAAGTATACTGGTAGTGAAATGCAATTAACTGGGAACTTTTGGACAGTATGGAACCAATATGCACAGGTCTGGTCCAAAATCTCAGTCCTGGAAATTCATCCTATCAAAACTGTAGAAAAAGATAAAACAGACAGACAAACAAAAAAACCCTGTATAGAACTATGCAATCAAACATTATTTACAATAGTGAAAATCAGATGCAACTTTAATGACTTTGTATATAACTAATTTTTAAAAATACAACTGAGTATGTAGCTCAATGGTAGAGCACTTGCCTAGTAGTCACAAGGTCCTGGGCTGAATTCCCCAACACCACCACCAACAACAAAAACAAATTTGCAAGTAGTGGTGGTGTGTGCCTGTAGACCCAGATAATTTGGGAGGCTGAGGAAGAAACATCACTTTAGCCCAGGAGTTCAACTTCAACTTGGACAAAATAGCAAAACTGTCTCAAAAAAATAAATAAAATAAAAATAAGCCAAATTAAAAAAATAACAATTCAAATGGACAATTATAAGAAACATGAAAACAGAAGTGACAGGTTAAATAACAGAAACTAAATCTTCTCAGGATAATAT
The DNA here is from genome assembly GCA_025594165.1 of Tamias sibiricus. Taxonomy (NCBI): domain Eukaryota; kingdom Metazoa; phylum Chordata; class Mammalia; order Rodentia; family Sciuridae; genus Tamias; species Tamias sibiricus. The sequence continues at coordinate 13,282,226 of CM046669.1, read as the reverse complement.
TTTTATAAAGTTTCAAGAGGAAAAAAGAACATAGGGTAAAACATCATAATTGCAATACAAATATTTAAGTTACTACAAAGTTTCCTTTCCTTTAACATTAATTTTTAAACAAAAATTAAAGTTACACTTTACAGGATATTCAAGAATAACCTGTAAAGACATAAGTGGCCTATGTGTGGTAGCACTAAAACATGCCCACTTTCAGCACATGGCAGATAAGATTATACGGACTTCTCCATTTTTTTTTTAATCTAAGAAAATTAGACATTAGTTCCAAATTTCCCAGTACTTTATTTTCAATAATTATAGCTGGCTGGGCATGGTGGTGCACACCTATAATTCAAGAGGCTGAGGCAGGAGGATCGCGAGTTCAAAGTCAGCCTCAGCAAACTAAGCAACTCATTGAGACCTGGTCTCTAAATAAACATTAAAAAGGGCTGAGGAGGCTGGGGTTGTGACTTAGTGGTAGAGCGTTCGCCTAGGATGGACAAGGCCCTGGGTTCGATCCTCAGCACCACATATAAACAAATAAAATAAAGGTATTATCCAACTACAGCTAAAAAAAAAGATTAAAATAAAAGGGGGGGGGGGGGGCTGAAGATGTGGCTCAGTGCTTAAGTGCTCCTGGGTTCAATCCCTGGTAAACCTGACCACCACCACCACCAAAAAAAAAAAAAAAAATATAGCCATGGAAATGCTGAGCAGTAACAAAGAAAAAATTTTGGTTTTGCCATAACTGATATTAAGCTTTTGGGACAAATTATGATAAATGCAGTTGTCTCTTAAAACCACTTCTTATACAGGACTAAGCAAAATTATCTTTGCCATTTGCCACTATGAAAAGTTTAAGTTATTAAGAGAGGAATTTTAAAAGGGGTTGAATTGAGACATACAGTCTGGAGCTATAGAGAGTTCCCTGCCCGCAACTCCCAAAGAGTTCATTAGCCTCCCATCTTTGTGCTTCCAGGGCTCTTTCGTCAAAGTCTACTCCTATATTTTCACACTGTTTATGTTTTCTCTCCTTAATGATCTTCGACTTCCTTGATTTTAGTTAAAGACCCATACTTAAACAACAAACAAACAAAAACCCATTGCTTTTCATCTTGCATTGAGATATACATATTCAGCATAGTACTTGACATAAATTACCTATTTAATAAGTATCTGTTGAAAGAAAGAATGAAGGACTGAACAATGCAATCATTCGTAAATGCCAGATTAACCATAAAAGTACAGGGAGAATAGCAATCAAATAATCAATACAAACAAGATTTAACACAGTGTGGTGAAGATTTCTACTTTGAGCAATACAGCTGACAAAACCACCTAAACCTGCGCTCCAAGAGAAATTTAGAATAGGGGCTTGAATTTTTTTTTTTTTTTGTACTGGGGATTGAACTCAGGGGCACTTGACCACTGGGCCACATCCCCAACCCTTTTTTATATTTTATTAGAGACAGGGTCTCACTGAGTTGCTAAGTGCCTCGCCATTGCTGAGGCTGGCTTTGAACTCTGGATCCCCCTGCCTCAGTCCCAAGTGCTGGAATTACAGGCGTGTGCCACCACGCCCCAGGCTAGGGGCTTGAATTTTGATACTACTTGGAAAGAAAAGACAAGGTCACCAAGAGACAAGAATGGAACTGAGACACATGCCCTCTCCTTCCTGCCACATCCCTACATATCCAAATAGTTCAAAGCATACCCACCCCATCAGTGTGCTAAGATGCTCTATGGGGAAAGATATCTGGTACAGAAAGATGAGGTGAGTTGTCTGTGCTAGCCAGAGCTTCATGTTGAGGCTAAAAGAAACTATCTATTCCACAAATCCATCATCTCAGGCATGTTACCACACAGATACAGATTTTGAATTTATTTTACCAGCACGGTTCAAGACCTTCAAGACAAGAAATTAACATAAAATATGTTCGCAAGCCAGTAAGACGGCTCAAAGCCAAGGTGGATACTGGGAACAAAAATTTAAGAGAGGAACGTGCCTTCAACCCGGCTAATGTGAGATTCCCACAAATGAAGCCCAACTGACAAACTCAATATAAAACTATTATAAACTCTATAAGCTACCAACCTACTGTAAGTAAAAGACAGGAAACAACAATTATTAGAATTACTTTCCAAGAATTTAAAATGAAAAAATATCAGAAATAGGAGGTAAGACAGAAAGGATTCAAATCAGTGGCCTTAAAAGAAGAAATGGAAAAAACAGGACATGGTAAAGCAAGACAAACATCTGTAAAATAAATTTTTAAAAAGAAACATATATTCATTGGAGAATTAAGCATTAGATTAAATTCCAATGAAGAGAGAATTCATGAAGTGAACTAAACAGAAATTTTTCAAAAATATTTATTTATTTGCTTTAGTTGTACACAATGCAATGTATTTATGTTTACGTGGTGCTGAGGATCGAACCCAGGCCGCACATGTGCTAGACGAGCGCTCTACCGCTGAGCCACAACCCCAGCCCCCAGAAAATTTTAATTAATGAAAATTTCAGAGTTAATGAAATGGAAAATGTGAGATTACAAAGAACAGAAAAACAGAATAAGACCTAACACAATCTAAGAGGAAATCCAGAAGAGATAATGAAAGAAAGATAATATTTAAAAATAATGAAATAAAGGCAATATTTAAACATCCTCAAAGAAAGAATACACCACAAAATTAGTCCACATGGTAAGCAATTAAGACTATCTTACATGAAAAAACTAGTTTGAGAGTTATCTCAAAGTAGAAACACCTGTCTTGGTTTCTGTTTACTTTTATAGCAGTTGAAAATAAAGTTAGGAGTAAAAACAATTGTCTCAACCATGATTTCTGAGATGATTAATATTTTTTAATTAATGTCAAAGTTTTTAAAATTCAAATTAATTTCATAACAATTTTTCAAGAATATCATTCTTCTTGTACAATATATATATATAAAAGATAAAAACTATTATATAAAAGATAAACTATTACTCCTTTCCTCGAAAATCCCATAACTTATTTTATGCATTGGAACACAGCACACTAACAAAGACTAACCTTTATGGGGTGCATTCTACTCTACTAGCAGGCCAGGCACTAAGTACCTTTCCCTTCAAAATAACTCCTCTTGGCCAGGCGCAGTGGCGCACGCCTGTAATCCCAGCACTTGGGAGGCTGAGACAGGAGGATCGCGAGTTCAAAGCCAGCCTCAGCAATGGCGAGGCACTTAGCAACTCAGTGAGACCCTGTCTCTAATAAAATACAAAAAAAAAAAAAAAAAAAAAAAAAAACAGGGCCAGGGATGTGGCCCAGTGGTCGAGTGTCCCTGAGTTCAATCCCTGGTACTTTAAAAAAAAAAAAAAAAAAAAAAAAAACCCTCCTCTTCAACCTATGAGGTAATAATATTACATACCCATTTTAGAGATCAGAGGCTAGACAACTTGCCCAAGCTTAGAGAGTAGGGGAGTAGGGATGGACAGCTGGAAGAGAGGAGGAAAGAGAAGACAGATGGAAAGGGAAACTACAAGGTTGTTCCTATTCTGAGTTTAAAATATGGCTAGGAGAAGGAAGAAGTAGGAAATCAAAGATGTTACACAGAGTAGATGTAACATGGAACACTGGCCTGCTAAATATGGAGAACTTTCTGATGAGCTATGATAAAGCTTGAAGTGACAGGACCAGGTTGTGAAAAAATTTCAAATGCCAAGTAGAAGAATTTAGAATCATTAAGTTTCTGAGTAGGGCTGGGTGTAGTGATACAAGCTTGAAATCCCAATGACTTGGGTGGCTGACAGGAGGATGGCAAGTTCCAGGTCAGCCTGGCAAATTAAAGACACCCTGTCTCTAAATAAAAAATATAGAAAGGGCTGGACATGAAGCTCAGTGGTGGAGTGCCCCTGGGTTCAACACCCAATTCTTTAAAAAAAAAAAAAAAAAAAAAAAAGATCTGAGTAGGGAAATGATATTAGGAAACTAATACCTATATTTAAAAAGACTTAACAAGCTAGGAATTTAGGGAAGGTGAGTAGTAAACAATATTTTCCCACCTATTGCCAAAGACAGGAAAATATCTGAAGTGATGAGCAGGTCCCTTCCCACCATGCTTCTCCAGTCTCTTTAGGACCTTCTTCTAGTCTTCTATTTGTATAAAACCTCATGCTCACATTCTACCCCCTTAACTTCAATCACCTTCATCCTATCACCCAGTCCTAATTCAAATCCTTCATCATTTGAAAATGGCAATTTCTGATAGATGGTAATGGAAAAAAAATTAAATAATTCACATTAATTCATGAACAATCCTCACTACCTGTTATGCCCAAGGGGCAAAGAAAGCAGTACAGTGGAAAAAACATGACACACAGAAAGCCAACTTCAGGACTAACCAAGCCATGTTATGCTGAATAAAGTATTTATTCAGGATCAAAAAAAAAAAAAAAATTACAAATTTTAAAATATTTCTAAAATTTACAGTTTACAATACTAAATCACTGATTTAATGATGAGAAGCCCCTTGAGGGAGATACCACTCTATATCTCTATATCTGCCAACTGATTCCCAAGAACAGGCTGAATATGCTTGGAACCAGAGGGGTCTTAACCTGTATAGATTAAATGTAAATGTTATTTTATGAACTTTTTCATAAATATACAACTTGAAATTATTATTAGTTCTTTAGAATTAAAGAATCATTAATCCAGTACAGAACTAAAATATATCCTAAGGTACACTTAAATCTTAATAGAGGACAGTAAGAAATTTTTAAGCAGCACCAATTCACATGGAAAGAACACACCCGTTTTTTAAACTGCAAGAAAAAAGGAGGAGTTCTGGAGAAACTTCCATCACTATAAAGCCAACAATAATGACAAGTTTAGCAATTTCACACACCACCCAAGTTGCAAAAGAAGAAAAGTTGGTAATGGTGAAATTAATCCACACATTTAGAATAAATCATTTCCCAGCAAGTTTGACTAAGATCACTTACCAAATTATTGTTTAACTTGAACATCTATTTATAGTTTGCAAATTTTATATTTATTCAAGATGTGTGAGGAAGATGAGTTTCAAAACACACTATGCTAACATCTAAAATTAGAAGATGACAGCAGAAAACTTTCATTTCTCATGTAACCATCTTAATATCTACTCGAAGTAAAGTGCATAATACCAAAGGAAATGGGGAAAACTGGCCCACTTAAAATGTACCTTGTGCTGGGCATGGTGGCACACACCTGTAATCCCATTAACTTGGGAGGATTACAAGTTCAAAGCTAGCTCAGCAACTTAGCAAGGCCCTAATCAACTTAGGGAGACCCTGTCTCAAAATACAAAAAGAGCTGGGGATGTGGCTAGGTGGTTAAGCACCCCTGGGTTCAATTTCTGAGAGAGTGACAGAGAAAGAAAGAGAGAGAGAGAGAAAGCATGCGCAAGCAAGAGAGGGAAACAAACAAACAAACAAAACATACTTTGTGGTACTGGAGATGTAGCTCAGTTGCATACCATGCATGAGGCCCTGGGTTCAATCCACAGCATTGCGAAAAATAAAATATAATGTACCTGACCATCTTTTTTTTTTTTTTTTTTTGTGGTACCGGGGATTGAACTCAGGGGCACTCGACCACTGGGTCACATCCCCAGCCCTTTTTTGTATTTTATTTAGAGACAGGGTCTCACTGAGTTGCTAAGTGCCTCGCCATTGCTGAGGCTAGCTTTGAACTCACGATCCACCTGTCTCAGCCTCCCAAAGTGCTGGGATTACAGGCGTGCGCCACTGCGCCCAGCTTGTACCTGACCATCTTTTTTTTTTTTTTTTTTTTTTTTGTTACCGGGGATTGAACTCAGGGGCACTTGACCACTGGGCCACATCCCTAGCCCTTCTTTTTTTTGTGTGTTTTTTATTAGAGACAGGGTCTCACTGAGTTGCTAAGTGCCTCGCCATTGCTGAGGCTGGCTTTGAACTCGCGATCCTCCTGCCTCAGCCTCCCAAAGTGCTGGGATTACAGGCGTGCGCCACCATGCCCGGCTCCTGACCATCTTTTAAAAAGCACATATTATTTCTTCAAAGTGTAAAGAAAAGTTTAAAAACAATGAAGTTACTTTATTCATTGGAATTAAAATTGTTCTTTTAAAATTGCAAATAAAAGGTTTAATTTCAGAAACTTGAGTTCATCATTTATAAATACACTAAAGCATAGTCCACTCAAATTTAGATTAAGTACAGGCACAGTATTTTAAGAAAATGACAACTTTTCGAAAAGGTCATAGACAAATGAGTTAATTGTCTCATCTAAAATACTTAATGATTTGAAATGAAAAAAAATCATTTAATCTTAATTTTTTAAAAAGATTTCATATCTAAGCCTTTCCAGAAATGGTTTTATTGCATTTGCACTGAACAGCAGCAGTAATAGACTGATCCATTTGGGAAAGGACTCCCATCTACACAGAAGGGTTATACCTAAAATGACCTGGAAATGAATAACTTATAAAAGCAAGTCAGACTTTTAAACAACTAAATATCAAAGAGGGAAAAAAATCTATAACATAATTCATTAAAGGTCATACTTTATCTCTTGTATAGAAAATTCAGTGAAAACCACTTGCTAAGTAATTCTAATACCAAACAGCTTCGCAATCTCCTGTGTCGCCTGACCCAAAATATGAATATAGGTTAACTAGACATTCAGATAAAAAGAATAAAGTTCCAAGTAAAAAGATAAACTGTGCTCCAAACACATTTCTGGTTTTTGTTTATGGAGGGTGTGAGTGAGCATCATGGTCAGATTCTCTACTTAAAAGACTAAAAAGTCCATCTAATTTGTAATACTACATAATTGAAATAAAAAATACAAATAAGACATTAGCAATTAAAAGCATGGAAATAATACAAATTAATCAAAATGTGTCTAAAGTATGCCACTATGGACCTACAAATGGTCAGAGAACAGAACACCATGTGTTAGGGAGCTGAATTAACTACCAACTCTCCTAGGTCTCCAGCTTACCAACTGCACATCTCGTCAGCCTCTGTGATCACACAATCCAATTCCTCATTTACTTATTTATATGTATGTACAGTGTGTGTGTATACAAAAAATTAAGAAATGGAATTTCTGATATGTGTAGAATTATATATCAGTAAGCGTATTACAATTACATAAGGAACACACATATTCAAAATATATATTCACACACTTTAGTGATTGTTTCTGTGGAGAACCCTAATATATACTGTTCTCATAACTTCACTATTAGCTTGAAACTATTTCAAAATAAAAATTCAGGGGAAGGGATAGGGTTGTAGCTCAGTAGTAGAGCACCTGCCTCGCATGAGTGAGGCACTGGGTTCAATCCTCAACACCACATAAAAATAAATAAAAGCATTATGTCCATTTACAATTAAAAATATTTTTTAAAAAGTATAGGGGAAAACCATAAATTCTCCTGAATTATACTTGAACAATTTCACTGGAACTATGAGAGCTATACATCCAATAAAAGTACAACTCTTATTACCAACAGATGGCGCTAGTGGTCACTCGTTTAGTGGCAATGAAAGTTAAGAGCCAAAAGGAACTCATGAACAGCTTTTTGGAACTCAGATATATACATAGCACATATTTTTGCCTCATGCTAATAGAAAAAATGATACTGATAAATATTACCTAGAGATCTCAACTTGGGATGCATCTGAAGTCCCCTCATTTTGACACTTGCCCTTTCTTTTTTAACTTTTAAAAATTTTATTCTAAGCGGGGCGCGGTGGCGCACGCCTGTAATCCCAGCACTTTGGGAGGCTGAGGCAGGAGAATCGCGAGTTCAAAGCCAGCCTCAGCTATGGTGAGGCACTTAGCAACTCAGTGAGACCCTGTCTCTAAATAAAATACAAAAAAAGGGCTGGGGATGTGACCCAGTGGTCGAGTGCCCCCGAGTTCAATTCCCGCTAAACAAACAAACAAAAAAATTTATTCTAATTTGTCATACATGACAGCAAAATGCATTACAATTCATAGTACACATACAGAGCACAATTTTTCCTATCTCTGGTTGTACACAAAGTACAGTCACACCTACTGTGTCTTCATACATGTACTTAGGGTAATGATGTCCATCTCATTCCACCATCTTTCCTACCCCTAGGCTCCTCCTTCCCCCTCCCACCCCTTTGCCCTATCTAGTGTTCACCTAATCCTCCCATGCTCTCCCCCACAACCCCATTATGAATCAGCCTCCTTATATCAGAGAAAACATTCAGCATTTGGTTTGGGGGGATTGGCTAACTTCACTTAACATTATATTCTCCAACTCCATCCATTTACCTGCAAATGCCATGATTTTATTCTCTTTTAGTGCTGAATAATATTTCATTGTGTACATATACCACATTTTCTTTATCCATTCATCTACTAAAGGGCATCTAGGTTGCTTCCACAGTTTAGCTATAGTGCTGTTATAAACATTGATGTGGCTGTTTTTAAGTCTTTTGGGTATAGACCTAGAGTGGGATAGCTGGGTCAAATGGTGGTTCCATTCCAAGTTTTCCAAGGAATCTCCATACTGCTTTCAATATTGGCTGCACCAATTTGCAGTCTTACCATCAATGTATGAGTGTGCCTTTTCCCCCACATCCTCGCCAACACTTATTGTTGTTTGTATTCTTAACAGCTGCCATTCTGACTGGAGTGAGATGAAATACTAGAGTAGTTTTGATTTGCATTTCTCTAATTGCTAGAGATGTTGAACATTTTTTTTTTCATATATTTGTTGATAGACTGTACATCATCTTCTGAGAAGTGTCTGTTCAGTTCCTTGGCCCATTTATTGACTGGGTTATTTGGGGGCTCTTTTGGTGTTTAGATTTTTTTAGTTCTTTAGGATATCCTCGAGATTAGTGCTCTATCTGATGTGTGTGTGGTAAAAATTTGATCCCCAAATGTAGGCTCTCTATTCACCTCACTGATTGTTTCTTTTGCTGAGAAGACGCTTTTTAGTTTGAATCCATCCCATTTATTGATTATTGATTTTATTCTTGCACTATAGGAGTCTTATTAAGGGATGTTGGGGCCTAATCTGACATGATGGACATTTGGGCCTTACTTTTCTTCAACTAGGTGCAACACTTGCCCTTTCTTCTTCCCAGGGCATGCTGCCCCACCCACATACCCCCAGTCCCCACAGACAATCACAGCTTACAGGAAAACTGATGAGAAAGTATGTGTCTTTGAAATGTGCCAGAATGAAAAAATGGGAAGGAAGAAAAAGGAAAGTAAAACAACAATGAAAAAAGCAAGTCTGTTAAAATCACATTAATCCAATCCCCTGATTTTACATGAGAGACCATGATCCAATACTGAGGTCATGATCTGGCTGAGCTCACTCCATAACCAGTTAATGGCAGAGATACATCTTAATTGCACATCTTCATCTTGCTAATCCCTTGGTGCATTTTACAAAGCCAAACTAGCTTCCCTACCAACCCTTTCTAGAATGTTAAATACTGAGGAAATGAGGGAGTGGCCAGAGGTGAAATATCTAGTTTCTTTCCCTCTTCACTTTTAAAAATAGTTCATTAGGTGAACAACATGACAAATGAAATAATAGTATGAGCAAAAGCCAGGATTGGCAAAATATTCTCTCATATTCTGAGACGGCCAATAGTTCAAAAAGAGCAGAGAGGGCAAGATGCAAGAGATGGGAGACATCAGGAACTGAGTCTGGAGATAAAGTGTAAAGGGTGGTATCTGTCACAGTAAACAAACAAACAAACAAACAAACAAAAAACCTGGACTTTATCCTTTACCCAATGAAGAGATAAGTCCTTACAAATGGACTACTAAATTATTTGGATCGCCAAAGTTTTATCCAGAAGGGTGTGTGTGCATGTGTAGAGAAAGAAAGGGACAGAAACAGAGAGTCTGAGACTGTTTGACTGTTCCAACTGAATTCAGAAATGTCAACAAATGAAATCTCTGTGATGACTTCAAGTACAATAGATCCTTGATATTATGAGAAATTTGTCCCAAGACATCTGGAAAGGTGCCCAAATTTGAGAATACTACCATGGTGTATAAAACATTAAAGTATAATTAATTTCCTTTTTAATCCTACATGCATTTAAGTATGAAATAATTCATATTCACATTACCAAATACATTATAAAGACTCAGCTGCATCATAAATTTAAATCATCACAAAACCCTACATTTTACTCTTTAATTTCCCCTTCTAGATCTATTGCAATTTTCTTTTCTTTGAGCATTAGGAGCTACCAGCAGGAATGTAGTGCTGACAACAAAAATTACTCTAAAAAACAGCAGAAATTCATAATGGGGGGCAGCTAGGGAAGACTAGAGATACTGTGGGTTAGAAAGTGGGGAAGGAAGGGGGGATGGAATAATAGTAGAATGAATTGAACATCATTACCCTATGTGAATATATGATTATAAGACTGGTTTAACTCTACATCATGTACAACCAGAAGAAGGAGAAGTTATACTCCATCTATGTATGATGTGTTAGGCTTGGGGATATAGCTCAATTGTTAAGAGTGCTTGCCTACCATGTACAAGGCCCTGGGATCAATCCCCAGGACCACCAAAAAGAAACTATCTATGATATGTCAAAATGCATTCTACTGTCATGTATAACTAGAACAAATTTTTTAAAAAGTTAAAAAAAAAAAGCGGAGATTATCAAATCAGAGATGTGCCTACTAGAGAGTAGACTAGGATCAAATCTGTGCCTAGCACATTTATAAATGCCACACTCTCCCAGTAACTTACGGAATACTGAAAACACAAATGTTAACTTGTGAAAGCCAGAGATCTATTCTATCAACAACCAACTAGCCCTAAAAAAATCATGTGCTGTACCATTAAAGATTCCAACAGGCAATATTAAAGATCCTACTTTATAAAGTAACAATACCTATTGCCAGGTGTGATAGTGCAGGAGCCCTGCTTGGAGAGATGGCTTAAATTGCGGTTGACTATGAGCCGTGGAGATTTGGGCATTGTCGCCTTCCGTAGTCTCACGGGACTTGTCCTGGGATCTCGAGTGACTTGGCCGAGATTACTGATCGGGTCAGCGCCATTTTGGTGGTGTGTGCGGTGCGTGTTAGTCGTTGTTAGAGCCAGAGAGAAAAGTTATCAGAATAAAAAGCTGTTTGTCTCCAGTTTGCCTCTAAACTTCTTCCCGCGGCTTCGCTGCTCCAAGCGGCCATCGCTTCAGGCGGCAACATGATAGTGAACACCTGTAATCCTAATGACTCAAGATGCTGAGGTGGGAGGATCCCAAGTTTGAGGCAATTTAGCAAGACCCTGTCTCAAAAAATAAAAAGAACTAGGGATGTAGGTACTAGTTTCAATCTCCAGTACCAAGAAGAAAAACAAAAGAAAAAGAATAGCAATGCCTATTAACAACATAAATGTGGTTCCATATTCTTGGATTCAATTAACAACAGATTAAAACAGTTGGAGAAAAAAATTGGAAATGACTCTGCGAATGCTGAAAAGCAGGCAGCTTTCTGCTGCAGTAGCTTAGGAGTTCATAACAAGCATTAGCCAACTGTGTCTGCATGCACCCACTGTGAGATCTAGAGAACTCCTGGTGGGGCTGCACTGGGGCAGACACAGAGGGGACTGTACCCGGGGGTGCACAGGATGGCGATACAGAGCACTGTGTGGCTTGCTTACCCATTGGGTTTGGTGGCTTGCGAGATTAGTCTAAAAGAACCCCAAAACTGGATAGGCTGGTACACTTGTGCTCAGGGTCTGATCCTAGGAAGACCATATTTGTAGGCAGTGGAGAGCAGAAAGTTAGCTCTTTTGCCTCCAGAGTGGAGTTCTCTGGCTCAGAGATCCAGATGAGCAGCAAAAGGGTGGGTGGAGCTTCCCTCTCTAGAGCAGATACTCAGTTCCAAAGGTCAGTCAGAACTATACAATAGTCGCCAAACCTCACAGGTAAAGAGCATCAACCCTGCCCTGGGAGGGCCTCTACCTTGTTTGCACAGACAGAATTCCAATTGTCACTACTTCCCATTTTGTCCTAATTTCAATTGGCAAGAAGAAAAGATAAGAGCCATTACTACCAACCATGGTTTCAGGTCACTTAATCTGACACTTTAGTGAACAACTCAGAAGACAGGTTTAACAACCTCCAACCCTTTCTCTCCCTAAGGAGGTACAAAAATCTAAGGAGAACCAGAAAGGACAACAGTAAGGCATAGGCAGTGAACATCCATCCTGTCAACTGTGTTGACAGTTTTGACCATCTCAGCAGAGGCAAATCCTTCAGTTTTCATTAAAATGTCTTTTCTGCTTTTTACATTGAACACAACTGTGAAATGTGTACATGTGTGTTCTAGCTGTGCTGACTCACGGAGGTAGGTGTGTGTATGTGTGGGTGTTCTCATTTTTTCCTCATGATTTTTATTACTTTTTTTTTTTGTTCCAAAGAACATCCTCATTAAAGAGGAAGAGGAATCCAACTCAACAGATGGGCAAGTCCAAGACCTCTGAAAACATGAAGAAACAGGGAAACAAGTCCTCCCCCCGACAAGTTACCGTCCCCACCAAACATGGAACACATGAACATGGAAGAAGATGAAATTCCAGATAAAGACTTAAATTACTTATTAAAATAATTAATGAGCTAGCTGAGTGCAGTGATGCATGCTTATAATCCCAGAGGCTTGGAAGGCTGAGGCAGGGGGATCATGAGTGAGTTCAGAGCCGGCCTCAGCAATTTAGTGATACCCTAAGCAACTCAGTGAGACCCTATCTCTAAATAAAATATAAAAAAGGGTTGGGGATGTAGCTCAGTGGTTAAGTGCCCCTGGGTTCAATACCCAGTTTAAAAAAAAAAAAAAAAAAAAAAAAGGAAGAAAGAAAAAATTAATGAGTTAAAAGAAGATCTAAAAACTGAGTTAAATTCACCAAGATGGCGCGGAAAGCTAAGAAGGAAGCTCCTGTTCCTCCCAAAGCTGAAGGAAAGCAAAACCTTTGAAGGCCAAAAAGGCAGTGTTGAAGGGTGTCATAAAAAGAAGATGATCTGCACATTACCTATCTTCTGGCAACCCAAGACGTTGTGGCTCCTGAGGCAGCCCAAATATCCTCAGAAGAGCACCCCCAGGAGAAACAAGCTTGACCACTATGCCATCATCGAGTTCCCCCTGACTACTGAGTCATCCATGAAGAAGATTGAAGACCACAACAGACTTGTGTTCACTGTGGATGCCAAGGCCAACAAACACCAGATCAAACAAGCTGTGTAGAAATTGATGTGGCCAAGGTTAACACTTTGATCAGGCTTGAGGGATAGAAGAAGGCATACGTTCAACTGGCTCCTGATTATGATGCTTAGGATCCTGCCAACAAAATTGGGATCATCTAAACAGAGTCCAGCTGTCGAATTCTAAATATACCCGTTTTTCAATATAAAAAAATGAATTAAGATAACAATTACAGGAGGTGAAAGATGACTTCAATAAAAAGAGATTTAAAAAAAAACCAAAAAACAAAACCACAATCAGAACTCCTGGAAATGAAAGACACAACAAATCAAAAACTTCACAGGAAGGTGTCAACAAGCTGTATTTGGTGGCACATGCCTGTAATCCCAACTGGGGAAGCTTCAACAGGAGGACTGCAAATTCAAGGCCAACCTCAGGAACTTAGCAAGGCCCTACGCAATTTAGCAAAACATTATCTCAAAATAGAAAATAAAAGAGGACTGTGTGGATGTAGCTCAATGACAAAGCACCCTGGGTCAGATCCCCAGTCCAAAAAAAAAAAGGAGGAGAAAAATTATTGACTACAAATTAGATTACATAGAAAACGACCTCAAGCCCAGTGTAGTGGCGCACGCAGCTCAGGAGGCTAAGACAGAAGGATCGCAAGTTCAAAGCCAGCCTCAGCAAAAGCGAGGTGCTAAGCAACTCAGTGAGACCCTTGTCTCTAAATTAAAAAAAAAAAAAAAAAAAAAAATCCACAAAGCAAAACAAAAAAGGGGTGGGGAATGTGGCTCAGAGATCAAGTGCCCCTGAGTTCAATCCCAGGCCTCTAAGAAAGGGAAAAAACTAAAACAAAAAACCCACAATCAGAATACCCAAGAATTCTGGGACAACATTAGGAAACCAAACTTAAGAATCACTGGAAGGAGCTGCTAGTTAAAAAAAATTAGTTAAAAAAAAAAAATTTTTTTTTTTTTTAAATAAAGAATCACTGGGAGAGAGGAGAGCACAGAAATACAGGCTAATGGCATTAAGAAACTTTTCAGTGAAATAATAGCAGAAGTTTTTCCAAACCTTAAGAACAAGATTGACATCTACATAGAGAAGCCATATAGGACCTCAAATAGACAAAATCAAAAAACAACCTAAGACACAGCATACTTAAAATGCCTAACACAGAGAATAAGTATAGAATATCAAAAGCTGCAAGATAAAAATATCAGATTATATTTAGAGGTAAACCAATAACATTCACTTCAGACTTCTCAATGCTGACTATAGACGACAGAAAGGCTTGGAGTGAGATATTCCAAGCTCTGAAAGACAATAATTTGCTAGTTAAGGTTGCTACATCCAGCAAAGTCATCATTCAAAATCGAAGTAGAAATACAAATGTTCCAAGATAAGAATAAGCTAAAGAATTCATGACCACTAAGGCTGCCCTGCAGAAAATAATTGAAATACTAAACAAAAAAAGAACTCAAACCCTAGAGCTCTCAAATAGATGAAGCTCGCCAGAAAACAATTAGGCAAATGAAAATTAAAAATAAATTAAATGTATAACAAACCAAAACGACAGGAAATAATACACTTCTCTCCATAACAACTCTGCATGTAAATGGTCTCAACTCTCCAATTAAAAGACCCAGCCTGGCAAGATAGATTTTAAAAAAATAATAATATTAATAACCAACCACATGCTGTTTGCAAGAGACTCTTTTAGGCAAAGATAGCCACAGACTCTAAGTGAAAGGATGGAAAAAGACATTCCATGCAAATGGAATCCAAACATAAGCAGTAATAGCAGCTAAATTTCCATATCTGACAATGCGGATTTCAAGCAAAAATTAATTTGAACAGAAAAGGAGGAAGGCCACTATGTGGAGAGCAGTGACTGAGATTGGGGGTCTCTGATGACCTCATGCCTGTGGAGTGCATGGTACCTGGGAATGTTTCTGTGCAAGGACATAGAATGCCTAGCTGCTATGGTAATGCCCTACCTGAGAAGGCTCTGCAGAAGAGTCTTACCAGCTTTGAACTTGATCGCAGGCACATAGCTTTGGAGGATAGAGGAATTCTCATGCTAGACAAACACAATGTTTCACCAGCTCTGCTACTCCTGAGCCTGCCTACTTAACAGTAACTTTAAACAATGGACCTTCCTGAGCATTACACAAAGCTCCTAACACTGCATACTGCAACTGCGGAAAAGCTGTGTAGATGTTTCAAGTTCTATAACTTTCTCTCCAGAATTGTTGTTCTGGAGAGCTTCATCCATTTGAGAACTCTGGGGTTTTGAGTTCTTTTTTGTGTAGTATTTTGTTAATTGTTTTCTGCAGAGCAGAAAGTACAAAGAATGATGCTTTCATAGTCTTTAACCTGATAATGAGACATATATGAATAAAGATTTCTGGTATAACTCTTTAGATCTGCTTATCCATCAGAGAGCAGCATTTCACCTGATCCCAGCTACACAATCTGCATGTGTGAGTCTTTATTTTCTAATCCCCCATCGTCCCTCACCAGAGCTGTGCTGGTTGCAGCACCACCACATACTGTTACATAATCCAAAAAGAAGATAAAATGATAGCAAATATTTATGCCTCAAATGTCTGTGCACCTAATTATATGAAACAAATATCCCCCACACAGACCCCAATAATACCTGGTGATTTCAACATACCCCTCTCAAGAGAAGGGTCATCCAAATAATAAAACAGGTCACTTCTGACCGAAATGATACTATGAATCAAATGGACCTAATGGAAAACCACTGAAAACCCTTTCTTCTTAGCAGCTCAAGGAACCTTTTCCAAAATAGACCATATTTTAGAACACAAAACAAGTCTTACAACAACAACATTATCCCATGCACTTTATCAGATGATAACTGGTTAGGATTAGAAATCAGCAGCAAGGCAGGCACAGTGGCACACGCCTGTAATCCCAGTCTCAGGAGGCTGAGGAAGGAGAATCACAAGTTCAAAGCCAGCCCCAGCTATTTAGCAAGGCCCTAAGCAACTTAGGGAGACCCTGTCTCAAAAGAAAAAGTATAACACACTGGAGATGTGGCTCAGTGGCTAAGTGCCACTGGGTTCAATCCCTGGTACAAAAAAAATAAAAAAGGAAAAGAATAAAGAAAGAAAAATCAACAACAAGAAAACACAGAAACACACGAGGAATTGACTATAGAAGAAACGAGAAGAGAATTTTTTAAAAATTCCTAGAATCAAACAAAAATAATGATACAACACACTAAAATCTTTCAGATACTGTGAAGACAGTACTAAGAGGAAAGTTTATAGCATTAAGCACCCACATTAAAAACACAGATCCCAAATAAACAATTTATTGCTACATCTCAAGGCCCTAGAAAGGCAGAACAAACTAATTCCAAATTCAATAGAAGGCAGAAAATAATTAAGATCAAAGCTGAAATTAATGAAATAGAGAATAAAAAATACAAAGGATCAATGCAACCAAGTTGGCTCTTTAAAAATAACCAAGATTGATAAGAGCCTAGCCATCTAACCACAGGAATGAGAGAAGACCCAAATCAACAAATTGGAGATGAAAAAGGAGATACCATAGACATTTCTGAAATCCAGAGAATTAGGAATTATTCTGAAAATTTATATTCCAATAAATTGGAAAATATAGAAGATATTGAAAAATTTCTATATGCATATTATCTACCCAAACTGAACCAAGAGAATATAGGAAACCTAAATAGACCAATAGCAAACAATGATATTGAAGCAGTAATAAAAAGTCTTCTAACAAAGAAAAGCCTAGGACCAGAGAGATTTTCAGCTAAGTTCTACCAGAACTTTAAAGAAGAGCTAACACCAATTTTCCTCAAATTATTCCGTGAACTAGAAAGGGAGGGAACACAAACTAATTCTATGAAGTCAGTATCACCCTGATACTAGCCCAGACAAAGACATATCAAGGAAACAAAACTATAAAGCAATACACTTGATGAACATACATGCAAAAACCTTTAAAAAAAAAAAAATACCAGCAGACAACACCCAACAACACATTAAGACTGTATACCATGATCAAGTTGCATTCATTCCAGGGATGCAAGATTGGTTCTATATACATAAGTCAATAAACATAGTTCATCACACAAACAGAATCAACAACAAAAATCACATGATCATCTTAATAGATGCAGAAAAAGCCTTTCACAAAATTCAGCACCCATTCATGTCAAAACACTGGAGAAACTACGGATAGAAGAAACTTATCCCAGGGCTGGGGCTGGGGCTGAGTGATGGAGCGTTTGCCTAGCACATGTGAGGCACTGGGTTGGATTCTCAGTACCACATAAAAAATAAATAAAGTGAAGGTGTTGTGTCCATCTACAATTAAAAAAAATTTTTTTTTAATAAATGAAAAAAAAAGAAGGAACTTACTACAACATTATAAAGGTTATATATGACAACCCCAAAGCCAACATCATACTGAACAGAGAAAACTGAGAGCATTTCCTCTAAAATCCCAAATATAAGACAGATTGTCCACTTTCATTACTCCTATTCAATACAGTTCTTGAAACTCTAGGCAGAGCAATCAAGCAAGAGAAAAAAATTAAAGGAATACAAATAGGAAAAGAAGAATTCAAACAATCTCTGTCTGCTGATAACATGATTGTATGCCTAAAGTATGCAAAACAAATTGAAAAAGAACTCCATTGAAAACTTCCAAATCTGATAAATTCAGCAAAGTACACAGGATACAAGATTCTTCAAATATAAAAATCAAAGCTTTTGAAAGGAAAATCAGTATAGCAGAGGAAGAAAAACAGGGAAGAGGAAGAGGAGAAGGAAGGGGGAAATTGAAATCAAATTCCTTGCATGTATGATTTTGTCAAAATGTACCCAACAACTATATATAACTATAATGCGCTAATAAAAAAAATTTTAAGTAGCCTTTTTTGGTTTTTTTTTTTTTTTTTTTTTGGTACCAGGGATTGAACTCAAGGGAACAAGGGCACTCGACCACTGAGCCACATCCCCAGCCCTATTGTGTATCTTTATTTAGAGACAGGGTCTCACTGAGTTGCTTAGTGCCTTGCCATTGTTGAGGCTGGCTTTGAACTCGTGATCCTCCTACCTCAGCCTCCCCAGTGCTGGGATTATAGGCATGTGCCACTGTGCCAGGCTAAAATAGCTTTATTAATATTCCAGTAATGAGGGGCTGGGGCTATGGAACAGCAGTAGAGCGCTTGCCTCTCATGTGTGAGGCCCTGGGTTCAATCCTCAGCACCACATAAAAAAAAATAAAGGCACTGTGTCCACCTACAACTAAAAAAAATTTTTTTTTAAATTCCAGTAATGAATTTGTTAAAAAAGAAACCAAGAAAATATTCCATTCATAATAATCTTTAAAAAATAAATAAAATACTTAGGAATAAATCTAAGAAAACAAAAGACCTCTACAATGAAAATTATAAAACACTAAAGAAAGAAATTAAAGTAGACTTGGAAGATGGAAAGACCTACCATGTTCGTAGATAAGCAGAATGAGTGTCAAAATGGTCATATTACCAAAAGTAATCTATGGTCAATGCAATGCCCATCAAAATTACCAATGACATTCTTCTTAGAACTAGATAAAATAGGCCTAAAATTTATATGGAAGAATAAAAGACCCAGAATGGTCAAAGCAATTCTAAGTAATAAGAGTGAGACTGAATACCTCATCACAAATTATACTACAGAGCTATAGTAACAAAAATAGCATGGTATTGGCATAAAAACAGATATGAAGACCAATGGAATAGACTAGAAGACACAGACAAATCCACATAAATACAGTCATCTGATCCTTGGCAAAAGTGCCAAAAGCATTCATTGGAGAAAAGATGGCCTTTTAAAAAAGTGGTGCTGGGAAAACTAGATATCCATATGTAGAAGAATAAAATCAGATCCTGATCTAGGAATTAGATCAAAAACAATGAAACTTGTGGAAGAAAGCACAGGGGCAACACTCCAATCCACTGGCACAGGTACCAACTTCCTTAACAAAACTCCTAAAGCTCAAGAAATAAAAACAAGAATCAGTAAGTGGGGTGTCATTAAATTAAAAAGCTTCTTCACAGTAAAGGAAACAAAAACATGAAGAGAGAGACTACAGATGGGAGAAAATCTTTGCCAGCTATCATTCCAACAGGGGATTAGTACCCAGAAGATACAAGGAACTTAAAAAACTTAACATGAAAAAAAATTTAGTAACCCATTGAATGAATAGGCAAAAGGTCTAAAGACACATTTCTTCAAAGGAGAAATACAAATGGACAACAAATATATGAAAAATGTTCAACATCCTTAGCAATGAGGGAGATGCAAATCAAAACTATACTGAGGGGGCTGGGGTTGTAGCTCAGCGAGCACAGTGCTTGCCTAGCCCATGTAAGGCACTGGGTTCAATCCTTAGCACCACATAAAAATAAATAAAGATATTGTGTCCATCTACAACTGAAATAAACAAATAAAATAAGGGTATTGTGTCCTTCTACAACAACAACAACAACAAAAAAAAAAAAAAAAACACTAAAGTAAGATTTCATCTCACCCCAGTCAGAATGGCAATCATCAAGAATACAAATAACAATAATTGCTGGCAAGGATGTGGAGGAAAGGTACACTTGGACACTGCTGGTGGGACTGAAAATGAGTACAATCACTTTGAAATGCAGTATGAAGATTGCTCAAAAGACTAGGAATGGAACCACCATTATGACGGTTATTCCATTCCTTAGATTTTATCCAAAAGAACTACAATCAGCATACTACAGCAACAGATGCATACCAATGTTTATAAGAGCACAACTCACAATAGCCCAAGTTATGAAACCAGCCTAGGTTGGATGGATAAAAAAAAATAGGGTAGATATACACAAAGGAGTTCTACTCAACCATAAAAAATGAAATTATGTTATTTGCTGGTAAATGGATGGAATTGGTGGACATCATGCTAAGTGAAATAAGCCACAATCAGAGAATCAAGGTCCAAGTTTTCTCTTATATGCAGAAACTAGAGACAAAAGGGAAGTTTTTAAAAGGATGGGTAGAGTATCTTATGAAAATAAAAGGGAGATCACCAGAAAAGTAGGAGACCAAGAGGAAATGAAGGGCAAGGGGAAGAACTGAAGAATGAGCTGACCAAATTATGCTGTGTACATGTATGAATATATCACAGTGCATCCATATTTATATAATTATAATGCATCAATTGAAAAATAAATAAATAGGGCTGGGGTTGTGGCTCAGTGGTAGAGTGCTTGCCTCATATGCGTGAAGTTTGATCCTCAGTACCACATAAAAATAAAAAAAAAATAAAGATATTGAATCCGTCTAGAACTAAAACAATCTTAAAAAAAAAAGAAAGAAAAATAAATAAATACAAGGAAGAGGAACAGGGTAGAGAAGGTGACCAAGGGAAGGGGGCCAAAGACGTACTGGGGATTGAAATTGAAAATTGTTATATGCATTTATGAATATCTCAAAATGAACCCATTATGTATAACTATAATGTACAATAATATATAGTAATATAAAAATGTATCTGTATTGAACATGTACAGACTTTTCTTTATCACTACTCCCTAAGTAATAGAGAATGACTATTTATATAGCATTTATATTAGATTAGGAATAATTTAGATATGATCTAAAGTATACAGGAAGATGTGCACAGGTTATAAAAATACTATGTAATTTTATATGAGCATCTGCAGGTTTTATAACCAAATCCCCAGAAGACAACAAAGGTTGAATTTGCATAGTGGATTTACATAGTGACTTATGGTTTACTCACATACCTTACTTTCAAAAAGATTTCAAAAGATGTTCAAACAAATTTATATCATTTTATATTAAAACATTTTAACTGAAAACTGAGTACCAGCTCTCTGGTGATGCATTTACTCTTGCATAAGTTCCTGGCTATTCAATGACCATGAAAAAGTCGTTTTCTACATAAATATTGAGGTGCTATGGGGACTGGAACACTGGCCTTCATTTGTTCTAGTAGCTCTTTAAAATAAACATTATTATATTCAACTTAGGAAATTGAGGCCCGGGTTACAAGGAGGGAGTTCTCTCAAGAAAGACAAAGAAATAGTCTTTCGACTATTTATCCTCTTCACTGTCTCCCAAAAGGAAATTTCATTTGCTAGAATTCCTTCATATTTATTATTTACTTCTGCCAAGGAGGAGATGTTAAAATTTTCACAGAAAATCTTACATTTGAAATGAGTCTAAAGTAGAAATTGAGAGAGGAAATTTATGGCTAAGGGCAACTCAAGCAAGAGGAAATTATTATTAGAAAAGCCTCAGAATGAGAAATTAGAATGAAAGAGGAATGTTGGTTAATTCTTGCAGAAAAAGCACAAGGGTATGTATGTGTACATGAAAGATAAACTGCAAAGGTAGACTCTAGCCAGATCATGAAGCTAGGACAAAACACGCACATTATTCTCTATATCAAGGTTTCCTAACTTAAAAACCATGAATGAAACTCCAGGGCCATGAACTGTTCAACTCTCCAAAGTTCCAAAACTGTGTGCATGAACACATACTGGGGGGGGGGGGGGGGGGGGGGGGGACTCATTTTCCTGGATCCCTAACTATCAAATTAGTCTCTAAAGGGATTTAGGAATAAAAAGCAGTTAAGAACCACCATTCTGGGTGACTGGGAATTCCTATATGATTGTAGAAAGGGAGGGAGAAGTGTGTAATAATATTTCTATTTTAAAAAGGAGACTTAAGCAACATTTTTGAAGGTTGATGGATAAGACAGAAAACTTTAAGAGCAGAGACAGCAATAAGAAAGTTATTGCCCTACTCCAGCCAAGTGATTATAAGCTCAGTAAAAAACCTAATTCCCCCCACTGCCAGAATTTGTTGACCATCTATAAGAGAGTTGCAGGGAAAAAAAAGTCTGCTTTATCATTCCACTTCTCATTTAAAATTCCTGTTGTTCCCTTATTCCATACAATTATTGGTAAAAGCAATTAATATATAGCAGAGTGGCAGCAAGTCAAAAGCCATCTTCTTCTATTTCAACCAACTACCACTAGAGAAACTAACTAGAAAATAACAAATGTCCCAACAAGGAAATGCTGATGGCCTAGAACAGAAATTCATAAACTAAATCCACTTCTATAAATGCAGTTTAGTGGAACACAGCCACACTCATCCTGTCATCTATGAATACAAAACTGAACAGTTGCACCAGAGACTATATAGCCTACAAAGCCTAGAGTATTTACTGAGCCTTTTTGAAAGGTTGAGTTTTTCAACCTCTGTTCTGAAACAAAAATAGACTCTACTTCAGAAAGCACCTCTTTGGTATAACAGATGGAAATATATGCAAAGGAAAGCTGCATTCTACCCTTAATACATGGACCAAATCATGCCACGTAGCTCTCACTTTCTGAAGTAGCTGCAGATAAGTCTGCAGTAGCAGCAAGCTACTCCTAGATCCTAATCAAATTGAATTTACAAAATTCCAAATATTACATTAGGAAAAATACCCCTACCTCATAATGCTTTCAACCCAATCCAAACCACTGTCCTCCCCAATTCCTAGTCCCCATTCTTCCACTCAAATCTACCTTCTTTCTCCTTAAGATTCTCTTATAAAATGCGCCTGTAATCCCAGCACTTGGGAGGCTGAGGCAGGAGGATCGCGAGTTCAAAGCCAGCCTCAGCAATGGCAAGGCACTTAGCAACTCAGTGAGACCCTGTCTCTAATAAAATACAAAAAAAAGGGCTGGGGATGTGGCCCAGTGGTAGAGTGCCCCTGAGTTCAATCCCTGGTACAAAAAAAAAAAAAAAAAAGATTCTCTTATAAAATGGAAAAAGATGATAGCTAAGGGTTTTCATGTTTTCACCATAAAGAAATGATAAGGACAGACAAAGATGTGTAACCAGGTTTAAACATTATACAATGTATATGTGCATTAAATATGGTACTCCATAAATATGCACAATTGTGTTTTTTGGGGGGAGAGGAGAGAATGGGGATTGAACTCAGGGGCACTCGACCACTGAGCCACATCCCCAGCCCTATTTTGTATTTTATTTAGAGACAGGATCTCACTGAGTTGCTTAATGCCTTGCATTTTTGCTGGGGCTGGCTTTGAACTCATAATCCTCCTGCCTCAGCCTCCTGAGCCACTGGGATTACAATTGTTTTTATCTATCAGTTAAATAAATTTAAGTGGAAAAAGAAGAAATTATTAACATCCAAGTGTCAATATATAAAACTACTGATGCCTCTGAGAACCAGGGTCCTGGTCTATTTATGGAACACTGGCAAAAACGTTGGATAGGTAGCCTTTTAAGTTGTTAATAGACCTTTATTTTATTTATTTATGTGTGATGCTGAGAATCGAACCCAGTGCCTCACACATGCCAGGCAAGTGTGGTACCACTGAGCCACAGCCCTAGCCACTGGATAGGTAGCCTTTTAAGTTAATCAATCTTAAACATAATTTTCAGACTTCAAAAAGCCACCAATTATTTCAAAAACCAAAAACTAAATCTTAGCCCACCAGTAAGAATTAAGCTCTAGTGATAGCCTCCACTACACTAGGCTGGGGAATTATGTGTATTGTGGTGGTGATGTGTCAACATTTTTTTAAATGATATGAAAATAACTACTTCAATACATCCAAACAGAACTCCAGGTGGCTATATGAAAACAATTATTTCATGAATCAGTCTTGTAAATGCATCGTCCACACATTCCTAAAGACCTAAGACACAATTTTCTCCAAAGGTTTTTGTTTAGCAATCTGTTTTGCCTATAACATAGTCAACGTAGGAATGTATAGTAACAGGATGTAAACAATAAACAACTGAATTTACTTCAGATATTCTCAACACTGATGCCAATGACATTTGGTACTATTTCATTCTTTGTTGAGGAACTCTGTTGTGCTTTGTAGACTGTTTGGCAGTACCTCTGACCTTTACCCACTAGAAGTTAGTGACAGATGTAAAATCAAATGTCTCCAGGGGGACAAATCACCCCCAGTTGAGAGCCAATGCTCCAAATGAATTCTTTTTCTTGATAATTTCTAAGAACCAATCTCAGCCAGGGGGTGGTACACACCTGTAATCCCAGTAACTCAGAAAGCTGAGGCAGGAGGATCACAAGTTTGAAGACAGTCTCAGCAACTTAGCAAGAAACAAAAATAGCTGGGAGTATAGCTCAGTAGTAAAACACCCCTGGGTTTGATCCCCAGTACCTATAACAACAACAAACCTCATTCACCTTTTTCTACTTTATATATTTAAAGTAACAGCTTTTTATTTAATACAGATGGCATGTGGTAATAAGCCACACATGTTCAAGGTATATAATATACACAGATGAGAAAAAATAGCTACAATGAAGACAGTGAACATACTCAGCCACTCCCAAAGTGCCTGGTTTCTTATACTCAGCACATTTCTTTTGAAATTCATCCCTACTGCTCTATCAAAAGTTCATACTTTCATACTGCTAAGTTGTATGGGTAAATCAAAATTTGTTTATCCATTTATCCATTGGTGGGCCTTTAGAGCTTTTATAAATAAGGCTGATGTGAACATTAGTAAGCAAGTCTTTTCCCTTCTATAAATACCTCGAAGTGAAAGAGCTGGAACTTTGAAGAAACAACCAAACCATTGCACCATTTTACAATCCCAATGGCAAGTACAGAATTGTAGTTCTTTCACATACATGCCAACACGGTATGGCTGGTTCGTGGTGGTAGAGCACCATGATTTTTATTTACATTTTTTCAGTGACTAATAATAGTATAACTAATATGAAGACCAAGCATCTTTTCAATGTATTTAGTATATCTTCTTTGGTAAAATATCTATCAGCGGCTGGGGTTGTGGCTCAGCGGTAGAGCGCTCGCCTAGCACGTGGGTGGCCTGGGTTTGATCCTCAGCACCACGTAAAAATAAAGGCATTGTGTACAACTAAAGCAAATAAATAAATATTTTTAAAAATCTATCAACCCTCTTGCACTTTTTTTTTTTTTTTTAATTTAGGTTGTTGGTACTGAGAGTTCTTTATATAACCTAGGTACTTAAATCAGATATTTGATTTGCAAAAATTTTCTTCCATCTGTGGCATATCCTTTTTATTTTTTTTTTTAATTTTGAAAAGGATACTTTTTAACGTGATAAAATTATTTTAGCAATGTGTTGTTTTGTGGATCATACTTTTGATGTCATACCTAAAAAGGCTTTCCCTACCCAAAGAAAATAAAGATATTCCTGGTCCCTGTTTTTGCCTATTAAGTTTCTAATTTTAGATGTAGCATTTAGGTATATAATTCTCTTTTGTTGTTTTTGTTCCTTTGTAGAACTGTGTATTGAACCCAGAGCCTTGAACTTACTAGGCAAGTGCTCTAATACTGAGATACACCCCTACCTATATGTCTTTTTAATGCTTACAGATAGTATAAAATGTAGATTGGTATTCCTTTGCTTGCATATGTATATCCAATTGTGCTAACATAATTAAATAGACTCTCTTTTCTTAATTGAATTGTTTTTGTACCTTGTCAAAATTCAGTGGTCCATTGACTTATTTCTGGACTCTGTTCTATTCCATCAGTCCATTTTCCATATTTATTCCAATACAACCCTGTTTTGATTACTTTCACGCCATAATAAAATAAACTGTGGTATCAACTAGTAACAGCCCTCCAACACTGTTCTTTTTCAAAGTTATTTTGGCTATTCTAGGTCCTCTGCACATCCACATGAATTTTAGAAACAGCTTGTGTCTACAAAAAAGTCTGCTAGGATTTTGATTGAAATTGCATAAATCAAACAATCAATTTGGGAATAATGGTCACCTTAGCAACAATGAGTCTTCTAACCCACAAATAAGGAACACCTTCCTATTTATCAGTCTTTCTGCAATGTTATATAGATTGTAGTATTTTATATCTGCTGCTATTATCAATGGCATTCATTTTCAATAAATTTCAGTTTAACTAAAGTGTTAGAAATGCAACTAATACTTACATGCTATGTAAATTGTTAACTTTACTAAACTTACTAGTTCTAGAAAATGATTCATCAGATTTTCTATATTTTCTATGCAAATAATCATGTCAACTGCAAAATGACACTTTTTATTTCTTTACAATCCAGCTATCTAATGTTTCTTGCTTGACTGCACTGGTTAGAACCGCTAATGAACTGTGGAACATAAGTAGTTACAGTAGAATCTTTGTCTTGTTCCTGGTCTTGGGGAGGACAAATTCAGTCCTTCACCATTAAATATGATCCTATCTATAGTTTTTAGACTTTTAGAGATACCATTTATTGGGCTGAAGAAGGTCCTTCCTAACCCCATTTTGTTCCAAGTTACTGTCTAGCATGAAAGATTGTCAAACGTTGTTTGTTCCATTTACTGAGATGATCGTGGTTTTTTGGGTTTCATTTTTTAAAAAGCTGGTTATCAGAGTGAGTCACAATGACTGCTTTTTAAATGTTAAATCAACCTTACATTACTGAAATCTCATTTGGTCATGAGGTATTATCTTTTAATAAATTACTGCACTCAATTTGTTGAGACATGTTTAGAAATGCTGCATCTATACTCATATGGATTGTTTCTGGTAGACTCTTCTCATAACATTTCTGTCTAGTTTGAATATGAGGATAACCCTCACCTAACAAAATGTTTATTTAGGAAGTATTCTTTGTCTCCTTTGCAATTTCTGCAAGTGTCTGTATAGAACTGTTTTTTGTTTGGTTGGTTGTTTTGTTTTTTTGGTACCAGGGATTGAACTCAGAGGCACTTGACCACTGGGCCACATCCCCAGACTTTTCTGTATTTTTATTTAGAGACAGGGTCTCACTGAGTTGCTTAGTACCTCACAATTGCTGAGGCTGGCTTTGAACTTGCGATCCTTCTGCCTCAGCCTCACAAGTGCTGGGATTACAGGCGTGCACCACCGCGCCGGACCCTAGAAATGGTATTTTTTTCTTGCTTAAATATTTAGAATTTACTTGTGATGTCACCTGAGGCTAAAGTGTTTGCTGTCTTTTGGAAATATTTTAATCACAAATTCAATTTCTTTGACACTGGGTTGTTCAGGCTACCTACTTCTTCTTGAAAGTAGCTTAATAGTATGTATGTTTCAAAGAATGGGTCCCGGTTCATCTCTAGTAAAAAATTTATATGCATAAAGTTGTTCATATGGTTCCTTGTTATCCTTTTGCTATCTGTAAAGCTCTGGTTATGTCACCCATTATTCTTGATACCAATTGTCCGGTAAGACCTTTATCAAAATTATTGATCCCCCCCCCTAAAAAATTTTTTGTTTCAATGATATTGTCTTATTAACAGAAAGCAGAAAAACAGTAATTTTCATGTTGATATTTATTGTTTCCTTTCTCATAATTATTTAATCTGCTCTTTCGCTTTCTTTTGCTTTTTGCTTTAGTTATACATGACAAAATACATTTATGCACTTTGCTATATCATACAGAGATGGGATAATTTCTCATTTTTCTGAGTGTTATAGAATCATATTGGTCATGCAGTCATATATATACATAAAGTAATAATGTCTGTTTCGTTCTACTACCCTTCCTATCCCCATGTTCCCCCTACCCTCCCTTCACTTTCTTTCACTAACTTCTTTTTTTAATATTTTTTAGTGGCTGATTTATCTTTATTTTATTTATTTATACGTGGTGCTGAGAATCGACCCAGTGCCTCACACATGCCAGGCAAGTGCACTACTGCTGAGCCACAACCCCAGGCCCTCTTTGACTAACTTTTAAGGTGGAAATGAAAATGATTGGCTTGAGATCTTCCTCCTTTTCCAATTTAGGCATGCAGGGCCAAACATTCTTCCCCTAAGTTCTCTTCCACAGGCATCCCACAAATTCTGATGTTACGTTTTAATTTTCATTGAGTTCATACATTCTAATTTCCCTTTTGATCTCTTCCTTGAACCATGTTATTTAGAATTGTGTTAATTTGCAAATATGAATAATTCTCCATAGCATTTCTGTCAGTAGTTCTTAATTTAATTCCACTGTGATCAGAGAACATACTTTGTAGGTTTTTAATCCTTTTAAGTTATTGAGACTTGTTTTATGGCTCAAATGTGGTCCATCTTGGAAATGTTCTGTGTGTGCTTGATTTTTTTTTTTTCTTTCTTTTGGTGGTACTAGGGAATCAAAGCCAGGGCCTCATTCATGCTACACCTCCTGCCCCTGTATGTACTTCAGAAGAACTGAGAATAATATTCTGCTGTTGTTGGTAGAGATTTTGTAAATGTTAAGTAAGGAAAACTGGTTGACTGTATTGTTCAAATCTACTATATTCCTGGGTGATTTTCCCTCTGCTTGTTGTATCATCTACAGAGATGAGCACTGAAATCCCTAACTAAACTGGTAGACCTGATGGTTTTTCCTTGGAGTTCTGTCAGTTTTATTACATGTGTTTTACAGTTCTGCTATTAGGGACGCAAATGTTTAGAATCTTCTTTTTTAAACATTTTTTTTAGATGTTGGTGAACCTTTATTTCATTTATTTATGTGCAGTGCGAGAATCGAACCCAGTGCCTCACACATGCTAGGCAAGTACTCTACCTCTGAGCCACAACCCCAGCCCAAAATGTTTAGAATCTTAATGTCCTCTTTTAAATTTATCTTTTATTGTGCATTATAATTACACATAATAGTGGAATTCATTATGCCATATTTGTTCATGCACATAACATAATCTGCTCCATCTCCTTTCCCAGTACTTTCTAGAGAATTTTTGTGTCCTCTTGATTAACTGATCTCTTTATCATCATGTAATGACATCTAGAAATACTTAAAAAAGTCTACTTTGTCTGACATCAATATAGCCACACCACCTTTCTTTTGAATACTGTAAGCATGATTTTTTTTACATCTTTTATTTTTAAACTATTTGTCTTTATATTTAAAGTGTTTCATGTAGGCAGGAAATAGGGTGGCCTTACATTTTTATCCAGTCTTGACAATCTGCCTTTAAACTGTTGTGTTTAGGATATTTATGTTTAATGTGATTAATAATATGGTTAAGTTTAAGTATATTATCTTACTATTTGCTTTATATTTGTCCTATATTATCTATTTTCTTTTTATGCCTTCTTTCTAATTAATTATCTTCTGATTCCATTTTATCTCCTTTGTTGGCTTATTAGCTATAATTCATTGTGGTTGTTTTATAATTACTTTATGATTTATAGTCTATATCCTTTAACTTACCAGGGTCTTCCTTCAAATGATGTTATACCACTCTGTGTACAGTAGAAGAACCTTACAATGGTATGCTACATTGAATTATATCTTACCCATATAAAGTCTCTATACCTGAGGTATGCTACCTCTGTTAAAATGAACGAAAACAAGCATTACAAAAGTGTAAAAAATATATGTCAACAATACAAACTGAGCCCTTTTCCTTGTCTTCATTTAATAAGGTAAATAAGAACTAAAAAGGAATTAGATATTTAAGAACTGAAACTCTAGAACAAGACTGCTTCTGTTCAAATCCTATCTCTAACATTTATATATTACCTAACCTTGGGCAAGTTGATTAGTTTCCCTGTGCCTCAGTTTCTACATCTTTAAAATGAAGAAAATGGTACTTTATTAGGTTTTTAAAAAAATATTTTATTTATTTGCTTTAGTTGTATACAATGCATTTATTTTTATGTGATGCTGAGGATCGAACCGGGCCACACACATGCTAGGCAAGCGCTCCACCACTGAGCCACAACCCCAGCCCCTTTATTAGGTTTTAATGAAGAGCCAATGAATTCATACAAATAAAATACTTACACCACCACCAAGCATCTATTAAATGCTCAATAATCCCAAGTATTGTTGTTCACACTGCATAAGACAATATTATACCCAGTATACTAACTGTGTTTACCAGACCACATGTAACTAATCTAAGTGAATATAAAGGCAGATTAACGCTAGTTAAAATTTTTTAGTTGCAAACAAAAGCAAAATAATCTCAAATAACATTGTGTACGTGTTGCCATTTACTGAACATTTGTTCTGAGCCTAGCATAGTTTTCAAAGTTTACCATGTGTCTCAATTCTCACTCGATAGAAGTCAGGTATTAGGATGCTCTTTTTACAGATGATGAGACACTCAAGTTAAACAATGTGCCCACTGTCATATGGCTAATAAGAGTCAGAATTCTAATACCAAGAGTCTGACAAAAAAGCCTGCACCCTTTCCTCAGACAAAAAAACTGAATGTGGTCTCAAGAAGAATAGCAATCAGAATAGTATTAAATGAAAGAACAGTATCTACAAATTCAGAAATTACTATCTTTATTCTCATGTTCTGTGCCTTTGTGTCTCTCAGAACACATGGTTTCTCTCCTAGAATTCTGTGCTTGTCTAGGCACACATGGCCCATTCTTTTCTAGTTACCAAATGGCTTCCTCATCTCCTTTAGCATATCTGTAACTCATAATCATAGCTTCTGCTTACACCTACTTTTCATTCCCTTAAACTACTTTTATAGACTCTACACTAATGCATCTTTCCAGCTTCAGCTCTCATGGTTCAAAGGCAGATTAATTCCATGTTTCCTATAACTAGCTATAATTTTCCAATCTTGTAGGGTGGCTTTGGATTATCAGCCCTTGGGTCAAATACCCACTGCCAGAACAACCCTTTAAGATACATTTTGCATGGTATAAAAAACATAGTTAT
The DNA here is from genome assembly GCA_025594165.1 of Tamias sibiricus. Lineage (NCBI taxonomy): Eukaryota > Metazoa > Chordata > Mammalia > Rodentia > Sciuridae > Tamias > Tamias sibiricus. The sequence goes on along the minus strand of CM046669.1, from coordinate 13,251,241 downwards.
TGAGTTCTGTTCTTCTGGAATGTACTATAGAAAATGTATATTTTCTTCAAAAGGAACTGTGGGCAGGCCAGAATTATAAATGACATACCTAGTACAATGAGTCAGACATATCACCACTAATCTGGGGCTCAAAAGTCCTGCCAGTATTTCTAGTCTACTTAGTTACAGTAATTAAGTAGTTATAAATGCAAAATTTAGTTGCAACTAAAGAGATCATATTAATTTACAACAGCACACACGTTAACACAAGGGTCACAGGTCCAGCTATTATTAAGTCAAGGACACTATATCAAGAGCACTACAACTGTCATCTATCATTTCTAGTTCTAACAAGAGACAGTAGCAGTATCAAAACCCTATTTTCATTCCCAAAGCCCTGTTGGGTCACATAGGACTGATGCATATGAGAGGCTGGACTTGTGGGCTTCAACACTAGTCAGTTCACAGCCACCCACTCTGCCTGAAAAAACAAGTGCAGCACAGAAGGCTTCAATAGTACTGCTAGTTCCTGCAAGTTCAAACCTCCGAAGAGGTATCTTTAAAAACCTTTGGCAGATGAGTTCTACCCTCTACCTTCTGGCTCTCTTAAAGGAAGTAGGAAGGCTTTGATTTTAAACTTTTCTGGTACATAATTGCTAAGACTAAGTAACAGAAATAGAAAGAAAAAAGTCAATATAAACATGGAAATATTACTATTAGCAATGTTTCAAGCCCCTTTCTGGGGAAGATTACCCAGTACATGCATGACTAGAAGCCCTTTTTAAAAATTTCTCCTCCAATCTTAATTAATACACTTTATTCAACATCAAGAAGAAAGGAAAGAGAGCAAGAAGCTAAAAGTCAGTGGTTAACAGTGTGTACTATTATTTCAATGCCAATCTCTTCTGCCTCAGTTCCCAGGGTTGCATACCCTATTAAACTTAACTGCATTTTTCTACCCATTCCAAATAAGTCCTTCAATCCAAAGCATGCCAAAAAGACTAATTCTTGTTGCCATATTTTCAGTTATGCTATTCCCCAATGTGTTCTACCTAAATGAAACACATTCCTAAGGACCACCCTGTCCTAAGCATCCTCTCCTATGAAATGACACATAATTACATATTGTCTTATGTTTACCCTTATTGTGATTTCTGACACATAATTACATATTGTCTTATGTTTACCCTTATTGTGATTTCACAGATTGTGTTTTTTCACCAAGAAGATGTGAACTTCTATAACACTGTGAGCACTATGTTCACATAAAATTATTTTTAAATGTTGCTGACTTAAAGAAACTTGTGAAAAGTGGAGCTATTTTATCCTTAAGCTCCTCAAAATGTTTCTTTTAGTAGATTTGTTCCTGTCCCACTGGCCTTTAAGAGATAGGATCTAAAGCACACAAACCTATAAAACTATATCAGCAAATTGAAACTGTCAGAGAAAAGCAGCAGAGGTTTACCCTAATGACAACTTAAAGAACAAAAGTGGTGTCATTGAAACCTAAAATATACACTAATCACTCACCTACAAATCCCTAAACTGTTTATAAAGGTTTCAGCACACATGCAGAAGTGTAGCAGAAAGCATACAGTTTATCATGAAAGCTAGTCAAGACCAGGAAAATTCAAGTCAACTCCTGGGACTGGAAGAGGCCTAATAATATACTCCAGTAATTCCAGAGATCTAAAGTAACCCCATACACAAGAACAGCTGGGCTGTGATTACATCTGATCTTCAAAATCCTGAAAGAGAGTAAAGAATTCACTCAGCCATGATTACTTACACTCTGTCATTTTTCTTTACAATGATCCTATGGAGAAGGTACTACTCATGTTCATTTTACAAAAAAGGGAAGCTGGGGCCTGGAAGTAGCTTAGTGGTGATGTCCTTGCCTAACACACACAAGGCTCTGGGTTCAATGCCCAGCACCTCGAAGAAAAAAACAAAAAAGAAGCTAAATGTTAAAGAAATTAACAAACTCATACAGATTCAGACTTTCACCAAAAGAATAAAAACTATTATCCATGTCCCAAAATATTTTAAAATCTAACAGTAAATTATTTGGTTGATTCTAAGTGCACTCAGATGCTTATCATAAATTTAAGGCAACTTAAAAATCAAAATTTAGCTTTGATATTCATTTTTTTCAATACAAATTTAAAATGAACATTTATATGCTATATATTTATATACATTAGAAAATAAAACTTACAGTGTTTGAACTAGACTCAACCAATATCCATAGCCACATTAATATTTAACAAGCATATCTGAGCATATCATTTCTTGTTCAAAGGCCACTAATGTCATTTAGCTTAATGACTTTTGATTAACCATTTGGATAAAAAGGCAAAAGTTAGATCTTACACTAAAGTAAGATGAATTAAGTATGAAAAACATTTAAGCCATAAGGAGGTGAATATTTAAATGTATTTTGACATAGAAAAGTTCACAATTGACACTAGTAACAGAAAAATGGAAGAAAATAATGTCACTAAAGAAAATGTAATACAGTAAAACATATATCTCATCAATTCTAAGATACACATTTTCATACCTTTTAACATCTCTGAAATCAGGATGCCTCTTAAAATTGACCCAAAGGACTTAAAAACAGCATACTATAGGGACACAGCCACATCAATGTTTCTAGCAGCGCAATTCACAAAAGCTAAACTGTGGAACCAACCTAGAAAATGTGGTATATATACACAATGGCATATTACTCAGCAATAAAAGAGAATAAAATCATGGCATTCACAGGTAAATGGATGAAGTTGGAGAATATAATGCTAAGTGAAGTTAGCCAATCCCAAAAATCCAAATGCCGAATGTTTTCTCTGATATAAGGAGGCTGATTCATAGTGGGGTTAGGATAGGGAGCATAGGAGGATTAGAGGAATACTAGAAAGGTCAAAGGGGTGGGAGGGGAAGAGAGGGGGCAAAAGGGTTAAAAAAAAAAAAAAAGATGGTAGAATGAGATGGATATCATTACCCTAAGTGCATGTATGAAGACACGATTGGTGTGAATATACTTTGTATACAACCAGAGATATGTAAAAATGTGCTCTATATGTGTAATATGAATTGTAATGCATTCTGCTGTCATATATAACTTAGAATGAAAGAAAAAATTAGGTCATATTTTTATTCTTTTTAAAATATTTTTTTTCAAGTTGTAGATGGATACAGTATCTTTATTTATTTATTTATGTGGTGCTGAGAATGGAACCCAGTGCCTCCCATGTGCTAGGAGAGCACTATACCACTGAGCCACAACCTCATCCCATATTTTTATTCTTAGATGTACATAACAGTGTATTCTCCAACTGAAGTTATCTTAGAGTTAATAAAATACAGTTAGGGAATAAAGAAAAAATAGGGGAAATTATCTAGAACAAGTGACAAAGAACTAATATTTTCAGTACATAAAGAGTTCTTGCACATTCATGTGAACTAGCAGGGTGCTTCAACTGCACCGGTGGTTTCATTTCTTAAGTTAGGAGTTAACTGTATCATTCTTTTTATACTATTTTGTATATATATTTCATTAACAGACTGGCAAAAAGAAAATGGGTAAGGATGTGAAGAAAGAAGTGAAGAAAGCACTAATGTCATACATGAAAATATCAATTTTACTGAAAATGTTTAAAAATACAAATTACCATCATAATCAAGATGGATTTATGTCAAGGATGCAAGGATGGGTCAACATACACAAATCAATAAATGTAATATATCACAACAACAGAATGCAGAATAAAAATTGTATGAATACCTCGAAAGATGCAGAAAAAGCGTCTGATAAAATCGAACATCCCTGGAAAGGGATTTATATGACAAACCCACAGCAAAGATCATACTGAATGGGGGAAAGCTGAAAGTGTTTCCTCTAAGATCTGGATCAAGACAAGGGTGTCCACTCTCCCTGCTCTTATTCATATAGTACTAATTTCAGTCAGAGCAATTAGGCAAGCAAAGAAATAAAAGGCATACATAAAGGAATGGAGGAAGTCAAATCATCCCTGTTTGCAGATGATACAATACTACATGTAGAAAAAACCTAGTAGAATGTGTGCTTAGTAGCATCTATAAGGCCCTGGGTTCAACCCACAAGACCACATAAAAACAAAACAAAACCCTAAAGACCCCACCCAAGATGATCAGAACTGATAAAAAATTCAGTGATACTGAAAGATATCAATCAACATGTAAAAATCAGTATCGGAGCCAGCACAGTGGCACAGGCCTGTAATCCCAGTACTTGGGAGGCTGAGAGGCAGGAGGATCACAAATTCAAAGCCAGCCTCAGCAATGGCAAGGCACTTAGCAACTCAGTGAGACCCTGTCTTTAATAAAAATACAAAAAAGGGCTGGGGATGTGGCCCAGTGGTCTAGTGCCCCTGAGTTCAATCCCTGGTACCAAAAAAAATTTTAAAAATCTGTAGCAGAAGGGTGAATACAATCACAGCATGTTATATGCATGTGTGAAATTGTCACAATGAATCCCATTCTTTACAATTAACATGCACTAATAATAATATAAAATAAAATAAATATAAATAATAAAAAATAAAAATTTGAAAAATCAGCATTTTTATATATCAATAACAAGACTGCTGAGAAAGAAACTATGAAAGCAATCTCATTCACAATTACTACCAAAAAATTAAATAAAATATGCAGGAATAAATTTAACCAAGGAAGTGAAAGACCAGTATAATGAAAATTACAAAACATCAACAAAGGAAAAAGGTAACACCAAAAACATGGAAAGACTTTCCATGTTCATGGATTAAACAAATTGTGTGCATACCACCCAAAGTGATTTACAGATGCAATCCTCCACAAAATACCAATGATATTCTTCACAGAACTGGAAAACACAATCCTAAAATTTGGGGCTGGGATTGTTGCTCAGCAGTAGAGTGCTCACCTAGCATCTGCAAGGCCCTAGGTTCGATTTTCAGCTCCACATATAAATAAATGAATAAAATAAAGGTCCATCAACATCTCAATATGTGTGTGTGTATACATATATTTTTTTAAATCCTAAAATTCATACAGAAACACAAAAGATCCTCAATAGCCAAAGCAATCTTGAACAAAAAGAACAAAGCTAGAGCTATGACAATACCTGGTTTTAATTACTATCAACCTACTGAAATTCCAATAGTATGATACTGGCATAAAAGCAGACCAATGGAACAGAATACAGATCCTAGGGGGGAAAAAACACATATCTACAGTCAACTGACTCCCAACAGAGGCATCAAAACCATACACTGGAGAAAGGCAAGCCTCTTCAATAAATGGCTGGAAAAACGGGACATCCAGATGTATAAAACAGAGACTCCTAACTCTCACCCTGGGCAAAAATCAACTCAAAACAAATCAAACACCTAAATGTAAGCCCTGAAACTCTAAAATTACTAGAGGAAAAATCTAGGGGAAATATTTCACAACAAAGTCCAGGCAATGATTTTCTGGATGTGACCCCAAAAGCACAGTAAACAAAAGCAAAACAGACAAATAGGATTATATCAAACCAAAAAGCTCTGCACAGCAAAGGAAACAATCAACAAGGCAAAAAGACAACCTACAAAATGAGAAAAAAAGTGTGCCAACTATTTATCTGACAAAGGATTAACATCTAGAATATATAAGAATTCAAAAAATTAAACAAAAAAACAAGTAATCCAATTTAAATATGGGCAATTGATATGAACAGACACTTCTCAAAATAAGAAATACTAATAGCTAACAAACATTTTAAATGTTCATTATCACTAGCCATCAGGGAAATGAAAATCAAAACTACAATGAGATACCAACTCATTCCAGTTAGAAGGTCTATTGTCAAAAAAAAAAAAGGTAACAAATGTTTTGCCAATAAATGGATGGAAATGAAAAACATCATGCTAAGTGAAATAAGCCAGATTCAAAAATTTAAAGGTCGAATATTTTCTCTCATATGTGAAAGCTGGAGTAAAATAAGGGGGAAAAGAGGGTGGGTAGAATCCGATATCATAAAGATACAAGGAAGATCAGTGGAGTAGAAGATGGAAAGGGAAGGAGGAGGAACAGGAAAGAGGAAATGTTGAATGAATTTAACAAAATTTATCTGCATAAATAAATACACCAGAGAGAACTCCACCTTTATGTACATGTAGAAAACACCAATCAAAAATAAATACATATGGGGGTTGGGGTTGTAGCTCAGTGGTAGAGCAATTGCCTAGCATATGTGAGGCACTGGGTCCAATCCTCAGCACCGCATAAAAAATAAAATAAAGGTATTGTGTCCATCTACAACTAAACAAAAATATTTTAAAAATAGATACATACATACATACATTTGGGCTGGAGTTGTAGCTCAGTGACAGAGCACTTGTCTAGCATGTGTGAGGCACTGGGGATCAATTCTCACCACCACATATAAATAAATAAAACAAAGGTTCATTGACCACTGAAAAAATAATTTTCAAAAAATACCTAAATGAGGTGCTGGGGTTGTGGCTCAGTGGTAGAGCACTTGCCTGGCATATGTGAGGCACTGGGTTCAATCCTCAGAACCACATAAAAATAAATTTAAAAAAAAAAAGGTATTGTGTCCATCTAAAACTAAAAAAAATTTTTTTTAAATCATAAATGAGGAAAAAGAATAGGGGAAGGAGGAGGAAAAGGAAAAGTGGGAACAGGGACTGGAGTACATCAAATTCCACGTATCTACAATTTTGACAAAATGAACCCAACTATTATAAGTAACTATAATGAGCTAATAAAAAAACAACACTACCGGGCGCGGTGGCGCACACCTATAATCCCAGCACTTTGGGAGGCTGAGGCAGAAGGATCGCAAGTTCAAAGCCGCCTCAGCAATGGCAAGGCACTTAGCAACTCAAAGCCAGCCTCAGCAATGGCGAGGCACTTAGCAACTCAGTGAGACCCTGTCTCTAAATAAAATACAAAAACAGGGCTGGGGATGTGGCCCAGTGGTCCAGTGCCCCTAAGTTCAATCCCTGGTACCAGAAAAAAGAAAAAAAAAAATGCTGGTGAGAATGTGGAGAAAAAGGAATTTTCACACACTGTTGGTGGGAATGTAAATTACTACAACCATTAGAGAGAAAAGTACGAAGGTTCAAGAATGGAGGTTCTTAAAAAAAAAAAAAAAAAAAAACTAAACGTAGCTCTATTATATGATCTAGCCCTTCCACTTCTGGATATACATCCAAAGGAAATTAAATCAACATACCAAAGAGATACCTGCACACCCATGTTTACTGTGGCACTATTCACAATAGATAACATATGGAATCAACCAAGGTGCCCATCAATGGACAAATGGATAAGAAAATGTAATAAACACATACACAGAGGAATATTATTCAGTCATAAAGAATGAAATCCTGTCACCTGCAGTAAAATGGATGGAACTAGAAGACATTATGTTCAAGTGAAATAAGACAGACACAGAAAAACAAGGACTGAATGGTTCTCTCTCATAAGTTTAAAAAAAAAAAAAAAAAGTCAACCTAAATGTAGAATTAGGAATTACTAGAGGTTGGGGCGATGGGTAATGGTAAACTGGATCTGATGAGTGCATGATATACTGAAACATATCAATGAACCCTATTGATATGTATAATCAATAAATGTGGATCAAATTTTTTAAAAATAAAGTATTTTTCCTCTTTAAGAAAAACCACTCCAATTTTTTAAAAATGGAAATTAAACACTTATAGAACATTTATTACAGAACAAGTTAATACATATTTTTTAAAGCGAATCACCAAACAAGATAAGGGTACTCAGAAACACACACTCATACACCATGAGCAAGTATACAAATGCATTTAACCTCCAACCATCCAATTTTCTTTTCAGGAACTCATTAAAGGGACTACAAGAAACACATAAGACTACCTATAAACAGATATTAGCTCTATCACTATAACATGTAAAAGGTAGAAACAACCTAAGTGGCTTCCATATCTATCAACCATGGATTGAAAAACTACGCACAGGGAAAATTCTATAAAATTCCAAACAGTAAAACTTGAATGTGCACACAACACTAGGTTTAATCCACACAATGTCCTGGCATACCCTGGCTGCAGCCTCCTGTCAATTCAGATTCTCAGTCTCTCTAGCACTACTCCTTTCCAATCTTGTTTTTGTACTATGTAATTAGGTCTATAATGGTTGTGTACAGAACCTGTACAGTTTTCTTATTATTCCTTAAACAGTACAGTATAAGTATTTACATAGTGTTCACATTGTAATAGGCATTGTAAGCAACCTAGAGATTATTTAAAATATAAAGGAGGATGCATAGGTTACAATGCAAATACTCTACCATTTTTCATATGGGACTGAGGACCTGTGAATTGACAGGAGGTGACATCATTTGTGTGGATAAGAAACCTATTATAAAATCCTCAAATTTGGTGTCCATGGGGAGGGGAGGCACATGGGGTGTCCTAAAACCAAGACAGCAAGACAACTAACTATATATGCTATTTTAGTTACTCTTTCTCTCCTTCTCCCCACCTTAGTTCATTCAACAAGATACCAAACATTTATACTTGGTGTGCAACATTTTTTCTTACAAGATCACCTGCACACATGCACAGGAGCTTTGTTGTTTTTATGCTTTAAAAAAAATGGAATTTCATATATTCCTCCGCATCTTGCTTTTCAACTAGATATGGCAATCTTGCCATACTAGATTATTATTCCCATCTTCTTTTTTCAAATTTTGATATCTAATTCGCATATATCACAAAATTTGCCCATTTAAAGCATACAACTCAATGGTGTATAATATATTCACAGACATGTACAACTATCATCAGTTTATTTTAGAACATTTTCACCATCTCATAGAGAAATCCCTTACCCTTTAGTTATTATCTTTTTTCTGACACACACTGGCTTCATTCAAATTACTACTAATCCCCCTCCTACCTCTATAGATTTCCCTATTCTGTCATTTTGTATGAACAGAATCATCTAATATATGGTCTTTTGCGATTAGCTTCTTATATCTACCATAACGTTTTCTTTCTTTCTTTCTCTCTCTCTCTTTTTTGTGTTTTGGTACTAGGGATTGAATCCAAGGGCCCTTAACCACTGAACCACATCTCCAGTCCTTTTTAATATTTTTTTTAGAGACAGGGTCTCTCTGAGTTGTTTAGGGCCTCGCTAAATTGCTGAGGCTGGCTTTGAACTCACAAGCCTCCTGCCTTGACTTCCCGTGCAGCTGAGATTACAGGCATGTGCCACCATGCGCCAGCAAGCTTAAAGTCTTTAAGGCTGGGGCTGGGGTTGTGGCTCGGCGGTAGAGCACTCACCTAGCACGTGCACGGCCCAGGTTCAATCCTCAGCACCACGTAAAAAACGAAGGCATTGTGTACAACTAAAGCAAATAAATAAATATTAAGAAAAGTCTTTAAAGCTCATCTATGTCACAAAATGCATCAGTACGTTATTCTTTTTTATGGCTGACTATTTCATTGTATGGGCATACCACATTTTGTTTGTCCATTCATCCATTGATGGGCACTTGGGTTGTTTCTACCTTTTGTCTACTAGGAATAATGCTGCTATTATAAACATTCAAGTGCAAGTTTTTGTGGAGTCATGTTTTCACTTCTCTTGAGTATATACCTAGGAGAGGAATCATATACAACTCCACATTTAATCACTTAAAGAAGGATCAGACCATATTCCAAAGGAGGTGCATCATTTAAAATTCCCACGAGTGTATGAGGGTTCCAATTTCTTCTCAATATCCTTGTCTTGTTTTTTTACTTAAATCATCCTAGTACTATAAAATGGTATCTCATAATATCAAGTAAATTTTCACATGTATGTTGGCTATGTGTATAGTTTCTCTGGAGAAATGTCTACTCAGAGCCTCTGCCTGCTTGTAAATTGGATCATCTTTTTATTACTGAGTTTAAAGAGTTTTCCATATCTTGAAAAAAAGGTTCTTATCTCAGATAAATGACTCACAAATATTTTCCCCCATTCTTTGGCCTATCTTATCGCCTTTTTTTCTTCCCAGTACTGGGGATTGAACCCAGGGTCACTGTATCATTAGCTACATCCTCAACATTTTTTATATTGAGACAGGATCTCGCTATACCTAGGCTAGTCTCGAACTAGAAATCCTCCTGCTTCAGCCTTCCAAGTCACTGGGATCACAGGCATGCATCACTACATCCAGCTGTCGTTTTGCTTCCTTGATGGCATCCTTTGAAGCTCAAAAGGTTTTAGTTTCAACAATGTTCAATTTATCTATTTTTTGTTCTGTTATTCCTGCTGTAGGTGTCACTTGTTGACTAGGTCATGAGGATATACCCATATTTTTCTAACATACATATATTTTGGTGCATGTATATATTGTTTTCTACTTGTCCTATGCCAGAAGTGAAAGTGGATCATAGCGCATACACACAGAGCATTAGCGGATGCTTCCAAAGACTCTTCTAGCCATTTTACCAATTTTCAAACCCACCAGAAATATGTGGGATGTTCCAACACTTTGTATTTCAGACTTGTATGTAACAGTATCACACTCAAACTCTGTCATATATTATTCTCTTCTCAAACCTCTATTATATACTCCTATTCTTCCTTACTCTGAGCTGATGATTTTGGTTCCCATACACTACAATAAATAGAAACACTGGGATGAGAACTTCCTCAAGCTACCACAATCATGTCTCTGTCCATATATTCTGTCTTCTATCCCACTTGTATAATAACTCTCCTTACTCTTAGAAAAGCAAAAGCTAATAATCCTTGCACCAGTGCACAGATCAAGAGTCAAAAAATCATACCCCCATGCTGCCTGTGGATGCTTTTATTCTACAATGGCAACTGAATGTTAAGAAACAGAGTCTGTATTGCCCACAATGCTTAAAATACTTATAATTTAGCCTTTTAGAGAAAACTGTTTGCCAAGGCCTACTAAGTTTCATGCACAAGAAATGAAGATTTCAACAAGACATGCAAAATATCGGACATATCAGATATACCAGTGACAGTGGAAAGAGCTTGAAGCCAGGTTACATATAAAGGATGAAGACTTTGGCATTAAGACTTTTCAAAAACCACTTGAACTAGAAAACTATAGAGCAATTCCTCATATTTTAAGGAAAAATTATTTTCACCTTGGAATTTTCTATCTAGCCGAAACAAATTAGCAACGAAGCATCAGGGTAGGAGAAAAATGTTTGCAGCAATACAAACACATCAGTCCACCTTACCATACATTCTTTTCTTTAAAGTCACCAAGATATAACTCACCAAAACAAAGAAGTAAACTGAAAAAGAGGACAACATGGATCCAGAAAGCCTGGGTTCCAACAAAAGAAAAAGTCAAAAAGAAGTCACAAGCTAAAGCCTATGCTGAGAGCAAGGGTGCAGATCAGAGCAAGAATACAGAGAACTCAAGAAGCATTTTCCCAATTAAAAAAAACAAACAAGGGGCTGGGGTTGTGGCTCAGTGGCAGAGCTCTCGCCTTGCATGTGTGCGGCCCGGGTTCGATCCTCAGCACCACGTAAACATAAATGCATTGCATTGTGTACAACTAAAGTAAATAAATAAATATTTTTTAAAAAACTTGAATGATCAATTACCTAATGTGTTTGAAGATACTGGGACAGTGTATAGAAAAATATTAAAGACAAACAGGAAACTAAGGGGAAAAAAAAGAATTTTAACACCAAGAAATATAATCACAGTATACTGCAAAGTTGAACTATAAACGTATTTACAAAGTCTTAATAATATAAACAATGAACTTTCATTTAGCCAAAAGCATAATTATATTGGGTACATAAAGGGAGAGAAGTTCAAGATGGCATAAGAATCCTAAAGCACAGATTCATTTTCCACAGTATGAAGCCAATAGAGAATATTAAAAATTAAAAAACAAAACGGTAGAACCATGTATTCAAGACTGAAAATAAACAAAAAAAATTCTAAGATTAGAAAGTAAATTATCAGGGCTAGGGTTGTGGCTCAGCGGTAGAGTGCTCGCCTAGCATGTGCTCGGCCTGGGTTCGATCCTCAGCACCTCAGCACAATTTTTATAAAAAATTATAAAAAATAAAGACATTGTGTACAACTAAAGCAAATAAATAAATATTTTTTTTAAAAAAGTAAATTATCAGAAGAAACAGCTAAATGTATTGAAAATGGTTGCTCTGAGAACAGGACCTGAGAGGAAGAGTTAGAGATGAAGCAGAGGACTAGGGTTTTCAATATAAGTCTTGTAAGTAGGACTTTCTTTTTAACCATGCAACTGTATTTATTACTTAAAGTATTAATAAAGGAAAAAAAAACAGTGGTCTTCCTATCACTTATTACCAATAAATTCAGTCATTCCCCAAGTGTCTGAGTACTGGCTCAGTGTGTCAGGTACTTTACAAAATCTTAATAATACAAGGTGCTAAGAAGACAGCAGTGAACAAAACTAAGTCCTCATCCTTAGAAAGCTTACCTTCAGAGAGGGAAGGCAGATAACAGTACATCAGATAAATCAATACCACAGAGGAACAAAAAGCAAGGTATGGCAGAGTGTGATGCGGATGCTATTTAGTAAGGCGTTCAGGAAGGGTCTTTCAAGAACAAAAGGAAAGCAAACTGTGAAACAAAGAAGAAAACTGTGTTTTGAGGAAAAAAAATGCTTGTAAGTAAAATAACCAAAGGTATCTACTAAATTCAAGGTAAAGGCTTCACTCAAGCTAAGGAAGTTACAAGCCATCTAATTATATTCTCATTGAAAACTGAGTAACTTCAAAGAAGTAACAATTTTATTTCAAATACACAAAAACCTCATATTCAAAAAATCAGGTTCATTCTAACACATCTTATTCTCAAAAACCATTAAAGATAAACCCAAACAACCTGTCTTCATATTTTATCTCTTTCATAGAAAATAAAGAGGCTTTATGTTGTTGTTATTGTTGTTTTTCCAATACTGTGACTGGACAGGGGTGCTTTACCACTGAGGTACAGCCCCAGTTCTTTTAATTTTTCCAAACAGGATCTCACTGAAGTTTCCCGGGCTGACCTCAAACTTGTGATCTTCCTGCCTCAGCCTCCTGAGTCACTGGGATTATAGATGAGTGCCACTATGCCCAGCTAAAATAAACAGGTTTAAATTAAACCTACAAAAAGAAAATAAACTTGATTAATTAAATTCTAATTAATAGTTGGATTTAAGGTTTAAAAGTATCTTAGAAATTTCTGGAAATGCAGACCAATAGTGTAGTAGATGCTGAGTTGTAGCATCAGGTGTTGATGTTCTCCTGACCAAACTCTACATACTCCTGAGGGGGACCATCACATTCTATTAGAAGCTATAATTCCAGTTTGGGCTCACTGCTTGCTTGCTGGTGGCTTGCTTCTGTCTAGTGGCAGACTTTAGTGACCTGACCTGAGTTAACAAGATAATCATACCTACCACGGATCAATGCTAATTACTAACACTGCAAATAAGGAGTAACAAAATATTTAGGCACAAATGATATATGAAAAGAGCTTTCAAATATGTAAAGAACTATACCAATGTCTGTTGTATTTTCACCTCGGTGAAAACCAAACACTCCAAGTAAAAATTTTCTTGATTTTGACAATGAGGGTTATGTGATTCTGTGGCACAGGGCACTGGTTCACTAAGAACAAAAGGTGATTTTTTTAAAACACACTGAAAAAAATTAGACACCCTTGTAAACCAGTAAATGCCAACAGTATTTTCAGCAAACATTTAACTATGTCAACCAAAAGAATAAGATTATTTAGCCACACATAAACCATGCATCTGACTTGAGGTGGAATGTTTATCCTTGATATACTTGGAAACCAGACACTTAAACATAATCATTTTTTAAAACAATTGTCTTAATGCTTTTGTTCACAAAGTAATAACTCCAAGAAGAAAAACATGAACAATTCCCTTAATCAAAAAGGCATCAAAGTAGTTTTTATTTCTGAAGCTTTTAACCTAACAGATTTGCCCACATGCCATTTAGGCTCCTCCAGGGCACAGATCTGTCTTTTTCCCTGCTATATCCCCCAACATCTGGGGGAATAACTGGGACCAAGTATGTACCATATGAAATAGACCCCTGGGGGCCTAAACTAAGTGTTTCAAATTGCAACAGAATTAATTTCATCTACACATCATTCACTACACCCTGTGGTCTCAACTGTAATAACATAAAAAACTGAAAAAGATGTACTAGGTATTTAAATACACACAAATATTACTCACAAGTGCACCTAATTTACAAAGCCAGTTTTTTCATATTTTGTCAAGAGAATTTTAGAATATTCTTCACATTATAAATAAATGCCAGAAAGGCATATGGCAATCTAGATATATAAGCAACACCTTTAAAATTTCTGTTGTAATCTGGAATAATTAGGCAAAGTTAGCAATATTTCCAGAGTCCCACCCAGAGAACTGTGAAGTCAAATTCCTTAATTCAATGAAAGGTGGAATATAATGGGGAAAAGATCTTACCATTTCAAATTAAATTTAAAAGAATTACATTTAAATCATTTATTTAAAATGGCATCTAAGACCTTACATTTGATCTATAGATGTGGCAAGGGCATTTTCCAAATATTGGAAGCCACATGACAAACTTCATGTCTACAAAGCTTAGAGGTTATCTTTAATCAAAATAATGGTTTGGATATAAGTTCCTTCATAATTCTAATGACTAAGATATTCAGCGGGTAACATTAATTCACTTATTATATTTTATTCTACCTCCTGTACAAGCACATTATCTGGGTGGAACACGCTTATGGCTTGAGGATATGTTCTGAGTCACGCTGCAATACCCTGCAAGTACAGATTGAAAAGTTTCCCAAAATCCTAATGGTCATCACCAAAGAGACTTGAACACGAGTCGATCTGATGGTAAATATTAACAAAGCACCAAAGTCAACTCATAAACACTAGCACGAAAACAAAGCTCTCTATAGCAACTACAGAGTGTGTGTGGGGGGGGGGGGGGGGGGGGATCCAGGACTCACATAAGATAAAGCTAGATTAATTGCTGCCTGGGTGTTTCCACTTTACGGGCATAAACACTGTTTTTAGCGCTTCCTTAACAGAAATTTGGTGTTTCAATTGCCCCTCCTCCACAGCCAACATCAGTGCCCTTTCTTCCTCCTCCCTCACCCCTCCCAGCTCAAACAAATTAACATTTGCACTAAGGTACCTCCTATCAGCTCGCAGCTTCTTCCCAAACACGCCCACGTACACTGAAACTGGCCTGCGTCTACACAACACACCGCTACAGGAAAAGGGCTTCGAGGGGGGCGGGCGGGGGCACCCTGGGCTCCGCACAGGTTGCGGCGGTTTTCCAGATATCAGCTTCTCGCAGGCGGCTCGGGTTTCCCCCAGCTCACCTCCAAAGCACGGTGTTTAGGAGCCTCCCTAATCCGACACTGCAATGGAATTCCGGATATTTGCAGACAGATATCGCGGCTTTGCAAGTGTTTGATCAGATACGTCCGGAATCTCCCTCCTTCTCCGCGCGCCCGGCCCCCAACGCGCCGCCAGCCGACCCGGGGCCGCGTCCGCCGCCCGCACGACGCGGCGCCTGGTCGGCCGGGGCCACCCCGCAACAGGTCACCCGGCCTCGGCCGCGGGCGGCCGCTCGGCGGCCAGGCGCGGGGTGCGGCGCCGGGGCAGAAGAGGGGGTGTGGCCGGCGCGGCGGGCCCCGCCGGGCCGTCCCGGCTCACCTGAGGGCAGGCTGAGGCGCAGCCGGGACAGCGCGGAGGCGGCCCGGCCTCCGCCGCCCGGCGGAGAGCAGGGCGGGCTCCGGGGGTCCCCGCGCCGGCGCCACACGCCGCCTCCGCCTGCCCCGGAGCGGCCGCGGGAGGCGCGCCCGGAGCCCTCTTCCCGCGGCCGACTCCGCAGCCGCCTCCCGCGCCGGAGGCGAGCCGCACGCCGCAGCGCCGGAGCCGCCGCCATTCCCCGCGCCGCCCGGGGGGCGCAGCGTACCCACCTTCCCTCCTCCGCACCGCCGCGGGCCGCAGCGCCGACCTGTGCAGCCGCAGCCGTCGCCTCGGAGGATGGAGAGGCGACGCGGCGTCACGCCTCGCCACTGCCGCAGCCGGGGAGGATAGCGCCGGCCGACCCAGGCGGTCGGCGTCTCTCATTCAGCGCCCGCCGCTGGTGCTCGGGGGAGGGGAGTGCGCGGGATCCACCCCGTTCGCGCCGGGGAGGGGGAGGAGAGCGGCCCTGGCGGCGGCGCGCGCGGGGCGGGCGGGGCGGGGACGCGGGCGCGCGCGCAGCAAACGAGCGCGCTCGCGCGGGCCCGGAGCGCCACGGCCGGCGGGGTCTTCGCGCGCCTCCCGCCCGCGGCTCTTGGGCCCAGCGGAACCCAACTGCCGCCGGGCACCGGTGTCCGCAGCGCGCGCCGCCCTCCGCAGCACCTCCGCCGCGCGCCTGTGCGGGGAGGGGCTCGCCCCCGCGAGCGCGGCAGCGCTGGACTGAGAGGACGCACAGGTGGGGCCCCGCGACCGCGAGGACACCCAGTCCGCGGTGGCGCTGGGCCTCGGCGCCGGCACCTGTCCTGTAAGACCCGAGAACAAAGTCTGGCCCCAAGACTTGAGGCAGACGCTCGGCCCCCAGAGCAAAGCTCCAGCACACGCCCGCGGTGCTTTTAGAAGTCGCGGTGGCAACGAAGGGGGCTCCAAATGGAAGAGTCGCCCCACTGCTGTGGGACCGTGAATTATGGTGATTGGTACCCTGACGCGATAACCTTCGGGAAGGGAAGAGTGGGCCTTTGCAGGTGTTATGCAGGGTATTACCCTGGGCTTAATGACCAGTGTCAGATTGATGAATCCCGGGCGAACGGTGTTTTCACGTCGCTTGCACGCACATGATTCTAAAATGTTAAATTTTTATATATTTATTTCCAATGAGTGAAGAAAAGGAATGGATTCGTTATAAAACGGTGGAAGGGTGTTGTTTCAAAGGGCGCACTTTCGTATGGGTGGCCTACTTAAAATTAGCACCATTTGAGGCAGTGTGACTTTTAGAGGAAGGTTGTCAGTGAGCCACCTCCTGTATATGCTGTCCTTAGCGCTTGTGCAAAGGAATGATTATTTGATGTTCTGCGGCCCTTTCTTCTATGCAGCCTGCAGTAGAATGTGAAAGGAATACTGTGTAGCCGCACTGAATATAAAACATGAGAGGACCAGAATTGTTCCTGCTTGGTTTCTTTCCTCCCTTTAATAACCACTAACCAGAACTGATGACTCTTGTGCGTTGAAGAATGCTATTTAATCTCTCCTTGGGCTACCTTCTGTCCTAGTCTTTTACTCTAGTTGAGGAAGCAAGAATACTCTTCAACCACGTTCTCTCTCAAATAGGGTTACTTCTTTAAGGGCCGCCACCTAAAGGTAAATTGGAAACAAAAACAAAACAAGAATAAGAAACAAAGTTCATAGTGTTTCGTATTTATTCCATTTTGCTTTCAAAGAAAGTCTCGAATCATGATAAAAATCACTGAGAGAAGTAGAGAAAACAAATGGTCCTAAAACATTTCAAGGGAAGGGCAGAACATTGGTTAAAAGGGGTGGAAATGCTTTATGAATACAGGAAGCTTTCCCATACATGCTAATTGCTTCAAGTCCCAAAGAAACAACAGGCAAACTGAATTAGCACTTGGAGGAAAAGCCCCTTCCAGCTATAATAGAGCTGGGTAAATGTTTAGTCTTTTTTCAGAGTAAGAGATTAAGGAAAAGGTAGTTGGCTGTGTGCCAACAATAATACATACAACAATTTTATATATACATATGTATGCCATTATCACAAATAATTAACTGCTCTCAAGAAATAAGAAAACTAGCCGGGTGTGGTGGTGCACATCTGTAATCCCAGCACTTGGGAGGCTGAGGCAGGAGGATCATGAGTTCAAAGCCAGCCTCAGCAATGGCAAGGCACTTAGCAACTCAGTGAGACCCTGTCTCTAATAAAATACAAAAAAGGCTGGGGATGTGGCCCAGTGGCCGAGTGCCCCTGAGTTCAATCCCTGGTACAAAAAGAAAAAAAGAAGAAGAAGAAGAAAACTGAGGAACCCCCCCCCTTCTATTTTGTGCAACTGTCTTGCAATTACTTTAAACTTGAATTAGGGCTTCATAAAAACAAATGAGCCTGTGTCCTACATCTGCCAATAATTTTCACAGTTTACTGTAAAAGCAGTGGATTTTTCATTCGGACTTTGATGAGAAAAAGCCATCTGACTCATGAGGTAGGCCTTGGATATACTAAATTCTCATGCCTATGAATTTTCTGAATTCAGAATAAGTTCCCAAAATCTGTTTCTTATATTGATAACCTATAAAATCATACTTTTATTAAATTTGAGTTGTTGTCTTAAGTATTTGTATATAAAAATATAGAAAAGTTCATTCTCAATGTCTTATTGTTTGGTTGGTTTGTATTTGATTTTTTTGTTATGGCTTAGAAATCATTTTACAAAGTCAGTGACCCTTCCCACCCATTGATATGTAAATGAAGCAATGACTTTTTACACCAGCACGAAATTTTATGTAGAAGAGCACTTTTTTTAAAGCTGCTTTATGTATTCCATTTGCTTTTACCAAAAGATGAGCAATATGCAAAGTCTTATTATAACAAAAAGTGCTAATGTATAAAATAGAAATGCCATTATATAAAATAGAAATCAATAAGAATTCAATCTGCTTAAAAGTCATTTCAGAGGAATCACCATTATGTAATGTTTTATTACTAGTCATCAAAATTATTTCTCAGGTGTAAGCCAAGGAACTATGTAGATACAGAACAAGCAGTTCAAAGACAAGAGACCACCATTGCAAAAAACAACAAAAACAACTCATTATAGCTGTCAAACTGGCATTGTAAGAAAGATTATTTCTATAAGAACGAATTCTATTAAAACAAACAGAATTTCAGTAATAACATACGCTTCTGTTATTTCTCTAACCTTCGATCTTTTTTCATATATATATATATGTACACACACACACACACACACACACACACACGGTAGGTAGTTTGAAGACATATGTTGGTTGTGCTTTCAATGTTCTGATTTAAAACATAGGCAAAGCAGAACACCTAAAATTTACTTATGCATCCTTTTAGGGGAAGGATGCATAAGAACTGACACAAACATACAAGGGGAGTCTGCCATGATTCCCAATCAAGAGAGACTACCACAGGTATTCAGATACCAAACACAAAGATGTTCAACAGTCCATTCAAATATGAGCATCATTTTAATATTACAATTTACACTTGGGTTTACAATAAAGCTGTTTCTCACGGGGCAACTCTATGCAGGGTGTGGATCAGCAGGGAATTATTTACTTAATGGTGATTAATGTTTCCATGAAACAACTGGTGAGGAAGCCAGTTAGTGTATAAATAAATGTTTGCCCGGACTCATTCTTTTCAATATTAACTTTAAAGACAGTTTTAGAGCTGGTTGTGGTAGCACACACCTGTGATCCAAGCTACTTGGGAGGCTGAGGCAGGAGGACTGCAAGTTCAAAGCCAGTCTGGGCAACTTAGTGAGATCCTGTCTCAAAAAGGGTTGGGGATATCACTCATTGATAGAGCCTCTCTGGGTTATAACCCCATATTGCAAAAAAATTAAATGAAAAATAAAAAACGTTTCAGCAATGCCTTATCTGACAGGATTTTAAAAAAGAGCTGTAGAAGCTGGGCGTGGTGGTGCACATCTGTAATCCCAGCACTTGGGAGGCTGAGGCAGGAGGATCATGAGTTCAAAGCCAGCCTCAGCAATGGCAAGGCACTTAGCAACTCAGTGAGACCCTGTCTCTAATAAAATACAAAAAAGGGCTGGGGATGTGGCCCAGTGGCGAGTGCCCCTGAGTTCAATCCCTGTACAAAAAGAAAAAAAAAGAAGAAGAAGAAAACTGAGGAACCCCCCCCCTTCTATTTTGTGCAACTGTCTTGCAATTACTTTAAACTTGAATTAGGGCTTCATAAAAACAAATGAGCCTGTGTCCTACATCTGCCAATAATTTTCACAGTTTACTGTAAAAGCAGTGGATTTTTCATTCGGACTTTGATGAGAAAAAGCCATCTGACTCATGAGGTAGGCCTTGGATATACTAAATTCTCATGCCTATGAATTTTCTGAATTCAGAATAAGTTCCCAAAATCTGTTTCTTATATTGATAACCTATAAAATCATACTTTTATTAAATTTGAGTTGTTGTCTTAAGTATTTGTATATAAAAATATAGAAAAGTTCATTCTCAATGTCTTATTGTTTGGTTGGTTTGTATTTGATTTTTTTGTTATGGCTTAGAAATCATTTTACAAAGTCAGTGACCCTTCCCACCCATTGATATGTAAATGAAGCAATGACTTTTTACACCAGCACGAAATTTTATGTAGAAGAGCACTTTTTTAAAGCTGCTTTATGTATTCCATTTGCTTTTACCAAAAGATGAGCAATATGCAAAGTCTTATTATAACAAAAAGTGCTAATGTATAAAATAGAAATGCCATTATATAAAATAGAAATCAATAAGAATTCAATCTGCTTAAAAGTCATTTCAGAGGAATCACCATTATGTAATGTTTTATTACTAGTCATCAAAATTATTTCTCAGGTGTAAGCCAAGGAACTATGTAGATACAGAACAAGCAGTTCAAAGACAAGAGACCACCATTGCAAAAAAAACAACAAACAACTCATTATAGCTGTCAAACTGGCATTGTAAGAAAGATTATTTCTATAAGAACGAATTCTATTAAAACAAACAGAATTTCAGTAATAACATACGCTTCTGTTATTTCTCTAACCTTCGATCTTTTTTCATATATATATATATGTACACACACACACACACACACACACACACACACGGTAGGTAGTTTGAAGACATATGTTGGTTGTGCTTTCAATGTTCTGATTTAAAACATAGGCAAAGCAGAACACCTAAAATTTACTTATGCATCCTTTTAGGGGAAGGATGCATAAGAACTGACACAAACATACAAGGGGAGTCTGCCATGATTCCCAATCAAGAGAGACTACCACAGGTATTCAGATACCAAACACAAAGATGTTCAACAGTCCATTCAAATATGAGCATCATTTTAATATTACAATTTACACTTGGGTTTACAATAAAGCTGTTTCTCACGGGGCAACTCTATGCAGGGTGTGGATCAGCAGGGAATTATTTACTTAATGGTGATTAATGTTTCCATGAAACAACTGGTGAGGAAGCCAGTTAGTGTATAAATAAATGTTTGCCCGGACTCATTCTTTTCAATATTAACTTTAAAGACAGTTTTAGAGCTGGTTGTGGTAGCACACACCTGTGATCCAAGCTACTTGGGAGGCTGAGGCAGGAGGACTGCAAGTTCAAAGCCAGTCTGGGCAACTTAGTGAGATCCTGTCTCAAAAAGGGTTGGGGATATCACTCATTGATAGAGCCTCTCTGGGTTATAACCCCATATTGCAAAAAAATTAAATGAAAAATAAAAAACGTTTCAGCAATGCCTTATCTGACAGGATTTTAAAAAAGAGCTGTAGAAGCTGGGCGTGGTGGCGCATGCCTGTAATCCCAGCACTTGGGAGGCTGAGGCAGGAGGATCACGAGTTCAAAGCCAGCCTCAGCAGTGGCGAGGCACTTAACAACTCAGTGAGACCCTGTCTCTATATAAAATACAAAAAGGGGTTGGGGATGTGGCCCAGTGGTCGAGTGCCCCTGAGTTCAATCCCCCGTACCAAAAAAAAAAAAAGGGGGGTGGAGGGGGCTGTTGGAGGTTGAATATGATTAAATATTCTAGATAAATCAGGTTTTCATCTTGAAGCACTAGAAAAAAGTTTAAACCACTTTTATTGATTCCCCCCATCCCTGTGACATCTCACCAACTTTTCTTAAACTACTAAAACACAATATAACAGAACCTGTTCCTCATGATCCAGAGGTATCATGATAAAAGAAAAGAAAAAAAAAAAAAAAAAGGAAGTTGATACCATGATGTCTTCCAGGATTTAGGAGTACTTAGTACTCCTCACCATTCAGTAAGTAGTCCTTATCCCTGTCTGTTCCTGCAGTCCCTTGAGTCTCATCAATCTGGGGCTCACAGCTAATCTTTCTGCTCTTCCTTCTTGTTACTGCTACAGGACTGCCCTCTACACACACATTCACACACACTCACACCCTTGAGTTGTCTTGTGTAGAGAGGTATAGAAATCCAAATAATATTTTAAATACATACAAAAATAATAAATGCTAAAATAACACCAATATTTGCAGGGGGGGGCATTTACTTAGTATAAAGACGTTTTGCCTACTTTCATGTTTTTCTCTAAATTGGTATAATTGCATTTAGCAAACTTTTTTCCAAATAAGTGAATTAATTCATAAAAAATTGTAGGTATTACTTTTCTTCTTCTTCTTCTTCTTTTTTTTTTTTTTTTTTTTTTTTTTTTTCGTGCTGGGGATTGTACCCAGGGCGCTTTGCAATTGAGCTACATCCCCAGTCCTTTTTCTTTTGAGACAGGATCTCACTAAGTTGCTGAAACTGTCCTCAAACTTGTGATTCTCCTGCCTCATCCTCCTGAGTCGCTGGGATTACAGGCTTTTTGTTCTTAATAGAGGGAAAGAATTTTGGTTAAGAATCTTTATCACAGCTTTTTAATGTAGCCTACATGTAAAAATAGGTTAAAATATTTTTAAAAAGAAAGTCATAAGTCAGTACCAATAATGAAATAGATAAATGGAGAAAAAGGAAATATTCTTGCTGAGGTAGGATGTTGAGAAACTACTGGAGTTGGAAAAATCATCATTTTGTGACCATAATGGCAGAGAGCAGGTAAGGCAAGACCCCTGGATGGATCTAAATGTAGGAATAAACTTAGATGAGGAACAAGATATTTGTATAATTTTAGAGGGTTTTCTTACAGATTTTTTATTAGTTACAAGGAAAGATTAATTATACATTGGAGAAATTGACAAAACCCTGACCTGGTAATCAAAGTTAATGTCACAAATGAGGGACAGATTGACAATATTTACCTCTATATGTGATTCCCCAACACAGCATCTAAATGAGGAAATGAAGAATGTAATGAGGAAATATTGGATCAATCCAAATGACAAATCTTTTGTTTTATTTAAAAAGGGGCTGTCTTCTTCAAAGATAAAAATGTCATAAAAGACAAAGGCCATAAAAATATTCCAGCTGAAGAGCCATGATGACTAAATGTAATATGAGATACTAGACTAGATCTTTTCCTTGAGGAGGAAAAAATGCTATAAAGGACATTATTGGGTTAATAGGAAAACTAATGGTAGATTGATTAATGTATTGCATCAATGTTGAAGTCACTGAAATTGGTAACTACTGCAGTTATGTCCCTCTTCTTAGAAAATATACACTGAGGTATTTAGAAGCAAAGGGCCAGAGTGTATATATGGCTCAGGAAAAAAAAATACACATGTATAATACATGTACCTATATTTAGTATGTGTGTAGAATATCTATCTATCTATCTGTCTATATGCACACATACATCCCAAGAGAGAAAACCAAAATGATAAAATATTAATAATAGGTGACTGGATAAAAAAGAGTGGTGTTCCTTGCAATCTTTCCATAAGTTTGAAATTATTTCCAAATAAAATGTTTTTGTTTTTGTTTTAATTTTACCTGAGCACAATGGTACCTGTAATCCCCAAAACTCAGGAAGTTAAGGCAGGAGGATCACCAGTTCAAAGCCAGTCTTAGCGAGGCCCTAAGCAACTTAGCAAGACCCTGTCTCAAAATGAAATATAAAAAGGACTGGGGAGGGCTGGGTTTGTAACTCAGTGGTAGAGCACTTACCTAGCACATGTGAGGCACTGGGTTCAATCTTCAGCACCACATAAAAATAAATAAGCAAAATAAGGGTATTGTGTCCATTTACAACTAAAAAAAATTTTAAATGAAGGACTGGGGAGGTGGCTCAGTGCTTAATTGCCCCTGGGCTCAATCCCTGGTACCAAAAATAAAATATAAAATAAGAACTAGGGCTGTAGCTCAGTAATGTGCTTGCCTAGCACGGGCAGGCCAGTAGTGGGGAGAAAAAAAGGTTAGAATTTTAAAGAATCAGGCAAAGTAAGCAATTCATAGGCTATAACATCATAATTATTTTGTTTTTCATTTGTTTATTTTTGGTGGTGATGGGGATCAAACCTTGGTATGCTTTGTGCATGCTAATCATGCACTATCATGGAATTGTAGTCCCAGCCCCATTATGATTTTTCTTAATGACCATCTATGGCAAAATCCCATGTGCTTTCTGAAATTGTCAACTACTTTCATGGAACAGTCTAATCTCTTGGGTTAAATTGATAGAAACAAGGAATTTTATGCTTGAAGAGTCATTTGACTTTTCATTTTATGAATGAGGAAACAGGCTTAGAGATTCAAGAGATTTACCCCAAGTCCCTACACTAGTTACCACCAAGAAGACAGTCTCTACAACTGCTAAGCTATTACTTCTCAGTTTCTATCACTTTCTCCCTCTTCTCCCTAACTCTGGATTTCCTAAGGGCTTTGTATTCTATTCTTTCTGGGGTTTACAGGGAACTTATATGCGCTTTTGCTTTCAACGATCACTGCTCCACCACTGATACTCACTCAGGCTTCTGTACCACTTCTCTCATCGCTTCTGTGATGCCTAATCAGGACTTTCCATCATCACTTAGACTTCTATGAGCTCAAAACCAAAGTAATGCTAGAAGAAAATGTCTAATAAAACCTATGAAAATATATTCATCCCTACTGATAATTAAGGAAAAGCACATTAAGCCAAGTGCAGTGGTGCACCCTGTAACCTCAGCAACTAGAAAGGCTGAGGCAGGAGGATCACAAGTTCAAGGTCACTCTGGGCAATTTAGATCCTGTCTTCAATACAAAAAAATACAAAGGGCTGGAATATATCTCAGTGGTAGAGTGCCCATGGGCTCAATCCACAGTATTGCGAAAAAAAGGAAAAAATTTAAGACAGGATATATTTTGTCTAATAGATTGCTTAGAAAAATTTGTAATATTCTGTTTTAGCAAGAATGTGGGCAACAGACTCATACTCTGGAAGTATAACTGAGCATAATACTTTGATGAACAATTTACTGAAGTCAAGGAAGAATTTAAATGTGCATAGCCTTTGACTCAGCAATTTCACACTTGGATGTTTGCCCTATCACAGCATTACAATGGTAATATTCAAAGAAATATTCAACTTCTCACTAAGCATAGTAATAGCAAATTTTGGAATATTATTTGTTCATCAATGGGGGAATGAGTTAATACAATTATAATAAGTTCTTACTATGAAAAGATACCTCTAAATGAAAGATACCAATATGGAGAAAAGAAGGTAAAGAGAACAATGTATACTAGCATTCTATTTCCTTTTCTTTTAAAGTTGGTATGAACATAGAAATCAGCCTACAAAGCTATGCAACAAATGATTACAGTGGTTACTCAAAGAGAATGGAATTAGTGAGTGGAGAATAGGACTTTCATTTTTCTATTTTGTATATTCCCATTGTTTGTTGTTATTTTTAACTAGAAATATGTCCATGTCTTATAAAAACAAAAACAAGCTGGGTGCAGTGGCACATGCCTGTAGTCCCAGCAACTTGGGAGGCTGAGGCAGGAGGATGGCAAGTTCAAGGCCAGCCCCAGCAACTTAGTGAGAACCTATCTCAAAAAGTATAAAGGATTAAGGATGCAGTTCAGTGGTAGAGCACCCCTGGATTCAATCCCCAGTACCTAAGGTGGTGGAGGTATTGCTTTCTGTTCAACCTGAAAACTTCTAATTCCTGACTTGGCATCCCATCCAACATCACCGTTCCCATGATTTCCTTTCTCTCCCAGATTTTAGAAACACTTCTCTTTCTCTCCACTTAGGCCTGAGTCTTGTAAATTCTTAAAATTCTATTTTTAATTTTCATTTTGCAATTAGCCTGAACATGCAGAAAGTTATTCCTAATTGATTTCTTAGACAAAGTACTCTCCACTCTTTCTTTTACTTTTTCCTGCCCCACTAATGGCACTGTGCCACATATCTTCTCCATCCCCTTCATCTCCCGATTCAAAAGCCCCCAGTTGTTCCTTATGCTTTACTAATGTGGCAGCGAGACAGCCATAACCTTACTCTACCCTACCAGTTTCCCGCGTCACCCCCTACACACTAGCCAAACCATTCTTTGACTTACTTATTCAATAAACAAACACTAGCCGGGCGTGGTGGCGCACGCCTGTAATCCTAGCACTTGGGAGGCTGAGGCAGGAGGATCATGAGTTCAAAGCCAGCCTCAGCAATGGCGAGGCACTTAGCAACTCAGTGAGACCCTGTCTCTAATAAAATACAAAAAAGGGCTGGGGATGTGGCCCAGTGGTCGAGTGCCCCTGAGTTCAATCCCCGGTACCAAAAAAACACAAACAAACAAACAAACAAAAAAAAAACCAACCACTTATTTCTCCTCACTGAATATGTACCTGCTCTTATTGTTTCATTCCAGTACATTTTTGTTCCACCCCTCTGTCCATTTCTTCAGGGTCTGGCTTAAGATCCATCTCTGCTCCTTCTCTGAGGATATGCCAATGGGCACATCCATTTCATACTGACATCTCCCTTCTCTAAATCCTGTTGAGATTATAATTTGAGATCCTCTCACTTTTGCAATTTATTATACAATGTCTTATAGTTTTGTCAATGTGTGTATTTCTTAAATGCCCCAATAGATTGCAAGACAATCCCTGTCTTTCTCTTTGGATTCATTTTTATTAAGCACTTACAGTAGACAGACATTACAGTAAATGCCTTCCCAATGCTACCTCATTCAGTTCTCACAACAATCTTGAAGGTAGCTATCTTTACCACATTTTGATAATGATCATGCTACCAGGAAATGGCAATGTTGGGAATCAAATCCCAGGCAGTCTCCATGCTATACCACCTGCCTATAAAAGTATGCTTATGTGTTCTTGTAAATTAATTGCTCAATATCACATATGTCAATGGTACTTGGAAAATACTTATTGAATATAATATATGCTAACAATGACCAGTCCAACATATCATACCTGATATATGTTTAATTTGAAAATAGTAATTTTTATAATTTGTTTCTGTTATGGAAGCTTATTTAAGAGTCCCAAAGAGTAAAACTGCTTTCAAATCTAAATACTTTTAGAATAATGGAAAAAGTTAGGTTGGGGAAAAAAAATTACATTAAGTCCAGTTTCTCATTTTGTCTATCCAAGTGTATTAAAAATATATTGTAGGAGAAAATTTTCTACCAACATAGCACAGTAATAAAGTTGGTTATCACATTACAGATGGGAAAGGCTTACTGTATAACCACTAAGCCCATCCCTTGAGAGATGCAATTCTATCTGTGGTTTCACATTCCAGAAAGAAATATTCTTAATCCTTCTGGAAATTAGTAATGTAAGCATTTTAAAGTACTTCTGTTCAATCAGCCAATACATTTCATGTAATTTTTACTGTATTGAGACTTCACTTAGCAAGACCTTCTTAATTATGACATAATTGTGCATACACAGATTTGATGCTCATTGTTGAGTACTGGCAATTATATTTGCCATTAAAAGCAAGGCATAGTAGTTACTATTTAAGAGTATTCCACTTGGGAAAACATAAGTGATAGTAAAATTAGTAATAAATTGACTTTTAAACTGTGATTCCAGTTAGAAAATGACTTCAAAAAAAAAAAAAAAAAGCCTGATAGGATAATCACTTATCAAAAGATTGTTGTGAATTTACTGATATGTTCAGTACATACACTGAACCTTAAAACCACTTTAAAACTAATAGGCTCTGGGGCTGAGTTACACTAAATATAAATACCTGCAGAGACTTATGTTTTAGCACTTTTCTTTCCTATCAAAGTTATTAAATTTGAAATACATCCACAAGAGAAGAACTTCTGACAGATTAAAAACAAATTTATAAACTACTTTCTATAATTGGTAAATTGAATATACATATTTATCTGTTCTACCTCCCAAACTTCCCTAAAATTACAATAAAGAACAAAAAGAATGGGAGAGATAAGATGTTTTTAGAAGATGAGGAAAAAGGGGATAAATAGTAATTGATTTAGCTAGCAAAAAGAAAAAAAAGTAACTGTCTATAGAGGTAAAAGGCAAAAAGAAGCCAGCTGTTGTGCACAGAACTCTGGAAAGTTCAGGAATTGGCAGCACCAAGTAGTGAGGAAATGAGGATAAGAAATGCCTCCGAAAATGACTGGATAGAAGTCTACAGAAAGAACAGTGAACAACTTGGCCTGGCCTCTGTCCTACCTCAGCTACCAGCCTGCTCCCTCCCCAAAGGGGGAAAGGACTCCTGGCCCAGCCCCAGAAGAAAGATTCTAAATTAAAAATATAATAGCCAATATACCGATAGATGTCAACAAGGGATTGGAAGATAAAAATTGAAAATGTTTCTCAGAAAGTAAAAGACTCAGGACCTGGGCTGGGGTTGTGGCTCAGCAGTAGAGTGCTCACCTAGCACGTGCACAGCCCTGGGTTCGATCCTCAGCACCACGTAAAAATAAATAAAATAAAGATATTGTGTCCAACTACAACTAAAAAATAAATATTTTTTAAAAAAGGCTCAGGACCTAACCATATCATAATTCTTTTATTTTAAATATCTATTTATTTTCTTTAGTTGTACACAATGCAATGCATTTATGTTTACGTGGTGCTGAGGATCGAACCCGGGCCGCGCATGTGCAAGGAGAGCGCTCTACCCCAGCTCCACCATACCATAATTCTAAATAGAGCTATAAATGTGGAAAAGCCAGTGCTATTATAAAACTGTTGATTGGAAAGACAAATTTCTACTAAGAGAAGTTTGATAATTTCTTTCAAAATAAAACATGTTTAAAATTCCAGTTCTAGGAAATTTGTCCTACAGATAAACTCACTTGTATATAAAAAGAAGTATAGGCAAGGATAAGAGCTGGAGCTGGGGTGGTAGGGTACTTGTCTAGCCATGGTCAGGCCCTGGGTTCCATTCCCAGCAACAACAAGAAGGATACACAAGAACAGTAGAAGCAGAAGACTAAAAATATACTAATATTATTTATATAGGACTAGTCAAAAAAGTATATTACATCCACACAATAGAATACCATGTAGCCATTAAGAGAATGAGGTTGCTCTAGATGTACTCCTACAGAATGATTTCTAAAGTATACTGGAAAAAGCAAGATGTGAAAACATGTGCTTATATTCAGAGAACACATTTCTATGAAAATGCACCAGAATTAATAATGGCAATTACTTCCAATACTGGGAACTAATGGCTGGGGGTATATGTGGGAGAATAAAATTTCACTGTGTGTCCCTTTGTATCTTTAAGATATCTAGTTGTTTTTTTTTTTTTTTTTTTTTTTTTGTGGTACCAGGGATTGAACTCAGGGGCACTCGACCACTGGGTCACATCCCCAGCCCTTTTTTGTATTTTATTTAGAGACAGGGTCTCACTGAGTTGCTAAGTGCCTCACCATTGCTGAGGCTGACTTTGAACTTGCGATCTTCCTGCCTCAGCCTCCTAAAGTGCTGGGATTACAGGCGTGCGCCACCGTGCCCGGCAAGATATCTAGTTTTAAAATTTTATTTTTTATTTTTTGTAGTGCTGGGGATTGAGCTTAGAGGCACTTTACTACTTATATTCTCAGCCCTTTTTACTTTTATTTTGAGACATAGTTTCGCTAAATTGCCCAGGCTGAACCTGAACTTGCAATGCTCCTGCCTCAGCCTCCCTAGTTGTTGGGATTACAGGCATGTGCCACCACACCCAACTGATATACATTTTTTTTAATCTATTGGATTAAGGCCTCCATTTATCTTTATTAAAAATGTCTAAATTTCCAATCAAAATTAAGTTTGTAGTTGTCCTCTGAATCATTTCTAAATTCATTGGGATTCTTTTGTTGTTGAAATGCCCAAAATCAGACCCCGTATTGTAATAAACAATGCTCTTGAACTGAATTTGGCATTTTATCATAATCAACAAAGAAATATTGTCTTCTTTTTGGGTTTTAAATTATGGGGGCCATACAGATAGCTTATGACCACATACTCTACCTTAGTTACTTTGCACATACCTCTTAACCCCACTTTTGCCACACCAGTAGGCCCTGCTAAAATGTCTGTGAACTAGTAAACTCTCCTCACCTGTCCCTAGGGATGATGCCCTAGGCTACTCTCAACCCTTCTCTTTTTCCCATGAATTTGGGATACCTCAGTGTCACAAGGAATAGTCAATTAGTCTTGGAAACCAAACCTTCCATGTTATGAGAAGAAAGGAGCAGGGAAAGGAAGGCAGTCTCCAGAGAGCAGCACAAGACTGAGTGGGGACAGAAGTCATGGGAGAGATAATCCCTGGCTTCCTGTTCTTGGTGCCAGGCCTGCCTTGTTGTCTGCCTTGCCTGTTTGGCTAGAGTGAACAGTTCTCCATTCCTCACTCCAAACCATTTCTTAGCTAGAACATCAGCTATCGTGCATACACTATTTTCATGCTTCTTTATTAACAACTGATCCTTTATTTATTAATGCTTCCATTATTTATCCCCGTAGAAATAATATTATGGTGGCAGCATGCTGATCTGGGAGTTAGTCATCGTTCTCAGTAAACCGCAATAAACAACTCAGCCTTCCTTTCTGAGTCCAGTTTCTTTTAATTTAAAATTAGAATAATATTTGCCCTTTCTTCCTTTTATCTTTGTTCTGAGGATTAAATAATATTACAAAAGCAAAAATAATTTTCAAATGTCAAATATCATAATAAGTAGTCATATTTGTTACGTGTCATAATTTATGAGCACTCTCCTGAATCTCTGAAGTTAATTTGAATGTTTGGTGCAAACTTGAAGTCTTAAGACCTATGCAGTCTTAGTGTCCCCATTTTCTTCCTTTTGTTTCCAAATCGCTGCCCCAGACCATTAAATCACTGATTAGGTTAAGCTGAGTTTGCCTTGTCCCAATGTTGGCCCTCAATGCTGTCTTTCAGATGACTTTCAATTCTCTACTTCAACAACCCCTGGCTAGCCCTGCCGTACCCGTGGCCAGGTCAGCCTCCTGGAGAGAATTCAGATAAACTTACCTGGGCAGCATTTAACAACACCCCAATTCTTTCCAGAGTTTTTCATCTGACAAATCCATGTTAGGCTCCAAATCACATTGTAGAATCTCACTCTCCTGTCACATCTCTGCAATATCGTGGGGAGACGGTCAACTGGCATGGTCAGAAAAAAAGAGGTCATCATCTGTCAACACCTATGCTGGGTCAAGAAGGACAAAGCTCCAGCCCATTCTTCTTACAAACATGAGGTCTTTCCTGACTTCTTTTCCTTTGTGATTTATTTCAATTTGATGTTACCTAAATACAACTATTTTCCACCAGGCAAGGCACCAGTTTGATTTTCTCAGGTTTCATACAACCTTGTAAGGACAGCCAAATGGATGCCTGACTACAAATAAGTTAGGTTTCAAATGAGGTATGAATCCTGTTCAATTAACCAAATAAAATTTGTTATATAATCAGCAAACAGAAATCTAAGTTAAAAAAAAAAAAAGTTAAAAAAAAAAAAAAACTTGGTCTAAAAACAGTATTCAAGATCTAGGACAAAAAAGATGGAGACAAAAAGTCAGGAAGAGGGGCTGTGGTTGTAGCTCAGTGGCAGAGCACTTGCCTAGCATGCGTGAGGCATTGGATTTGATCCTCAGCACCACATAAAAATAAATAAATAAAATAAGAGTATTGTGTCCATCTACAACTAAAAAGAAATATTAAAAAAAAAAAAAAAAAAAACAGGAAGAAGTTGGAATCCTTAGGGAAAAAGTAACTCAATTTCTAGGATAGTATTTGATTTCTACAGAAAGCTTCCAGTGTATCCCTTTCTATAGTAGAATTTGGGGCATAATAATAAAAATTAAATTTCCTCCTTGAATGTCATCAGGAAAAAACTAAAACCACAGCCAATGTAAAAATGAGCTAGGAACTTGTAAATTATATGCAAATTTTTTTCATTAAATGAAAAAAAAGTGTCATAATAGAAAAAAGTATAAAAAGAGGGGTAGAGAAAAAGCAATTATCCAGACACAAAAGTGGTCATGTAGTTAAAATGAATGTTCTCAGAGTAGAAAATGTCCATATACCTGACTCACACCAATCAATCTCTAGGTATATAATTTATTCCACAAATGACTCTTTCTACCAGGAATGGCGGAGCACAGAGATAGAGAGAGGAGAATTAGGGGTTGTGCAGATGATCAGTCCTGTTATTTAGTTAGAAATCTAATAAATTCTCATTCTGGTTCATCTCTTGCTCATTTAATGGAGGTCTCATCAGCCTCTGAGTAGCCTGGTTAAATTTCCCATCCTGCAAAGCCAAGGGAGAACTAATTCCAACACCTGTCTTACCCCAGAGACCCCCTCCAAAAAGAACTGCATTCCCCTCATGTCCCTTCTTACATTGGGCACCTGGGTTCCTTGGTGTGCCAAAGACTAACCCACTTCTTTATGTGCTTAGTAGAGTTTCTGGAAAACCATTGGTTGCCAGCTGGTGTTGCTCTTCTATGTTACGTTCTACCTCACCTTTTGCTTCTACATAACTTATTATAATAGACCATAAGCTCCTTGAGGATAAAGGCTCCTTCGGATTTAGTCCTTTAATACCATGACCCCAGTGTCTGGCACAGAGAAGCCTTTCACTAAATGAACCAGTGTCAGTAATACTGATAATGGACCAGCCACTTTATCAAAGTCCTTGAATTAAAATTTCTGTAGTGGTAACCACAATTTCAAAATCCAGGTCATAGCTCACTTTCTGCACAAAGCTTTCTCTTTGATCTTTTATATACTTAATTATTATTTCCTTAGTTTTTATTAGGGATACAGTATTGTATGCCCTAATGAAAGGAGCTACTACTATACCTCTTCCTGAGGCACATTATAAATAGCTTTCTTTTTCCAGCTAGTTTCTACATTCCCTGAAAGTGGAGAACCATACCTTCAACGTCATCACATCATTCATACACTGTTCTGCTCAGTGCTAACTATTATTTACCAAGTGCTTTTCCTGTACCAGGTGCTCTTTTGTGTGTGTGGTGCTGGGGATTGAACCCAGGGCCTTGTGCATGCAAGGCAAGCACTCTACCAACTGGGCTATACCCCCAGCCCCTGTACCAGGTGCTTTTTAAACATTTGGTATGAAATTAATCATTTAACCCTAGCTAGCTCAAGGTCACACTGCCACAAAGTGGCAGCACCAAGATTTAATCCACAGCAGTTTTGCTCCAGAGCCCATGGTCTTAACCATTCTGTAGCCTCCCAGAGAGAACACATTAAAACATATCTACTCAATTGCCTTATTGGCAGAAATCACTATAGTAGCTTCCTGAATAAGTAGTTTAATCTAAAACAATTTTTAAAGGCATGGTTTTAGATAAACAATAGTTGGTACTATAATCTGGTAAAAGAGATTTTTCTGCCCCATTTGTTGTATTATTAATATTCCTAAAACATCTCCCTTACTACTTTAATGTGATTCTGTTTTTCATGGAAATCTTACACTACCACCAAGTTATCCATAAAACCACAACCTCTTTGCAGTTTGGGCATTTCTGACACTAGTGTATGTCTCAGAACATCAATCTCAAAGCCCCCTGCTGCTGCTGCCTCACTCAGGAAAGTATCAACAGATTTACCAGAGGGTGAGTCTCAGCCCTGCTTCTTACCAACTATGAGACATTGGGCATGTGATTCACATAATTATTGCTCCAATATAGAGGTATTCCTAAAGGTTTGCCTGGTCACTGAACTTAAATGGCAATGTCTTCTTGTGCTGTTGTTAAAACTGATCAAATTGTAAACCTTGCTGATGCTTGTGCCCCATTAATCAGGGACAATAGTTCCTGGATACAACCACATATCATTGCTTTAACTCCCAGTATCTCCAGAGAATTTGTTATGAGGTGGCTGCTCATTTCATCTTCCTTGGCTAGCCCCACAGATGTCAAATAGAAAAAAATGATGACAATATTGATCTTAGGATATTTCTTGCAAAGAAGAAGTAAAAAATTCCCCCATCGCTTTCCTAATGCAAAGTTGTTTATAACTGTGTCTCCTGGTTCCTGCATAACAGATAAGGCAGATTGTACAAATTGATCTTTGTCAATGAAGAATTAATGTGATCCAGGTTGTTGCAATACCCCAGAGGAAAAAGAAAACAAGTGACAGATTCTTACTAATGCCTATTCTAAAATTAGACAGTCTATTCTATAATTAAGAGGTAGAATGAAAGAAATCTTGCATTTGGAGGAGATTTGAGGATCTTCCCATTTCCTCCTCTCTTCTACATCCTCCTACAGAATATTTGGATTCCTCTACACAGTCTGGCAAAATGTCATCCGCCTCAGTGTCATCCCTGCCATGCAGCTCACGTGAAGAGAGACAATTCCCAATTCCCAATCCCTAGTTGGCCAGCATTATTCACAAAGTCAGATTCTTTTTTTTCTTTTTTAAATTATGTAATTCTGTGGCATATTGTGCTGTGTGGTAGATTAAATATATATGTCACTATTCTTATTTTATTGAAAGTCTTGGTTATGAAAGTAAAACTATTCAACTGGAGAAGTGGGGACCTGGGCTTTACTTATAGCTGAGTCATTAGTCCAGAGAAGTCCACTCCTGTAAGCTCCAGTTTCTTGGATTGCAAAACACTATCTATCTGACCTGCCCAGGTGCAACCTTTCCCCTCAGCCAATAAGGAGGCCCTGGCTGACAAATGCACCCTGTTTTCCAAAAGACCACTAAAGCCTATTACTTGGAACTCAGAAAATATTTCCTGTTGAAAAAACACTATAAATGATGGTTGGGATTTCAGGTTTGTCCACACAGCAATCTATTTCATTTATAATGCAGTTAAACTGTGATTCTAGTCCAAGAGTATGAGGGAGGATGGATGCAAGGCAACACCAGACAAAGCCCTGAAATACGTGCTATTTACTTTGGCACTCTCCCAATTCCTGTCCGTTTCCTCTCTTCTATCTT
The DNA here is from genome assembly GCA_025594165.1 of Tamias sibiricus. NCBI lineage: Eukaryota > Metazoa > Chordata > Mammalia > Rodentia > Sciuridae > Tamias > Tamias sibiricus. The sequence continues at coordinate 13,216,086 of CM046669.1, read as the reverse complement.
CCTAATGTCCTTTACTCGAGGGGCCCAAAGGCTCCAATTGTAGCATCCCAGTCAAGACTGTTTCACTCTGCAAAGTTCTTAGCTTTCTGTTCTATTTCCACTCACCCTTCCCCTTCTTCTCTACCATCCCCCAACTCTATCCCACCCCCACTCTCATCCACCCACCCCCACCCTGGCCACCTTGTCTTCCCATCAAGCTGTAGACAGTTGGACTCCAGAGCCCAGGCTCTTAGCTGCCATGTCACATTGCCTACATTTAAGTGACGTGTGGACCATGCTTTTAATATACTTCATTGTAATGTATTCACTTTCAAATTTAATGGTTGCCTCTATGAATAAATCAGAAAGATATCTGTATTTATCAGAACTCCTTCAGTTGCAAGAATCATAAACCCAACTCAAATTATTTTTAATGCATATGTGTGTCAGGGTGCAAGAATACAATGACAGATGAACTAAATCTAGGTACCCAAGCAATAGCATCAGGCCCCTCTTTCCATCACTTAGGTCTTTTTCTTTTTTTTCTACAGATGAGAAGATAGCACCCTAGATGCACCTCCTTTCAGCCCATACGTCCCAAAATGAGGGCAGACTTCCATCTCAGTTCTTTCTAAAGTCCTGGGACTGGGACGACTTTGATGGGCTCATTTTGCATGGTGTATTTATCCCTGAGCCAATCACTTTATCTGAGGAGTTGGGATACTTGGACTAGATATTTACTTGTCACCATGACTAGGGGGAGTGGGCAGCAGAGTACTGTGACTGATGGCCCCACCAAACTCCCATAAAGAGGGAAGAGACAGTTCTCCAAATAAAGGGAGACTCTGGGCAATAAACAACTATATAGTCTACTATAATACCTCTAGATTGAAGATTAGAGAAATTAGAGACAAAAAATAATCTTACAGTGGACAACTCAAAAAATCAGAGCCAGCTTTAGTGTGGACACTTTATGTACTTAGTATTTATCTTCATAATTATGACAAATGATAAATCAAAACTGAAAAATTCATCCAACCATAGACATTCTGGAATGTTTATATTGACATCTTATGAAAAATAAAGATAACTGACTGACTCCTTTTATTTTTTTGTAATCTGAATGTTTTAATGTTATTTAAACCCAATTTAATGTCATTTAGGATCTAGAACATGTAACCTTGAACCATAATTACATGATTAAAAATAAAATCATTGGATTTTAACAAGTAAATTTTTTGTCTTGCGCTACACTTATTCCCAACAAGCTGGAGCTAAACTGGAGTTTAACTCACATAAGATAAAGTAGAAAAGTCGCCTAGCCATTACATTTTCAGGACAGAGTTGAACAAAGAACTAAAATCAAGATACCCTTCATTTGAAAATTGTTGAAATCTTTGTAAGTCTTTGTTGTATTTTTCCCCATTTATTCAATTGGTAAGTCATGCAATTAAATATAAGACGTTCAGGGAATATTCTCTTCAAAGTTAATACCTTGTCTATTTCTCTTTCAGCATGTTCACTATCATAACAGTGTGCTAAATCTCCAAGTTCCCAATTGTGATGTGGTATGTGAAAATAAAATTAGCATTTAATTTTATATGTTAGACAGGTTTATTCCCTTACTTGCTAAAAATAACAAATTTATCAAAGTCATACCATGAACCAGGCCTTTGTGCTAAGCATCACACACACATAACTCATGCAATCCTCACAACAATCATCTGAGGTGGATAACATTTTAGTCTTCTACTTCTAATGAGGAAACTGAAGCCTGAAAATGTTACGAACATTATCCAAGTTTCAGAGGTAATAGGGGTAGAGCTGGGATTTGAGCCCAGGTAGTCAAATGTTGTGCTTAGGCTCTTAATCACTATTCTCTACCTCTTCCAATTGCTTAATGGTTAACATATTGTCAAGTACACAACCTCTAACAGATGACAGTTAACCATAAGATATGTATTAAAACTCCTTCTAGGATATCCTTGGTCAAATTCTTCTTTAAAGATCTACAGTTACCACAACATTTTTTCCTGTTTTTCTCTTTTCGGAAAAAGAAAGTGTAAGTAACTAATCGTAATTCCAAATTATTGTTCTTGGATAAAATGCACCAAATATGTGTGCACATTTCTCAGAAAGACAAATTCCACAATCTTGCAGTAATAGAACATGTAATACTTACATGTTCCTATGAAAAAAATCTCTGATCCATTTTTTTCCAGTTTCCTGCTTAATGCCATATGTACAGAACAGAGAAGGCCCTACCCATGAGGTCATTTTGACCTACTGCCAAATGCAGCGGTAGAGTTGTGCTCCGAATTTCTCCATAAGCAGTCATTTTTGCTTCAAAAAAGAAGATCCTTAGTCCCTTCCCCTTGAAGCAGATACCAGTTTGTGAATAAAACTTTGTAGGGCTGGGGCTGTGGCTCAGCGGCAGAGCGCTCGCCTCGCACGTGCGTGGCCCGGGTTCGATCCTCAGCACCACGTAAACATAGATGCATTGCATTGTGTACAACTAAAGTAAATAAATAAATATTAAAAAAAAAACTTTGTATACCTGCAAGAATCTCCAAAAAGCAAACATGGGACATCCAGATGTACTTGGATATATGAAATAAAGAAAACTTCTCACAGAAGTTTAAACCACTGTGACATGGTACAATGTATTTACTACCCTCATGAGATTGCACCCCTGAGGGACCCCACCTAGAATGACAGTTGGTTTCAGGGAAAGCTCCTTCATGATTAAACAAAGCACCTTAAGTTCATGATCTTCCTGACTTTTTGTGTTCTGCCCATGTCTGAGAAGGGTGAAGCTTCAAGTTAGAAACTGATCTCATATCGAGATGTACTAAATTCAGAACATTTAAAGCAGTCTAGGTAAGTAATTTTAGTCTTCTAGATGGAACTGGAATGTTTTAAATTGTGGATTTTTAAAGATACTTCATAAAACAAATGGGTAAAGATTTTATGTGATTTATTTTAAAATGGGCTTGCTTTATTCTTTTTTTTTTGGGGGGGGGCGGACACTAGGGATTGAAGTCAGAGGGACTTTACCACTGAGCTACACTCCCAGCCCTTTTTATTTTTTATTTTTATTCTTCTGAGGGTCTTGCTGAATTGCTGAGACTGGTCTCAGAACTTGCAATCCTCCAGCCTCAGCCTCCCAATTTGCAGGAATTACAGGCAAGAGCCACCAAGCCCAGTTTTATTCAATAAAGCAGTCAATTATATTTCAGATGTGTATATAATCTTACCCAAATATATACCATATATGATGTATTTGGGACATGTAATATAATGCATTCCAATTTTAGTTAATCCTCACCTTATAAAATATTGATATATTCCCCCATGCCCACCCCCTACCACATTATGAAATCATCAGCCTTAAATCAGAGAAAACATTCAGCATTTGGTTTTTTTGGATTGGCTAACTTCACTTAGCTTTATATTCTTCAACTCCATCCATTTACCTGCAAATGTCATGATTTTATTCTCTTTTAATGCTGAATAATATTCCATTGTCTTAGCAACTCAGTGAGACTCTGTCTCTAAATAAAATACAAAAAAGGGCTGGGGATGTGGCCCAGTGGTCGAGTGCCCCTGAGTTCAATCCCTGGTACAAAAAAAAAAAAATTTCTATTGTGTATATATATCACATTTTCTTTATCCATTCATCTACTGAAGGGCATCTAGTTTGGTTCCACAGTTTAGCTATTGTGAATTGTGCTGCTATAAACATTGATGTGGCTGTGTCCCTGTAGTATGCTGTTTTTAAGTCCTTTGGATATAAACTGAGGAGTGGGATAGGTGGGTCAATGGTGGTTCCATTCCCATTTTTCCAAGGATTCTCCATACTGCTTTCCAGATTGGCTGCACCAATCTGCAGTCCCACCAGCAACGTATGAGTGTGCCTTTCCCCCATATCCTTGCCAACACTTATTGTTGTTCGTAGAGGATTAGATGAAATCTAGGTAGGGCAAAGGGGAAGAGGGGAGGGAGAGGAAGAGAGGGGACATGGGGGTCAGAAAGATGGTGGAATGAGATGGACATCATTACCTTAAGTACATGTATGAAGATCCAAATGGTGTGACTCTACTTTGTGTACAACTAGAGATGTGAAAAGTTGTGATCTATATGTGTAATATGAATTGTAATGCACTCTGCTATCATATATAACAAATTAAAACTAAAAAATGAAAAAAAAGAATATGGATTTCTTCCTCATCAGAAATTTTAAACTAAAAAATAAAAGAATATTTTATTTGAGAAAAAAAATTGATATATTCTCTCCTATTTGTGAGAAATAGCTTATTAACCCTGTGATGCAAACTGTACAAGTTGATTTAAATATACACAAAGGAGCAAATATTTTTCAGAATTCTTGTGTAATGCAATAATTTATACATTTTGAACATCACTGCTCTATAGAAAAAAATCCCAATTCCTTCCTAGGACTTTCAAACCCTTCATAATCAGACCCTCACCTTCCTTTCCAACTTATTTGCTATCCATATCTTATGTGAGGTTTTTAAGAATTCTAAGCAAGATAAATAAAATTTTTAAAAACCATATTTGGACATGTAGTGTAACTGAAGAACAGCAAAGGTAAACAAAATATCTTTTCAAAGATGGAGAGAAAAAGAACATCTTCAAAGGATAAAAATGAGACTTAATAGTAGCAGTGGAAGTCAGAAGGTGGTGAATACTTTTAATGAGTTGAGAGAAAGTAACTATCAACTTAAAAGAGCATCAGCAGCAAACAAAACAAAACAAAAAACAAAATACTTTTGAGATTTGAGGGAACTTGTCAGTTGACTAAGGGAAGCTCTAAAGAATACACTTCCAGCAGAATCAGCATAATTCCAAAAGGAAAGTCTGAGATGGGAGAAGAGATGAAGAGCCAACAGAAGCTCTGAGAGGAAGCATGAGCAAATGTAAGCAAAGCCAGCCTCAGCCCAAGGACAACGCCAGGCCAGCTGAAAGCCAAAATCGTGCAGATGTACCTCTGCAAGAGCAAGTATGTCAGACATGGTCAGAAGTAGAGTGCTCAAAGGGCAAAATAAAGGTATTGATGAGACTAGACTTAGTATAGTATATGGTATAGTGCTAGTGTATAGCAGCCTAATTATTGCGGGGAAAAACAATGGAAGGAGAAGAAATATATACATATGTATACAATCACTTGGCAGACAAGAAGAAAAGATAGGGGAAGATATACAGGAGGAAAAAAAAGCAAGACAAAATAAGATGGTAGAAAAAGTCAAAGAGAGCCGTAGTCTGTATATACATATTAGTGTGTATATGCATATATATACACATAAAATAATAATTACTATAAATAGAATATATTATTATAGACATTGTATAATTATAATATATTTTGCCTCCAGAATATGCAGCTGAGCAAATGGAAGTTGCTTAACCAAAGGTAGATTCAAGTTTTGTGGGACAAAGAAGCTTTTTCTTTTAAAAAAACAGAAGACAAGCCGGGCGCGGTGGCGCACGCCTGTAATCCCAGCACTTTGGGAGGCTGAGACAGGAGGATCGTGAGTTCAAAGCCAGCCTCAGCAATGGCGAGGCACTTAGCAACTCAGTGAGACCCTGTCTCTAAATAAAATACAAAAAAGGGCTGGGGGTGTGGTCCAGTGGTTGAGTGCCCCTGAGTTCAATCCCCAGTACCACAAAAAAAAAAAAAAAAAAAAAAAAAAAAAAACAGAGGACAACATTATAAACACAAATTTAGGTACAAGAGTAAATTAGTTTGAAGGAGAAAATAAGTCACTACCAATACATTTTTAAAAGCTAACAAATACCACAAACTCTCAGAATCCAGAAAAAAACAACATGGTATCAGTTACTCCCTAAAATACTTTTATAATGTTATTTTCCCCTGAATTTAAAAATAGACAATCAGACAAACAGTTTTGCCTTTCCATTTTATGGAAAGAGAATGGAAAGGTAATTCAGTCTTCTCACTGGGTTTCTCAAAAAAAAATTTAAGTACTGATGTTTGGGATGCATTAAATACTCAAATTCCCACACAGACATATTTGTAGTTTATAATACAACCCTCTAAACACATGGGTTCAGATATTGCCTAATTCCCATCAAGAAAGAAAAAAAAGTATGACAAGTTTATAATAGTGTGTACTGCATAATTAAATACCCTCCTGATTGGGGGGAAAAACATTCATTTTGAACAGGCATTAATTAAAGATAAGAGAATTTTTCCTTTTTAAAATTTTTTTGTAGTTGTAGATGGATAGCATGCCTTTCTTTATTCTATGTGCTTAGTTTTGTATGCAGTGCTAAGGATCAAACCCAGTGCCTCACACATGCTAGGCAAGCACTCTGCCACCGAGCCCTAGCCCCAGCCCAAGATAACGGAATTTTCTACTTACAGTGTTACATGTATGATGGCCAGAAGGACTTCCCATGACTGTATGTTTCAAATCTTCTTTCCCTTACATTCCACATGCCTTCCATGTTGCAGGACATGCTCATATTGTAATATGGCCTCTGCCCTAGCACCTTTAGATCCCTGTACCTGGTGAGCTGGCTCAGTGGGTGGTAGAAGGATTCCCAGAAGCCATTCTGATATGGAGAAACCACCAATGACCTATTTTCAGAAGTGATTGTGAACCACTAAAACCCCAACAAAATGTATCTCCCACTCAACCCCTCCTGTGCCAGGTCCCCCTATGCCTGTGACCATTCCAACACCACTCACCCAAGGGGAAATGTTTCTGAGGAGACATTGAAGCACAAAGAGTGGTAAGAAACTGCACTTAAACCAAGTTAATTTTGCAAATTTTACCAGAATGTGTAAATATGTGACCATTTTGCCAAGGTCCTTTGGTGCTCTTGAAATGGCCCTGGTGAGGGGCCAGGAAACTTCAGCTTTAATAGCCTCTGTGAAGCTGCTTGTGGGTTTGACAAAGGTTTGCTGAATAAATAAGTGAATCAAATGTGAGGCACTTGTCCAGGTTTCTCTTTTGTAGAGTAGAAATTGTTCTACTTTCCTATCTATCAAGGCCTGATATATTTGCTAACATTCTGGTTAAGAACCACCCCCGACCCAGGTTCCTTTTCTTTTCTTTCTTTTTTTTTTTTTTTTTTTTTTTTTTAATATTTACTTTTTAGTTGTGGTTGGACACAATACCTTTATTTTATTTATTTATTTTTACATGGTGCTGAGGATCTAATCCAGGGCCACATGCGTGCTAGGGGAGCACTCTACCGCTGAGCCACAACCGTAGCCCGGGGTTTCTTTTTATAGGGAAGCAGGACTAGATGCACACCTGGGTCTCCTGGCCGTGGAGAAAGTGCATGTCCCAGGGTGCCCCGACAACCTCAGCTTCAGAACTCATTAAGCCAATGCAGGTACACTGAAGCATGGTGGCCCAGCATAATGCCACCCACAAAAGCCTCGTCACGACAGCCAGTTGGCCTTTCCAAGGGGATGCATCTCTTAGGTGCTGGGTTTGATCCCCAGCACCTAAATAAATAAATAAAAGTGTATAAAAATTAATGCTGTTTTCATGATAACTTACTTGCCAGTATGTGGGATGTCAGTTCATTTTCTGTTGTTATAACTATACCACAGAATAATTCATAAAGAACAGAGGTTTACCAGGCTCATGTTTCTGGGAGGTAGGTCCAAGGTCAAAGGACCTCTACTTACAAAAGCCTTCTTGCTGGTGGGGACCCTCTTCAGAATCCCAAGGTGGCCCACGGTGTCACATTGTAAAAAGGGGAACATCCAAGAGACAGACCCAAACTGGCTTTTATAATGGACCCACTTTCAAAATAACCCATAACCCATTAATCCATTCATGAGGGCAGATCCCTTATGTTCTAATATTTATCTCTTAAAATCCCACCTCGGGGCTGGGGTTGTGGCTCAGCGGTAGAGTGCTCGCCTAGCATGTGCGCGGCCCGGGTTCGATCCTCAGCACCACGTAAAAACACATTGTGTCCAACTAAAGCAAATAAATAAATATTAAAAAAAAAAAAAAAAGTCCCACCTGGTCCCTCCTTCTAATACCTCACAATGAGGATTAAATTTCAACATGAATTTTGGTGGAGACATTTAAACCATAACATGGAGCAAGAAATTTTTGCAGTTATGGGAGGCAAGCAGTTCTTAAACCCATAGGACAAAAGAGCAAATTCCTTAGCTCTAAAACTGCTCAGAGACATATCAACTATGGGTTCAAGACCATAGGTTCAGGGCTGGGGTTGTGGCTCAGTGGTACAGCGCTTGCCTGCCATGTGTTAGGCTGGGTTTGATTCTCAGCACTGCATATAAATAAATAAATAAATAAATAAATAAAATAAAGGTCCATTGACAACTAAAAAGATTTTAAAAAAAGATCATGGAGGGCTGGGGTTGTAGCTCAGTGGTAGAGTGCTTGCCTTGCATGTGTGAGGCCCTGGGTTCTATCCTCAGTACCACATAAAAATAAATAAATAAATAAAAATAAAGATATTCTGAAAAAAAAAAAAAAAAGATCATGGGTTCAATTATGCCTCGAGATCATGTTCATGTTCTTCAGTCCTTCAAGGTTTGGGTGTTTTTGGAGAAAGCACCTTCTCCTTTATTCCTTTCTTGGATGCTTTTGGAGAAAGAAGAAAGGACTGGGATGACATTGGCATTCACCATTTAACAACTGATCCCATTCTTAGGAAAAATTTAAGGTGAGAAGCTGAAAGATCACTGCAGCTAGCAGCCTCATCTTACAGACAGAACCTAGTACCAAGGGCAAGTTACTCCTGCAAGGTTGCATGGCTAGTGATAGACAGTGGACTCTGGAATGGGTTTAGGATATTATTTTAGGCCAAAGAAATTCAGATTCGAATATGACAGAGAAGATGTACCGTGAGCCATCGGCTGTCCCAGATTGTTTGCACAGGGCGTTCGGATTCCCACCATCTCAGCCAAATTAACAGCTGCTAACAGTTGGAGGCAACGGTCAGTTCTTAGGATTTTGAGCTTGCAAAAAATCTTGCAATTAATGATATCAGGGAACGGTTGCTCCTCTTGGTCCTATCCATCACTCATCAGAAGTGACTAGGACCACCAGCTGTCACGAACAGAGAATGAAATTGAAAGGGGAATAAAACCAATTTCAATCTACAGCAAGTTGGCTTTGGAAGAAAAGACCCTAAGGGAGGTTGCCTTGTCTTTTTAGAGAAGGGATGGCAAAACAAGATAAAAAGGCCCAAACACATATCTCCAGGGACAAAACGAAACAGTACAAGAAAATGATAATAGAATATCTCTGGTAGGTTAAAGAAGGAGCTGGTAATTGCCTCCCAGGAGGGCTTCCATGTGTTGGGGGTTTATGCGTGGGAGAGATTTTCCACTGTACTGTCTAACCTTCTGTACATTTACACATTTGAATCACATGAGTTTTTAATCTGTTTTTAAATTTCATTTTAAAAAAGAAAATCAGAGAACCTTCCTTAAGATTATAGCAGTTTTAAAACAATCCTTGTAAAATAAGGATCTGATCAGTTTGATAAAATCTAGACCAAACCTGGGCCTTTGCAGAGATTTGGAGACAGGGCATGCAGCCTCGAGCTAGGCAGGACATCAGGCTCTGACCAGAGCATCAGGCCGTGCACGCTCCTCATCCTCCTCTAATATTACTTGTGGTAACTATATATAAACTATATACGCCTCTCTGAAACTAAATATCTCCTTTTTTGGAGAAGGATTAAGTATAGGCACAATTCTATTTTAATAGCTATCATCCCACTGTCCAGTTCAAATAACAAAGTTCCCATCCTGGCCAGCAGCCCACACTAGCATAGTTTAGCTCATAGTTACTGGTATATGTTGATAGATACGGAGGCCACAGTAAAGGATTTTACAAACACACCCCTACACACTCATATGTATACATTATACTTTTTCTTTAAAATTTATATACACATGTGTATTATATACATCTCTCTGTGTGTATGTGTGTGTGTGTGTGTGTGTGTGTGTGTGTAACTTTTTTAAGAAAAAGACTTCAGAGACATAGCATTATAAGGAATCAGATCTACTAGAGGGCAGTGCCAAATAGGATATGAAGTAACTAATGTATTATGTAGGTTGTAGCAACAGAGGTGGGTGTACACCATGGAAAAGCACAGTTTTCAAGAGACAGTGTAGCAAATGATTCAAGGCATGGACTCTGGAGCCAGGGCTGATCATGCAACTTTTAGCAAGTAACATCACTTTTGTGACTTGGTATTACCATCTGTAAAAATGGGGCTAATAATAGAATTTCCAAAGTTTATCATGAAGATTAAGTTGGTTAATAGTTAAAGTGCCTGGAACAGTTATTGGCCATATGGTAAGCACCATCATATGTTAAGTATAAGCAGTTGTCATTCTGCAAAGGAAACTTTGGCAGTGTGGACCATGCCACAATTCCCATGTATGATGAAATATCTCATCAGGGTCTTTAATAGCCTGGGGGAAATTGTCCTCAAGACAGTCCATGTCCTCTTTCTTAATCCCACCCTCACTGGCAATTGTCTTGATTACTAATTGAGCCTTCCAAATATCTGCGTTGTGAATGAGACATAAATTATCTATCTCTGACACAAGGGATAATTTCCATTTTAAAAAAAATGTGCAGGCATTCTGGCTCATATATCCATCTCACATGAGTTCCTCTGGGGGTACACTCATAAAGTTTAATTTGTGGACCTGCTCAAGTGAGGTCCAGAATCTGGACCTTGGTTCTACAGGACATATCATCCCAGATCTAACTGGGGCCATTCTATTCTTTCCCAGGCAAGAGTCCTGATGCTGTTAACTCATTCAACATGGTTGCAAAACATGCTGGTCATTTTGCTTAACAAATGTTATTTTTAAAAATATTTATTTATTTGCTTTAGTTGTACACAATGTGTTTATTTTTATGTGGTGCTGAGGATCGAACCCGGGCCGCCATGTGCTAGGCGAGCGCTCTACCACTGAGCCACAATCCCAGCCCCAACAAATGTTAATTTTTATGTGGTATTTATGTACAATAACTACACATTTGAAAACCTACGGTTTGTTAAATTCACGTGATAACACTGAACCAAGAAAGGAGTTGATAAATCTGTTTTCGAAAACTAAAGTAGAAACAGGAGGGATGCGGATTTGAAAGTCTATTCCAAAACACACTTTCCTCATTTCTCCTTCAAGCTCTTAGGTGTTTAGGATGTGTGTGTTGTTGACGAGTAATTTGTTAAAATGGGTAATTATCTGGTGACATATAAGCTCTCTAAATCACTGAAGGACTGACTTTAGTTGTACACAATGTGTTTATTTTTATGTGGTGCTGAGGATCGAACCCGGGCCGCCCATGTGCTAGGCGAGCGCTCTACCACTGAGCCACAATCCCAGCCCCAACAAAAATGTTAATTTTTATGTGGTATTTATGTACAATAACTACACATTTGAAAACCTACGGTTTGTTAAATTCACGTGATAACACTGAACCAAGAAAGGAGTTGATAAATCTGTTTTCGAAAACTAAAGTAGAAACAGGAGGGATGCGGAGCCTTTTTATATGGAAGCAACAGGTTGAAAGTCTATTCCAAAACACACTTTCCTCATTTCTCCTTCAAGCTCTTAGGTGTTTAGGATGTGTGTGTTGACGAGTAATTTGTTAAAATGGGTAATTATCTGGTGAGGGTTGTTGGGATTGGGATGCTCAAAATCCTAGTGCAGTGTGAGGTTCAGATATAACATTACATTCAAATCTAGGCTAATGAGAGCCCTCTGGGACCTGCACTGCTCAGTCTCCATGTAGAAGAGTGGGAAGGAGGGTCATTGACAAAATAGCATAGGAGGGCAACCATGGAAAAGAACCATCTCCCATGTATTAGTCAGGATATTTTAAGTTGCAAATGACAAAACACTAGAATCATATGGGGCTAAGCAGAATAATTTAATGGCTTATAACAGAAACCACATAATTCTGAAGCAGAAGTATCTTTAAACGAGGCTCTTCTGAGCGTTCACATAATATAATAAAGACCCAGATTTTCTCTCCATTTCTTGACTTGCTTTTTGGATATTGACGCTTTCAGGTAGGTTCTTCCTTTCATGATCCAAGATAAACATCAGTGTTTTCCAAGGTTCTGTGCCTCCTCAACTTCATGCCACACCTGAGCACCAGGACTTCTAGCTGAAGTCCTGAGATTAGCTCTGATTGGACTGACCTCAATCACGTGCCCATTCCTGAAGCCATCGCTGTGGCCAAGAAAAAGAAGTGTCAGTCGAGGCCATGTACTTTATTCTTGGCTCTCCTGATCACAGGGAGTCCCACCTGGAAATCAGGGCTCCTGGGGAAAGGGAAGGAAAGGAGACTGCAGAGGAAATCTGTAAAGGTATGTTTTTCATTATATGAGGAAACTTTATTAAAAATAAGAGTCCTGGGCTGGGGATGTAGCTCAGTGAGGTGCTTGCTTAGCATACCCAAGGCTCTAAGTTAGATCCCAGCATAGCAAATAAAAAAAAAAAAAATAAAATAAATAAATAAATACATAAAATAAGGGTCCTTAGCTTGAAGAACAGTCATAAAAAGGACAAAGCACTTGTCTTTAAAGATATGAAAATATCATTTGGAGAAGGCATTAGATACATTCTGTGTAATTCTAATACTGGTGGTTGACGCTCACACGGAGGCAGATTTTGATTAAGTTTAAGTAATTTATGCACAAGCGGTAGGGGAAACTACAGCCATAACAGATGGGTATAAAATGCAAAAATCCCTCTCCTTCCTTCCCTGCTTCTCACCTTCTTCCATCTATACTTTCCAGGACAACCCTTATAAACTAGTTAATGAAAACAGGAAAAGAGCAACCCATAGGCTCTGTCTTAAAGAATTGATGCCTCATCTTTTCAAGGAGGGTATCTTCAAGAGGATTTCCCCTGCAATGGGATATAGACTAAGTAACTGTAAGATACCAGCACTCCATGTTTAAAGCAGAGTGATTAAAAGGGGAAACTTGGGAGATACTTCTAAAAGGGTGAGAAGAATTTAAGGTATTCCAGAGTAAATGTTGTTGTTACTAGAACCAAAGACCTGTAGAGTCCCCTTTTCCTTAAAACCAGATGATGGCAGGAAGGATGGGATTTAGACAAGTGGAAGTGAAAGTCAGTCCAGCCAATAGATACCTTGATCCAGAATGTGGATTTAGGACTGAGCGAACACAAGAAGGCCACAGCACTCAGGGTCCCTCTGATCTGGGGAAAGCCTGTTTGGACTGAACATTTTCTTCTGTTTACAGATGAATAATTAAACTTAACCCCTGTCCTGATCTAACCTCAAATGATTTCACAGCTTGAATTTACTTTATTTATTTATTTGTTTTGGTATTAGGGATTGAACTCAGGGGCGCTTGACCCACTGGGTCACATCCCCAGCCCTTTTTTTGTATTTTATTAGAGACAGGGTCTCACTGAGTTGCTAAGTGCCTTGCCATTGCTGAGGCTGGCTTTGAGCTCGTGATCCTCCTGCCTCAGCCTCCCAAGTGCTGGGATTACAGGCGTTCGCCACCACGCCCAGCTTGAATTTACATTTGATATGTCAATGAAATAGTTGCTGTCAGGTAATGTTTCTATTGTGGTTAGAATCACAAACAACAACAACAATAAAAATCTTAAATTTGGCCGGGCGCGGTGGCGCACGCCTGTAATCCCAGCACTTTGGGAGGCTGAGGCAGGAGGATCGCGAGTTCAAAGCCAGCCTCAGCAATGGTGAGGCACTTAGCAACTCAGTGAGACCCTGTCTCTAAATAATATACAAAAAAAGGGCTGGGGATGTGGCCCAGTGGTCAACTGCCCCTGAGTTCAATCCCTGGTACCAAAAAAAAAAAAAAAAAAAAAAAAAAAAAAAAAAAAAAAAAATCTTAAATTTGTTCTTTTATAGACTAAAAAGGTCTATGAAAAGTCCCTTAAAATCAAAACAAAGGCCAGGTGTGGTGGTGCACACCTGGAATCCCAGCAGCTCAGGAGGATGAGGCAGGAGGATTGCACATTCAAGAGCAGACTCAGCAAATAAGTGAGGTCCTAAGCAACTTAGTGAGACCCTGTCTCAAAATAAAAAATAAAAATGACTGGGGATGTGGCTTAGTGGTAAAGTGCCCCTGGGTTCAATCCCCAGTGCCAGGTAAACAAAACGAAACAAAGCAAAACAACAAAAAAGAATTGGGACCTGGCTCTATCTGCCAAATCCATGCCCTTTCCACAGGCCTTGATGCACATAAATATGTTTATGTGTGTGTATAGACATCATGCTCATGATTCCTTCATCTGTGCGGAGTGATCTTGAAATAGATGTTTTTTAAAAGTATTTATTGCTCATAAAAATAAATTTATCCAGAAAAGATTGTTGTAAAGAAAAAAGAAATAAGCACGACTATTGGATTTTCAGAGGAGCCTTAATATTTTCTGATGCTTAGATATGTGGACGGTAAAACAGCCTTATGTTTTTGAATGAGTTGTATAGAAATGGCACATTGGATTGTTATTTCTGAGGCTGGTTTTGAAATGTGTCTTAAAGCCTTTTGAATTTTGCCGGTCCTATGGTCATGCATTTTTTCTTAATGACTACTAACTGATGTGTTTTTTCCAAAACCCATAGGGGAGTAGGACTTCAATTTGTTGCCGAAAGCTCGGTCCTTGTCTCTGATGCCAATCCAATAATGAGGACATGGTTTTGAGAAAAAGGAAAAAGAAAGTTTATTGCTTTACTATCGAAGGAGAAACACAGGGTCTCCTGTCCTAAAGGCTATGATTCTGTCCATAAGCAGGAACAGGGGGCTTTCAAAGAGGTGATTCAAGGGCTACATTCTCTGTTGAAGTTGTAATTCACTGTTAATTTGGGAGATAGTCATTCTCAGATCTTCTGGTACCATCCCCAAAGTCTGGATTACTCTTTTCCTATGGTGGGTGTGTTCTCAAGGACAGATGAATCTGCCTAACATGCAGAAGAAAGTAATTTTGTTTCCTCTAAGATTAGGGAGGAGCAGGGAGAGAGGAAGAGAAAGAAACATGTCCATTTAAAAAACAAGTTGCAAGGGCTGGGGTTATAGCTCAGTGGTAGATTGCTTCCCTAGCATGTTCGCGGCCCGGGTTCGATCCTCAGCACCACGTAAAAATAAATGCATTGTGTACAACTAAAGCAAATAAATAAAATTTTTTTTTTTTAATGTTGCAGTGGCAGAACAGCCAGGGCTATTTCAAAGCATAAGTTGGACCCCTGTTACACTTTAACCAAAAAGTCTCAATTAAAAAAAAAAAAAAAATCCTGTATTTTTACACAAGCTAGCTATTTCCTTTTGTTTTCCTTCCTGCTTCCCTTCCAGTTGAGCAAATCTTCATGTGCTCAGCCGCCTGTGAGGGATTCCCTAAGGAGAACAGCACTTGGGTAGCTTGGCTATTAGCAGTTCCTTGGAGAGCCCGGCCTTCACCATGCTAAGCAGACATGTCCCTGTGCCCACCCCATTGTTCTAATATGGCACCTTCTTCATTTGCTTTTACTATACGTGGTGGTTTCACTTATCTACTTGTTTATCATCTGCGTGCCCCCATGGTGAAGTTCTGAGAGGGAAGATGCCTCATCTGTCTTCTACACCGCCCCTTAGCACGGCCTAGGATGATGCTCGCTGACGGATGGAAGGAGGTGAGGCTTTGAATAAAATTTATTGGCCAACTGAAGGAATCAACGGATGTCTCCAGCACCTAG
The DNA here is from genome assembly GCA_025594165.1 of Tamias sibiricus. Taxonomy (NCBI): domain Eukaryota; kingdom Metazoa; phylum Chordata; class Mammalia; order Rodentia; family Sciuridae; genus Tamias; species Tamias sibiricus. The sequence continues at coordinate 13,200,355 of CM046669.1, read as the reverse complement.
CAACGCCTACCCCATGGTGGGTGCTCTATGCGTCTTTGTTCATAATGAACTACTCTGCCCTGCAGTGGTCTAGGAATGAGGCCAGGTTTGATCTGGTCCTAGGGTGGAACATTTGACAATTGTCTGATTAGAACTGAAATTTTCCATGCTGGGTTCAGAGGGGCATGCCTTTAATCCCAGCAGCTTGGAAGGCTGAGGCAGGAGGATCAGAAGTTCAGGACCAGCCTCAGCAATTTAGTGAGGCCCTAAGCAATTTAGCAAGATCCTGTCTCTAAATAAAATGTGAAAAACAGCTGGGGATGTGGCTCCGAGGTTGAGCACCCCTGGGTTCAATCCCTGGTATCAAAACAAAACAAAACTGAAATTTTTCAGGCACAAACTCCTCAAAATCATGTGGGACTACTCATCAAGACATACTTCACAGCAAAGGCACATGACCCAAGCTGGGTCAAGCACTGTTCTCCATTCTCTTGGGCCCAGTGCTTGGTCCTGGGAAGATTCAAGCTTCCAGCCAGGCCGATTCATGTCCTTTGCCAGTAATTTTCAAACTTGAGCTGGAGAAAGATATTATTTCCCCCTCCTCCTCCTTCTTGTCTTCCTCCTCTTCCTCCCCCATTTTCTTCTGGTTAGAGCTGTGAGGATGTGCACCTAAGCCAGCTCTGTAGTTTGCTCCCACAGAGGAAGCCAGTCTGAGAGCATGGCACCAACAGGCAGAGGTTCAAAAGGGCAGAGATGTCTAGGGAGCCCCAGTGGCCAGGGCCCAGCGGACGTGTCTTTTTCCAGGCTTAACTGTTCAGTTTCAAATCTGTGAGCCAATCTAGTGTCCTAACAACAAGCTTTAGCAGCTGAGTCTGAGGATCCCAATTAATACAAACCTGGGCACAGGAGCTCCTGGGCGAGGCATGGAGGTTAGACTAAATGTGATCATTGGGAAGCTCATAACACTTAGATGACAGATATTTAAGGCCTTCAGTCTACACCGGTGACTGCTGTCTCTAGTGTGAGCCTCACTTACACCATTAGCTTTTGTAATTAAAGTAGGAAATGAAATGTGATAACATGAGAGAATACTCAGGAAGAGAAGCTAAATGGAAAAGTAAGGAAGTGAATAAACACACCACAAGAGTCCAGTGGAGAGCACTGGTGCTGTGAGATGGCGCGGACTTCAGAGTCACACGCTGTGATTCGTATCATTTCCCTTTCTGAGTGTGACCTGGGCACATGGCTTTGTATCTTCAAGCTTTTGGTTTTCTCACCTGTACATCAAGGACAATACCTCTCAGAGTTGTTATATAATATGTAAAAGCCCTAACACAGTTCCTGGCATCTGATAGACGTACTTTTTTCTTTATGTTAAAAAATAACAGGGTCCGGGCACGGTGGCGCATGCCCGTAATCCCAGCGGCTCAGGAGGCTGAGGCAGGAGGATCACAAGTTCAAAGCCAGCCTCAGCAAAAGCAAGGCACTAAGCAACTCATGAGAACCTGTCTCTAAATAAAATACAAAATAGGGCTGGGGATGTGGCTCAGTGGTCGAGTGCCCCTGAGTTCAATCCCCAGTACTAAAATAAATAAATAAATAAAACAGGGGATGGGGCTATAGCTCAGTGGCAAAGCGCTTGCCTAGTATGTGTGAGGCACTGAGTTTGAGCCTCAGCACCTCATAAAAAATAAATTAATAAACAAAGATATCATGTGTCCATATATAACTAAAGATAATATTTAAAACATAAATAAATAACAGAACTCAGTATAAAAAACTTAGAAACAGTAGAAGAAACATATCTAAATGCCACTGGTATCTGTGTTCAGATTCATTCAACAAATATTTATTGAAGGCTGACAATGTACAGGTTCTGGGATGATAAATAGTGGACACAACAGACTGTCCTTGACCTCATGGAGCTCAAGTTCCTGTGGAGATATAGAGACAGTAACAAATAAGTGTGGCAGTGGTTTATACTAGATGCATAGACAGGGAGGGGGTGTCTGATGTCCACGTGTGCAAACGTGGGTGAGCAACAGTTTTAAACCAGATCCTGCTCAACTCACTGACAAAGAGATATTTGGGTAAAGACTTGATGGCAAAGAAGGGAGGTAGGACTATGGATGATTTCTCTTTTCTTTTTCTTATATCTGCCTTTTGTATTTTTTAAGTGAGCACTTACAAACTGATTTCATATATTTTTTTTTATCTCGGAAAGTGGTTTAACATTTTCCAATTTTATTAAGGTATATTGAAAACCAAAACTCATATGTGCTTAAGACGTACAGTGTGATGATTTGATATGATACACATTGTGAAGTGACGGCCTTAATCAAGCTAATTAACACATTCCTCACCTCACACGTTACCATTTGTGTCCACACATGTGTGGTGTGAGACTACTTCAGATCTGTTCACAGCAAATTTCAAGTCTGGACTACAGTGTTATTAACTATAGTCACCATGCTGTACATTAGATACACAGGTGTCTTCATCTTAGGGCTGAAAGTGTCTTCCCTTTGACCTACATCTCCCCCCTCCCTCCTGGCAGCCGCCATTCTATCCTTGGCTCCTATGAGTTTTAACTGTGCCTGAATCCCACACACTAGTGAGAGCATGTAGAATTTCTTTCTGTGTCTGGCTTAATACACTTAGCATGATGTCATCCAGGTTGATCCATGCTATCATAAATGGTGGGATTTCTCTCTATTTTAGTGGCTGAAGAATGTTTCATTGTGAATCGATACACTGTGAAGTGAAATTGCTGGATGATGTGTAGTTCAATTTTGATTTTTTTTTTTTTTTTTTTTTTTTTAGGAAGCTCCATACTGTTTTCCACAAAGACTATACCAGTTTACATTCCTACCAACAGGCACAAGGAATCCTTTTTCTTCACACCCTCACAAACACTTGTCATCATTTATCTTTTTTTTTCTTCTTTTTTATAATAGCCATTTGACAAAGGGAAGTGATACCTCATGGTTTTGATCTGCATTGCCCTGATGATTAATGATGGGGAACATTTTTTCACATACCTGTTGGTCAGTTGCCTATCTTCTTTGGGAAAATGCTTATTCAGGCCCTTTGCTCAGGTTTAAACTGGGCTACTTGTTTTTTTGTGCTATTGAGTTCTGAGTTCCACATGGTAACCATTTGTCAGATATAAGGTTTGCAAATGTTCTGGATATTAACCCCTTACTACATTATGGCTTGCAAATACTTCATCTCCTTCTGTAGGCTACCTTTCCATTTTGTTGATTGTTTTCTTTGCTGTGCAGAAGCTTTTAGTTTGATGTTGTCCCACTTGCTTACTTTTGCTTTTGTTGCTTGTGCTTCCAGTGTCATTAAAAAAAAAAAAAAAAAAAAAAAAAAAAAAAAAAAGAAAAGAAAGAAAGAAAGAAATCATTGCCAAGACTAATGTGAAGGAATTTCCCCCTAGGTCCTTCAAGAAGTTTCATGATTTCAGATCTTAAAGTCTTTAATCCATTTTGAGTAATTTTTGTGTGTATGTATGATGTAAGATAAGGATCCAATTTCATTCTCTTACATGGGAAATCCAGTTTTCCCAACTCTATTTATTGAAGAGGATTTCCTTTTCTATGATGTAGTCTTGGTGCCCTTGTCAAAGATTAGTTGATATTATATACAGTTATTTCTGGGTTCTCTGTTACTCTGGTTTTGTGTCAGTACCATACTGTTTTGATTACTATTGCTTTATATTATTATTTGGAATTAGGAATATGATGCCACCAGCTTTCTTCTTATTTCTCAAATTGGCTTTGGCTATCCAGGGTCTTTGTGGTTCTATATGAATAATAGAATCATTTTTTTTTCTATTTCTGTGACATATGCTACTGAAACCTTTATATTATTTGTGGCACTAGGGTTTGAACCCAGGGGAACTCTACAACTGAGCTAGATTCTCCAGCCCTTTAAAAAAATATTTTTAAAATTTTGGGACAGGGTCTAGCTAAGTTGCCAAGGTTGGTCTCAAACTTGGGACCCTCCTGCCCCAACCTCCCAAGCCCCTGGGATTATATGTGTATGTCGCACCCAGCACCATTGGAATTTTGATAGAAATTGCACTGAATGTGTAGATCACTTTGGGTAGTGTGGACATTTTCATAATAGTAATTCCTCTAATCCATGAACATGAGATAGGTTTGCATTTATTTGCGCCTTTTTCAATGTCTTCATCAATGTTTTATGGTTTTCAGTGTACAGATCTTTCACCTCCTTGGTTAAGTTTGTTCCTTAAGTATTATTCTTTCAATGCTATCATACACAGAATTGTTTTCTCAATTTACTTTGGATAGTTTATTTTTAGTGTGTAAAAGTAGAACTGATTTGTGTGTGTGTCAATTTTATATCTTGGAACTTTACTGAATTTACTATTTCCAACAGCTTTTTGGTTGAGTCATTAAGGTTTTTCATACATAAGATCATGTCACCCCAAACAGAGATATTTAACTTCTTCTTTTTCAATTTGGATAGCTTTTACTTCTTTTTATGGAGTCCGTAGATTCTCTCCTGATTTCCTTTGAAATTTTCCTTCTCATTTCTGCGACATTTTTAGTTCAAACCCAGTGTTTTTATTGCAACCCATAATCCAAGCATACAATTAAACTAAATACAGTAGTGACGTTCTAACTAAAATGGAGTTATAATAAAATATAGCTATAAAATATTGGCTTAGAGTCCACAGAACTAACCCTGTAGTTTTTCAACAAAAGCACATTTTTCCTGTTTGTTAGAATCCTGAAAAATCCAAGTGTCTGAGTCTTAGAAATAGTATTAAAATAAAAATAAGAAAAACTTCCTGTTTATATGATTTAACAAGAGAAAAGAGGCAAAGAGAAATAAAATAAATAATTTTAAAGAAGTATAAGGAAAGTAAGGGAGAGAGACAATTTCTTAACTGAGTACCAAGACATTTGTTTCAAAAAGTTTACAGTGGGCTGAGGGTATATCTTCATGTTGCAGTACTTGCCTAGCATGCATGAGACCTTGGGCTCATTCCCCAGCACTGTATGTACACACATAGAGTCTACTAAGATTTTTTTTTTCTTCTTCTTCTTCTTCTTCTTCTTCTTTTTTTTTTTTTTTTTTTTTTTTTCAGTGCTGGGGATCAAGCCTAGGACTTCTCATATGTTTGGTAAGCAGTCGACCACTGAACTATACCCCCAGCCCATACAGTGATTTTCTCTCTGTGTAGCCATGTGTGCAAATTAAATGAGATAAAGTATACAAAATCACTTTAAATGCTACAAAGTAGATGTCTAGTGCCTGTTTATTACATCCTCACCTGAATCTAGATTTGAACAGATGGTGGAAACTTTGTGAATGACAATACTCATCAATTCTGCCTTTTACAAAATCTCTTTTGTTACTATTTCTTGAACAGATAGGAGCTCATTGATTTAGATGCTAAATTCAGTAGAACGTTGTTTGTAAAGGAGTACCCAATATATGCCTTGCCTGGTACATATTTTAGAAGCTTCGTGTTAATTAGCACCCTGTGTTTCTTTTCCTGTCAAGCCTCAGAAGAGAGTTAGCGTTGGGATGGAGACTTTATAGGTCAGGATCTATTCATAAAGGACATAGTTTGTCTAAATTCATGTCATTGTCACAACCTGTACAAACATTTTTGCATATTTAAAGAGCAAACTAGCTAATTTAAAAGGCAAAGAGAAACAGCTTGTATCCACAATGCTTAAATTCTGCTGAGTGAGTTCTGTGACACTCAGGCACAAACTCCCCAGGGTGGACACCAACACAGCTCCCTCTCGCTGCTGGGGCCCCCTCCGAGAACTTCCCTCTCCTGTTGCCCGTGCTTCTGTGCTCTGTGACAACATCGACAACATCGCTGGCAGGAACGGACTCTCCCATGAGGGAGGAGGACCTGACAGAGACAAGAGAAGTGGCAAAACCACCATGCAGGGGCTGGGGTTGTGGCTCAGCGGCAGAGCGCTCGCCTCGCACGTGTGCGGCCCGGGTTCGATCCTCAGCACCACGTAAACATAAATGCATTGCATTGTGTACAACTAAAGTAAATAAATAAATATTTAAAACAAACAAACAAACAACAAAAAAAACCCACCTTGCATCCAAGTGGGCAGTTTCTAGCTGGCCATTGTCACAGCGCAAAGAGCTAAAGATGATGGACCAGGAATACAGCAGAAAATGCCAGCTAGGGTTTTCCCTGCCTTTTCCTGTGGGAAAACAAAAGGATCACATCATTAATTTTAGAGTTTGAGGACTCCACTTTTCAAATCTCTGGAAGCAATAACACAGCAAGAATCCCATGGTGAAAATCCGGTGGGAACAGTTGGAACCAAAGGGGCTGCATTCCCTCAACTCCCGCCTCACCTAGTGATCCAGAATGAGCCCACATCAGATGGCTGGTTTTTGTTTTTGTTTTCAATTTTGTGTGTGTGTGTGTGTGTGAGGGGGTGGTGGTGGGGTGGGTGTTAATATATACATGCCTGGTACAATGGTGCATGCCTGTAATTCCAGTGGCTTGGGAGGCTGGGGCAGGAGGATAGTGAGTTCAAAGCCAGCCTCAGCAACAGTGAGGTGCTAAGCAACTCAGCAAGACCCTGTGTCTAAATAAAATACAAAATAGGGCTGGGGATGTGGCTCAGTGGTTGAGTGCCACTGAGTTCAATCCCTAGTAGCAAAGAAAAAAAAATATATATATATGTAAAAAAAAAAACCATAAAATTTCCTGTTTAAAATCATGTATGTAAACAAGCCAATGGCATTCATTACCTTAATTATATTCATGGACAAGTTCATTCAGCAAATCTTGGTTGAGTGAAACATGGAGCAGGCCCCATTGTCTGTGAACTGAACAAAGCCCATTGGCTTCATGAGGCTTCTTTATTCCAGCAGAGAGAGGTTGAAAATGAACAGTAGACACAAAAAGTAATGAGGCCTGTCATCAGGTGATATCTTAGGGTTAGTACCAGGTGCTGTGTACCACCTCTGAAGGCTTCTGTAGCCTTCAAATAGCCAAGGCCTTGGCTCATCTCCTAGCTCTTTCCCACCAAGCTCCACCTCCAATAATTTCTAGTGAATTTGAAGAGTTCCCTGGTTACTAAACACCCAAGAAGCTCTGACAGCTGTTGGGGCTGTCAATAAAAAAGTGTGAAGCTCTCGGCCACACATGGTATGCTTTTTCAAACAATCTTCACTTTGAGAATAAGGGTCGAGAGGCAGAATTCAAACACAAAGACACACTTTCTTCACCAATAATGTGACAATTTTTTTTTTTCAAAGGCATGATTATGTCGGATTATTTGCATTTTGAAAGTTCTTTCTCCTCAAAAACTTGACGTGGCTGAGGAGGGAAGGGGTGAGGAATGAAGTGATTTATTATACTCTGAAGTGACAACAGAAAAGGATTCTGAAATGCTTTCTTTTGTCAAGTGCAAGAATGCTATCAAATGTTTCCTGCAAAACGTTGAGCTTCTGCTTGGGCTCTTTCATGAAGGTTGTAAAGGAACAGATATGCTATAGGAAGAGCTTACTGAGAGTACATAAGTGTCAGGAAGTAGTAAGTACGTGATTGTGAAACTGGACCACACCTTGATCACGATCAAAATTAACATCACCAGTTGGACACCGAGGTGCACACCTGTAACCTCAGCCACCTGGGAGGCTGAGGCAGGATGAATGCAAGTTTGAGGCCAGCCTGGGCAGTTTAGCAAGAACTTATCTCAAAATAAAAAGGAGAGGGGCTGGGAGAGTAGCTCAGTGAGAGCTTGTCTAGCATCAGCAAAGCTCTGAGTTTGATCCAAGACAGATGGACATCTGTGCCTCCAACTGTGAGACATGGAAAAGAACACAACTTTACTAGTGTGGTATTCCAACCTGAGACATGTGATCTGGGAAAACAGCAGGCAGAATCAAATGGAAGGACATCAACAAAATAACTTACTTGATTTCTTAAAAGAACAGCAATGTTATGAAAGACAAAGAAAGGCTGTTCTGAATTAAAGGAGACTAAAAAGTAGGTTGACGCTGTGTGCTTGGGACTGAAGGGTTTCCCAGGATGGAGGACCCTGAGCACTAAAACCAATGAAGTCCAGGCACACAGGGGTGAGCTGGTAACCCTACTAGGGAGCAATAACAAAGGCAGTGTGGAGAAGGCACACTCCTGGACTGAAATGGTATAAAAGACATTATTGGGACAATCCACAGAACTGGACCGTAGGCTTTTAGCAAATGTGTTAAAATATACACAACTGCCAGGTGTGGAGGTGCTGGGCACAGTGGCGCACGCCTGTAATCCCAGCTACTCAGGAGGCTGGCAGGAGAATGCTAAGTTTGAGGATGGCCTCTGCAACTTGGTAAGACCCTGTCTCAAACTAAAAAGGGTTGGGGATGTGGCTTTGTGGTGGAGAGCACGTCCAGGCATGTGTGAGGCCCTGGATTTAATCCCCAGTGCCTCAAAAAAATTTATATAGATGTGTGTGTGTGTGTGTGTGTGTGTGTGTGTGTGTGTGTGTGTGTATAGTATTATATCATTTCCCAACTTAAATACTTTAGAGGTATAGTTTTGTGGCAACAAGTATGTTCACAATGTTGGGAAACCACTATTACTATCCATCTCCAGAATGAGTTTATTTTTCCAAACAGAAACTCTGTATCTGGTAAACAATACTCCCCGCTCCCCTGCTCCAGGCCCCTGGTTATCATGCTTCTCCTCTCCGTTTCCAGGAATCCACCCGTTCTGAGTGCCTCATCTAAGCGGAACCATGCAGCACTCTAGCTGTTCTTCTGTGTCTGGCTCATTCTGCTTAGCAGGATGTTCTCCAGGTCCATCGAGATTATAGCACTTGTCAGAATTTCATTCCTTTTGAAGACTGAGTAACATTCCATTGCACCTATGTACCCTATGTTGTCTATCCATTTGTCTCTTGATAGACATTTGGGTTGTTTCCACCTTTTGGCTATTGTGAATAAGGTCACCATGAGCACTGGTGTGGAAATGTGGACTTTTATATTACATTAATTTGTTCAATGTAAAATTTCCTGAATTTGATACTTGTACTGGGGCTGGAGAAGAAAATGTCTAAGGAAAAGCACATTAAATTATTAAGAGGCCAAGGGGTATGTTACATATATACTATTCTCAAAAGTTTCAGGAAAAAAAGAAAGAAACTGTAATAAAAAATGTAAAGAAAAAAAAAGGTGACTATGAGGTCTTTGTATTATTCTTGCAAGTTCTAGAAGTTCAATTTAACAAATATACAGGAAGTAGAGAAAAACTTTGTTTACCAAGACCAGCCCTCATGGAAAAAGAGAAATCTGTGAAAGCTGTCCCCTGTGGCACCTGGAAGGTACAAGGGAAATGGAAAGCAATTCAGACTCGGCACAGCCTCGTGGGTGCTGGCTTGTCTCTGAACAGAAGTCTGTTGCTCTGCCCCTTAAGTCTCTGCCCTTATGGTTTCTCAACTTCTCTCTGCTTCTCCTTAAACTGCTTCTGCTCCTACCAACTAATTTCTCCAGGTTGTCCTCTCTTCCTCTTCTCTTCAACTTGCTCATAGATTGTTTGCCCATGACTTCTACTTCCTCTTTTCCGTGTATATGAATGAGAGTGTGTGTGTGTGTGTGTGTGTGTGTGTGTGTGCACGCGCATGTGCGTGCGCATTGGCTGCTGCTGCCATTCTCCTCTGGTCAGGCCAGTTGGGCTGTATGGCACAGAGCCTGATGACCTGCACAGAAGGGACCGTAACCATATAATTTAAGTGCATTTGCGTGACCAGTCTAGTCCAGTCCAGCTTAAATGCCTTTGACGGGAGCAGAGGTGATTTTAAGGAGGTAATATTGAGACAACGATGGTGAGAAAAGACAAACCACCAAAATCTCATCCCAGGGCTTATGATCCATGCTTGATTCACCTGGAAGTGTGTGAAAAATAGAAACCATGTAAAAAAGTTTAAAGAGAATTGAAGGAGACAAGATTTAATTGCAATCTTGGAGAAAATTAAGGTTGAGCACCAGAAAACAAATTTCATTTCCTTCCTTCTTCCCATCCTCTCTCCTTCCACCCTTCTTTCCTTTCACAGAAATTCATTATGCACAAGGCAGCTTAATGGGTGCTATGGGGAATCGAAATTGCACAAGATGAGGTCTTGCCACAAGACGCCTTTAGTCTAGAACAACACATTTTAAACTATAGGCTGCAGCCCATTAGTGATTGTGACATCAAATCGAGGTATCTGGCCAGATTTTTAAAATGTAATGAAGTAGAGATCTATTAGAGTCTATCACACTTAATAATGATGTTATTGAGTAGCTTTTAAAATTGTGTGTGTACAAAAGATTTTGATGTAAAGTATTATTCTGTGGGCTATAGAAAAACTGTCTTGAAAGTCATTGATCTGTAGAACCTATAGCTTTAGTGATCACCCATGTGCTGATCCACACCTCCTGTCTATAACTTGTTCCTAAGATCCAGCCATGGCGACCCAGCTGCCAGTCGGGCATCCTAACATGGCTCAACTGCCCATATCCTCTTCTTCCCCAAAATGTTTCCTTTGCCTACACTGTATGTTGGTCCGTGACATCAAAATTCACCTGGTAATTCAAGCCAGAAGCCTGGGAGTTACCCTTTCCACTTGTTCTTCCCATCCAATTGGCAGATCTGCCTCCTCTCCATCCTCAACAGTGCTCCTTGGTGAGGTCCTGCATAATTTTTCACCTGTTTTCTTCCCATACCTTCCCCACTAGTCTACCTTTCTCCAGGCTTGTTTTCTGACTCCTCCCCTAAAAGTCTGGGCATCAATTTGTTTCTCAAGTGATCTTCCAAAAGTGCTCACACATTCTTGTTCCTGGTTGAAACCCCTGTGTTGGTTCCTTATTACTTCAAGAAAAATGTCCAATTATGAGAATTGGAATCTTGTTTGATCTGCCTTCTTTAGCATCAATTCTGAAACTCTCTCCCAGATTCTAGTGGTACCAGCTAGCTGTGGTTCAAAACAGCTCAAGTGTTCTGTCAATAACCTTTTTCCCCTCATTTTTTATTGGTACATTATAGTCATACATAATGATGGGATTTATTGTTACATATGCACACATGCACACAATATAATTTGGCCAATATCACTCTCTATGTCAATAACTTTTACTCCTGTCTCGAATACACTTGCTGGGCTTCTCCACCTGTGTCTGAATGCTGCCCCTCTCTGTCCCAACACAATTCTAGGGTCACCTGGACTTGGGCCCCTTGCTGACTGTGTGCCAAGGCTTTCCTGGCATCCTGGGCATACTGCTGCTCTAGCAAACTATGCAGTCATTATTTGGGTTGTTTTGATTATGAGGTAGTTGCCAACAAGGACTGTTTGGTTCATCTCTGTAAAACAAGCAGTTAGCCCAAAGCTTGCTGTGCTGGGCACTGAACAACTATTTGTTGGAAAAGTAAAAGAAGCCGAATTCTCTCAGCATTGATAGAAGTAATATTATGATGGTAATGTTAAATAATTCTTGCAATACTGTTGTTTTTGAAAGTCATTAGAACTAGAAGACGATTGATTGGCCAGATGTGCTTTGTCTCATCCTGATCCTATCCTTGCTTTCCCCCCTCTGGTTCCTATAATGTGAGAAGAGAACGTTGCCATCTGCTTGTGAGAAACATCCAGGACCTCTCCTACCAACAGATCCCTGTTTAAAACCAAACAAAACAAAACGAAGCCAGAAAAGTCTAGAAAAGGGAGCAAGAAAACAATGTAGATCATGTTCATTTCATCTTCAACCCACTTTGTTGTTCTTATGGTCCATCTTATTGCTTTGCAGGCCTTGGGGAGGAAGGTCAGATCCTTTCTTTGCTTACTTTGAGTATAAACAGGCCCAGAAACGTGGGGCTGGCCCAGAGAGACCCTGAGGGAGCTTCAAGGCCACATTCTATGACGCAGGATCCCAAAGCCACCATAGGAAACTATCTCGATCCTCTCAAAGAAGGCCCCAACTGGAGGAGGAAGGGATTGTTTATCTTTGGTCCTTCCATGGCCTTTTGTTGCCCTGGACTTTGGTTTTTCTTGGTTCTTGCTTGAAATCAGCGAGATCTAACCATGTCTAAATTATATAGCAATTTTATCACAAAGGGTTCCCCTTCTGTATAACCGGACAGAGGTATTCTTTTCCTCCCCTTCCCCTTCCCCTCCCCCCCTCCTTCTCCTTCTCCTTCCCAGTGCTGGGGATCAAACCAGGGCTTCATACACTAAGCAGAGCTGTTCTTACTGCAATGAATTAGAACCCAGAAATGGGAGTTCCAAGAGCTGACATATTCTTTATCTGAAATAAAGCGTCTGTGGAGGCCAAATGTCCTCGGGGGTTTACTTCTTCTGTATGTAACGTGGGTGTAATGTTATCTCCTTCACACGTGAGGATTCACTGAGTGAAAATATGAAAGAGTTGGGTACCCAGTGAGTGACACCCACTAGATGTAATTCTCCCTCCTAGTGCATCAAAAAATGGTGGGGGTGGGGGTGGGGGGACGGCACAGGTACTGAGGCCTGAAAGAGGGGAGGGGTGGCCCCAGCTCAGAGTTCCCACCACCCAGGGTGCTGCTGTGCTATATGACCCAGTAGTAGGCATAGTGGATGGATTTTTTTTTTTTCAAATGCAATAAATGACCCAGTTACAGGTTTGAGAATACAGTAATGCCAAGGCCTTCTTTAAAATGTAGCTTGGTGCCATGTAAGGAGTCGTCTTTCTCATCTTTGTGGGGAGGTGGAACTAGGCAACTGTAACAGGTTTACCATCCAATTAGTCACTTGATCTTAATAGAAAAAATGAGTGGGTCCTCTGCGTTTCGCTGTACTTATCTAGGTCATTTCCAGCTTTTTCTCACAGCAAATCAATTCTGTACCTTTGACACGAGTCTGCGGACATCTGGAATAAGTAGGATTTCTCAAAAGGTCATGTGTGCATCTTTAGAACAAGGCTACAGAGTTTTACTTTGGATCATAACCAACATTCCACTTCCTAAGCAATGATGTTTTTAAGGCAGCTATAACAAAACCAGGCGGCGGTTGGGGGTGGGGGGAGTGTTGAGTCATTTGAAGTTCTCCTGTGATCATTTTTAGTGATTAAAAACCTGATATTTTTCCAACAATATCACCAATATGTTTTCAGGAAGCCCCATTTCCATGCTTACTGGATTCTAGAGCAACAAACTCCCTGACCATAGAGTCAAGTGAAGTCACCCTGGTTGGCCTCATTCTCAGATTCTATTGTGACCTCAAGGGCACAAGAATCCCCAAGGGCAAAGGGGATTCTTCCTGGCCCTTCTCAGGCTACGGGGAAATCTGATTTACAGCCCTTTATTGATGCCTGAGGCTTTGCCTGAGTACTGCTCAGGTGGCAGAGGACTCCTTTGCACCCCGTGCCCTGCATGACAACCACCAACACCTCACCGCCTGCTGCAAAAAGTCCTGCCCCATCAAATACCTCCTCGACGTGACACATCAACATTTGCTCTGAGCTGCCCCTATCCTGCTTATATTCAATCTCAGTTTCTTTTTGCATCTGCTTTCTGTATCTATTAAATCAGTTTCTTTTTATTGGCATATGAATCTTGTGGTCATCTTCGCACTTTGTCTGTGCTATTTTTCCACCTGCTAAACCTTTTTTATTCTTTTTTTTTTCCCTCCATGTCTACAAATCCTTTAAGGCCCTAATGGAATCTTTTTTTTTTTTTTTTTTTTTTTAAGTGTACTAATAGTTTTCTTCTGGTTCCCCAAGCCTTTCTATTATTAACACTTGACCATTCGTTCATTCATTCATTCTTGCAACAAGAATTCACTAAGAATCCACTACTATAAGTTAGTCACCGTGTTAGAATTCAGGATACCACAGTAAGACCAAGTCTTCATCCTCTCAGAGAATTTATTATAGGGCAGAAGGCAGAGAGTATATAAACAAAAAGTGTAACGTCAGGTGGAGAAATGAACTGTGAGAAAAATAAAAAAAAGAATAAAAGAATAAAAAGGCAGGGTGAAGGCTGGAGCATGACCACAGAGTGGAGGCTGTTTCCCCCTGGGGGGTTGGCCTGGTAGGCGGAGGGGGGGGGGCCGGGGGTGTTCCTTAAGAAGAAGACATTGACATTGAGCAGAAATGAGCCATGAACCACATAAGAGAAGAATGCTCCAGGTAAAGGAACAGGAAGTGAAGTGCCTGAGGTGGGAATGTTCCAGAAAGATGAGAGGTGTTGTAGGACAGTGATAAGGCTAATGTGGGTTAGAGCACAGGGGAGATGTGGTAGGATGGAAGGGGAGGTAGCCGTGAGAACCTGCAGGATTTTCAGGGAAAGCCGGATCTAGAGCAACCCCTTAAGGTCAAGTTCAAGTACCCGGTAGGGGATGGTACCAGAGTAGGGAACACCAGGGGAAGGCAGCAAATTCAGGTGGGGCTTTAGGAACTAGAAACAAGAGTTCCTTTTGGGATATGCTAAGAACAAGATCCCTCTGCACGCCCACGTGGAGGAGTCTGTAGCCCAGCGAGAGCTCGGGCTGCGAACACAAACTTGGGGTTTACCGACAGCCGGGGCCTGGACAAGATCACCTAGAAGGAGAATGTAGACCGAGAAGTCATCACCCCAGGGCCACCAGCATTTAGAAGTTCAGAAGGAAGTGCAAGAAGAAAGACTTGGGCCATTGAGGTCTGTACGCCACATACCCAGACAACCCCATGGTCCTGTGTGGGTGTTGCACATGTGCCGGACTTGTCAGCACAACCAAGAGGGCCAACTTCTTGTGACCACCTGAGTTTCTCAGGAGAGCAGCGGTGGAGGTCCTGGGTGCTCTGCTGGTGTGTACGCTCTTGGCACACGCCTTGCTGACCTTGCATTTCTTAGTGTTCTCAACTTTCTCACAGAGAAGAGTGGTCACCGCCAGGCTCCTAGGGAAATGTGGCCACCTGCTTTCTCAAGGACTAGATCTCTGTGAGTTAGTTAAGAATTCTCAGACTGACTTTCTTGGCAGTCCCAGACTCACAGAGAAATGATCTGATGGCATGGCTTTGCCAGCCAGCCGGAGAGCACACTGCAGTGATTACCAGCATCTAGCCACCTGCGGCGATACTTTAAAAACAATTGCTAACCATGTGGGTCATCTGCTTGGTGTTACAAATGGTAACGTCGATCCTCACGACAGCCCCATGCAGCCCACACTATTGCCCCCATTTTACAGACAAGGAGACTTGAGATCTGAGAGAGTTCCCTAGGGAAGACAGTGTGGCATATGAGTCTGGCTCCTGAACCCACGCACTCCTGCACAGTGCTGCGCAGGATGCTGAAACAGGCTCTGGAATGGGCCGCCGGGGTAGTCAGTGTTTAGAAATACTTCCAAGACGTTTTCATGTATGTGAAATTTTGAGAACCAAAGGTTCACTGGATCTCAGGCTTGTTCTTTGAAGCTCAGACATATCTTCATATTCTCTACTAAACCATTTATTTTCAGCTTAGTAATTTTATTACGTCTCATAGATTTTTTTTTTCCAGTACTGGGGATTGAACCCAGCCCATCACACATGCTAGGCAAGTGCTCTACACTTAGTTACATTCCCAGATTTCCAGACACACCCCTCTTTTTTTGGTACTGGAGATTTAACCCAGGGATGCTTTACCACTGAGCTATGTCCCCAGACCTTTTAAAAGGGTCTCACTAAACTACGAGGCTGGCCTTGAACTTGCGATCTTCCTGTGTCAGCCTCCTGAGTTGCCGGGATCCCAGGCATGCACCACTACGCCAGATTTAAAAAAAAATATATTTATTTATTTGTTTTAGTTATACACAATGCCTTTATTTTTACGTGGTGCTGAGGATTGAACCCGGGTCACACACCTGCTAGGTGCGCGCTCTGCCGCTGAACCACAACCCCAGCCCAACTGTGCCAGGTTTTATTTTGATACAGAGTCTCACTAAATTGCCCAGGATGGCCTCAATCTTACTATCTTCCTGCCTCAGCCTCCTGACAAGCTGGGATTACAGGCATGTGCCACCACACCTGGCTTTCATAGACTGTTCTCAGTAATATTCTATCAAACATACACAATGTCTGATTGCCAGAGATGTAAAGCATATAATTTCACATTGAACCAGCTTGTATTGTCTAATGTTCATAATAATTACCTTGCAATTTAAAGCCTCACACTGCAGACACTGATGAGGCCCAGTCTCAAGAAGAAAATGTATCTTTTTTTTTTTTTTTTCTCTTGTATTTATGATTTGCCTACTGAGATCCACCAACAACAATAAAATAAGGGCTCATTGGTAGAGTGTTTGCCTAGCATGTGAGAGGCCCTGGGTTCGATCCCCAGCACCACACACACACACACACACACACACACACACACACACAACAACAAAAGCCACAATAATCAAACAAACCAATCCCGTAGGGCCAGCACCACCGCGTGAATGACTCCACGGTGGCTGTTGCCCTGCTGGCTGGAGGAGGTGGTTCTTTGGCACTGTCAGTTCCGGGCTCCTCAAGCTGGGAGAGAGAAAGCCTTTTGCTGTACAGAATGACTCAGAGCCCTCAGAGATGACAATCTGTGGATTATTCTCTGAACTTTGTGGATGGTCTCAAGAGTTTATGGGGTGAAAGGGAAATGGAATCATACTGGTATTAAAATAGAAAAAGAAAAAAAGAATCTTTCTCAGGTGAAAAAAAAATTTTTGCATGTACAGGCTTTTGGATGTCTGAGGACAACCTTGAGTGCACCCTTACTGGTGGCGAGGAATCGTGGCCCAGATCTCCACCCAGATTGACGCCGCAGCTTGCACGTTTACACAGAGAGACTGGTTTCACCTGTTTGTAACCGTTGAACTATTAGTCATCAGTTCAGAGGTTGCTCAAGCAGATTCCCCTCCCTGGCGGTTTATCCTATACACATTTTTAAAATCCCACAATAGAGAGCAACAAAGTCCACACACCTGTTGCATATTGTCAGAGGAGACAAAAACCTGAAAATAATTTGGAATAGAAGTGAGTCCATTCCCTAGGCATAGGAAGAACTGGACATTCACACTAGGGAGACCATTCAGGAAAGAAAGAAAAATAAATAATGCAGAGCATGGGCAAGAGGGAGGTTAGGAATGAAGAATGGGGATTGGGATAAACAACAAAGGCCTAAGTCTTGGTGGGGGTTAGGGGATCAAGAAAGACAAAGAGAAAGAAGGACAAATGCAAGATGCCCAAATAAATTTGAATTCAGATACACAATGAATAATTTCTCATGCAATGCCTGAGACATACTAAAAATAATTTGCTGTGCATTTGAAGTTTAAATGTAAGGGAGGGTCCTGTGTTTTATTTGGCAACTCTACTTGAGTAGGGCTTTTTTTTTTTTTTTTTTGGTACCGGGATTGAACTCAGGGGCACTTGACCACTGGGCCACATCTCCAGCCCTTTTTTTGTATTTTATTAGAGACAGGGTCTCACTGAGTTGCTAAGTGCCTCGCCTGCTAAGTGCCTCACCATTGCTGAGGCTGGCTTTGAATTCGCAATCCTCCTGCCTCAGCCTCCCAAGTGCTGGGATTACAGGTGTGCGCCACCACGCCCGGCCCTTGAGTAGGGCCTTTTAATCTGTTTGAACAACAACAAAAAAATCCTTTTAGAAAGCAGGTGTCTTCAGGACACTGGGTCATGGATTCAACAGTATAAATACTTGCTAATTATGTTGCACAGTGTGATGGGATTGTGCATTTATTATAATATTAATAAACTAGCGATAGTAATGATCGAAACTTAGCTACTTTGAATTTAAAGACTATCCATTATGGCATCAAGTTAAAAAGCTTCTGCACAGCAAAGGGAACGATTAAGAGTGAAGAGAGAACCTGCAGAATGGGAGAAACATCTTTGTCAGCTGCTCCTCTGATGGAAGATTAATATTTAGAATACATAAAGAATTTTAAAAACTTAACACACACACACACAAAAAAAACAAACAATCAACAAATAGGCAAATGAACGAAACAGACATTTCTTAATTGAAGCACAAATGGCAAACAAGTATATGAAAAAAAATGTTCACATCTTTAGCAATCAGGGAAATGCAAATAAAAACTCACACCAGTCAGAATGGCAGTCATCAAGCATACAAATAACAGGCTGGATGTGATGGTGCACACCTGTAATCCCAGGAACTCTAGAGGCTGAGGCATGAGGAGCACAAGTTCAAGGCCAGCCTCACACAGCAACTTAGCGAGGCCTTATCTCAAAATAAAAAAAAAAAAATTAAAAGGAATAGGGATGTGGTTTAGTGGTAAAGTACCCCTGGGTTCTATCTTAAGTACAAAAAGAAACAAAAAAAAACCCCACCAAATAAAACATACAAATAACAAAAATAACAAATGCTGGTAAGGATGCAGAGAAAAAAAAAAAAGGAACTCTTCATACTGTTGACGGGAATGTGAATCAGTCCAACCATATGGAAAACAGTATGGAGGCTCCTCAAAAGACTAGGAATGAAACCACCATCCAGCTATATCACTGTATCACTACTCAGTATTTATCCAAAAGCACAAAACTCAGCATACTATAGTGATACAGGCAATTTGCAAGAGTTTAGTTAGGAAACGAGCCTATGCGTTACCACAAATGGATAAAGAAAGTGTGGTAGGTATACACAATGGAGTTTGATTAAGTGATAAAGAATGAAAGTATGTTATTTGCAGGAAAATGGATGGAACCGGAGAGCATCACGCTAAGTGATGCTAAGTGAGCTCGACTCAGAAACTAAGGGTCGTGTGTTTTCTGTCGTATGAGGAAGCTAGAGAGCAAATGGGGAAAAGGGCCTCATGAAAATAGATGGGAGGGCAGTAGTGTAGAAGGGGATCAAGAGAAGCAGTAGGGGAGGGCACGGGAAGGGACTGAAGAATGAAACCGACCAAATTACATTACGTGCATGTATGAATATGTCCCAAGAAATCCCACTACGGTGTATAATCATTACACATCCATAGACACAGTAAAGAACAAAATCCAGTTTGCTTATTGATATGATACGAGTTAGAATAAACTAAAAGTGGACAATTTGATTCTAAGATTTATGGACAAGAAAACATCTATCCATTCATTTACTTAACTCATCTCAGCTTATTCTTTCTCTATAGAAGGACTTGCTGGTGGATATATTTTATTAGATTTTATTTTATTAATCGACAGAATTACCATATACAGATTCCCTGACCCAGCTTCTGAAATAAGTTTGCATGGCAATAATCTAAATTTATAGAGCTAATAGATTTGGCCAAAGACAAAACAAACCCCAGAAGAAAAAGCAGACTTGGCACATTCTTGCAATTACCACTTACCCAATTCCAATCTGTCCAGGATGGCAAAAAAGCTGCTCAATAAACAAGCACAGAACTTGAAGCTAAGGCCTAGAGCTGGGCTAGTGCTAGGTTGGCACTGGAAGGAAAGAAAGGAACAGCATGAAGAAGAAATAAAGTCCGCAGGTGCTGAACTCCGAGAGAAGGTAAGCAAACACTGGAGAAAGATAGGGGAAGAAGATCTGCGTGTGCTTAGTGGGAAAAGAGGAGGCGGTGCATGGACCGGTATTTGAAGGGCTGTTAGTGGAAGAGAAATTTATCTAGTTCCAGAGGGCAAAGCCAAGGTCAATACATAGATATAGCAGGAGAATAGATTCAGACACCATTTAGGCACAGCTTTCTAGGAATTAGAGCTGAGGATGGAGGAAATGGGCTGTGACAGGAAAGCCGAGCAGAGGCCACAGGCTGGTCAGGCCCTGGGTTGGAGACAGCTCCTGCCTGTGCGACTGGCTTGGAGGCTGTCTGAGGCCTCTTCCCACTTGTGCTGCATGTTTTGACCCCAAAGTGGCAAAAGAGGGACTGTATCTCTTTTATTTGTTGTTATGTCTTCAGTGCCTAAAATAGTGCTCGGTACACAGAAGGCTTCGGTGAATCTGCGGGTCACAGGGGAGTGCTTGGTGGAGCAGAGGGGCATGCTTATTTGGGGCTCAGTCTTGGTGTGATGGAGAAGGGAAATAAGATTCAGCCACATGAATATACCATCAGCATCTATATCCAAGGAGGGGGCTATATTGGACTGTATTTTGTGAGCGCTACAAATATATAATCCACATTTACCCAAGCCACATCAGGCTAGAAGGAAAAAGGAGGAAAAAAATAGTAAAAAATACACAATTTTCATCTGTCAAAGAAAAGAAATAAAACTGGAAAAAAAAAAAAAAAAAAAACCAGAAAGCAGCATGTCTTTGGTTCCCCTCTTCCCCACGGCCACCACAGTACTTTCAACCCCTTCAAAATTTCTCCCCACTCCTTCAAGGACCCCCAGGGGATCTCCCTCCTGCCTTCTGAAAAGGAGGCTGTGTGCGGGAGAGCGTCTGCTTTGCTACTTTGCTGTCCTCTGGCTGTTTCCTGTCCCGCTCTGTCCTGTTGTGGTGACGTCTGTCTATTAGCCCCAGTGATGCCCGCTTCCATATAGCCCGTGAACGGTGCTGCTCTCGGGAACACGTGGCTGCATCTCTTTAGAGAAACAGAACCAGTGGTACAGATGGATGGATCGGTGGATGGATAGATAGATAGAAATAAAGAAGAGAGTGAGAGAGTAGTTATGAGGGATTGGATCATGTGATCAAAGAAGCTGAGGAGCCCCATGATCTGTTCTCTCTATGCTGAGGCCTAGAAAGCCAGCGGTGTGATTCTAGTCCAATCCTGAGAACCAGGGGAGCCAATAGTGTAAGTCCTAGTCCAAGTCCAAAGGCTGGAGAGCCAGGAGTGCCAATGTTAGGCAAGAGAAGGCGGACGCCCCTGGGCTGAAGTAGAGAGAGCAAATTCGCCCTTCTTCTGACTCTTCAGTCCACTCACGCCCTCAAAGACTGGGTGATGGTCACCTGCCCTGATGGGGGCGGATCTTCTTTACTCAGTCTGACAATTCAAATGTGAGCCTTCTGTGCAAACGCCTCACAGACACACCCAGAAATCCTGCTGGACCTGCAATCTGGGCTTCTCTCTGCCCCCGTCAAGTGGATTCAGAAAATGAACCGTCACAGGCACCAGTGCTGCCCCTGGCACCTGCCAAAGAGGCCCAGCCCAACCCTGTTCTTAATTTGCACTCAGGCACACATGCTGAGGGCCAGCGATGGGGCACAGAGTCAGTCAGCAGAAGAGGCAGAGCTGGAGAAGCCAAGGGGGGAGTTAGTCACCACCACAGGGAGCTCAAGGTGGCCTGTTTCTGGGGACAACCAGCAGAGCTGCTGCATTGCCCAGCAGGAAAGATGAGGGCTCTGGAGGCAGGCTGGGGGATGGTCCCTCACTGCCCTATGCCTCAGGTTCCCACAGGCAAAGTAGGGCTAGTGGTAAGGCTTTGTGGAGACCGTGTGAGGGAGGCACAGGCCGGGGCTCCGTCTGCAGCAGTGCAAAAACAACAACAAAAGGATCCTTGTTGGGGATCAGAGGAGCATTTCACAAGACTTGATTTTTACCTTGTTTGATTTTTTTTTCCATTTCTGAAATCAAAATACCATTTTTTTTGCATTTTGATTCTGTTCCAGGTCCACGGACATAAGCCTCTCATTCTTGAGCATGGCTTCTCTTTTACAAGTCATCACTACGTGCTGGCGCAGAGAGGGATTTCAAAGCATTCACCCACAGCGCCATCAAATTAGGGGAACAAGGGGGAGGAATTAGGGAAGATAAGTATAATGAGATGGAACTGGGAGGAGAAAATGGACAATTATATAGAGGTTGGATGAGTAGTTAGCCTGAAGTAGTGACAGGTTCAAAGATCACCAGGGAGTTCTTGTGTAGGAACCCAGCTATTAATGAAACAAAAAGTCATAAAACTAGAGTTACCTTAAAAGCCTATAACTTCCCAGGTCTCCCTCCCCCATTTTCCTCCTTGTTGCCCAAGTCCCCTCTCCCTCACCCCTTTCAGGTCAGTAATCACTCTTGGGGTGACCAACCAGGCTGGTTGACTTCAGACTGTCCTGGTTTTAGCACAGAAAGTCCTGCTTCCTGGGACAGCCCTCAGTTTCAAACAAGGCCAACCCCAGGCAGTCTGACGAGCCTCTGTTGGTAGAAGGACAGATCTCACCTTGATCAAGGAAGAGTGGAGAGGTGAAAAATGAATCATGTGGAGAAATGCTGTAGAACAAGGTAGCAGGAGGATTATCCTAGACTGAGAGGAAGAACCTACCTCTGAACATGATTTACCACAAGAACCAAAAGATTTGGGGAAATGTGTGGCATGCTCAATAGACAGAAAAAAGGGGAGGAAAAAAAAGACTAACAGAGACCAAAGAAACAAATATGCTAACATTATATCATAGAGGCCTTGGGTTCAATGGTAGAACATTTGTCTAGCATGTACTTGATCTTGCGTTCCATCCTCAGCACTATAAAAACAAAACAAAACAAAACAAAAATGCAACAGATACTAAGTACCCAAACTTATCAAATTCTGCCTTGGCGGAGTTATCAGTTGTTTTATGGGAAAAAGGGCAAAACCTTATTAAGTGATGATGCAATATTTAAATATCTATTCAAAGGTTTAGCAAAAGAGATGACGCCAGTCCCAAATTTAGACATCAAGGAAGCAAATTTTCTGATCTCTTATGGGTTATTCAGCCATTAGCAGCTTTTTCCTTTTAACTTTCCATGGAAGTTAAACAATTAAGTTTTTCTTTACCTGGAGTGGATTCAACACTGGCCAACTCTGGCCTTTCATTATGTAAGAGAACCTCAGAGAGTGGCCTTTAATATCAAATGTCTTGGGAGGAAGTAATTTTCACAATTACAGTTTGAAAGTATCTACAGGATATCGAGGAGAGGTGTCTGCTGGTGATGAGAATTTAAACCTAGAATTCAAGAGAGAAGTTAGGGTAATGGGTACATAGATGTGGAAATCAGCAGCATATAGGTGAAAATTAAAGCAAGCAAAAAGGTGGATGGTGTAAGGGGAAAAACAAGAGGACAAAGGTTACTGCTCAGCCAGGCTCACCTGTGGAGCTTGTGGTCCCCAGGTCCTTCCCTGGACCTACTGAACCTAAATGGTGGAGACCCCGGGAATCCACATTTAAGAAAAGCATCCAAAATGATCCATGTGCAAACAAAAGCTGGAACCCCAAAGAATGGAGGGGATATTTTGGTCAGGCAAAGAAAGAATGAAAAAAAAAAAAAAAAAAAAAAAAAAAAAAAAAAGCCCTAGGAGCATATGAGTTGCTTCTGCCTGGTGGCTGCTGCTGGCTAGAGCTACCAACTCATCTCAGTGGTTCCTGGACTTTTGGACTAAAGAACAGTGACATTTTTGAAGCCACTGTGACATCCAAACATCAAAAGTGAATTAGAGACCCTCAGTGGGATTGGTCCCAGCCTTAGATCTTGTCCCTGCTCTAAACTATTCCCTATTCCCAGAATGTGCTGGGACCCTTATATAAGTGACTAGTTATGCCAGTGTGGGCTTATCCGGAGATAGCTCAGTAGGGCTTTTTTGCTAACTGCCATCAGTGGAGATGGCAGAGGCAGTAGGAAGTAAGAGAACACGACTCAATTAACAGAGAGTGGTATATTGTCACTAAGGCACCCAATGTCCAGCTTGGCTTTCATACCGCCAGGCCTGGGGTGGGTGTGGGGTGGAGAGTCCTCTGTGTCATCCGCCATCAGGATGAGGAAAATCTCACTGATGTAGCCCAGAACCCCAAAGCTGTGAGAGTTGAGGGTACCAGCAAGCTTTAGAACTCTGATCCCAAGGCTGCCTTTCCAAAGATGGGTTAAGAGGATCCCACCAGACATCAGAGCCACCTGCGAGTTCCCAAGAGCAGCCCTGTGTGGGCTTCGGGGCCCTGGGGAGGCATGCCCGGAGAGTGTGTTTGAAGAGGGCAACCTGTGTGCCACCAAAAGAAGTCCCTCTCTTGCCCACGAGCTGAAGCTGGCCTGACGCAGACCATGAGGCAAGGAGTCAGTCAAACCAGTTCTAATGCTGGCACTTAAACTGCTTCTGGTGGATGCTTTGGTTGTTCAACTGGTGGCTATTTTGTAAGGAACTATTTTTTTGTGTGCTTATATATACATATATATAATATGTAGCAGTTTTGCTTAAGTAATTCCATCCTTCACTCAGGATGAATTTGAGAGTGTCTTTCATAGAATCTTACGATGTCACTCAGGAGTGAGTGACAAGTTGTTAAGAGGCAGGAACAGTGGACTTTCTTTCTTGTCATGGTGCAGAGAGGTGACTGTGGGATGGCTGTGAAGGCCCTAGAGTTGCTACAAACGCACACGGGAGACTGGGGAATGAAAGCGTTTACGATTCCATCCAGCATTGAACGGCTGGGGCTGAGTGTCAACATAGGTCACTGGATAGACTGTGTTCTTCCCTCTTCCCCTCCCTGGGAAGTGTAAGGAAAGAAGCAAATGAAGGAAATAAGGAGAGAGGAGGCAGCTCAGCAGTAACAGGTTTATTCAGGACAAACCTTCAGAGGGGGCCCAGTGGACCCTGAGACCCTCTTCCACTTACAGCCTGGGGAGACGCAGAGGCATGAGGCAGTGGGGGAATTTTTGTGGTTAGGCCTTTGCTAGGGGGTTATCAGGGAAGGGTCCTCTTGGTCATCACCTCCATTCTTTGAGGTGGTCACTGTTCCCTGTGGAACCAGGTGTTTTCAGGATTCCAGTCCCAGACAGCAATTTCCTTTCTTCGTGTGATGATGGAGTATTGTCTGGGGGTTAAGGTCTGCTGAGTCAAAGTGTTCGCGGGGTGACTCTTGTGCTAAGATGCAGGATATGTTTCAAAATGGTGCTGCCCGTGTCCAGTCCACCTAACATTCCTGCCCTTGTCTTTTTATGTGATGAGAAAGGGGTGATGGAAGAAGGGATGGAGATGTCTTCTATACTGCTTCCTGACCGGGGGGGGGGGGGGGTGTGTTGTGTTGGATGAGGACTCCTGTAGGTGCTGGTATTGAGCAGTTCTAATGGGGCTCGGCAAGAGGATGTTGTAGACTCTGACCAGTTGTGGCATTGATGGTCATCTGTGAAAAGGAGATGAACAGCCAAATCAGGGAGGACCCAATCAAGGCCAATGATTATAAGGAGAATTAGGAAGAGGAAGGGGGCTAACCAAGAAAACACAGCTGGGGGAGAAAGCCATCTCTTAGACCACGAGGAGGAGTACTGGTCAAACTTGGTAGCCTTTTCTCTAAACTTTCTAATGCCACCTTCACCAGGCCAGACTTGTTAGTGTAAAAGCAGCAGGTTTCTTGTAGGGAGACACAGACACCCCCCTTTTTCTGCAGTTCATAAATCTCGTCCTTGTCTGGTTTGGAGTGAAGCAGGCCAGAGACCCCATCCAGAGGACCCTTACCATAATTAAGCAGAACCCCCCACCATATTTGTGGCATGTTTTCTCCTCTTAGTCTGCCAGAGAGCAGGAGGTCAGCAAAAGCTTCTGCAGAGAGCATTGTGGTTGGTAGTTTCCTTGTTTTGTAAATGCCAGGTTTGCACCCAAAAAAAGTGTAATAGAGTTAGAGCTACAGTCAAGCTTGTCGTGCAAAAAGATATTATCTCTGTTTTCTTGGTAACGACTTATAAGACCTCTGTCTGGCCTAAAAAGCACTTTCTGGGAACTCAATGAAAAAAAAATTTTTTTTATGTAAACCTCCAAGCCTCTTTTCCCACTGAGTATAAAGTTCAAAGGATTTCCAAAATCTTGGTCCAGAGATTGTTTTAGGCCATCAAATAGCCCTCTGGACTGACTGCAGTCAATAAACCTGCTTCCTGAAAATCCCTTCTGGTGTCCAGCCTCTTCTGTCCTATTTCAGGAGGACAACTGCTGCCACTGAATCTCTGGTCCTGAAGGGTAGACAGTGAGGTCGAGATTTCCCCAAGGCTACCTGCCATTTCTTTAGACCCCACTGTGAAATGGTGGGTAGAAACTCCTTGCAGGAGAGGAACAGGAAGGATAGCTTGGTTTGGACTGAGTGGGTGTTTACTGGGATGGGGATGAGTCCCTTCTCAGTGGAATATAGGATCAGGGTGTGAGAACCACCAGGGTACCAGCTCCTGTCCAGTGAGAGGGTAAACTGATGTGTTATTTCCATGTAGGAAGAAAACTCCTTGATTACAGTCAAGGTAGCTAGAGAGGCGATAGGAGACTGCTTGCTTTAGTTGGAGACTACTATGGCCCTGTGTCCACCCCTGGTAAGAGGTAAAGGTGGTGGCCATGTGTGCAACTCCACAGGACTGGAGATCAGTATGGGTGTTTGAAAGTTGGAGCTCTTCAATTAAAATTTGGTATGTTTGGAGGTTCAAGAATAACCCTTCCAGGTAAAGGAAGGAGTTGGCAGTGGTCTGGATTGTGTGGGGTGAGTTTTATGTTTAGTAGCGGCACATTGATTAGTGGGCTTCTGCCTTGCCAGAACAAGGACTGGTGTTTGGTTTCAGGGAAACGCCAAAGGGAATGGGAATGAAGTTCTCTTCTCGTAAGTTGCCTTGTGGGTCCTGTATAGCTCAGGTGTTCAGGGTGGGGGAGAGAAAAGGTGTAGTTGCACAGCTGTGTGTTTGGATACAGAGAGGAGCCTGAGAGATAGGAGGCTGAGTGAGGGTGCCCGCTGACCTGTCGTGCGGATAGTAATGTGTGAGGCAAGGTATTTGGCGGTCCTATATGGGAAGATGGTGTGTCGTACGGCTGATACTCCGGATTCTGTTCTGTCTTCTCAGTGCATCTGAAGAAATCCTTTGGTATTTGCCCAGGTGGTAAGAGGAGCAGGCTGGGCTACATAAGCTGGGGCTCATGGGGGTAAACAGATCCAACAGGGGGCACTGGACCTGTTGGTGGAATTGACCAGCAGGTCAACAGAGGTTTTAAGAAGTGTAGACATGTAATGAGGTATGAAGGCCAGGCAAAAAGGAGGCAGAAGAGAAGAAGGAGAGCTAAAGATGAGAAAAGTCCCAATGAGTTCCTTGAAGCCTTAGGTCATTCGTGAAGTTGAAAATTTGAGCTGGGGTGTTAAGGGGTTCTGGGAATGTATGCCAAGCAAGGTCCTGGGTAGTGAGAGTAATAAATTGGCAACAGTTGGGATAGGAGAGAGATGGGTAATAAAGAGAGACAGGTTTATAAGGTCTTTGAGTATTCAGGTCAAGCATATAGAAGTGGGACCTGTGGGAGAGCAAGACTATTTTGTAGAGCAAGTGAAGGGGGGGGAACGGGATGAATTGTCGGGGGGTGACAAACAGAGTTGTCAGCTTTTTAAGCTTGGAATGGTGTATCCAGTGTGGACGGATTTCAGTTTGGCGACAGTGGGGTTGCCAGGACTACCTGATGTGAACACACCCATGTTAGGCTAGGGGAGTCGAGCAGTCTGTTCTTCACACCAGGTCTCAGTAGGTTTAGGAAGGAAGTGTTCTACATGTTATTTGATGGATACCGAGTGTAGGTGTCAGGAGTGGGAGGGGGTGAAGAAGAGGAAAACCCTGGCACACAAAGGGACGGTCGCAGAGGAGTTCAGAAGTGCTTGGACTCAGGGGTTCTGAAGGAAGAATGCATAAACAAAGAAGAGCGAAGGGGGGAAGCTTGGTCCAGGTGAGTTTGGTTTCAAGGATTAGTCTGGTCAGGTGTGGTTTTAGGAGGGTGTTCGTGTTCCATCTTTCCTGAGGGTTGGGAGTGGGGTGGGGTGTGGAGCCGCCCTGTGATGTGCGGGGTGTTGGAGATGAGTTCAGTGACCTTGGCAATGAATGCTGGTCCACTGTCCAATCAGATAGAGGTGAGCATCCCTAATCTGGGAAGGATGTGATCAAGGAGGATGGAGGCTACTGTCTGAGCCTTCTCTAGGTGGAAGAAACGGCTTCTACCCACCCTGCCAAAGTGTCCATCAGGGTGAGGAGACAGTGTTTCTGACAGGGGGCATGTGGATGAAGTCAATTTGCCAATCTTGGTCTGGGACGAGTCCAGGAGCTTGGCAAGTGGGAAATGGAGGGGACCCAAGAGCTCCTTGGGGGAAGTTTGGGTGCCTATGTGGTGTGTTTGGTGATCTGTTTGCTAGCCGACCTTCAATGGGGAGTGCAGGTAAGCCCTGAACAGGTGTAAAAGGGGCGAATGTCCTGAGTGAATCTGGGAATGGAAAGCCAAAAGGATAGATTTTTCTTGGGAGACTGAGGGAGAACTTTTTTTTTTTTTTAAATCTATTAGAAACAAACCATTTTTTGAGGAGAGTCCCAGTTAGAATATTTTTCATTTTCTGTGGCTGAATAAGATGGAATAAAGGAAGGGAACGTAGGAGTTTGGAGGAGTGTGATGGGGACTCCTTTAGGCTTTGTGTAAGAACAGTGGTGGCCATTGTGGGAAGGGCCTGGTCAAATCAGCAGCCTGCTCTGCTGTTGCGTCTTCCAGAGCTTTGCCTGTGGCTTGGGATTGGCTGATCCTTGGTGTCCTTTGTAATGGATGACTGTTACAGCCAGGGGTAATTCTGTAGCCATAAGCAGGTTGTGAATGAGATGGCCATTAATGATGGGTGTCCCTCGGGTGGTTAAAAATTCCCATTCCTTGAATATATACCAAGGAATGGAATAACTGGAATAATTGGGTCAGATGGTAGAGGGTTTAAAATTAGCATACTATAGTGACACAGCCACATCAATGTTTATAGCAGCTCAACTCACAATAGCTAAACTATGAAACCAACCTAGGTGCCCTTCAACAGATGAATGGATAAAGGAAATGTGGTGTGTGTGTGTGTGTGTGTGTGTGTGTGTGTGTGTGTGTGTGTGTATTCTAACTCTCTCTCTCTCTCCATATATATACATATGTATATATATATATATATATATATATATATATATGTGTATGTGTGTGTGTGTGTCCTAACTAGAAAAATACATATTCCATTCTTGTATAATTATATCAAAATTGATTCATGTATAACTAAAAAGAACCAATAAAAATAAAAACAAAAAAAATCCCCTTTCTTGCCAAATTAGGGTATGGGAGTGAAGAGGTAAAGGCATACATGGAGTCTGTGCACACATTTATTCTTTGTGCTGAGTTAGGGAGAGTGCACTGGTTAAGGCTAATAATTCAGCCTGTTGGAGGTGGCTGGGGAGGTAAGGCCCCTAACGGTATAATCTGATCACTGGATAGTATGGCATATCCTGCCTTAGGGTGAGGGTTTTTGAAGACACTCCTGTCAATAAACCATGAGGGGCACTGGGTAAAGGAGTGTCTAGAACATGGAAGGGAGAGGACATGGTATCTAAAAGGTCAAGGCATGAGTGAGAGGGAAGGGGGTCTGAGTTGTTATCTGAGGGAAGAGGTGGGAGGGTGGCTGGGTTAAGGGGTTTGCAGCATTGGAAATATATCAAGGGATTATCTACAAAGAGAGCATGTGTTTGTTGGAGTCTGCATGAGGGGTGGGACAGAAGAAAGCCATGGCTGTTCCTTTAGGTTGTGAGAGGAGAGGATAGTAACATGTTGATACAGAGTTAATTTGTAGGCCTCTGAGGCTAACAGTCCTGCAGTAACAAGCCTAACAAGTTCAGAGGGTCAGCCTTGAACTACTGTGTCTAATTGTTTTGAGGGATAAGCCATCACCCTGGGGGAATTTCTGAAGATCTGACATAGGGGTCCCAGGGCTATGTTCTGGGCCACAGAGACATAGAGAAAAAATGGTTCTTATGGGTCTTCAAGGCCCAAAGCAGGGGCTTGCAAGAGGGCTTGCTTCAACTTTTGGAGGGGAGTGTTGATGGGAAGAGAAGGGTGGAGGGCTTCAGAAAGGTCACTGTGAGAGGTGGGGGGGGGGGGGCTTAGCAAGGAGGCCATAGTTAGGAACCCAGAGGTGGAAATAGCCTGTCAGTCCCAGAAAGGAGATAAGATCATGTTTGATAGTGGGGACAGGGAGTTCCTGAATGAGTTGTTTACAGGCAATGGGAATGGCTGGATCCGGGGCGTGAAAGTGAGTCCTAAATAGATAACTTGGATTTGAGCCACTTGGGCCTTGTGAGGGGGGCGCAATAGCCTAATTTATTTAGAAAATTTCAAAGGAGGGTAGTGTGTCTGATAGAAAGGTCATGGGAAGGACTACAGACAAGCAGGTCATCTACATACTGCAGAATGAGACTAGGGGAGAGATTGAGATTAGCCAGGTTCTGAGATACAGATTGGCTGAGCAAGTGGGGGCTGTCTCCCAAGCTCTGAGGAAGGACTGTCCAGGTCAGCTGGGTATAGAAATGGGTATCTGGGTCTGTCCACATAAAGGCAAATGGATCTTGAGAAGACAGATCTAATGGGATGATGAGGAAGTCATCTTTGAGGTTGAGAACTGAGAAGTGAGTTGTAGTTGGAGTGCCGAGACATGCAACTAACTCAGTCAGAGTCACTCCAGGTGAATTTGGGTTGGCACGAAATAATTGCACAGACAGACATAAAATACCTTTTTCTTAGGGTCCAGTGACAGCTCCTCTGTTCCAGCTCCCACAAGGGAAGCAAGGGAGGCAGACAAAAGAGGGAGGAACATATTCTGAAGCCCTTTTTATTGAAGGGAAAACACTCAAGAAAGTTCCACCCCAATGAGGCCAGGGGTCGGGTTTCAGGGGTTGAGTCTAGATTCGTGATGTCTTTCGGTCAGCAGATTGACTGACATCTTGGAAGGCTACACCCATCTCAGTTGCTGTGTGGGATCAAAAGGCAGAGCGAGCAGAAAGGACACATTCGTGCACTGCCCAGACAGAGCAGCAACGTCAGTCCAGTCCACTCCTGCACTCAAAATGCTCACAGCTCACACACACAGCCCATGGCTGGCCCGTGACAGTTGAGGGACTATGAGAGAGCAGGGTATGAGGCTGGGGACTAGAGGATGAATTGGGCCAACGTGATTAATCCAGGGGAGGTCCTGGACTAGTTGGAAAGTACTGTCAGTCTTTCTGACAGCCAGGATTGGAGCGTTAACAGGGGAGTTGATGGGTTGAAGGGTGTTGGCTTTGAGAAGGTGGGGGATAATGAGTTTGAGGCCTCTGAGACCTTGGGGACTCAGCGGGTATTGGGATTGTCAAAAGGTGGAGGCAGGGTCTTGCAGGGGAATTTTGACAGCAGTGTGGTGAGTGGCCACGGTGGGCTTGGAGGCGTCCCACACAGTGGTTGACTCCCCAGGATGAACACTGGCAGGGATGTTAGAGGGCACGGGGGAGCATCCGGTTGGCATAGAGGATGAAGGAGCAGAGGAGTGTGGGGAGCTGTGGGGGTTTTGTTGGGGATGAAAATGAGTGGAAGCATTAAAGTTGGTCAGGACATCCCTGCCAAGGACAGGAGATGGACACTGGGGTATGACTAGGAAGGCACAAGGGAATGGAGTGTCAGGTAGTTTACAGAGCAAATGACCTGTTTGTCTAGGGGTGCTGGGTTTTCCATCAATGCCAACCATAGAGAAGGAGTCTTGGTGGGGACTGGAAAATTCTGGTAGCACTGAAAGACTTGCCCCAGTGTCTGATAGGAGAGAGGCAGGCTTCCCAGAGACTGACAGCATTAACCTGGGCTCTGATTGAGTGATGGTGGTGGGGCTGACCAGTCCAGGGGGCTGTCAGTCTTCGTTGATAGACTGTATGTTGTTGGCCCGAGGACGTTTGCCAACCTGAGGTTTGGGTCCATGACCTGTGGGACTTGGCAGTGATCAACCAGAAGGGAGAGCCTTGCTGAGCCCCTTCCAATTTCCAGTTCCTCTTTGGGGGCAGAGAGGGCATGGCACAGTGGGAGGCCGAGGGTTAGGGCAGGTACTTGCCCAGTGTCCCCGCTGGTCACATTTAAAGCAGGCACCTGGCGGTAAGGAGCGCCATGCAGAGGACCTTGGTCTGACAAGGTCTTTG
Source organism: Tamias sibiricus (assembly GCA_025594165.1). NCBI lineage: Eukaryota > Metazoa > Chordata > Mammalia > Rodentia > Sciuridae > Tamias > Tamias sibiricus. The sequence goes on along the minus strand of CM046669.1, from coordinate 13,168,529 downwards.
GGGCCCTTGTCTGAGCACAGCCACCGGCACTTGGTATTTAGCTTCATCTCTTTTGAGTTTTGTGTTTTGGATTCCTCCTCTCTGTCACTGTGGACCTCGAAGGCCAGTTTTACAAGTTTGCATTGAGGGGTCTGTGGTCTGTCCTGCAGCTTTTGGAGCTTTTTCCTGATATCTGGGGCAGATTGAGAGATGACGTGTAAATGAAGGGAGAGTCTGGCACGGTCCGAGTCAGGGCTGAGGTTGGTGTATCCAATCATGGCCTCTGAGAGGCAGAGAGGAAGAGGGCAGGCTTTCACATTGCCTCTGTGAGCTCTTTAATCTCTTCATAGCTGACTGCCTTTAAGGCAGCCTTTTCCACTCCTGCCTGGAGGCAGGGAATTAGGTGGCCAAGCTTGGCTCTGTCAGGAGAATTGATCTGAGGTTCCAGCTGGGGTCAGTACAGGGAATGGCTGTGGTACCAGTGGGGTCATTGGAGAGGCTTCGGTGGCGGAGGGTGTCTGCGTGGGCCTCAGCTGCTGGCAAGATGCCATCCTTATCCTCAAGAGAAAGACAGGAGGAAAGGATGACATAAATGTCAAGCCAGGTGAGGTCACAGGACTGGGTAATGTATGGGACTTCCTTCTGAATGGAGCTGGAGTCTGGAGCAAAAGGGCTTAAACACTTTTCTCTCTGTGAGAAGTCCCCTGGGGAAGATGGGACATGGGCACGTAGGACACCTTCTGCTCCTGCCACCTTGCAGAGGGGAGGACCTTGGAGGGAAGCCTGCAGCAGTGAGTGTGAGGCAGGGAGGGAAGGGGGAAAGGGGGGTGAGGGTGGGTGTCAGGAGGAGGCTGATTGTGAGGCTGAGGGGGAAGTGGTTCGTTCATGGGTCAAAATCAGTGGCTGAGGGAGAGGCCGAGGGAGCTGGAGGAGGAGAGTTAGGGATACCTCGAGGGGGTGTTTCATTGAGGAGAAGAATGTGAAAGGCTGAGCAGTTTTGGCAGAGAGAAGGCCTGGACATAGGGAACCTCAGACCATCTGCCATTGTGGTGGAGAAAGTTTTCCATGATCTCAGAGAATCTGGGAGTCAAATAGGCTGTTTTCAGGCCAGTGACTGCAGTGACTGTCCTTGCCAAGCTTGTATTGGGGCCAGGAGGTATTACAGAAGAACACCAGTCCTTTAGCTTTGACTGTGTCTTGGAGACCCAGGGTCTGGATATATTTGAGAAGTCATCCTGAGGGGGTGTCTTGCGGAGGCTTTGGTGGTCTCTGGCCCATGCTGGACAAGATGGATTGAGGAGGGCCCCAAGGATTCTGCCAAAGAGAAAAGCCCAAATCAAGGGGCATCCCCACAAGAATTTGGTTTTTATAAGGCCATTCCAGGAATGACCGATGGAATGACAGGCACCCAATGGGTGTCCCCAAAGAGATCATGTTGTGGCCACCCAGTGCAGGGGTTGGGGGGTTCCTCTCATGCAGCAGTGGGATTTGTCAGAGGAACAGAATCCATGGAGGGAGAAACTGCATCAGGGATTCTAGGAATCCAGGGGAGTCAGAGAGGGCCACTCACCCAGTAGGCAAGGGCCGGTGGTGGATGTGAAGTCCAGCAACATGAGTGGTCCTTCCCGGAGCTGCCAGAGGGAGAGGAGGAAGAATGAGAGAGGGAAAGAGAGAGACCCGGTCGAGGTCAAGGGAAGGCCTGGAAAGACCACCCGTGGTGGGAACCTCAAACACCAGTCCTGGGTTTTGGCACTAAAATGTAAGGAAAGGAAAGAAGTGAATGAAGGAAATACAGAGAGAGGAGGCAGCTCAGCGGTAACAGGTTTATTCAGGACAAACCTGCAGAGGGGGCCCAGTGGACCCTGAGACCCTCTTCCACTTACAGCCTGGGGAGATGCAGAGGCATGAGGCAGTGGGGGAATTTTTGTGGTTAGGCCTTCACTAGAGGGTTGTCAGGGAAGAGTCCTTTTGGTCGTCACCTCTATTCTTTGAGGTGGTCACTGTTCCATGTGGAACCAGTAGTTTTCAGGTTTCAGTCCCAGACAGCAATTTCCTTTTTTCTTTCTTTCTTTCTTTCTTTCTTTTTTTTTTTTTTTTGTGGGGGTGGAGGGGAGGTACCTAGGACTAAACTCAGGGCACTTAACTACTGAGCCACATCCCCAGCCCTTTTTCATATTTCATATAGAGGCAGGGTCTTGCTGAGTTGCTTAGGGCCTCACTAAGTTGCTGAGGCTGGTTTTGAACTTAAGATCCTCAGCCTCAGCCTCCTGAGCCACTGGGATTAGAGGCATGTGCCACCGTGCCCGGTCGTAATTTCCTTTCTTTCATGATGATGGAGTATTGTCAGGGGTTTAAGGTCTGCTGAGTCAGAGTGATTGTGAGGTGATTCCTGTGCTAAGATGCAGGATATGTTTCAAAATGGTGCCACCTGTGTCAAGTTCTCCCTAACAGGAAGCAAATACAAACTTTAATACTTTCCTTTAGGAGGGAGGGGTGAGCAAGCCTGGGCAGCTTCAGCGTCTGCACTTACAAAGCCATTTCATACCTTGTCAGGTCAGCATCTTTCACAGAGAAAAGCATCAGTGAGATGAGGACGCACCGAGGGTGTGTGCGTGCTTACTAATGTGTCAAGCATAAGTGTCTGTGCCTATTTTTCCTCGTCTCATGTGCTCATCATAAATGTTTCCAAGACGATAAGAACGCAGTCCCATCCTCTACAGACAAGCAGGGTTAACAGCTTAAATATTCTTGAAATTTAAGATACGCAGAAACCACTTTCCATAAAAGGGCAGGGAACATACGAATCCCTGGGAAAACACGTTCCCCGTGGGAGGGATGGGAGACAAATGCTTGTCATGGGATGTATTCGCCCTCCTCAGAGACAAGATCCAAACAGTCACAGTCAAGTGCAACGGCAGCAGAGGCTCCACCTCACCGTCTCCCGTGCTCCAGGAGCCAAGAGATTTAGCGAGCTCCCCAGGCCCGTGCATCTGTCCCTGCTTGAAATCCGATTTTCTTACCATCTGTTCCTTTACTCCAGCCTTGGCTGTAAATAAAGTGTATGCACAGCCATGCATTGTGTTGCCAGGCAGCTCTGCGCCTCCAAAAGCAGAGTCAGCTCCGGAGCGAACGAAGTCTGCGGGCCTCATTATCATCCACGTCCCCTGACAATAGAAATTGTGAGAGCGTCAAAAGCATTGTAGAAATGGAGCTTTCGACTTCACTTGGTGAACGTGGTGCGACAGAACTCTCTGGTTTGGAACATTCTGTAAGGAAACATCTAAATGAGTTGGGAAGATTTAGCTCTCTGAAAAGGGCTTCCCCTGCCCGTGAGAATAGCAAGGCTGCTGTGAGGGGCATCCCCATCACCACGGGAACCAGTCGAGGAGACACTGACCAGCAACGGCAGCGTGAGGACACTCGCTGCCTCCAAGGTGACAACCTGACATGGGGCTGGGCGAAGACACTTAAGGCCGTGTATCTAGGAAGTGAGGCTGTGGCCCTGAGAATGTACCGCAAGAGCCGGCCATCTGGCAGCTGTGGGGAGGGATCCGCTGACCTCTGGCCTCCAGCCGGGGGTTTTACAGCCCATAATATTTATAATACTCTCTTCCTGGGAGAAGCTTGGAGGAGCACACATCTTTGAATGGACCCAGTTAATCCTTTTACTGTTCCATGAGTAATCAGAGGTAGAGGGGAGCAAACAGGGAAAGAATTCCACATTTAAAGGGGGCGCTGCCATGGCAAAGAAGAAAATAACACTCGCTCTGCTAAGCAACAACAGGGAAAGTAAGCTGTGCGACTCTTCCCTGAGCCTGAGAGTCCAGGCAGTGGCAGATGCGGGCAGAATTTGCTGGAGTTCATTCTGATCTCTGCAAGCTATTGTTCATCCAAGTCCCCTGTGGTGGGGAAGGGACCTGCCTGTTTGGGGGTGGGGGAGCTTATGGTGAGGGGACAAGCTTCTGGTCATTGCAGCTGGGGACCTGAGGCCCTGCAGGGATGATTGAGCAAAAAATAAGTAAATGCATTGAGGATAATAGAGTCAGGTTTCCCGATGTCAGAAGAGAATTATAAATGCAGAAAGGAGACAGCTAGAATAAAATGCCTTGATGTTTGACAGAAGAGGAGGAGTCGGTGTGAACTCACAGCTCTAGGTAGACAAAGATATAGATATTGAAGTAGCATAAATGTGTGTAGATGTTTATATGTGCACATAGAGACCTATGCACATACATGTATACATGCAGCCACATGCAGCCATACATCTGGGTAGAGTTATACAGACATTTCCTAGTTCTATCTGCTGAGAGACCAAAAACCAATACTTCCTGATACCATTGAACATACCTAGTTTGCAGGGCTGGACTTCTAAATATTATTCACCATTTAAAGGACCTAGGGGTCCCTCGAGAAACTCTAGGGGTAGAGTAGAGGAAATCAAAGCTGTTTTAGGGATATCTGTTGTATTATAAAGTAAGAAATGTTCAAAGAATGATGGGGACATGTCAAAAGGATGCAAGGAAGCTTCTTCACAGCAAAGGAAACAATCAAAAGCGTGAAGAGAGAGCCTAAGGAATGGGAGAAAATCTTTGCCACCTGCACCTCAGATAGAGCGTTAATCTCCAGGATATATGAAGAACTCAAAAAACTTAACACCAAAACAAACCAGATAACCCAGTCAATAAATCAGCAAAGGAACTAAACACACACTTCATAGAAGAAGAAATACGAATGGTAAACAAATATATGAAAAGTGTTCAACCTCACTAGCGTTTAGAGAAATGTGAATTGAAACAACACTGAGATTCCATCTCACTCCAGTCAGAATGGCAATTATCAAGAACACAAGTAACAATAAATGTTGGTGAGGGGCTGGGGTTGTGGCTCAGCGGCAGAGCACTCATCTCGCACGTGCGCGGCCCGGGTTTGATCCTCAGCACCACGTAAACATAAATGCATTGCATTGTGTACAACTAAAGCAAATAAAGAAAAAAAAATTAAAAAAAATGTTGGTGAGGATGTTGGGGAAAAGGTGTACTCATACATTGCTGGTGGTACTGCAAATTGGTACAACCACTCTGGAATGTAGTATGAAGATTCCTCAGAAAACTTGGGATGGACCCAGTTATCCCACTCCTCAGCATATACCCAAAGGACTTAAGATCAACATACTACAGTGATGCAGTCACATCAATGTTTATAGCATCTTAATTCACAACAGCTAAGCTATAGAATCAACCTGGGTGCCCTTCAACAGATGAATGGAGAAAGAAAACGTGGTACATATATACAATGTAATATTACTCATCCATAAAGAAGAATGAAATTATGACATTTGTTGGAAAATGGATGGAACTGGAGACTAACATGCTAAGTGAAATAAGCCACTCCCCCAAAACCAAAGACTGAAGTTCTCTCTGATATGTGGATGCTGATTCACAATAGGTGAGGGGTGGAAGAGGGAGGAGTAAAGGTTCACCAGATTGGAGGAAGGGGATGTGGAGGGAAGGGAGATGGGAATGAGAAAGACAGTAGAATGAATTGACATAACTTTCCTATGTTCATATATGAACACACGACCAGTGTAACTCTACATCATGTACAAACACAAAAATGGGAAATTATACTCCATGTGTGTATGATATGTCAAAATACATTCTACTGTCATGTATAACTAAAAAGAAGAAGTAAAAACAAATTTTAAAAGGATGCAAGAGCTGCCTTAACATGCTCCTACTGGTCGAGTCTTGGCAATAGAGTATTGAGTATCACAATAAATGACAGTTACTGATTTTTATTTTATTGTATTTTTGTTGTTGTTGAGATGATGTCTCACTATGTTGCAAGGCTGACCTTGAACTCCTGAGCTCAAATGATCATCCTGCCTCACCCTCACGAGAGGCTGGGACTGTAGGCATATGAGACCCACTCCTGGTGGTGGTTACTGACTTTAACACTGAGTAAACTAGGAATCCACAAGTCTGCATTGATAAGATTTAAATGAGTGAGTGGAGGACCAAGAGAAGGTCTATCTTACGATAGAAGACTTTGGCTATTTCCTTACCAAATACTTAGGGGTGTCTCTGTGGAAATACCTGTAAGGTACCAGCTTTACCAGGCATAGCAATTAAGAACACCAGTAACAGGACAGATGGGCATCATGTGCCTTGTTCTGGTTTAGATGTGGTGTCTCCCGAAAACTCTTGTGTGAGACAAAGCAAAAAAGTTTAGAGATAAAATGATTGGCTAGGAGAGCCTTAACCTAATTTGTGCATTAATCCCTATCAGGGGATTAATGCACAAATTAGGATTAATTATCCCTATCAGTGCTTGGAGAAAAGTTGGATCTCCAAATACTATTTTGTTCTATAAATTTCAAATGTCAGAATAAAAAATATAAAAACAAAAAGAAACATACCTACTATGGGTCTCTGTGTACATGGACTCAGTGAGTCCAACTGAGTAGGTCGATTAAAACCAGTCCCAGGTGGTAACTGTAGGCAGGTAGGGTGTGGCTGGAGGAGGTGCGTTACTGGGGGCATGCCTTTGTGCATATATTTTGTCCCTGGTGAGTGGAGCCCTTTGGTCCCTTCTGCCATGCCCTCCCACCATGATGTTCTGCCTCCCCTCAGGCCCAGAGCAATGGAGCTGACCATCTGTGGACTGAGACCTCTGAAAGTATGAGCCCCAAAGAAACCTTTCCTCCTCTAAAATTGTTCTCATTGGGTCTTGACAGATAGGTTTGGGCCAATGGGCCACCTCCCCCATGGAAATTTCCATGAGAAGCAACCTGGTTTCATTTTCCCCGGGCAGGAGCCAATGGGCTTAAAGGTCGCCCTATTCCCCAGGCAAAGAGCCAATAGTGTTAAAGGTCGCTCTGGTACACCCCCCACCAGAAATCCCTACTTAAAGCTCCTGCCTGCCCAGAGCTCAGACATAACAGCTCATCCCTGCTGAGAGGAGGCAGCCACTGCGACAGCTCCAGACCCACCGTCTCCAGCCCGACGGCAGCTGCCCCAGTCAACAGCTCCAGACCCACCGTCTCCAGCCCGACGGCAGCTGCCCCAGTCAACAGCTCCAGAGACCACAGCTGGCACGACCAGGCACCCACTTTCCGTTCAGAGCTTGCACACTCCCCTCTCCCTGACTCCTCTCTCCCCATACTTCTTCTACCTCCAACCAGCCATAAAGGCTGGTGAATAAATCTCTTGGCTACACGGTTGTCTCCAGTGTGATTTTTGCCCTTCAGGTCTTTTGATCACAGTGGCGAAAAAAGGGACTGAAACATGCCTCCCAACATGATGTGAGAAGAGCCAAGCTGTTGCCTCCACAGCATCCTCCCTGCAAACTCATCAGGAAACAGCAGGTAAGTGTGGATTGCTGAACGGTCCACAAAATAACCCCATGCTTCACAAAGTATCAGGTCATGAAGGAGAAGGAAAACCTGAGGAATCGTTCCAAAATGAAGGAGACTGAAGAGAAATCATAACGATTTAAGGGGCCCATCCTTGTACACAATATTGTTGGGACAATAGAGAAATGTGAATGGTGTTAGTGAATTATATGGTAAAATTGGATGAATATCTGTCTGATTTGTTAATTGATAATGTTAATTGATGGTCCTATTGTGTAAGAATGAATGTCCTTGTTTATGAGGGATTAAGCAGTGGCCATGCCAGCATCATTTTCTCAAATGGTTGAGGAGAAAGCAACTTTGGTGTGTATGTGTGTGTGTGTATGTGTGTGAGCGCACACATGCGCGCCAGATGTGATAACATGGTGTCAGTCGGTAATCTAGGTAATTACCAGTACTTGGAGTACTTGAGTGGAGAAAAGTTGGAGCTCCACATACTATTGTTTTTCTATAAATTTTAAATGTCAGAATAAAAAATATAAAAACAAAAAGAAACATGCCCACTATGGGTCTCTGTGTACACGGACTCAGTGAGTCCAACTGAGCAGGCCCAGTGTCTGTGGAATGCCAGGGTGTTTAGGGCTCCACACACCCATACAGAGACCCCAGGCCTGCCCTCAGGTTGCGCAGGAAGGCCAGGGGGATGACGCAGGGTGGGAGATGGAGGGGCTGCTGGGTTCATGACACAGGAATGAAAGGAGCCAGAGGGCCTCAGGGAGGAGGTGGTGTTTGGAGAGGCCTTGATGGGTTGGGCAGGAGACCATCACCAGTCCATCTGTGTCCTCCCTGGGGGCTTGGTAGCTTATATCCCCAATGTCCAGCCACAGTGGGGGTTCAATAATTGTTAAAATAACTGAACTAGCCTCAGACTTTCCCAAACCCTGTTTCTTCCCTTCTTTGTCCATTGAAATTGTCCATGGACTTTGCAATGTGAAGACCTATGAATCCACATTTTGGGAAAGAGTTTCATCTCTCCTTGAGACCATCAGAAGCCAGAGGGAGAGACTCACTAACCTGTCTAGCACATTAGTAGTAGCAACCAGATCTGCCATACCACTGACTTGAAGGATTGATTAAGGAGTCAGTGATTAATGCAGAAATACCGGAACTACTCTTTGGGGTTATGATGGGGGTGAGGGCACCGTAATAACCACAGCTGATTGTAAGAACTAAACAAGATGAGGTTAAGCACCAGCGCTCAGAGCTTCTTACACCACAGCAGGGTATTTACACAAGGCCAGCTTCCTCCTACCTCACAGTACTGTTATCATAATAATTAGCAATTGCCAACATTCCTTTAAGCAGCTTTCATCGAGGCTCCATAAGACCCAACAAATGTCACTAAATGTGTACACGGGTGCCACCTGGCCCATCTGTGGCATGAGCAGCATTTGGGGGCAGAAAGCAGCTGCAACCTCAGAGGCAGCCGGCCTTGGGCCCTGGACTGATTGATACGGAGGCTCCAGTTACACTGCCAAATGCCTCCCTCTTCTCTGTGTAATTGCAGTTAGACATTTGAAAGAACATCTTTTGTGAGTCCACTTATCTCCCCAAACTCTTATGGATACCATGTATGAGATTGCCATCTTCTTGGGAGCAATAAGCACTGACCTGCTGAAGACCACTGAGGAATTTCTAAGTAGGAGAGCTTCTCCTTGCTCTAGTGAATGAGCAGGGAGGCAGCTGCCCTTTGCCTTCTGTCCTCCCAGCTCCAACCATTTGTTCACACCAAGTGTGGATTTGCCCTCCAGGGAGCACCCTCCTCACCTCGCAGGCAAGATGGCAACAGCTGGAAGAGTTTGCAACACCAGATTATTTTAAGGCATCTGAAAAGTGGGTGAAAACTAACTCAAGTGAAAATTTCTTTAAAAAAAAAAGCAACTTAGAAATACATCACAATAGCACTCAAGCCCTGCAAAACCACTGACTCCTCCAAAACCTAGAATTTTACTTGATGCCTCAAAGCATGTGCAAGAATCTGTCCTGAAAGCCATGTTGGAGGCCATCCTCAATGCATAATAACGTGAATCTCCTGTTTCCGCCCACTTTTACAGAGTGACATGTGACCCATGGCAGACAGGACAGCAAAAAGATCCCTGTCATTACGGTTTCTGGTTTCAGTGATTTCGCACTGAAGTGGCACAACTAAAAAGTCCTTAGCAGATGTTGCAGAATTTCGAGACATGTATTTAGTAGTAAATATCAGCTTGATTCCATAGCTTGTTGATGTGGCCTTAAAGTAAATTAAAAAACCAAACAGCTTTCATTCCTATACATACCAGAATGCAGCACATTTCTCTCTCTCTTACGTAATACCAGGTAACAGTGCTGTTTCATCTGGTTGGGCCAAAGTAAATGGAGAAGCTGAGCACCACTGCTGCTCTCTCTTCAGGGCAGTTCATGTCGGCCCCCTGGACTGCCCCCAGGACTGCCCTCTACTCACAGCGAGGAAAGGAAGGCCCCGAGAAGATGCAGGACAGCTGCTCTTAGAGCATGGTTCTCATGGTCCTAAATTTAGCCCATCAAGTCATGACATCTCTTCTGGTTGGGGATTATAGTTTTTCAAAAGACTGCTCATGCAGCAAATCATTATGATTAACAATCTAATAATTCAGGGGGAAGGAACTAGAAAGCCAGGGCTAGCAACAAGTGTGTGACAGCTTGATTTTTTACCAGCTGTATTTCTTGGCCCCCAGCCAAAATGCCATCTGACCTTTAAGCTGGCCAAGCACGTGGATTTTTTTTTTTTATCAGTACACAGAGCTAAACAATTGCTGTGATATTTTAGAGATGCAGAATTTCATTAGGGAGAGGTGAGGGTGAAGAAAATAAAGCTGCTACATGCATCAATATTACAATAGAGTATTCTATGTTGGACATTTAATTATGAGCTTGTCCCTGTAAATAGATTCTGTGGAGACTATGAGGAGGTTATAGTTTTTCTATCTAGTGGTAGAGAATATGAACACGTAAGATGCAGTCCCAACAGCAAACCTTGGCCCATGGGTCCAATCCAGTCCACCACCTGTTCTTGTGTAGTTCATGGGCTAAGGATGGTTTATTTTAAAATGGTTAAAAAGTCACAAGAATGGCAGTGTTTTGTAATATATGAAAATTATATGAAATTCAAATTTCAACGTCCTAAATACGATTTTGCTGGAGTAGAGTTGTGCTCATTGATTCATGCATTGTCTGTGGTCAAGTTCATGCTACAGCGGGCAGCTGAGCTGAATGGCTGTGACAGAGACCATATGGGCCACAGAAACAGAAATATTTACTACTTGGTCCCTTATGGAAAAAGTTTGAGGACCACTGAGTTAGATGATTCCCCAATGTTGGGGAGGGGGGTGGTCTGGAGCTAGTTGCAGAACCAGAGGACTTCCAAGAAAGCTTCACGGAGGGAGTGCATCCAAACGGACCTTGAAAGATAAAGGCATTAGGCATCATGGTTATTGGGAAATGCCAGCAGACGTGGCCTGTCTGTGTGATTTCATCATTGAGAGCAGTGTGACCTTGCCAAGGTCTTCAACTTTTCTGTATCTCCCTTTCCTCAACTATTAAATGGAAATAATAATACCTGCTTTCCAGGGCTGTTGTAAAGCCACAATAGGATGTCCTACGCAAAGCCGCACATTGCCTGGCCTGGAGCCCACGTCTCAGAAATGTTAGCTGTCAATAACGGCCACTCTTTCTCACACTGGCACATCTATTAATAAAACTAAGTCAACGTTTTGCTTAAAAGGTAAGCCTCTGAGAGGTTATAAGTGGAAAAGCTTTAAAATCTTTCTTCTGTGATGAAGTTGAGCAATTGAATTCTATGGAAGTTGTTAAATTGGTATCATCAAAGAACCGCACAGGAAAACATTCATACTGTGTTCTGTAGAAATGAGAGAAAAACAAAACAAGGTTATGAAATAATTCACTTAGTATAAGACATTATAGTTGGAGTAAGGGGGAAAGGATGCTGTTAGGCATTGTTATTTTGCAACATAGTATCTTAGCATGGTGGCTGTAGTTTTATCAGTCCAGAAATTCTATTTTGTCATTGCATTTGAAATCATGAGACTCTGGTGAAAGCTACTGACCCCTCTCCTTGATAAATGCATGCTGCGCGCACGCGCGCACACACACACACACACACACACACACACACATTTGCATACAATCTCAGGACTTAATGGAGTGCTTGAAGCCCATCCTTGGTTTCCAGGTTAGGCACGCCTGTGCTAGTTACTCACTCATTAAACCCACAAGATATCGACACACAAACCAGAACGCCATATGACTAATTTATGAAGAAGAAATAATGTCTAGTGGACTAACACCCTTCCATTGGCCGGCCAGCTCATGATCTTGCTATGCAAAAACTACACAGATAGCCAAAGCACAATTAGAAGTCAGTCTGCAGTCACAGCGAGGGGAATTCGGGAATGGTCTTAATGGCTCTTGTCGCCAAACTGCGATGGTCTGATGTGTCTGTTTCCGCTGGAGAAGTAACCCTGCCAATGACGCTGGAACAGCCAGTACAGGCTTCTCCTGGGGACAATGCCCGACGCCTGCACCCTCTGCTTGCAGACACAGCGAAGGCTGAACTACGGATGCCACTCTTGCCAAGAAAGGTGCAGTTCCAGCGGCTAGACCCCGCTTGAGGCACACTGATTTCCCCACACTACACCTGGTCTCCTCCATTAGGAAATGTCACTCATGTCTAGATTGCAGTTTAAGGTGGGGGTTTTTCTGTTCATGTATATATATATATATATATATTTTTTTTATATATATTTCCCTTTCAGAAGGGACCCTCGATCTCAAATTTCAGAGGTGCTTTACTGCTGAGATTCAGATGTAGAATGTCCCCCAAATGTCCATGTGTTGGAGACGATCCCCAGGGTGGCGCTGTCAGGAGGAGGTGGAAGCTTGAGGACATGGGGCCTCAGGGAGGGTTCTTAGGTCGCTGGGGGTCCCTCAAAGGGGACTTGAGGACCCCCGTTTTTTTCTTCCCTTTTGCTTCCTACATGTTGTGGTGAACAGTTTTGTAGTACATCACTGCCCTGCCATGCTGCGCTGCCTTGCCACGGGCCCAGAGCAACGAGGCCAAACAAGCAAGGAAGGGAACCTCCCAAATGGTCAGCCAAAACAAACCATTTCTCCTTATAGGTCAATTATCTCAGGCATTTTGTTATAGTGATGGAAAGCTGAAAAACACACTTACTGCCTCCCACCTCTTCCCTACCTCCAGTCCATGCTGACCACAGAATGGAGAAAGACATCCCTGGGACCTCCCGCCTCCCTCCTTCCCCGGCCCCTCCTGCCCTTCCTCCTCCCTTCTCTGTATCTCCCTCCCTTCTTCTTTCTTTCACATGCCTTTTATTTTGAAATAGTTTAAGAAAGGAAGTTTCAAAAATAGCACATAGGGTTTTCCATATGCACTTTATTTACTTTGTTCTCAGTGTCAGAAATCTCAGTTCAGCAGACTATTTCAGGCACCTGAAATTTTCATGCAAATGACTTTAGGGACAACAATCTTGTGACCTCCTCTACTTCCCTCCCTGGGGGTAAACACGGTTAGTGTTACCAAGGCTTAATTGTCAGACTTCATGTCTGAATCCCTCTCTCTCTTTTGTCATTTGACAATTTTTTTAAAGTGTATATTCTTGCCATTGTGCAGAAACAATCTAGAAGGCTCTCTTTGAAAAATTTAGAATTTCTGACCGTGGTTTCTTTGAGTATAGTTGCACAACGGAAAACAGCCTTATGACTACAATCTGTGAGCCTTGCTGCTGGTGCGTAGCTTCACACAGCCCTAAACTTGCCTTACTTCTCTCTACACTTATCCCTTCTGGGTGCTGAGGCCTCCTGTGCCTTCAGTCCTTCATACTGCCTTTTCACCCTAGTGACTTTCACGTGGACACATTTAGGGCCAATGTACGCTCATGGAAAAGGTCACACTCTTCTGAAACGTACTTTTGGGGGTTTGGCTTCCTTGTGTACCTTCTGAGCTACACAGTGCTTCTTGCTTCAGAGTTTGCTTAAGCACCTTTACATGACCATCCCCTGAGAAAGTCGAAAACTAAATGGTTATTGGAGCCAGCCCAACGAGCTAAGTGTTTTAAATAAATAAATAATGACATGTGTGCATTGAGTGTAACCACCGTAAATGACGATGTGAGTTACCATGGAGAAGAAAGCAGGATTTGACCCGGGAGAACATAGCTGGACATTCCCAAGGACCTGATTAATTCTTTAAGGAAAAAAAAAAAAATCCTGAAAGTTGATTTAAAAAGTAGAGAATTATTTTTCTTCACCAGGTGAGGAGCAAGTAATCCATAGATGGATTATGTAAAATGACAAAGGCACTTTGGAAAATAGTTTCTAATTAAAAATAAATTAGACTACCTGGCAATTCTGCTCCTAGGTATCTACCTAAGAGAAATGAAACACATGAGCATATAAAGACTTGCATGAGAATCTTCTTAGTAGTATTTTCCATAATCACCAGAAACTGGAGACAACTTAGATGCCCAGCAACTGGTTAATGGTTACATAAAATATGGTATAGCCATGCAATGGAATATTCTCAGAAATAAAAAAGGCATGGGCTACTGGCATATGCTGTGCCATGGATGCCTAGTTCACGTATATTATTCCACTTGAATAAAATATACAGACAAGGCAATTTCATAGAGTAGAAAGTGGTCTGTGATTGCCTGGGCAGAAGCCTGAGGAGAGAGTGCCCTAGAGACGCAGAAGGCCGTGAGGCTTCAGGCCTACCTGATTCCCCTGGGAAAGAGCCCAGGGTGTGGTGTTGAGCTCCCAGGCCCGGAGAGACCCATTGCACTGGGGACCTCGTATTGTGGTAGAAGCTGCCTCAGTCACCCGGGGACCTTTGGTACTGTCAATGGTCCCACCTCATCCAGGACATACTAAAGGCAGCAGGGCCAGAGAAAGCCCGGTTGAGGAAGAAGTGGGAAGTATAGCAGTGGAGGCCAGGACAGGAGCCGGGGAGGGGGGACATGGTGATTGTGCCCACCCAGTGTCCAAAACAGGACAGCGTGGACTGGGAACACAGATAGTGTGGAGACAGGTGTACAGTTTGAATTCATACCCATCCCTTGTCAGCTCCGGGTTCTCGAGCAAACCACTCCTCGGGACCAGTCACCTGTTGCTGAGTACGCTACTGTGTAGGTGTCTGTGGCGATGACAACATCACCACCCCAAACACAGTGGTGTAAAGCACCCAGAGTTCCGGCTGGGTGCACTTGAACTGCTGTTGTAAGTGTCGCTGCCTTCAGCGGTAGGGTCACTGGGGTCTTGCCAGGTGGGGTGCAAGCCTGCTGGGCCTTGCTCAGCGTGGGGTTCTTTTTGTTCATCTCTTTATTATATTAGTCTGGGATTCCTCCTGGCCCTGGGAGGTCCTTCTCCATGGTGCTTTGTGACGGGTTTCAAGCTCTGCACAAGCAGCACGAAACAGAACCTTCCTCAAAAGGCCTGCGCTGCCCCTGGCTTTCCCGGAGAGTTAGATATTCTACCAAACTGCAGTGTGCAAGGTTCACCCGGGCCTCCACGAAAGTCACGCTTCCCTGCTGCACCACAGGCCAAAGGCCGTCCCCTAGGTAAGCGGGAGTCAGTATGGGAGGGAGCAACGGGAATACCCTGCGGGGCTGATTCTCTTGGGAACCTTCTTCGGCTAAACCATCTGCCACACTTTTTTTTTTTTTTTTTTTTTTGGTACCGGGAATTGAACTCAGGGGCACTCATCCACTGGGTCACATCCCCAGCCCTTTTTTGTATTTTATTAGAGACAGGGTCTCACTGAATTGCTAAGTGCCTCACCATTGCTGAGGCTGGCTTTGAACTCGTGATCCTCCTGCCTCAGCCTCCCAAGTGCTGGGATTACAGGCGTGCGCCACCGCGCCCCGGCCCGTCTGCCACACTTTTAAAGCCTCAGTTTCTTCATCTGTAGAACGATGGTGACAGTGGTGGTTTACCACGCTTCCTGAGAATAAATGTGATGTATGGAAAGCACCTGTCACAACGTCTGGCAATTAGTGATCAGTGACGACCCACCCCTGTCACTAACACTGGTGTTCTTATAACTATTGTACTTTCCCCTCAGCATTTATCAGAGGAAGATGTGAGTGAAAAACCTGAGGGTCTGAACTAATTGAAGAGGTTGGGAAGACTTTCTTGAAAAAATGGTGGGTAAATAAATTAAAAGTTTGCTAGGCTAACGGGGTCAGTGGAGAAGTGCATTCTGGGTGAGGGAAAAGTGTGTGAGGCTGGAGAGTAGTAGGCAGCTGCCTCAGTCATGAAAACAGATAGTTATAAACTGTCAGCATTGCAACCCTAGAGATACTCCCAGGGTGGTATGAGCAGGGCAATGATTCACATTTGCAGGGCCCAGGGCAAAGTTGCCAAAGGAGGCACATAGACCATATATCCAAGTATTTAAGAATTATAAATCAAGCTAACCAACCATAAATGAAATGTGTGCAATTCTCCTACCTTATCAGAGAGACGCTGGCTCTCCCCCTCTGGCTCCCGAACTCCGACCCCACCCTGTACTGCAGGGTTGGGGGCAGGCATATGGGCTCTGAAGACTGCAGGCCTGTTTCTCCCCCGGCAGTAACGGCCAGTGCCCGGCCACACCTTGGTGCTCTAGGGTTGTGTTCACAGCCGTGGAGTCCCTTTCAGGGTGGGCCTAGAGAAGAGGGCATTTGGGGGTCTTGAGTGCCCAGAGTATGGTCCAGTGGGAGTAAACAGGCTCTGGGTGGGCATCCTTTTGGCCCCTCGCTGTCTGCCCTGTAAGGAGGGTTGGCCAAAAGCAGGGTTGGAGAGGAGCTCCTACAAACACATGGCCCAAGCTAGTCTCCTTTGTACCCAGTACTAGTTATAGGAATCCCAGGAAAACAACGAGGCCAGGAGCGGGTGGTACGGTCATGGAAGGCTTCCTGCCTGAGCCCAATGTACCCCTTAGGGGAAGCTTCCCCTGCAAGTTGAGGTACACACCATGATAAATCGAATGTTCTTTGAGATAAAATATGGAGTGTAACAACAAATGGGGTGACGGGTGCTTAGGTTAAGATGACATTTCCCTTTTAATGCCTTTATTTGGCAAGATCACGATGCTTCGATGCTTCGCGAGGCTGCATTCTCGGTGGGCAGTCCGACTCGACTGGGTCCACACAGGGGTCAGGGGAGAGCAGTTGAAAGTTGGTGTGCGTGAGAAAGGCTCTGGCCTGAGGACCTCACCGTGGAGTCTCTTTATTAGCACACTCAGGTGCACATAGCTGGGTGGAAGGGCATTCCTTTGTGTGGCATATTTGTTTTCTAAGGGTGGGGAGGGGGACAACCAGGCGGAGAGACCACAGATTGGAATGCAGCAACGTGAGCATCCACCATCCACCACGGGCAGCGCAGTGACACCACTCGCCAGTCCCCCAACCCCCAAGGTCAGGTCGAGACAGTTGTCCTTCATGTTTAAAGACTAGAAACCTTGACACATGGAAGGATTTAAACTGTGGAAATGACAATTGTCCTTTTGTTTCTGGAAGCCCAAGGGGGGAAAGTATAAGCTGTTGTGGAAAGATTAAATAAATGCAGGAGAGTCGCCAAGAAACCGTGTATGTTTAAATATATCCGCCTCTGTCATTTGGCCCCGGGGGAAAGAGCAATGTCAGGAATGAACTGCTAATTACCAGCCACATCCTGGAAGAGAGACTGGGAGCGTCCACGTTGGAAGGGACGTGGGGGGCTGAGAGTTCTCAGCAGCTAAGTCTAAGAACCCTGGAAGGAGGAGGCAGCCCCAGGGAATTCCCTCCGAATTCTTCTTGCCCTGTCCAAAATCCCCCAAGAAAAGGACAGCATGAGAGATAGAGTATCTGGAGTGGAGGGGAAGGAGAGGAGCACTATGGACAGCAGAGGTTGCCAACTGGGACACGGGGCCGGGGCGGGGGAGGGGTAGGCAAAGCATACATAGACATGCCCTTTAAGAAGCCCTTCCCGTCATTACTGTGCCGTCAACCTACGGAGGGCTCGCGGCATGTCCAGCATGCTAAAACCTCCAAGCCTGGCTCTAGGAGAACACACAGCCCTCTGAGGGAAGTGCTGCTATTTTATCCCACCTTACAGATGAAGACCAACCAGGAGGCTTACTAGGGAAGATGATGGGTTTATTTTTGGACATAGAGAATCACAGGTGACATAAATTCTAAAAGAGGATTCCCCAAGACAGTCAAACCCCATGAAGACCAAAGCTGGGTGTGCAGTGTGTACCTGTAATCCCAGCATTTTGGTAGTTTAAGATAGGAGGAGCCGGGCGCGGTGGCGCACGCCTGTAATCCCAGCACTTTGGGAGGCTGAGGCAGGAGGATCGCGAGTTCAAAGCCAGCCTCAGCAATGGTGAGGCACTTAGCAATTCAGTGAGACCCTGTCTCTAATAAAATACAAAAAAGGGCTGGGGATGTGACCCAGTGGTAGAGTGCCCCTGAGTTCAATCCCCAGTACCACACACACAAAAAAAAAGATAGGAGGATCACTTGGGCCAAGGAGTTCAAGGTCGGCCTGGATGACATAATGAGACCCTGTCTCAAGAATAAATAAAACACGGGGCCTGGAGAATGGTAAGGGAAGGGGGTGCCGCTGGGACAGGAGAATGTAGGGCATATAGATTTCCACACAGAGCCTCATGCATCTTATGAGTTGTGATCATATTGAGGTAGGATAGAAGAATTATGAACAGGTAGAAAGGAGAGAAACAGGGAAGGAGAGAGGGACTGTCACTTTAAAACTCCACGGAACACCTTCGCCTTTAATCCCCAGGCCTATTTCCCTCCAGGTCTGCATTCTTAAAAGGTCCAGTAGACCTTAGAGTACTGTCAGGCCACTTAATTGGTGCCTGTGTACCCTGTGAGCTTACAGAATGTATTTTAGAATAATTAAAAGAAGCCCAGAGAGAGACTGCTAGAGACCTCTGATACGGTTCAGTCCCAGCGCTGTTAACCAGATAACGTCAACAGGAAGACGCTGAGAAGAACCAGACCACCTGGACCAGCCCTGTGCTCCACCGTCAAAAGAACTGAGCTCCTGAAGCTGATGTCACCTGGGTGGCTCCCCACCACTGTTTACAAAGTCTGCTTTAGAAGAGAGCCCAGACCCCTGTGTGTCTGGCCCTTGAGCGCCCGCACCCCTCCCCGCTCGAGAGCAGGTCCTGCGCTACGGCTTGTTCTCCTAAAGAAATCGCCTTGCTTTCCCGAATAAACCTCTGCTTGTGCCTCATGTGATGTGTTGTCCTGAAATTCCTTCGTGCAGCTTACGTCAAGAACTTGCCAGGGCTGAGTTGAGGTCCCTCTTTCCTTCTGTGGACCTCCTTGGACCCCACCTGGTGAGAGCGAGTGTGTTACCTGTCAAGAAGTGAAAGTGTTAAAAACCTCAGTGACGGAAGTGAGGACAGGTCAGGACTGAATGTGTAAGTCTGGGGAGTCATGTGGGATTGAAGACAAGGTAGAAGACGTGAGTGGGAGGCTTGTACGGGGCACAGTGGTGATCCCATCAACTGCAATAGGAAAGATCTTTGTTTTTTAACTAGCCCATCAGAAGCAAGCTTAATACTTTCTGGGGCCACAGGTTAGGATCTTAACAGACAATATGCCTGTAACCCCAGCAACTCAGGAGGCTGAAGCAGGAGGATCGCAAGTTAAAGGCCAGCCTGGGCAATTTAGCAAGACCCTGCTTCAAAAAAAAAAAAAAAAAAAAAAAAAAAAAAAAACTTAACAGATAAGAATTAACTCCAGGCTTGTTAAATTATTTATCAGACACTAGGAAAGATTGTCTACCCAGCTGAGTAATCTAGGAAACATATCTTGTGGAGAGGGCTGGGGTCTATGGCTGGTGATAGAAACACAGGAATGATCCACGGCCCCGTTCCTCCTGCAAGCCACTGGCTCTAGCATTGTAGTAAGAGACCAAGGCAGATAGATCAAGGACTGCTTGGAACTTAATTATGCATCCGTTGGTTTCTCTAATGTTTTCCTGGACTCAGTAGGTCATTAAATGTTTTATGTTTAATCTGTACCCATTGCAAGCAGACGTTCAGTCTGACTGCCCGGGAGGAGAACGGTTCCTCCAGTTCCAGCACTCCAGGTTCCCTGGCTGGCCCTTTGTCGGCACCAAATAAATAATGAATGGATTGGGGGAGGGTGTCCTTTGACACCGAGCTGGTAGGAGAAACAAATGAGAACCACAGAGCTTTAGCGATCAACCAGGGCAGTGGTTCTCAAACCTGAGCATGCCTCTGAGGCCTCTGGAGCAGAGGTGGGACTAGACTCTCACCTCCTTCCCTTGCTTGCCTCCATACTTCAGCATCGCTTTCCTACGGTGAGAATACGCCTCCCTTCTCCCTCATCCATCCATTCATTCACATCAGCATGGACTCGCAGGTTCTTTTTTTTTTTTTTTTTAAATATTTATTTATTTGCTTTAGTTGTACACAATGCGTTTATTTGTACGTGGTGCTGAGGATCGAACCCGGGCCGTGCACGTGCTAGGCGAGCGCTCTACCGCTGAGCCACAACCCCAGCCCCATGGACTCACAGATTCTTCAATGCTAGAATTCATCTCTCTTAGGACCCAAATCAAATCTCTTTCTACCATGTGGCTCTGTCACTTACAATACTATTAATTCAGAATGACTTATTAGCTTTTTTTATCTCTTTAATTCAAAAACAAAATGGACATCCAGTCATGTGTGGCTTAACAGTGAGGACACATCCTGAGAAATGCATCCGTAATCAATTTCACCACGTCTGACTATCACAGAGCACGCTTCCACCAGCCCAGAGGGGATGGGCAGTCACTGGAAGTCGCCTCTCGACTCCAGGAAGGGACGTTATAAACACGAGATGCATGAAACTGCTGTCAACAGAACATGGCCTACTGCTTGACAGTAATTTTTTTTTATAATACAAAGGGCACACTCTAAAATAGTGATAAAAGCATAGCATGGTAACTATGTAAACTAGTAACGTAATTGTTTATTAGCAAGTAAGACGTACTGAACGTAATTGTGTGTGCTGTGCTTTTATGTGGCTGGCAGCACAGTAGGTCTGTTTGTGCCAGCATCACCACAAAGCCCAAGTAATGCCTTGTCCTATGACAGTACCATGGCTACCATGTCACTAGGCAACAGGAATCTTTCTATTCCGTTGTATTTTGTAGGACCACCATCATATTTGTGGTCCATCACTGACTGAAATAGTGTTGTGCAGCCCGTGGTTATGTCTCTAAACATCATATGGTAAATGAAAAATATGACAGTATTTAGTTTTCCATTAAAATTTAATTTTTAAAGGATTAGAACACTACAGCAGACCGTGGATCACAGAAATATCATGCAAGTTGCAAATGGCAGCCATAAGTGTAATTTTAAAGTTTCTGATAACCATATTTAAAAAGGAAAAGGAAATATCCCCCATAGAACCAAATTGGAACTTTCTAATCAACTTTTTATCAGTTTAGAAAGTTTATGGTAGTTTACCTCTTTTTCAGCAGTGCAGGGTCCCAACTAGGGCCAAGGAATACCTGCAGTCCTAAGGGGTGCTAGGGATATGGCTAGGGATCATATTTTCAGGGTCATAATAACAATTTTTAAAAAATTTGTCTTAGGGCTGAGGATGTAGCTCAGTGGTAGAGCACTTGCCTGGCGTGCGCGAGGCCCTGGGTTTGAATCCCAGCACCTCAGGAAAAAAAAGAGAGAGGAGGACAAAAACATTGCCAGCCGACACGCTCATCCCTCCCGCCACCCTAACAGCTTTTAGGCCTGGGTTGAGGGCTGACCACCGCGGCCCTGGAGCTGAGGGATGACCCGTGTCAAGCTCATAGTGCGAGAAGTTACAGGCAGAGCAGGCCAGAGCCCAACCAGACTTCTGTGAAAGGAAAGAGCTGCCCTAGGTGGAGAGCTCTCAGCTTATCCTCCCTCTCCATTGTCCCCGGGCCACCAGAAGAGGTCTGGTTTACATTGGTGTTCGACCTCCTGAGTCCAAAGGAGAATGCCAGCTCAAAAGTAAATATTTGCCATCCTGAGGACTACCTACGTTGTGTGGTTAGAAAGAAACAAACATCTGCCACAGCCTCGGTTTCATCATTATGCCATTGTGCAAGGAAAATAGTCACTTATTATTGGAAGCAAGACGTGACTTTAAAAAAAATCCAAACATATTTTTTTTTTTTTTTTTTTTTTTTTGGTACCGAGGATTGAACTCAGGGGCACCGACCACTGGGTCACATCCCCAGCCCTTTTTTGTATTTTATTTAGAGACAGGGTCTCCCTGAGTTGCTTAGTGCCTTGCCATTGCTGAGGCTAGTTTTGAACTCGCGATCCTCCTGCCTCAGCCTCCCAAGTGCTGGGATCACAGGTGTGTGCCACCGCACCCAGTTCACATTTTGTTTTTAGAAGCAAACACAGGTAACTTCAAATCACGAAGGAAGGAAAATACCACTTTGGGTTCCACACTCCTCTGCCCTCTAAAATCCATTCTGAGGGAAATTCCTCCCAGGACTTGGCGATTTATGACCAGTCTTCGAGTTCTCTGGAGTCAGACACCAAACTGAACAAGCAGAGTTGGAACATCTAATGCAGCGGTGCTCAGACTATGGGAACGCTGTTCCCAGGGGGCCATTTGGTGGAGGGTGAGGGTGTTTCCGCAGCTGTCACCATCAGTAGTGTGGAGGGCTACTGGCAGTTCATGGACAGTGGCCAACATGTTCCATGTCCCGCGGTGCATGGGACAGTCCATGCAACATGACTTGCTTCACTCGGAAAACTGTTGCCGTCCCACGAAGAAACAATCAAAGGGTTTCCCCAGGAATTTAGAATCGGACTAAGATTCTATTTCAGTATAACTGCTCTCTCAAATCAAAGAACTGGGACTTAGGAGCTGGGGGCTAGGGCCATTATTTAGTTTGGGGACTGGGGAATAGAGGGAGCTGGTCTTCCCTGAGAGGACAGCTAAGAAACAGGGAAAAGTGACAGGAGACTCTTGCTCAAACCCTCATCTAAGCCTGTGGTTTGTACTGCACCCCGAGGCTAATCTACAACCCTGCTGTGCGTCTCTGTGACACCCTGTTTCTTGCAAACAAAAGTTCTCACTTGGGAAAGACTAACTTCTGCACTACCACCTTCTGCCACATGAATGGAGGGACAGAGAGAGCTGTTCAAGAAGGGCAGAGAGGAGCATAGGAAGCACTGGACAGCAAACTGCAATGATTCCACAGTGCCTTGGCTGAGAAGGGAACTCTAAAATCCCTTGTAGGGAAAGGAGTGGCATGAGTTTGAAGTTGTCCAACCCAGATTCCTCACCATGGTCAGGGGATGAAGTCATTTTAGGGTACACATCACTGCCATGGGTGTGTCTGTGGATTAGAGGTCAGTGAAGGAAACATTTGCAAGCTGAAAATACCCCCTCCTTTTGTTTGGGTACTAGAATTGAACCCAGGGGCACTTAACCACTGAGCGACATCCCAAACCCTATTTATTTATTTAGAGGGTCTTGCTAAGTTGCTGAGGGCCTCACTAAGTTGCTGAAACTGGCTTTGAACTTGAGATCCTCCTGCCTCGGCCTCCTGAGATGCTGGGCTTTCAGGTGTGCTCCATCACACCTGGCCCCCAAACACTTTCTTTAAAAGGAAAATGAAAAACAAAAAACAAAAGCCCTCATACCCAAGGGAAAACATTATTAAAACATTAGTTATGCCGGGCGCGATGGCACATGCCTGTAATCCCAGCACTTTGGGAGGCTGAGACAGGAGGATCGCGAGTTCAAAGCCAGCCTCAGCAATAGCAAGGCACTTAGCAACTCAGTGAGACCCTGTCTCTAAATAAAATACAAAAAAGGGCCAGTGATGTGGCCCAGTGGTCGAGTGCCCCTGAGTACCAATCCCTGGTACCAAACAAAACAAAAAAAAACAAAACATTAGTGCCTTGCTTACAAAACTAGCCTTTTTTTTTTTTTTTTTTTTCCTTTCAGTGCTGGGGGTCAAATCCAGGGCCTCCGGCCTGCCAGACAAACAGAGCAGTCTACCACTGAGCCCCATCCCCAGCCCTTGTAATTGTCTTTCTACCTGCCTGAGTAGAATACTCAAGTTTGGTTGAACACTCATGCAGGAGCCCTGTTTGGGGAGATGGCTTAAATTGCGGTGGACTACGGGCTTTGGCTTTGGACATGTTTGGGCATTGGCGCCTTCCGTAGTCTCACGGGACTTGGCCCGGGATCTTGCGAGACTTGGCCGGAGATCTCGAGGGACTTGAGGGAGATTGCGGGGGAGGTCTGCGCCATTTTGGAGGTTAGTGGAGCGTGGACGGCGTGTGGGGGTGTAGTTAGAGCCAGAGAGAAAAGTTATCAGAATAAAGAGCTGTTTGTTTCCAGTTCGTCTCTAAACTTCTTCCCGCGGCTTCTTTGCTCCAAGCGGCCATCGCTTCAGGCGACAACACACTCAGACCTACCATTGAAGGTGGTGGGTTTCATTTCTGCTGCATTGGAACTTGATGGGGTGGAGCAGGAAGTTTAGGCGGTTATGGTTTAGGGGATGTTTCTGTGGGTGCCTAACTATATGGCTGTAGCTTCTTTGATTGAGAAGGGAGATTACGAACTTTTGGTTTCGTGAGCCAGAAAATCCTATACCAATGACAAAGGAAAGGCTCAGGTAGTTTCCATCATCATCCGCCATGACAGGCGGTGAGCATGGACAGGAGAGGGAGGCCTGGTGGATGACAGTGCTTCCGTCGGTGATGGGAGGCTGGCCTGGTGAGGGTGCGAGGCTGAGTTTCCATGCGCGGCTTCCATCCCAGTCTACTCCTTGGATTTCCAAGAGGATGCCGGGTCCTGATGACGAGCACCTTCCCCATGGATCCTGCTCTTGGCTCTATCCACCCCTTTCTCCCCCTCAACAGAGTCTCCTCATCTCTCGACGCCTGTGAATGTAGGATTGGCTTCAGAATGGACTGACTTAAAACTTGAATTATGGCTGAGCATGGTGGTACCTGGGGAGAAGTAACTGGGGAGGCTGAGGCCAGCCGGGGCAACTGATCGAGACTCTGTCACAAAACAAAACATTTGGATTACTGAAAAATGATATCTTGACTTCAGGAATGGAAAAAAAAATAAGGCAAAAATCGAGTCTTATGAAATATTCCTCTGGTCTCTACCTACAGTGACCTTTTTCCTTCTGTGATAGTAGGAATTGAACTCAGGATCTGACTCACACTAGGTAAGCTGTACTGCGATCTACAACCCCCAGACCCCAAGTTTTCCTTTCTTTTCTTTTTCTTTTCTCCCAGTGCTGAAGATGGAGCCCAGAGCCTCATGCATGCCAGGCAAGTGCCCTACCAGGAGCCTGAGAGGTCCGAAGGCAGCCTTTTCTCAGCCACAGAATCTCACCAATGTAGCCGTTCTGTTTTTGGACCCTCCAGTACCTATACAGCTCTGGACTGGGAGGAAGCAGTGCCTGACCCATGGAGCAATCGTAAAATATTAGTTCCACTGAATCCAGAACCTGGGTGCTAACCCTCTCTGTGCCCTGGGCTCCCAGGGGGAGCTGGGCTTTGTTTCTGGCTTATCTCCAAGGTTTCCTGCAACCCTAAAATCTATGAGAAGTAAAACATTTTGCAGTGTTGTTGGTATTCTGAGCTGCTTCTCGAGGTGCAGGTCCAGTTTGCTGGGAATTAGCTGCACTCTAAATCCCTATGCATTTTCATTATAATGTGCCTTGGTATAGATCTGTTGTAATTTTGTACACTTGGTGTCCTGTAAGCCTCTTGTATTTGATTTTCCAATTCATTCTTCATGTTTGGGAAATTTTCTGATATTATCTCATTGAAGAGATTGTACATTCCTTTGGTTTGAAACTCTGTGCCTTCCTCTATCCCAATTACTCTTAGATTTGGACTTTTGATGCTATCCCATAATTCTTGGATGTTCTGTTCATGGGTTCTCACTATCTTCACTGTGTGGTCAGCTTTATTTTGCAGATTGTATACTTTGTCTTCATTACCTGACATTCTTTCTTCCAAGAGATCTAGTCTGTTGGTGATGCTTGCTATTGAGTTTTTTATTTGGTTTATTATTTCCTTCATTTCAAGGATTTCTGATTTTTTTAAAGAGTTTCTATCTCTTTCTTGAAGTAATCTTTTGCTACCTGTATTTGCTCTCTTATCTCTTTGTTGGAATGATCAATTTTTCCCTGTATTTGCTCACTTAGGTCATTCTTTAATTCACAGATCATTTTAATTATGAACCTTCTGAACTCCTTCTCTGACATTTCATCAACTTCGCTGTCCATGGATTCTGTTATTGTAGGATCCTGGTTTGTTTGGGGCACTTTCCTCCCATGTTTTTTCATGTTGTTTGTGTGTCTTCCTTTCTTGCAGTCTGGATCTGAGATATTACAGTTTCTACTCTATAATCTTGTAGTATTCATGCAGATTATCTGTACCTCACCTTGATGTTGGGCTCTCAGACCCTGCAGGAGTCCCAGGATGGATGCTACCGCAACTCTAGGTGCTGGCGGTGATAGCAGGAGGTAACTCGAGATAGCAGTGTCGGTGCCCCAAGATGGATGCAGTGTCTTTCAGAGATGAGGCTGAGAGGGTGGGCCTTACACTGTCTTTGGGATGCCTGCTCCAAGATGCAGCTGCTTCTAGGCCCTGTCTATTGTCAAAAGGTAGAGGCTACTGCGTGGGGAAGACTACTGTGATGTCTGCAGTGTCCCAAGATGGAAGTGGGTTAGGTCTGGGCTCCCAGGTTTAGGGGGAGTGACAGACCCAGGCCTACCCTGGGCCTGGGTCCCACACAGGTGGGCAGAGGCAGATCTAGGCCTGGCCTGAGCTGTGGCGGGGGTCTGCTGGTCAGAGCGCTGGGTCACTTCCTATGTGTCCCACTGCCTTGTTTTGGATCCTCGGGTAGACCAGTTCTCCCGCCTCTGAGCAGCTCTGTTGGACACTTTCCCCCCACGTTTGCAAACGCAGTTACTTCCCATCACTGGGGCCTCGGCTGAAATGTGGCCTCTCAGAAGTCTTCCTTGACTTCTTATCTAGAGGAAGCATCTCCCCCAGGCCAGCGTTCTCCATGACATCATCCCACTTCTGTCCCTACAGTGCTTATGACAACACACAAGCACCTCCCGGGTTACTGGCTCCTTATCACCCTCCCCCCACAGACAGTACACTGCAAGGACAGGGAACTGTCTTTATTCTTTTTCTCTATATCTGCAGAATCAGGCTTCCAGGAACCTATTCAATGCCTTTTCTGAAACAGAAAAGCCTGCTCCTTCCTCTGAGAAGACCTATCCCCTGGCTGGGCACTGGCTTGCTGGGCTACGAATGGCCTGAATTTCAGCCCCTCCTTGCTCCTTGACCAGTTGTTCTTGTTCAGTGAACAACCTACACAGCTACGTACACTCTC
Source organism: Tamias sibiricus (assembly GCA_025594165.1). Taxonomy (NCBI): domain Eukaryota; kingdom Metazoa; phylum Chordata; class Mammalia; order Rodentia; family Sciuridae; genus Tamias; species Tamias sibiricus. Next base: position 13,141,682 of record CM046669.1, on the reverse strand, counting down.
CCTGCCCAGCACCACCCAAGGTCCCTGGCAGATTATAGAAACTTCATTTAGTTGGATGAATAAATCAAATTTATTGAGGTATATAATTCGCTTACAATAAAATTCACTGTTTTAATTATTTAGTTCAATGAGTTTTGACAGATGGTGCACCCAGGTAACCATCACTGCAATCAAGATATGGCAGTTCCAGCTGGGTATGGAGTCTGAGGCAGGAGGATCTCAAATTTGAGGCTAGCTTTGGGCAACTCAGTGAAACCGTGTATCAAAATGAAACTTAAAAAAGGGCTAGGGATGTACCTCAGTGGTAGAATGCTTGCTCAGCATATATGAGGCCCTAGGTTTAATTTCCAGCACCTCAAAAAAAAAAAGATATAGAAAGCACATTTCCCCCAAACCTTCCTTCTTTCCTCTGATGCTCCTGCTTCCTGGCCTCAAGCAATCATAGAACCATTTAATTTTAGTTATATTTCACTCCTTTCCAAAAGCATTTTTGAATGTCCTAAAAGGGAATAAATGTATCAAAACCAACAAAAGAAGGAGGATAAGAGGAAAAAGTGAGAGTAGGAGGAGAAGCGCAAGGGTGGATGAGTGTCTGCAATGGAGCTTGAAGGCGGAGGTGTGGCGGCAGGCTCCTGAGAGCCAAGGTCAGGAGGGAAGGTGGTCCTTAAAGCATCATCAGGAGGAAGAAGCTCGTCACCTCCCCATGGCAGGCAGTTTCCCTGGCACAAAAGTCCAAGATGCTCCTCAGGCAGACAGAAAGTTTGGGAGGATGCTCTAACCAGTGTCCTCGGTGACCTGTTCCACAGCAGATGCAGCAGGAAGGGTCCCGTCTCACGTGGCCAATCTTCCAGAAACATCGCCACAGCAAAAAAAAAAATGAAAGCATCTTCCATGAATAAGATGATCTCAGCTGGGCTCCTCAGGAGAAGCTGGGAGAAAACAGTTCAAAACGTTCTTCTCTAGTGAGGGTCTGGGACTCGGGCATTACCCTGTTACGGGCAGAGGCGTTATCTTCCAAAGCCAGGTGAGCATGTGGGCGGGGTAATGTTCAGTCATGAAACTTAAAAAGGCCTGGACAGGATCCTTGCCTAGATCAAAGGCCAACCAGTCCCACCTGGAGCTGGCTGCGGGTGCGGGGGAGGCAGCGGAGGGAAAGCCAGGATTTTCTTTAGGAACTGGTTTTGCAGCTGGGCCAACATGAGCCAGGGCTGTGCTGAAATGCCACGTTTCCACGTAGTAGAACATTAACACTTTTAGTATGAAATACATCGTGGGCAAGTGTTGGCAGCTTCCCACTCAGATCTAGAAATCTCTTAGTAACGTCCTTGGAAAACCAGTTCTGTGTCACATCTCCCCGACCTCTTGAGCAGCTCCAGAGACCCTGAAACTGATGCCCCCCGCACCCCCCTCATGGGATCTAAGCCAACTGAGAAGGAAGACGAAGGGCTGAAACAGATGGGGGCAGAAATAATCTGCTGCTGGGAAACGTGGCTTGTGTCTGAGGGCACGTGAGTTCCCTGGGTCTGAGCCCCATCGGAGGTCACGCCCAGGCAGCAAGAGCCTCCGTAAGAAGCAGGACAGAGGCGCTGAGGACACGTGGTCCCTAATGGATACCTGCTCGTGATGGCCTGGGGAGAGGGGGAGAGACAGGGACAGGGAGACACAGCCTTGGCACACAGACTGTGTGTGTATTCACCTTCCAAACTCACCCGCCAGGTGAGTCACTGACCCTCCTATGACGGTGTCTTTTGGGATAAATTAAAACCACAAAATACACTGAAGGACCGAACACAAGTTATGGATTTGATATTGACCATTTAAATATTGGTGTCTGTGGCCATAATTTTTAGGTAAAGCCTTTGGTGATTTAGGTTAAGCCCTTCTTTTTCAAAATAGGTAAATAACAACATTATTTTCTTACTTTCACCTTTTTGTAATAAGACTGCACATGCAGGTAATTATGTGGGGGTGGGGGAGGGTCTATGGTGTCTGAGTCGATTCAGCCACTAAGACCTATCAGGAAAGGAAGGGGGGTCCAAGTGCACACTTGCTTTTCAGTAGCTAATACTCATCTGGTCCTTTCTAATCCTTTGAGATGGTTCTCACCACCCCTTGGTTGAGGGGTACAAGGGCATTGAAACAATGACCTTGATATGCTCATGTTGCTTTGTCTGCAGTTAGTTCATGGTGTTCTGGGAAACCATAAGAAATGGCTCTGAAATAAAATCCTGATATGTAGCATTTTCTTCTTCTTCTTCTTCTTCTTTTTTTGAGACATGTTCTCACTAAGTTGCTGAGACTGGCCTCGAACTTGTGATCCTCTTGCCTCAGACTCCCAAGCCACTGGGATTATAGGGGTGTGCCACCACACCCTGCCATATGTACTGCTTTCCATTTTCCAGTTTCTGAGAGACCAACACTTCCTCCATAACTGATTTCAGGCCACCAATGTGATGTTAGTACATGTGGAGTTGAAAAGTGACATCTGTAGCACACTCCTATGGTATTTCCACCACATAGATAGAATAGACCTAAATAATCTCAAGATGATAAATATTCCACATAAGGTAAAATATCAGTCCATAAAATATTCATAAAACAGAAAGTTATGTATATTGTGCATTTGTTACATTTTTAAAATAGAATTTAATTTTAAGATCATATATTTTAATGTTATAATGGATATTTTTTAATAATTGGTTTGCCAAATTGCTGAAAATTTAAGGATCAGCTAGCTCTCTTAAGCCAGTATGAACCAGTTCTAACACAGACTGGTTTTGGTCAATAGTTTAAAGGTCAAGGAAGGTCAATTTCCTCATGAGGCCAAAAAGCACCCATTGGTGATCAATACTATAAAGTCAACATTGGACAGAGCCCCAACCCTATCACTTTAAATATTTATTTATTTATTTATTCCTTCCTTCCTTCCTTCATTTATTCTGTGGTACTGTGGATGGAACCCCGGGGCCTCACGCTTGCTAGGCAATGCTATCTGAGCATATCCCCAGCCCTTTTCCATTTTATTTTGAGACAGGGTCTCCCTAAGTTGCCCAGGACAGCATCCAACTTGTGATCCTCCTGCCTCAGCCTCTCGAGTTGCTGGGATTTACAGGTGTGGCAACTGTGCTTGGCTTCAACCTTGTCACTTTTGTAGTTAAAGAGCTTAATGATTTGATGACTAATGTAGCCATCTGAACAGGCATAGCCTTGCAAGAGAGTAGAGAAGATTTTCCCTTGGGGGAAAAAAAATGAGATAAATTCTCTTTTGAGTCAGCCCAGAGGGACTCAGGGGGCTGAGTCCATCTGTCAGAACACGCAGACAACTTTGATGAGAAACCTTCCAACGTCAAATGTGAGCCTTCATCCTTATGCATCAGATATGCAGGGTCACATTGGGAGTGTTGTGGCTGAAGGGGCCACAGAGGCTCTACCAAGATGTCCCAATGCGAGGTGAGGAGAGCCCAGACAAGGGAGGCAGGAGGGCCAGGAGGAAGGACAGGCCAGGAGGAATCAGAGAAAACCCTGCTACCTCCCTCAGGCCTGAGGCCGCGAACAGGAACCTCAAGAACAAAGCTCTGGAAGTGTTTTCATAGAGTTTGAAAAGGGACCTTCCTTCCACAAATACCCAGCAAACGGAATCATGGTACAGAACAACACATCAGCCTTTCTTTCTCCTTTTAAAAATGAACAAATGATTTTGCCCAAGACGAGTCCAAGTAGAAGGGGAAGAGAGCTGTTGGGAGTCTGCTATCCTGGCCTCTCCAGGCGCAAGGTCTCTCCCAACGTGTGAGCTTCACTTGGGGCCCGGTGACCTGGGAAGCACCTCAAACTCCAGCGCTCGAGCGACCCTTTAAAGCAAATCTGTTGCCTTCACGGATAGATTTTTTTCCCTTAGTTTTTAAAACCCTGTTCTTCCAGAGGGTACTGGACTGTGAGAGGAGACAGTGGTGCAGCCGTCCCTCACTAGAGTCTCCCTGTGGCCCCCTCCTGAGAGCAGCCATCTCTGAGGGGCAGCTTCCCTGCCCTGCCCTCTTTTAGTTCCTCTTACTTAAAAACTAACTGATTTCTTGGTGCCTCTGTGAGCCCTCATTTCTTATCCGAGGACATTTTCACAAGAGTGACGCTGCCATCTGTTTTCAGACCTTCATGGTGGACCTTGGACGAAGGGGGTGGTTCTGTTCTCTGCCTGAGGTCTATGAGCCAAACCAAAGAAAACAAGCAAAGGAAAAAAAAATTCACAAATCATAACAAGCTGGAATCCCTTACTGTGTCAAAGACCCTGAAAAGTGGCCTGGGGTTCTACATCATCTGGTCTATTTGCCAAGTTCAAGGTCGTTTTGGGTTCATCAGAGCATGATGCTGTTTTTCCAGCTCTGGGACAGCGAGAGAACACAAAGCACATGCTCTAGTCAGGTTTTACACCCACAGGGCTCCAGGACAAATCCAATACATATGTTCTGATTCATTCACACTCTACTCACTAAACAACTATTTGATATCTAAGAAGCTTCAGGGTTTTAATGAAACATCTCTTCAAAGTATTCTTTTCTTTGAACCCAGCAGTCAGACTTTCCTAAGAATAAGAATTGATAATGGCGTGTGGAGTTGGTTTGTGTTTGACACATTGCCAAAGATCCCTCTTTTCTCAACTTCAGGCTTCCTTCAAAACATCTCATGTGAGTAATCGTAATTAAAGAAAAATAGAAAGATGTGTGTGTGCCCAGCATGTGGGGGTGTGCCAGGAACTGTGCCCTGCCACTAACATCCAGCAAGGTTCAGGTGTTACCAGGTGTGGCTCCTCCCATTTCTAGGCAAGGGAAACTGAGTTCAGAAGGTTTTCTGACTTGCCCAAGGACAGAGTTGACAAGTCAAAAAGCCAAGATTCTATTAAACCCTCGGTTTGAATCCTCTTACTTTTGTAGAATTCAGCAAATACTGATGGAGTGCCTCTGTGTGCTGGGTGTCATCCCAAGCCTGGGTAGAAAAATAAGGAAAGACCTTGAGAGACTCCAAGGGAAGAGCTTCCTGTTTTTTTCCTTTGGCATGGGATTGGAGATGGCAGGTAAGGAGGAGTTTGGGAGGTCCCATCAACTAGGAAGATGTGTTTAGTTGGGAGTAGCAGGAAACTCACTGCGGCTGTGACTGCTAGTTACCCCTAATGTCCATTCCCCCTTCTGCCAGGAGTAGAATCCCCAATTTTTAGCCAGGCACATGGCCTTCTAGAATAAGGATGATGTTTCTCAGCCTGAAGTTGCAGGGCCACAAAACCTTGGTTTTGCAACTTATGCAAAGAGACATACCAAGACATACCAAGTGCATCTTCTGGGACCTATCACCCCTTTCTCCTTTTTTAAAAAAAAAAAAAAATATTTATTTATCTGTTTTAGTTGTACACAATGCCTTTATTCTTACGTGGTGCTGAAGATTGAACCTGGGCCATGCACGTGCTAGGCGAGCGCTCTACCGCTGAGCCACAACCCCAGTCCCCCTTTTCTCCTTTTTGCTGAGTGGACTCAGGTGTGATAATGGGGGTTGGAGAAGCCATCTTGGTCTCAGGGAATAAAGCAAGTGTTCAGGTGGCAGAGCTACCAGAGAGAAGGTCTGTGGTCCTTGGACTTCCTCTGCATTTTTTTTTTCAACTTGTAAAATAAATAAATGTTTAACCGGTTTAAGCTACTGTCACTTGGGGGCTTTGGTTACGTGCAGTTAAACCTAATCCTGCTCATGCACTCAGGGTTGGGAGTCTAGAGGCAGGCGGGCTTCAGTGCTGATTTGATTCAGCAGCTCACAATGTTATCAAGGAATCAGTGTCATTCCAGGTGGTGTTCTGCCTTTGCTATCAATTTCATTAAGATGATGTGAAGAGCCAGATTCAGAAGTTCTCTCATAGCATGGTGAGGCACCGTTCCTGGGAGCCCTCTGACATCTTGCTTTTCATTGCTCTGAATCAGGTCAAGCACAGCCGGGAGATTGCCCAGACGGACTGGTTTGGTTCCAATAGAACCAATCACTGTGACACGAATCAGGCTTATAGTAATCGACCTGGGCTAAGCAGGGTCTACCTGTGGGGGTGGGATGGCTGATCTTTGGTACTGTCCTTGAAGGACTCCCATGGTTGACACTGTGCAAGGAGTAGCCTAACGTGTTCCTTGAATGGTTTGCCAGGATTGGCTGAAATACGCTGCTCCTCTATTTCGGAAGCCAGGAAGAGGGTGGCAGGCTACAGAGAGTCATTTCACTGGTGAATCCAAACACGGTTCCCAGATAAATCCTCTGAAAATGTGCAGAGTAGTCAGCGAGACCTGCTTCCAGGGTGGTGAGATCTAGGTGGATTCTAGGGCTGCCCCCCTGCATTCCTCCTCCAGCCCACCCCACCCTCTGCTCCAAGGCTACCTGAGGCGCCTACACTCTCTGGAATTTCATTATTTAGGATCAAAAAAAAATCCTTCCAGAGAGTCCCCAGTAACCTGGGAAGAATAACACATTAAACATATTAAAGCCCAAATTTGCTGATTAGACTAATGAGAACCTCCCATCCCCATCTCCTTTGCAAGGAGCCAGTGAGCAGTTGGTTTTCAGAAAAGAAAAGGTCCCAGTTCTTGCTAATCAGAGAGGGCAGGGTTTCTCAGTCCCTGATCAGGGTCTGAGGCCGGGATAACAAGAATGATCAGGAAGGGGACATTGAAGTTGACCTCAATGATTTAACTCCTTAGCCCCTATGTAATCTGTTCTAAGTGACAAAATTGCTGTCACTGGATTCTGTGGCTATTGACAGACAACAGTTCCATTACACCCTTTCTTGGATGCACCAGTAGTTGCCAGAGTCTTTGAAGCTTTGCTTCCTTTTCATCCATCGGACCCGTGGCACGCACACCTGGCTCCACTCACAGCCTTGTTACAATGACAGGACTCCATCAGTCTCCCCGAGTGGAGAGGAGCAACCAGAGGAGACCATTCACCCAGAACAGAAGTCATGTCCGAGGAGTGCAGCCAGAAACACGGGCCCAAAATAGGCCCAGAGAGCTGACAAGCAGTGGAGAGCAAAAAGTCTTTTCATATTTTCAACCAATTCTAAAAGCAATGCTGTAACAAATGTCTGTTTCTGTAGCAAATTTGTTTGGGTACTATCTTCCAATAGACCATCAGTTCACTGGCTTATTTAAGCTTCTCATTTAAAGCAATGAGATATATTTAGATACATAATCCCAAACTGACCGACATGACCCAGTTTATATTCTTCCAAAAGGCTGTTTCTGATGTTCTGAAGTGTTTTATTTCGCCTTTCAAACCAGCATCTCTCCAGGTAGCATCCCTAGACCACACACAAACCACGTGGAAGGGGAGTGGGGATAATGGTTCTGGTGGGGGTGAGTACTATAAATGCCCTACCTGGAACATACTAAATTAGACCTTCTGGAAAAAGAGCCTAGAAATGAGCATTTAAAATAAGCAAGTCAAGTGATTTTTTATTTTATTTTATGCAGTCTGGTGTTTAAGCCCATTGATTCTTAGAGAGTGCTGATCACGATACCTTTGAGTTTATAGGGCTCCATTCTTTATGAAGACTTTGTACACTTGGGCACCATGGCAATGGCGTAAGCCTGTAATCCTAGCTGCTCAGGAGGCTGAGGCAGGAGGATTGCACGTGTGAGGCCAGCTTCAGCAATGTAGTGAGCTCAAAATAAAATCAAAAGGGTTAGGGATGTAGCTTGGAGATAGAACATTCTTGGGACTGGTTAACTTGATAAAATGGTTTGAACAAGAATGATCAGTTTTCACAATAGTGAACCACGTGATGAGAAATCCCATTAAGTGGATGCCACATTCATTTACTGTTAATGACAATGGTGTTCACGAGAATCCATGTGACAAAAACCTGAGCCAAGGCCATTCGAGGAATTATTCACACCTACTTTTCTTTTGTTAGCAATCCATGATGTCCCAGTTCCATTTCTAATTTTAGTGGAATTAAAAGTGCGGAACTAGCCGGGCGCGGTGGCGCAAGCCTGTAATCCCAGCACTTTGGGAGGCTGAGGCAGGAGGATCCTGAGTTCAAAGCCAGCCTCAGCAATGACAAGGCACTTAGCAACTCAGTGAGACCCTGTCTTTAATAAAATACAAAAAAGGGCTGGGGATGTGGCCCAGTGGTCTAGTGCCCCTGAGTTCAATCCCTGGTACCACACACACACACACACACACACACACATACACACACAAAAGTGAGGAACTCAAAATGATCTCATAACTTGCAATTATTATCCAATCAGAGGCCATTAAGGAGACACCTGTTGTAATGAGTTGTGCAGTCCTGGAGTTGGCCAGATGTGGGGTTTCTGCAGAACCCCTGCTTACACTGAGTCCTGTTCTTCCCCTCAGAATCCCAGCAGCCACAACGTGGGGACAGAGGGGCTACCTTTAGCCTTGGCCTCCTGGCCAGCCACTGGGTTTACAACATAACAGAGACCAGGCTCTGTGGTGGCCCCGTAGGGCCCTGCTAGCATGGCTTCCAGACCCATGCATGGAGTTTTGTGCCACACTTGGTGAAAAGCACAGCTCACACTCCTGGGCTTATACTGCTGCAATCAGAACATTCTGCTAAGAATCACTTTTGGATTTATTAGAGTCAGTCCTGAGTTAGAACGAATCCAGGCTGTTTGGGGGCAACCTGGATACAGTGTGTGACTGCATTTTTCTAAGTCCTGGTCAGGCTGTATATTTTTCCATGACTCTTCCCTCTAATTATCTCTGTTTTTAATCTTTTTGATACCACCAAAATTATTTCTCCTGTACAAGATCATTCTTGTGCACTGAGATAAATAATACTTGTTTTCTCATTTTCAACATAGTCTGCAGTAATTGTTTAATAATTCTTTGCCCATCTGCATTTATCAAAATGTATGACACTGGTAATAGGTATAAAGTGTTCCACTGCAAGAAATATCACTGTATCTTTAGTATCACTTGATTTGATGAACTTCACTCTGCTTCATGAAATCCAGCTCCATCATCTACTCTCAGTAGCAATCATTTGGGGAGTGGTCCTCCCCCGTCTCTCATCCCTCCCTTGGGTTGAACCAGGACCCCAAAGCTTACTCCATCTAGGAGGATGGAGAAAGAGGGCTCTGTCACTAGTCCATTTGGTCACCACGGAAGAGGCCTCTTGCCTAACCCTGCGTGGACCTACTGAGGCTATGCAGCTGTGGTCGGTCCCACCAGCCCTGACAACACTCCCACGCTGAGGATCTTCGTCACCAGCTTTGACAACATCCATGCAGCCATGCCCCGTTCAAGTCCACCATCTCCTGGACGCTTTCTGCACCCCCCCCCCACTTTGAGAATCTCGAAACAGAGATGCGCCACTTTCTTCTTGGGATCAAGCCGCTCCCCACACTGGACACCTCATGATCCCCACTCCCACCTCCAGCCAGTCTCCTCCTGTTGGAACCAGTGTTCCCAAACAAATGTCTGGTCCTCAAGTACACAGTGTCCCTCAGGAGCCAGGAACATAGAAACACAAAGACTGGTGCCTTCTCTGAGGGAGGTGAGGGGAGAACTCCTTCCAGTTTTTTCTTTCTTTCTTTCTTTCTTTTTTTTTTTTTTTTTTTAAACCACAACAGCGGCAGCAGCTGCAACAAAAACAACCTACACAGAGCCCCAACCACCGGAAAAAAAAAAAAAAAAAAAAAAAAAAAAAAGTACAACACCTGCTGATTTCTCAACAATTTGGTCTGATATAAAATTCTCTCCAAGATTTTCTTTTCTTTTATTTATTTATTTATTTTATTTTTAGATACTATTGAACTCAGGGGCACTCGACACACATCCCCAGCCCTTTTTTGTATTTTATTTAGAGACTTTTGCCATTCTACCATTTGAGGCTGGCTTTGAACTCGTGGCCTCAGCCTCCCAAAGTGCTGGGATTACAGGCGTGCACCACCGCGCCCGGCTCTATCGAACACAACATCTTTATTCTACTTTTACATGAACCCAGTGCGCGTGTGAGGTGAGCGCTCTCCTTCTGAGCCACAATCCCAGCCCCTCCAAGTTTTTCTTAACAAGTTTGTTTCATGCTTCTTTTTTCTATTGTTATGCTGGTCAGTTTTCCACCTCTGCCCCTTAGATACATTTTCCACTAAAGCAGCTGCATCTGTTTCTGAATCCATTTTATCCAATTAGTGATTTTTTCCCCCCTCCCTAGTTTGAAGTCAATACTATACAATTCCATGAAAACATAATTGCTATATGTTTCAAAATCTAGTAGGGTATACCAATAAAACAAGATTGTATTATTCTTAAGTGCTTTTTCTTTTGCATAACTTTCACACTATTTGTCAGGTTGTATTAAGGATCTTAGGGGAACTATAATTTACACTAAATTCACATACTAATTCAAGATACATTATCTTTACTGTACTCGTAACCAGAAACAGAACAAATTTTGCCATTTTATAAAATGTTTCTATTTTTCCTCTTAGGGTGTTTTGTATTTCTTTGAGTGTTACTTATTCCAAGGTGAGTCAGCACTCAAGAATTTAAGTGTTTTATTGTTCTTCTTGAATGGAATATCTTTTCCTCTGTGTACCACCGGTATACAGGGAAATGCCACATTTTATGGCTTTATCCTGAATTCCAAAATTCCTCATTGCTCTCCTCTTGTGGGTTTTCCTGTAAAGATGGCTCCCTGTCTTGTCTCTCTCAGATGTCGCTGTTGGCATTTCAGTCCTGTGGTGACTGTAACCATGGCAGAGGGCACCCCAGCTTTTCTTCTGCATTGGAGAGATTTTCCATCTTATGTAACATTGGCTATTAGCTTTATCTGCAATCCCAGCTATTTAGGGGCTGAGGCAGGAGGATTTCATATTTGAGGCTCCCCTGGGCAACTTAGTGAAATCCTGTCTCAAAATTTAAAAACTAAAAATAAAAAGGGCTGGGGAGGTAGCTCAGCGGTGGGGAGCACCCTTGGATTTTATCCCTAGTACTGCAAAAACAAAACAAAAACTTATCACTTGCATGGGCAATGCAGTAATATCTATATTTGGCTCAAAACTCAAAGCTAAAAAACAAAGAAGTGAGAAAACTAAGCAACCCACCCCATAGCTAAGAAAAGGCCAAACTTCTTTATGAGGAGCCTTGGGCACAGTCTCCTTGGGGGTGTCTCTCCCCCAGGAGGCCTACCACTGGCAGTCCTTGGAAAAGCGCTCAGCTGTCCAGAGCAGCCCGGCTTCCTGTGTGAAGTTGTCCTATGGGCCGTGTGTGGGCGGACCTCTACCCCACCCCTGAGAACTGCCCCCTCTGAGAATCTTCCTTGTTTTCAACTAAACTATGCAACATGGTTCATTCTTTTTGGTCCTTTGATCACAGGGATGAAAATTTTAGTGACTGCGTTATAACTACGAGCCACAGTAATTATATGTCATAACTCTATGTCCTTCTATAAATAGGTTGGCTTTCATCACTAGATATACACTGACAGTTACAGCAAACAGTAGTTTATCATAAGAGGATACCACGGGGGGAATATTACAACCCCAAGTGACGCAACCTTGGTTAAAGAATTGTGTAATTATCTGATGTATTTTGGACTGTTGAAATATACATTCTGGCTTGGCCAATAAGGGAGATTTCTTTGTAAAAGTATCTCCATTTTTTTTTTTTTACACATACCAAATGAGTAAAGATTTTAAAAATTTGCCCATATTTAGTAATGGCAGGAGCAACTTGGCAAATCTATCATTATTGTAAATGTTTGTGCCCTTTTACCCAGCAATCCCACTACCAGTAGTTACTGTTCATGTACAATGAAATGTGTCTGAGTACAGGGATATAGAGTTTATTTATAATTTATAATAACAAAAAAATCTGGAAGCAACTTAAATATGCCTAAAAATCCATTGGCAAAGTAAGTAATGATGCAACTATTTGCTGGAGTCCCATATAAACAACGTTACAAATCAGGTAGATCCTGATATGAAATATGACCAAGACATAGTAATTGAAAAAATAAGATGGAGCACAATACATGCCCTATGCCTTTATTTGTATTTTTGAGAAACAGTGGCTGAGGTTGAGGTTATAGCTCAGTGGTAGAGCACTTGCCTGGCGTGTGTGAGGCACTGTGTTTGATTCTCAGCACCACATATAAATAAATAAAGTTCTATCAACAACTAAAAACAATTTAAAAAAAAAAAGGAACAGAATTGTACTCATATACATGTAGAAAAATTCTGAAAGAATACTAGTTGCCTACTTTACCATTTTAATATGTAATTTTTATAATTGAAAACCATCTATTGGGGCTGGGATTGTGGCTCAGCGGTAGAGCGCTCGCCTAGCACGTGCGAGGCCCGGGTTCGATCCTCAGCACCACGTAAAAATAAACGCATTGTGTACAACTAAAGTAAATAAATAAATATTAAAAAAAAAAGAAAACCATCTATTGTTCTCATTATAAAAAGGAATACAATTTTAGGTAGAACTCTAAAAGACATAGAGGGATATAATCACCCAACAACAACCTGATGTTTTTCCTTTGGTACGTTTTTTCAATACACACATATACTTTTCAAAAGCTCAGCACCATAGCGCTAACTAGTTCTATAGTCCCCTTTTTCTCCACTGCTCAGTGCCCTATCGCGAGGATTTTTCTCATCGTTAGTCAATAATGGAGATATTTTCCCTGGATTATCCAGCCTCTTTCCTTTATCATAACTCAGGGCAGTGGGGTGGGAACGGGCTTTGGCATCAGAAGACCCATGTGCAGCCCACACACACCCCAGCCAGTTAGTTGTGCAGGCAAGTCGCTGGCCTGAACCACCTCACCATGCTGGGCAAACACAAGCCAGCACCGTCACCCAAATGACAGGGACAGTGTGAAGATCCGATGGGGCGCCACGGGCAGGTGTCCTCTATCTCACCCAGTGGTAGGAGGCTGCCCTGGCTCTAACCCAGACCCTCAGGCCTCCCTGGCCTTGCTGACTCCACTTTCTGCAGATCCCAGCATCCCACACCAGCTCAGGCCCTGCGTGAACGTTGAAGGGAAGCGCTCCTCAGGAGGGCGTTGCTCTTGCTTTACCTGGCAAGTGTGTCTGGCAAAATCCTATTCGTATACCATTCTAGTGTTCCTCTGATCCTATGTACCCCCTTCCAACAACTCTGTGAACCAGCATGAATAAGTAAATAAATAATAAAAAAAAATTTAAAAAAAAATCCTATTCGTCCTTCAAGGTCCACGCCCAGTGCTGGTTTTCCTGGGAGGCCTTCCTGGACATCGAAGACTAAGATTATGGTTTCTGCTTGTGGCTCACATGTTGGTCTCTAGCTGATCCATACTACATGGTTATCCCACAGTCTAGGGATCCCTTGACTCTTATTGCATAATTGGCACATTTTGGAGCGTTTCCTGTTATCATTTGGATCTGGGATGCCCCCAAAGGCTTATGTGCTAAAAAGGCTTGGGCCTCAACTTTGTGCTATTAGAAAGTGGTGGAAACTTTTAAGAAGTGGGCCTACTGGGAGGTCTTAGGTCATGGGGGCATGCCCTAGAAGGGGCTTGTGAGATATTGGCCTTTTTCTCCCCCTTTCTGCTTCCTGGCTGCTATGAGGGGCACAGCATACTCCACCACACTCTCCCTGCCATGATGTCCCATCTTACTACAGGCCCAAAGCAACGGGGACCATCAGTCATGGATGGAAATATCCGGAACGGTGAGCCAAAATAAAACTCTCCTCTTTTCAAATTGATTGTCTCAGGTATTTTGTTATGATAATGGAAAACGAACCGACTGCCAAATCCTATAATTCATCTCCATTTTGTCAAGACCTGCCTTCTTGTGCACCAGCCATATTTGGGCCGCAGCTGATGAAACAGGGGCAAACCCCTGAGTTTCTCTCTTCAGGGACTTTGGAATTGACAGAGAATGTTGTATGCCAAGAAGATCCAAACGTAATGAACAGAGACCAAAACCCCAGCCGGAGAGAGGGATTGAAAGGAAGCGACTTGGTCCCGGCAGCTTTCTAAGTCGGGGTTTTCGTGCTTGGGAGGTTCTGCTGTTACTTTCAGCCGTTTGGGGCTCCATGAAGTATCCCTACATGTAGGAATATCTTTTTCTTTTTAGGGAGCTGGATACCCAAAGAGATGGCCATAAAACAATGTGAGTGGTCAGTAACAGAGACGCACCTTGAGTTTTTTGGACACAAGGAAGGGAGGGAGAGTGCTGAGGTGGGTAGTCAGTTAACCCGTCTTTCCATCTTTTATGCCCGGGTTTATCTCCTTTGTGTCATTACTCTTGAGCTTTAGGGCTGTTATTAAGAAAAATAAGGGTTGCCTGAACAAAAGCACTGTCCTATCTCAACAGTTGATCTGATAACAGAGACGGTTACTAGGCAACCAGTGGACAGGCAGAATATATAGCGTGGATATGCCGGACAAACGGATGATTCACATACTGGACAAGACAGAGCAGGATGGCACGAGATCTTATCATGCTATTCAGAATGGCGCAAAATGCAAAACTATGAACTGTCTATTTCTGGAATTCCCCATCTAGTCTTTGTCAAGCCACCACTGATTGGGTAACAGTGACGGTGGGAAGTGGAGCCACAGAACATGGGACTCTCCTGTAGGGATGCAGTCTCCCAAGTCTGTCCAATTAAATCACAGTCTAAGGGTGGAAGCTGGGTGCTGGCTTTTTTTTTTTCTTTAAGCTGCCCAGGTGATTTTAATGTGCAGATGGTGTGGACAACCTGGCAGGATTCCTCCAGGGTTTTAAGCTAGAGATGGCTATGGTTGTAGAAATCGTCTTGGAAGCTAGACTTGAGCAGGGAGCCCGCGAGCCACCTGCTGCGCACGCAGGGAGGGTGCAACACACCTGGAACAGGACAAAGTCGTGGGGTTGGAGAGGAGATGAACACGAAGTTGGAGTTAAACGCTTCCAAGTTTAAGCTTTAGTGTCTGGAGAGGGGAGGGGGGTAGTTCAGGCTGACTTGATGTTCCTAGCTCAGGGAACTGGAAATTCCCTGGACACGGACACAGGCGGGTCTGGGGGCAGGCGGGAGCTCTGCTTTGGACACGTGGAATGGGAGGTGGTGCCTGGATGTCCAGCTCCGGCAGCCGGAGAGAGCTGTGTAATGCTTCAAGGCTAGACCACGCGGAAGTAATTTGCAGCTTGACAGCTGATTGTGTGTTGGTTTATATTTTTATCACTTATCAAGTGTAGCCTCAAAAAAAAAAAAAAAAAGTCACTTTAATAGGTTACAAAGGTGTTATGGGTGTTAAAAACCAAGGGTGGCCCCACCCCAGATCGCCTCCTGAGCTGGGGTGTGATATGTGTCTCCAGAACTTGAAATCAGGTGGTTGCTGGAGGGTTCTAAAATTAGCAGCACAGCTGTGCCTTGGTGGGTGGGGACGCTGCAGCCCCCCTGGCTGACAACTGGGCCTTCCTGCATGCTGTGTTTGTGTGAGTGGGTCAGGGATCAAGCAGAATCTGTTTCTTTGAAGAATTTCCCCCGGAGCTGTGTGTCCTTGTGCCAGTGTGCTCAAAGAGGACAGAAATGCCTTCTGTTGCCAAGTGGAAGGGAAAGATTGGGCAGAGGCATCCTGCAAAGGCAGCCTCATGGGAGGGCTGATTTTCAAGACAGTTCACTGTGGAAATGACACCTGAAAGACAGGTGAGGAGCCAGGAGCAGGAGTCCATGCCTGTCATCCCAGAGACTTGGGAGGCTCCGGCAGGACGATTCCAAGTTTGAAACCAGCCTGGGCAACTTAGCAAAACCTGTCTCAAAAAAAAAAAAAAAAAAAAAAAAAAGGTCGGGGCTAGGGCTGTAGCTCAGTATCCTCAATACTGCAAAATAAAAGTAAAAAATAAATAAATCCAGCAGGTTATGCTCTGCCTAAATCCTTTCTCCAGGGCTGCAGCAGGGCTCAGTTCTAGAGCTAGCCTGGCATGAGTGAGGCCCTGGTTTCCATCTCTAGCGCAGCCCCAAACTAACAAGCGAAGACCTTGTTAGGAACTGCTCTGACATATTTCAGAATGGTTTCTTTCCCTCTCTCTTTGCCAGAAGCATGAGGGGATTTTCCTCTGATGTTTAATGTGGAAATCTGATTGAATTCAAAGAAGCAGATCTCACAGAAGTGTGGGAGTCCCCCTTTGTCTAGGTCCCCTTGGAGTTTTTAACTCTCAGACTTTTCACACTTGGCCTGCAGCAATTCGTCAATTACAGTCCAGATTTTTCTGTAGTGCACTAATTCCCACAGAAGCTTCTGCTAATGAGTTTCTGCTCGGGAGGTACGCTGTGATTCTCTGCACCCATCTACCCGTTTCTCCACCTTTAGGGAGACCTCATGTCTCTTACAGCGGTCGGAAGAGCTGCTTGGTCAGTTTGTTCTGCTTGTCACTTGTTGGCAGGGAATGACAGCTTCCAAGCTCCTAACAAGCAGAGCTGGAAACCGGAAGTCTCCTCGCCAGCTCCAGTGAAGCCTGTCGCCGGGGCATGAGCTATCGTTCACAGACACCCTTATAGCAAGAAACTGAGACTTCCAACCAACGGCCGGCGGGGAACTGAGGCTCTTAGTCCAACCGAGACCCTTATTCTAGGACTCAGACGGGATAATTGCTCACATGAAGGAGAAAGCAGGTCCTCCTCAAATGAGCCTGGGCTGCCACCTCAGAAAGCTCCTGAGCCAGGGGCTCCTGCACAGGGCCTGGGTTGCCCAACACAGAGCCTGAGAGCTCAAGGTTCATTGCTTTGGGTCAGCCTGTCATTTGGCTTTGGGTCACTAATGCTTATCCACTCTAATTTCTGTGTTGTCAGTGGACCGCTGGACACCCGGAGGACCCCGGTACTCGTCCTGAGCGCCCCCAGACCCTGTCCAGACAACCAGGCCCCTGCACTCCCAGGCGGACTTCCCCATCTCTTACAGTCCCCTTCCATAATTTGGCATTACAGAAATTTGCCTGGTCTGTTTAAATCCCCTTTAAATAGGCCCACAAAAATAAACATAAAGAATTAAAAGACAAATAAATGAGCCTACAGGTTTTTCCCAGGGGAGGTCTCTACTTCCGGTTGGCCAGGCCGCGCACAGGGCACAGTCTGGAGGGCTGATCTTGAAGCCCAGCTGTCCCTCCCTGTCCCACAGGCAGAGCTCCCCCTCCCAGCCCATCTCCCTCCCAGCGCTGGGCTTTCTTTCTCTTTTGCTCTGAAAGTGCTGGAATTGCCACCTTCCCCAGGCAACAGAGTCTAGTGTCTTACAGCCTTTTCTCTCCTGCTCAACTCTGAGCTGTCATGTAATGTGCTTCCTTTAGGTCCAGGCCCTCTGAGGATCCGGAAGTGGCCCTGGGCTGGAGAGGGCGGTCCAGTCCCAGAAGTGCAGCTGGTCGTGTAACAGGGCTCCGTTTATGCTTTGAACTTAGCCCTTGCTGCTCTGCCACTGCAATTTTTTTTTTTTTTTTTTTTTTTTTTTTGGTACCAGGGATTGAACTCAAGGGGCACTCGACCACTGGGCCACATCCCCAGCCCTTTTTTGTATTTTATTAGAGACAGGGTCTCACTGAGTTGCTAAGTGCCTCGCCATTGCTGAGGCTGGCTTTGAACTCGCGATACTCCTGCCTCAGCTTCCCAAGTGCTGGGATTACAGGCGTGTGCCAACGCGCCCGGCTGCAACTTATCTTTAAAATGGACATGTTTCTTTCTCTTCCTCTCTCCCTGCTCCTCCTGAACTCTCCCCCTCCCTAATCTTCCCCATCCTAGGTGGAGTTATCTGGCCTTGAGTACATCCCACCATGGGAAGGAAGTAATCCAGACTCTGGGGAAGGTAACAGAAGACCTCAGAAATGACTGTCTCCCAAATTAACAAGTGAATTACAACTCCAGACAGAGAACACGTGGAATATAGCCTTTGAGTCTCCTCTTTAAAAGCTCCCCGTTTCTGCCAATGGGAGTCCCCTGTATTTCTCCTTTTTCTCAAAACCGAGTCCTCATTATTGGATTGGCACTGGGGACAATGACGGAGCTTTCAGCAATACCACCGGCAGCAGCAGCCGTATAGGGGTTAAAGCCAGACTGAGAGGCAAGCGCTTCTTGGAACTTGGATGCTACCACAGCAATGAGAAGGGCAAGGCCAGGCAGGGGGTCAGAACTTGGCCTCCAACAGGTATTGGCATCCAGTAGGCTTGGATGACACTAGACATGGCGGGACCCAACCCACAGCCTGCGTGTCCTTCATTTCCTGTGACCCGCCTCCAGCATCAAGCACCCTCCTGCTCAGCAAGGACAGAAAGCATGTCAGGGCTGTTGGCCTTTCATGTTCCACCAATTGGCCCCTCTGTGGCCCTTGGGACAAGGGTGGGTTGTGGGGTGGAGGGCTGCGTGTGGTCCAAGTTCCTGGCACATCTAATAACCATGAGGAAAGAGAGAAGGGGACCCTCAGTGTTTGGCTGCTTTAGGGTTAGAGGAGTAGAAAGGGGCCAAGAGGACAGTGGCACCTTAAAATTCCTGAAGAGTCCAGAGAATATTCCTTTGACCCTGGAGTAGCTGGCCAGCAGGAGAGTCATCTAGGTCTTCCCACCACCTGGAGGATGCTCCCACAAATTTGCAGACCATTTCCAAGGCTCTTGGTGTGAAATGATTCAATTTATATGGAACAGAGTGAACGGTCACAAAGGAGCCGTGTGATATCGTAATAACTCCTAAAATTCTTGGAATCTCCAGTGTGATGAAAGTGTCTTTTTTATGCTAAAGAGATGGCTCGTGGTGGGGAGTGCCTAGGTAGCTTCAGGAGGGAGGCTCCTCACCTGAGAGACCAGACCGAGCAAGGATCTGACCTTTGGGACTTTTAGCTCCACCCCTAACCTCTTGGGAGGGGAAAGAGGCTGAAGGTCAAGTTGATCGGAATAGACAATGATGCAATTGATAGGGGCTTGGTAATGAAGTTTCCATAAACATCCAGCTTGGGTTCTGAGAGCTTCCTGGTGCAGGTTCCTTGAGGGTGGTGCTCCGGGAAAGGGCAAGGATGCTCCCCGCCCCTGAGCCAGGCCTTGCCCCGTGCCTCTCTTCCATCTGGCTCTCCATGTGTGTCCTTTGTGATGTCCTTCATAGTAAGTGGGTGAACCTAAGTAAAGTGTTTCCCTCAGTCCCGCAAACCACCCTGGCAAATTAAAGGAACCCAAGGAGGCAGTCACCAGACCTTGATTTATAGCCAGTTGGTCAGAAGCAAAGGTCACAACCTGGAACTCACAAATGACATCCCGAGGTGGGGATAGTCTCACGGGACTGAGCCCTTGAACCATGGGATGTGACACCATCTGACAGTGCCAACCAAACCAGAGGACAGCCATCTGGTGTCTGCTGGGGGTGCTTGAACCACCCCAGCCATGTATAGTTTTACAATTTTATGTTGTGTGGTGAGAACGGAGAGGGGGAAAAACACTTTGGGTCTTTTTTTTTTTTTTTTTTTGGAACTCTTGAGACAGGCTGCTAGATCTTACTTGGATCAAATTGTTTGATACAGCACATGACTTTAAATGTGTGTGTGTGTGTGTGTGTGTGTGTGTGTGTGTGTGTGTGTGTGTGTGTATAACAAAGCTATTAAAAAACCAGTACACTCAACTCAGCCCAGAGTTCTGGCTTCTCTGTCCACACTGGGCCTGTTTCCTTATGACATCATCAAGCACCTGGCACCCAGTTGGGCAGCCTCCTTCAGCCAATCAAGTGCTCCTTCCAGGCCCAGGTCTCCGAGGTCCTCACGCACCACTTGCTTACTCATTCACCTATGTTCCCAGCCCTTGCAGTCGTGGATTTTACCCATGGAACTGAAGAATCAACCTAGCCCAGAAGCGAATATGAACACCATAAAACAAAGACCAAAATTCCTATACTTAAAATGAGCTTTTTATACCTGAGAAAGGATTTTCATAATCTCCCTAATTACATGTCTGCTCCATTTTTATTCTTTTTTCCATTGCATTTTCAAGAGCTCTCATAATAGAAATTGCCTGAAAGAGCCGGCTGCACTTATGTAATTAGCATAATAATATTGGTCAAGATAAATTAGTTTCGCACAAACAGAAAATGAACAGAGGGAGCTGCTTTTCTCCTTCACTGGAGGAGGTCATATGATGTAGACTAAGTTCAGAGATGCTGGTTCGGTCAAAAGTAATCTTCTCTGATTAAAATAGAAATAAAATAGCTAAATTATAATAGAAGAGCAGGTGCTGAGCTCACTGCTGATTCCATGAGGAGACCTGGGAGGGGGTGGGCTACTGGTGGTGATGTCCCAGAGTCTCACCCAGGGACAGGCCCCGCCATCTTCCCATCGCTGTCAAGTTATTAGCTATTCAAATGAATAATCCAAGTTATGTTCGGTCGATGAATTGGAGCATTTGCTTCAGTGTGCTGAAATGTGCCCCTGTATGACTGTGCTAACTATCAGCACAAAGCAATCCCCACTAATCACATTTGAACATGGGTTTCCAACAAAGATCACCAGCAACCAGTAAGTTCTAGTTTGGTTTAATTGCTCTTTTGCCCTGTAACACCGGGCAAGGGGTTCCTGCTATCATTTTCCTAATCTCTTGCCCTGCAAAAAAATTGTGGCATCGGCACACAAGCTGGAGGTCTGCACAAAGGCCTTTTCTTAGGGCAGAGGGGATCGGACCCTGAGGACCTGTGGCCTGGAATTCCTTTAGAAGTGTTAAGTGGTTTCAGTCACATCTGCCTTCAGGCTGCTGCTCCATGTCACAAGGGGTTGTGGTCTTACGCCTGAGGAAAGGTAGTTTAAAGCAGATGCATTTCAAAAATCTTAAGTAGGGGAAGCCTAAGGAAAGAAGGGAGATCAATACAGCTTCTAATTAGAATAGGGAACTAGGTTTAAAAAGGATTTAAACCATGAAACTACAAGTCACTGCCTTATTCAACAGACCCTGGGGCAGTCTCACAGGTCAGCCACACTGGTTCCATGGCAGGATTCAGGGGTACCAGCAAAATGACTCTCCCTAGGAAAGGAATCGGATCCATTTCCCCTCGCTACTACAGTGCCCTGCATTAGTTTAATCAATAGACCTACAGACCCTGCCTGATAAATACTGATCACTGAACAATACCCCACGCTCAATTCCAAGTTCGCTCTATGAATGTCTTCCCTACCACTGGGACTGAATCTTATTAAAGATGCATTTCGAGTTGCAGGGTGTGTGAGATGGACGCGCCAACTGAAAATAAAGCATCCGTGTGACTGCGCAGAGCTCGGGAACAACAGACAGCCCCCTCCGCGTGCCCAGGCGCACGCGCACCCTCATTTTGCTGTTCTGTGATAATTCCCTAACCTCAGGAGCCAGACACCTGGGTTTCATTTTGTTTTTCATGTAACATGAACTTATGTTTCTTATTCTTCAGGAGAAGATACTGGAGGCCAATCTGCACCACGACAGGATGTGGGAGACGTTAAAATTCCACCGTTTATCCCTGGGGTTCCTGTTCCTCTCTCCCACTCTAAGCACTGAACACTGACCTCCATACAGCCAACGTGGAGATGCTCTGTTCTTTATTGTTTTCTTTTAAATAATTCATACTTGGTGAGATGTGCAGTTTTTGAAGTATAAAATAACAATAAGAGAGGAAAGAACTCAAAGTAACTCAGGGAAGACGCTTGTTATAGACTGCCTGTGGAGCGATCATGCTGATGAGGCAGGACAGGGCTGCCGAGGAAAGACTGACAGTTGGCGCCAAGGGAGCGCGCTGGACACGACCCAGAGCCCAAGGGAGGAAGGACCAGGATGTCAGCTCATCTTGCACCTGAGAGATGCGTGCCAAAGCCAGTCCTCGCCACAGCAGAAAGGCCTGCTGCTGCTTCCTTCTTAAAACACCTTTCTCCTGACCCAGGACTCAGGGTGGAACTTGTTTTCTCTTACAAAAGCAAAAACTGCACCTTGGCTTCCCGTCTGTGGTACATCAGAGACACCCTGGCCTGCCGTGCTCCAGGAAGAGAAACCAGCTCTCTGTCCTTGACTGTAGTTTGTGCCTAGAGCTGCTTCAGTTTCTAGGATACTCAGCTCCCACCCCCGGCCTTGGCAGAGAGCAACACCCCCCTCAACAACACGGAATTTGGAGTGTTACTGAACCCCGAGGACTTGCTCTGTATCTCTCCGGGGGGTATTTTCTTTGAATGCAATCCAGTCTCTCCGATTCCCACGTCCCAGGAAGCTGTTCTCTCAGTGTCTGATGGAACATTCTGTTGTGTTCACAGGGAGCCAGTCTTATTTTGTTCTTTTTATTAGGGAATGTTTTCATCAGGGCCCACGAATTGAAAAGACACCATGCTCAGAAAGAGGGTGGCTTTGTCTCCCCCCCCCCCCCCCCCCCCCCCCCGTTCATGACCTCTGGCAGGAGCTCTCCTCTTTCTCCCTCTCTCTCTCTCTCTCTCTCTCTCTCTCTCTCTCTCTCCCTCTCTCTCGGCTCTGAACAAGGCATAATGGGGAGAACAGCTGAGAATTGCACTGGTGGAATATTGGGATTTGCAGAGAGACTGCCAGCCAGGCTGCCTGGAGATAGTAAAATGTCATCTCTGTATTTTGGACCTGCCTAGCTTATTTAGTTAATGCTGGAAAAGAAAATCGAGTTTGTTCTCAAGGGAAAGAGCAGAAGGAGAAAACAGGCATACAGACAGCTGACAGCATTCCAGCCACTCTGCCCCCTCCCCCATCAGATCCAGGGACCACCAGCCAATTCAAGTCCCCTTGACATGACGCTGGCCTCCAGCGAAGGTGCCAAAGTCCCCCTGGACATAGACGTAGTGCTGAGTTCTGCTCTGTTCACTCAGGTTCTTAGGAAGCAGAGATTCAGGTAACATTTGTTATTAATACGTGTAGGGCATTAGGTTGGTGCTTTTACTTATGTGATTTAACTTAATCCTCACAACAACTTGGAAGATAGGTCTTATGACTAATGTGTGTGTGTGGATTTATTTACTTCTGTTTGCATTCACATGATGCACATGCTTACTTGGTCTGATCAGGGCTCAAAGGTCTCCTGTGACAAGCCTTTCCCAAGCCCCTTAGCTGTGACCATGGCACTGGCTGTTTTCTATTTGCACAACCCCTTTGTCACCACTATAGTCTAGATGAAGTCCTTATGGCAATTCCTTAATTCTCTCCTTAGGTTTAGTTGAGAATCTATCATATTGGGTGTCCCCTACCCTACCAATGGCTATTTTTTTTCTTCTCTGTAGTTTCCAATTTGTTGTCCACCTGTGCTTATTTCATTCCCACCTACGCTTATAATATATTATGTCACCAAATGGTGGCTATATTCTTTTAAAAGATATAATTCCCTCATTTGTCTCTTTGAGGGTTCTAGATGGACATATTTTCAAGTCTTTCAATCTTCTTTAAAAAATTATTTTCTTTCTCTTTGGAAAATCTCCCATTCCAATTATTGATTTCACTGGCTCTCTTTCTTGAGGCAAGATTTCTTCAGGCATTTTAAAATTGGGCTCGCAGGATCATCAGGTGTGGCAGGGCTCCCTGTCTTTCTTTTTCTCTCTCTGTGCTCCCTCGTGGGGCTTGGCCTTGGTCTCCTCTTTAGACACCAAGCCACACTCCAGGTGTGCAGCCTCCTCCATTAGCCAGGGAAGCCCCACCCTGGCCTCTGGTTGCAGGCTCTGAGTGTGACCCCGGCTCCCTGGCCCCACGCGGACACCTTTCCCCTGAGGTGCACATTTACCTGAAAAAGCCAAACTCACAGCAACAACTATTCACTTCTAGACCCCGAGCCCTGGGGCTCTCAGATCAGTCTCTACTCACTACTTCCCATTTAAATTCTGTTCCAGGTCCATGGACCTAAGCCTCTAGTTCTTTTTTTTTTTTAAATATTTATATATTTATTTAGTTGTACACAGTGCCTTTATTTTTATGTGGTGCTGAGGATCAAACCCGGGCCGCGCACGTGCTAGGCGAGCGCTGTACCGCTGAGCCACAACCCCAGCCCGCCTCTCATTCTTGAGCATGGCTTCTCTTTTACATGTCACATGTTACCTGTCATCACTGGGTGCTGGTGCAGAGGGGATTTCAAAGCAAAAACACCATCAAATTAGGGGAACAAGGGGGAGGAGCTAGGGAAGATACGTATAGTGAGATGGAACTGGGAGGAGAAAATGGACAATTATGTAGAGGTTGGAAGAGTAGTTAGCCTGAGGTAGTGACAGGTTCAAAGATCGCCAGTGAGTTCTTGTGCAGGAGCCCAGCTATTAATGGGAAGAAAAGCCATAAAATTAGTGTTGCGTTAAAAGCCGTAACCTCCCAGATTCCCCCTACCTCCTCCTTGTTGCCCAAGTCCTCTCTCCCTCACCCCTTTCAGGTCAGTAATTACTCTTGGGGTGACCAACCAGGCTGGTTGACTTCAGACTGTCCTGGTTTTAGCACAGAAAGTCCTGCCTCCTAGGACAGCCCTCGGTTCCAAGCAAGGCCAACCCCAGGCAGTCTGGAGAGCCTCTCTGTTGGTAGAAGGACGGATCTCACCTTGGTCAAAGAAGAGTGAAGAGGTGAAAAATGAATCGTGTGGGGAAATGCTGTAGAACAAGGCAGCAGGAGGATTATCCTAGACTAAGAGGAAGATCCTACCTCTGAAAACCACAGGCAGCAGAAGATTTGGGGAAATGTGTAGCATGCTCAATAGACAGAAAAAAGGGGAGGAAAAAAAGACTAACAGAGACCAAAGAAACAAATGCGCTAAGAATGAACCATAGGCCTTCTGCGTACATAGCCTCTGTGCCCAGCCAGGGACCAGGGGTGCTGGGCCACCAAATGGCTCCCGCACAGCGGCAGGGACAGCATTCCAACATACTGCCTTATTCCAGATTCTTAGTGAGCTCTGATGTCACCATGTCCTACTGTATTGTTTATTTTCGGAACACAGTTGTTCTATTTTGAAAAAACATGAAGTCACCATCTCCTGATGGCAGGCACCCAGGAAGACAGGTAGGGGAATGATCGGGCTGAGCACCACCTTCCCGAGGACTGACGCGAACCAACTGCTCTGACGCAGGAACGTGTCAGGCAAGCTCCTCGTGCTTCTGACGTGGCCAGCTGTGGAGCCAGCCCTGCCCGCTGTCTACCTCCAGTCTTCCCTGACCGCCTCAAAGCCAGCAGGCTCAGAACTTCCGGTCCTCTCTTCCTCGCACCTCCAGGGAATTATCAGCTCGCAGGAGAAGAGTGTAGGGGAGCCATCAGTTATTTCTCAGCCCATTAATGAAGCTCTTCTTACACAGCTCTGCCTCGTGGGCCACCATGATAGAAATGGCCACAAACGAGGCCCAGCAGAGATCACAGATGCTCCCTGGCACAGTGACGGGGCAAGGGTTAGCCATCTGACCCAAGCAGGGCCAGGTGCAGCGTGTCCCCCTGGGTCATAGAGCACAGTACTCACTGTGTCTCCATGGGGGACACGAGCAGCTCTGAAGCCCCCAAGATGGTGCTGCCCATCACAAGGGGGCAGCTGGCCAGTGGGAGGACTGTACACTCAACACTGGGAGCTGCAGAGTGGCCACATCCATTGCCACCTCTCCCTGAGGTGTGGCCGCACCTCTACCCTGCTGAGGTCCCATCAGCCTTCAAATGCATTCTCCTTTGAGTCTAAATGAGTTTAAGGTAGGTATTGACATTTACAACCGAAATGAATCAAATTAGTAGGGATTATTATCCCTTATGTATTTTGGTTTTCCAAAAGAAAGTTATTTTTCCTGATTATAAGAATAAGACTCGGGCTGGGGTTGTGGCTCAGTGGTTGAGCGCTCGCCTAGCACAAGCGCGACCTGGGTTCGATCCTCAGCACTGCAAAAGAATAACAGCATTGTATACAACTAACTAAATAAATATTTTTTTAAAAAGAATAATACTCATTTAAAAAAAACTTTTTCAAACAATACTGAAAAGTATAATAAGTAAAAATGACTGTTATCTGCCTACCATCCAGACACAGTCATTGTCTGCTATTATTTTACCAGCAATTTCTTTCTCTTGAAAAAGAGATAATTTTGCAAGAGTGAGGTTACATGCAATTTTATAACATAGCATTTCAACTAAAAATATGCTTTGGGTATCTTTATAGAACTATCCTTTCGGGCTGGAAATGTAGCTCAGTGACAGAGCTCTTGCCCAGCATGCACAAAGCCCTCGGTTCAATCTCTAGCACTGCAAAAGAGAGAAAATAGAGCAATACTCCTACACGTATGATTTTTAAATGGGTGCATATTATTTTATGATTTTAAGACATTTTGTCCACAATCCCCTTTGTCAGGCGTTGAGGTTAACACGACAGCAAACATCCTTGTGTGTACATTTCAGAGCTTCTCAGATTCCTGTTTGCTCGTGGTGCTGGGGATTGAACCCAGGGCTCCCTCATGCTAAGCATGTGCTTCACCACAGAGCTATAGCCCCAGCCCATTCCTGTCGCTTCCTGACTTGGAGCAACAACGCCGCGGGAGGAAAAACTCGGAGGCAGAATGAAGATGAAAGAAGGTTTTTTTATTCTTCGGCTTTAGCAATCTCTCAAAACTCTAACACTGGCTCCTTCAGCAACCTCTCTGACTCTTTACTTTTTCTGACTACTGACTCTTTACTTTCTTTTACTTTTACTTTCTTAGAGCTTAGAGAGAGAGAGAGAGCTTCTTCTTTCTTCTTTCTTCTTCAGCAGCCTCGGCCTGACTTTGACCAGCAACAACTACTTCTCTCTTCTAACCGCTCTGACTCTTATTTCTTCTTCTGACTACGTTCTGGCCGCTCTGACTCTCTGACCCGAACTCTTCTTCCGACCGACCGACTGAGCGACTGAACGACTGACTGAATGAATGCCGCTTCTGACCGCTTTCACCTGGTTATATACCTTTAGCTTTGCGGGTGCGTCACGTGCATTTACAGGTGTGTCATGTGCATATGATTATTATCAGGTGGAACTTATGGCTTCCGGCTAGCCGCAATAGCCATCTCCCTAATTGGGGCTGCTTCACATTCGAAGATTTCTAGTACTGTAGTTGTGATGCTTCCCATCACAAGGGGGAAGCTGGCCATGGGGAGGACTGTACAACTCCTCCTGGGCCAGCCTGGGGGCCTCACGTATGGTCTTTGGATCCACTGCCTCAGCATTCACACCAGCATTACTGGGGCTGAGTATGCTCATGCCAGCCACTGTGTTTGGTTTGGCAGGTGGGTACTGGGGATTAAACTCAGGGACACTCAACCACTGAGCCACATCCCCAGCCCTATTTTGTATTTTATTTAGAGACAGGGTCTTGCTGAGTTGCTTAGTGCCTTGCTTTTGCTGAGGCTGGCTTTGAACCCATGATCCTCCTGCCTCAGTCTCCCAAGCTGCTGGGATTACAGGCGTGTACCACCATGCCTGGCACTGTATTAGATTTTGGGGGAAAAAATGTGGACAAGTTTGGGGTTTTACTCCAAAGTGGAAAGAGAAACCCGCATCTGTGAAACTCTGTGCCAAGCACTGTACAGGATCCAGTATCTCATTTATTCTTTATTTTTAACAAGGGCCCTGTGCAGTGGTTAGTATCACCTCTTTAAACAAATGAGGAAAAGACAGATCAGGAAGATGGAGCAGCTTGTCTGAGATCACACAGGAGGGCAGAGCTGGGATTTGAACTCAAACCGTCTGATTTCTTTTTGACCCACATAGTTGAAGAAGACAGACATGGAGCCAATGACAAAATCAGGTCTTAAGTGCTTTATAAAATCTGAATGAAGGGATTTATTTATGCTTAGCAGAAGCAGACCTCAGACAAGTCTTCCCTTTGTAGCAGGCAGGTATTTAATAGTCTAGGTTAACTAAAGGACAAAATCAAACCTTAAATGGTTTGTGCTGATTCCTAATGGCTTCAGGAGGCCCTTGGTAGGCCTTGGAATATTTGCCAGCTGGGAAGCTGAGAGAGACTGTGAGGCTCTTTCTAAATAGCTACAGGGAAGCTGAAACAGAGTTCCTGGAAAGATCAAAACAGCAGTCAGAGAATGGACGAGCCAGGTAAAAGAGGAGGTTGAGGAGAGGGGCAAATAGTTGGGAGTTGGGTCAGTCTGTTTTCCATTGCTGTAACAAAATACCTGAGCTGCATACTTATAAAGAAAAGAGATTTGGGGCTGGGGATGTGGCTCAGTGGTAGAGCACTCGCCTAGCATGTGCACTGCCCGGGTTCGATCCTCAGCACCATGTAAAAATAAATGCATTGTGTACAACTAAAAGCAAATAAATAAATATTAAAAAGAAAAAAAAAAGAGAAGAGATTTGATTGGTTCATGGTTTTGGAGGCTTAAAATCCCAGATCAGGTGGCCTCTGGTGAGGTCCCCACTGGTTACATCTCATCATGGTGGATGGCATCATGATGGGAGTTTATGAAGAAGGTGAGATTATATGGCCTAACTGGAAACCAGAGAGTGGGAAGAGGAACCTATGCGGTACAGAAGAGGCCAAGTGCACGGGGTGGCTTCACTTCACAACCCGCTGTCATGAGAACTCAGAGACTCTGAGACCAGCATTAATGCCTGCCCAGGACAGTTTCCTGATGACCTCACCACCTTCCACTAGGCCCACCATTAAAGGTTCCACCACCTTGATTCTGCCACACAGGGGACCAAGCTTCCGGCACACGAAGCTTTAGGGGACACACTCAAACCACAGCACCCCTTCGAGAGAGAACTGGGGTGCAGCGGGAGCACGAGCGGGGAGCTCTCGGGGAGGTGCGCGTGTCTTCAGGAATGGTATCTCCACCCGCTTTCCGTGGACAAGTCCCAAGAGGGCTCCCATGTCACAGCTGAACCTCTGCGAGAGGGTCTTGGCAGAGGGCAGTGACTTTTCAGGTTATTTTAAACTCTTTTTTTTTTGTAAGCAAAATCTTGTATATTAAAAATTATAAGACAGATAAGACTCTGGTTGAGTGGGGATCAGGAAGGCCAGCCTCCCTGCCTCTCTGAGCACCCCGCTAGGTGTACAGAATAAAGCACTGACACTGTGGAAGAACCGGATTTTATGGATTTATTTTTTTAATCTTTAAGACTTATATATTTATTTACTTTTTGGAGTATATTATTTTTATTTTTTTCCTTTTCATTTATTCTAAGTTGTTATATATGACAGCAGAATCCTTATAATTCATAACACACATGTAGAGCATATTTTTACATATCTCTGGTTGTATACAAAGTATATTCACACCATTCCTGTCTTCATACATGTACTTAGGGTAATGATATCTGTCTCATTCTACCATCTTCTTTTTTTTTTTATTTACCCTTTTGCCCCCTACCTTCCCCTCTCTCCCCATTGGCCTTTCTAGTGTTCCTCTAATCCTCCTATGCTCCCCGTCCCAACCCCACTGTGAATCAGCCTCCTTATATCAGAGAAAAAAATTTGGCATTTGTATTTTTGGGATTGGATAACTTCACTTAGCATTATATTCTCCAACTTCATCCATTTATCTGCAAATGCCATGATTTTTTTTCTCTTTTATTGCTGAGTAATATTCCATTGTGTATATATACCACATTTTCTTTATCCATTCATTTACTGAAGGGCATCTAGGTTGATTCCACAATCTAGCTATTGTGAATTGTGCTGCTATAAACATTGATGTGGCTGTGTCCCTGTAGTATGATGTTTTTAAGTCCTTTGGGTATAGACCCAGGAGTGGGATAGCTGGGTCGTAAGGTGGTTCCATTCCCAGTTTTCCAAGGAATCTCTACACTGCTTTCCATATTGGCTGCACCATTTTGCAGTCCCACCAGCAATGTATGAGTGTGCCTTTTCCCCCACATTCTCTCCAATATTTATTGTTGTTTGTGTTCTTAATAGCTGCCATTCTGACTGGAGTGAGATGAAATCTTAGTTTTGATTTGCATTTCTCTAATTGCCAGAGATGTTGAACATTTTTTCATGTATTTGTTGATTGATTGTGTATCTTCTTCTGAGAAGTGGAAGAACTGGATTTTAAATTTAGGACACCCTGGTTCTGGCTCCAGCTCTGCCACTTAGAATTGAATGTGGCTTTCGACGAGTCACCTAACCTCATTGTCTCTGCTTTTTCATCTGTGAAATGAAGATAATGATTCTTGTCTAGTTCAGAAAATAGTGTGAGCATCAGGAGAGACCACGTGGAGAAAAACAGCTGCAAGACACCATGGAAATAGGCACCGTTCCTGTCCTTGGCCTCACATCTGCATAGCCTCACGATGGCTTCACATCCGTGGCTGGGGGACACAAACAGTACGAACCTCTTACTTTCATGGTGTCCTAGGAGGAGCGTCGTTTCAGGGGAATATTCTCTGGGTTTTCCCCCCTCCGTGCTGCTCTTCCTGGCTCACCCTCTCTGCTTTTCTCCGACAGACAGACCCACTTCTCTGTCCAGGTCCCCCACATCCCGAGACCAAGTCTGGATCCTAATCTCTTCCATATAGGTGTTCTGTGTGCACCAGCTGATACTGTCATTTAGATTTATGACTCTCTGGGAAGTCCATTTTAGCAAGAAATACAAGGTCATCTCCTCTACTTGTCTACGTGTACCGCAGGTCAGTGCAGAATAAAATGCCCACTCCATTCTCGGGGTGGTACCCGGGAAACCTCCTTCTGGTGGTTCTGGTTTTCAGCTTTACACTGCAGCATTAAAGTTGAGGGGGGGAAGCCGTGGTAGTGAGGACACCCCCTCCAGCCCTTCCTCCCCGGCGCTCCCATCAGCAAAGCCAGACGTGTCTCCATGAGGGTTACGTTGGTGGGGACAGTGTCTCCATGAGGGTTACGTTGGTGGGGACAGTGGCTTATTGATGGGGCTCAACAGAAAGCACCACGTCAAGTTCTCAAAGCCACAGGCCGACTGGCAGAGAGCTTGGTGTGGAGGGTGGTTATAAATTCTTGTGCCCGTGCCTGTCGGCTGCTGGCAGAACCCACGCTGGAGTGTTCTCCTTTCCTGCAGGACGCTCGGGACGACACGAGTTGTGTCTCCATGTTCCCGCATAGTTACCAGCTGTATACCGAAGACGTATGGGCAGGGCATTGTGTTAAACTAAACAGACTGTCGTCTGGGTCGGAGTTCAACAGGTGTTCTTGGATTTCTACTAGTTAAAGTGTCCCTGGCCCTTGACATCACGACATCAGCAGTTACTCCTCAAGAGAAAGCTAGTGGGCTGTGCTGTGGGGCCAGTGGCTTGGATGACCCCTTATGGGCACGGTAGGACCGGGCCCTCCAACAGGGGCAGTGATCCTGCCTTACCTTCCAGACCGAGGGCTTCCTTCAGCATAGGCTTCCTCGGGGGGACATCTTCCTTTTCCCCCTGTTTTGACATTTGCTATAGGCTCATGGCCCGCTTGACTTTAGCAGAGCCATTAAGACTCTTTCTAGAACTCTGAGCCCACCTCTGCATTTTCTTTTGAGTGACAGCCCATGGGGGAGAGGCCACTAGCAGAGGGCTGCGGCTCTGACGTTCCTGGCAGTGAGGTCCCCTCTTCTTGCCAGAGGGCACTTGGGGCTTTGCTAGTGGGCCTCCTCCTGGTGCTCAGATCTGTTTCTTGATGTCCCTCTCACAAGCTGTAATCCCTCTGGCCCAGACGTCAGGACCCTGGCGTTCGTCCAGGCTGTGATGTGAGAAGACGCTTCTTTGTCTCTTCTATTCTCTCCACACTTGCAGCCCAAACCCTTTCTCTTTGCATGGTGCCCAGGAGGTATCCCACATGTGGCTCGTGGCTCCTACCCTGTCCCCCCCAGGGGGTCGTGTGCTGAAAGCTTGGTCCCCAGAGTGGTGGTGTTTTTAAAGAGGAGGGATTTAATGGGAGGTGGCTGGGGTGCGGGGGCACTGCACTCAGAAGGAGTCAATGCTGATTTCATAGAGCGAGGCAGCTCTGTGAGAAGAGGTAGCTGTAGAAGGTCAAAGCTGGCCCCTCCACTCTCTCTGCCAGCCTCTCACCAACCAGTGCCTGGTCATGGTGGACCATCCTGACCGGGGGTTCACCAGTCTTCGAGTTGAAGATCGAGACTTGCTGGCAAATGGTGTAAAATGTGCTTTCCTGCACCAACATTTAATTCTGGTCCCTGGCTATACACCAGCAAGGGGCAGAGAAGAGAGACGGGTAGATGATTGAAATCTCAAGATAATTGGTTTTGACTTCCTTCCCCACCATCTCTCTTACCAGAGGTATTCATTTCCCCATTTTTTCTCCTTTCATGTTCTCCGTTCAACCTCTCTTTAGGAAGCTAATGAACCGTAACAGGAACATAAGACTGGCAGCCAGGGGGCAGGGGAAGCAAGGAGCCTGGATAATTGGCAGACTGGACCCTGGGCATTCCCTCTCACAGGGCCAAGTGAAATCTCAGTCGTGCTCAAAGCTGCAGAGCCTGGGAGGCCCTGGCCCTGCCTGGGGCACCCACCCGCACAGAAGAGCAGAAAGGGAGGCAGGGCCGCGGGTGGGAGGGGCTGGAGGAGCCGGTTGCCAAGGGAACAAGGAGTCCTGCTTGAGAGTCTCGGAGGTTTTCAGACTCAGATCCCGGAGCAGGCAGGCCAGGCGTGCACATACTCACAGGTGCGAGATGTAAAAGAGAAGTGGCCCCGGGCGCACTTTGCATATGCTCATAGAAAGCTAAAGTTAGGTTCTCGCCCCAGATGTGGGGGGCCACATTTAGCTAGTTCTTCCAAGAGGCAGGGGCTTGCCTAATGCTTTGGCTGAGATGGGTCTAGCTTGGCCTCTCTGTAGCATCAGCAGAGCCCAGGCCATTGCTGTGTTGGGTCAAGGTCAGGGAAAATCATAAGGACGCTTCCCCTCCCTCCCAACCAAGCCTGAACCCGACAGATTAGAAGCCAACGAGGGACTCGTAGGGTTGCCGAGCCTCGCCTGTTCATTTTGATGCCGTGAAGCGCATCTCCCCGCTGCTCCGCCGGGACAGTGACATCACCAGGACCCCAAGACAGCAGGTGTCAGCCTGGTATTGTCCAGGGACTTCACCTAGACTGTTCCCCTAACAGTCTCCTTCACTTTGTGGCTTGGCCTCACTCCTGGTGCCCAGCGCTCAGCCGCTCTGTCCTTCCGTTCTTCTTTGACTACAGTTTGAGTTCTTATCCTAATGAGCTGCCTTGAGGCGGCTTGCTTGCTCTTAGGACCTGCCACAGGCCCCACGTGTGCTGGACCCAGGGGCCTGGAGGAGGGGCTGCCTGAAAGACCAGAGGAGAAGGGGTGCCGAGCAGAGAGAGCCGTGTGCAGAGGCCTGCAGCTTGTGCTGAGCAGGCGCCTGCGCCCCTCAGGCCTTGTCGGTGCCCCAGGAGCTCCAGCCCCTCTCAGATGTGAGCTCTGAGCAACCAAAAGCCCAGGCCAGTGAACAAGGCCCTACTCGCTGCACCCCAGTCCCCACTTTCTTTTTACAGAGTTCAGGAAGCATGCTGTGAAGGGAGGGGAGCAGGGCGGTCTTAGGACGGTGGCATCCAGTCACAGGCCAGTAGCAGCCGAGTGACCAGTGGCTGTCAGAGGTGGGTCAAGTCTTGTCCACAGCAGTGTCTGTGACCTTGTGCAAAGAGAGGGTGGGATAGAAAGAGGAATGCTCAGATTCCTGGCCCTATCTTCAGCTCAGGCAGCCTGCCCAGACCTGGTAAGAGCACATTTCCTTTTTTGGTCCTGGAGATTAAGAGCTGTTCTGTTGTCAGGAAATTATAGATTCGAAAGCATCCAAAATGGGGAGAGGCTAGTGGAGAGCTGGATTCTGGTCACTAGAATAACAGGTGGACGAGAAGGAGTTGAAGCATATGGTAGAAGAACATCTAGATGTTGATGCCCACAGTCCTACCTGGGCTCTTGGCCTTGGTGGCTTTTTATAGCTCTTTGACAGCATTGGCAGGCCACTGTCATGAGCATGGTGGGTGGCCCACCAGCAACAACAACTACAGCAACACAAAAGCACCAAGGACTCTGTTCTCCAGGGGCTGAGTATCTGATGGAGGAGATAAGATAGGACCCAGGATCATACAAAGATCTACAAAAACAAATACAGGAGTTGCCTAATCTACAGCATGTAAACTACGGGACCCGCAGCCACCAGCCCTCCAGCAGTGTCACAAGGTCACAGACAAACACCATCTGTGGGTCCTTAGATCAACCCTGGAAGTTGGTACAGATCCCCCAGATGTTCCAAACCACCTTCATCTGTTTGAAGCGCTCATTAACATTTCTGTTTAAATATCGTCTCCAAGGGTTTATTCCGGTGGTGATGTGGGCTCCTCTGGAATCGCTTTGGAGCGTATCTCCTCCAGTGACCAGCTGCAGACCAGCCCCCTGGATGGTGGACCAGGAACAGGGTCACCTCAACAGAATTAAAAACTGGCTGACACCCCC
Organism: Tamias sibiricus; assembly: GCA_025594165.1. Taxonomy (NCBI): domain Eukaryota; kingdom Metazoa; phylum Chordata; class Mammalia; order Rodentia; family Sciuridae; genus Tamias; species Tamias sibiricus. The sequence goes on along the minus strand of CM046669.1, from coordinate 13,107,334 downwards.
AACTGTGCTCTTAGGTCAGGCTGGTCAGGCAAAGAACCTTCTCACGCCCAGGGATTTTGCTTTTGCTAGTTTGAGTTCTGTTGTGGTGGAGGGAAGAGGTGCTGAGAAAAGTCAGGGGTCGAAAGTGCTGCCTCACTGTGCTTTACCGGGAGCAGATGCACTCACGATGTTTTCCCCGGAAGCTGGAGCTGGAGAGCAGGATCAGGGGCCCCTAGCCTGGGCATCGTGGTGACGTCACAAGGGAGAATCTCCTGGGAGGCAAAGTCACCTACAGTTGCGAGTCCCTGCTAGAGATGAAAGGTATTAAGAGTCCGGATCTCACCAGGGACCCCACCCTCACCCCCCACCCCAGCCACTTTCTTTGGAAAGAGCTCAGCTTCCAAAATGGAAACAGAATCACAAAGAGGGTGGCGGAGGTTGTGGAATTCAGTGTGAATTTGAGGATCCCCAGGGTTGACATAAGTCATTTTTGCAAGATCGTTAGTCAAATGACACAAAATTGGGCAAACGTCCCACAGATTCGTAACTTTTCTCAACTACACATCAAAACAAACTCATAAACCAAATGTGAAACCAGCACAGCTCAAGTTAACAACATTAATACAACCAGACAGATGGTGAGATTCTGTGGAGCAAGTAGCCCCTTGCTCTGTGAATTGGGTACCAAGTTTGTTCTTTGGCTGGGCGTGCCTGTGTTTGTTTTGTCCCATGATTCAACCTCATACAACACCGTCCCTTTCAACTCCTGTGACAACGCTGCCCCTGAGCCTTCCGTCACTTGGCAAAGGCAGACTCTGCTCATTAGGGTCACTGGTGTCTTCTCATTGGCTTAAAGCAACTAAAATAGCACGTCTAGGTTCCAACGTGATCATAAATACTGAACGAGGCAAGCTCAGAGAATATGCTCAAGAGGATCTTTAGATTCTTGTCAAAATGAAAGAATTTTTTATTTAAAAATAAAAAGTTAAAGTTTCCAAAAAGAATTCCTAAGAATATATAATACGAGACTTTCAGAGGAACTTGGATCTGCCTGGGTCTCTTGACAGCTGAGGAATGAGACCCAGAAACACGGTCGTGGGAGTTGCCACGGAGGAGATAGAGGTCTTTCCTCTTCTCTGTCTTTCCAACACAACTTCACAGAATTTTGATGGAGACTGTGGAGAAGATTTGGCTTACTGCTTGTGTCTGTGTGGTAGTGGGAGACTGGGGACTGAACACAGGGGTGCTCTACCACCGAGCTACATCCCCAGCACTTTTTATTTTGAGATAGGGTATTGCTAAGTTGCTGAGGCTAGCCTTGAACTTGCAATCCTCCTGCCTCGGCCTCCTGAGTTGCTGAGGATTTAGTTGTTTGTCCAATGTTTATAAACTGAATAATTCAAGTTTATTTTTAAACTTTTAAAATTTGTTTTAGTTATACATGACAGTAGAATGTATCTATGCACTGTGATATATCATACACAGATGGGATATAATTTCTCATTTTTCTGAGTGTACATGTTGCAGAATCATATTGGTCATGTAGTCACATATATCAAGTTCATTTTCTAAAGGTACTAAATTGAAGTAAGGACCTTTGTTTTTAGACCTCCATCTCTATATATCAGTGTAGTTAGCAGCAGTGTGTGTGTGTGTGTGTGTATGTGTGTGTGTATATTTTTGTGAAATATACATACACAAAAGTGTGTTAACTAACTGTAAATATCCTGTTTAGTGAATAATCACAAAGTTAAAGCCCACAAACCTATAGCTGGTTAAAAAAACAGACCATTTCTGGTGTATGGAACTCTCGGTATTCTTCTTGGTCACAATTCTTTTTCTTCCTTAAAAGTAGCCACCATCTGGATTTTTATTATAATGATTTCCTTGCTTTTCTTTATTTACCATCTGTTACAGTTTGGATACGAGGTGTCCCCCAAAAGCTGATGCGTTAGGCAAAGCAGAAATGATCAGAGGTGAAACACTTGGATCACGAGAGCTGCAACCTAACCAGTGCATTAACCCACTTGATGGATCAATAAGTTGAATGGATGAGTGGGTGGCAACTGTAGGCAGGTGGGGCATGGCTGGAGCAAGCTGGGACTATATTTTGTCCCTGGCTGCTCTCTCTCTCTCTCCCTCCCTCCCTCCCTCCCCCGCTTCCTTCTTTCTCTCTTTCCTTCCACCATGATATTCTGCTTGACCTCAAGCCTAGAGCAAGGGATTTGATAAACCATGGATGGAACTTCTGAAACCGTGAGCCAAAATAAGCTTTTCCTCCTCTAAGTCACTGTGGTCAGGGTGAAAAAGAGCGCGCTGTACCCCATCCCTATGCTATGCATACCCCTAAACCTGCAGGTCAGCTCTGAGCTTCAGCTTGAGGGACCCACATTCTATACTTGCCTCTGGCTTCTTTTATCCAACACTGTGAGATCTCCTTGCTGTTTTAAGTAGCTCTGTTCTTACCCTTTCTGTGTTGGGTAGACATTTGGGTTGCTTCCAGCTTGGGCGACTGGGAACAATGCTTCTGTAAAGCCTCTGTCTGTATCGTGGGCCTCGGGACCGCATCTACCTACCTGGAGGGCATTTTCCCACAGTGACATTTCTTCCACTGTTTGAATCATGCCTTAGTAGATAAGGCAAGTCCTTTCCAAAATTCTTGCGTACCTTAAACTCCCACAGGCAGTAGCCCCTCATCCTCCTTCCTCACTAGTACTCGTTACTGTTAAACTCTGAAATTTCAACTGACAGGGCGTCATGCTCTCTCACGGTGGGTTCACTAAATGAAATCAAGCATCTTTTTTTTTTTAATTATTTTTTAGTTACAGGATTGAACTCGGGGGCACTCGACCACTGGGTCACATCCCCAGCCCTAAAATCAAGCATCTTTTACTGCAGTTTTTGGCCACATGAATTCCCGCCCATGTTCAAGTCTTTTGCTATCTTTCTATTGCCAAATTTAAATTTTTTTTTAAAATAAGTTTTATCTTCACCAAAATTACATTTGACAGAAAAGCATACTCAAATTCAAGTTAGCTAAACTCAGCTGAAAACTATATGTAAAGGTAAAATGCCTGAGATCTGTAAGCTAAAATGGATTTTTTTTTTTTTTTAAACTCCAAATCATTGAAAAAAATACCAACAGAAGTTCACAGAAAGACCCTCTTCCAGGTCATTTTTTTCTTATCTCTGCTTTCCAAATCTAATATCTTTTTATTGAATGTTGCTGCCTCTCATTTCCCTGTATTTTCATAGAGAACAAACATCCCACTGCATATCCCAGTGCTTTGTTAAAATCACCCAGTGCAGAGATTATTTGTTATTCTATTCTGTATTTCCCATGCTGTGTGTTATGAGTTCACTAAACGTCAATAACAAAGCCGTGCCGCCATTGTCTATCTGACCTTTGCAGCTGAGAAAATGTGAGTAAAATACAAATAAATGGCTTCAAAATCTCTACACATCTATAAAAAATAAATCAATAGCTCACAAGAATAAATCAATAGCTCACCCAAGCCTGAGCACTTGCTTTTGCTCCCCTTATCTCCTTTAGACATTTGCTTATGAGCTCACTGGCAAGGAATGAAGCCCATATAATCTACCATTAAATAAATTATTCAGTAATCTGTGATGTCCTTGTAACATGAGAATCCCCTATTAAAAAAATAAATAGCTGCAATGCTTATGGAGGCGCATGCCTGCTATTTATAGTCTTTATGGAAGTTGCTTTGCTAGCAAGCCCGGCTAGAGCTCCCTGGTAATCACAAGGATTGATGTCCCTAGCAGTGCCCCTCCACTGAGCCATCTGCAGTGCGCCTGGGAGCAGCGCACACGTACACACAGACCCGCAGAGCCCACGCCGGTGTAAATTATTCATTAGAACTGTCTCATTTCCCCCTTAGCGCTCTGGAAACTGAAATAGGGACAAAGCGTCTCCAGGTCACCTGCAGATCCAGTGATAATGTATTCCTGGCTGCATCCAGACAACTGAGTCCCCATTTTTTTTTTTTTTTTTTTTTTTTTTTTTACAAGAAGACGAAGTCTCATTACCAAGGGCTGGAAGAGAAACAGCCAGGTGTCTATTTTTCCACAGCTGATTTTTTAATAAAACTATTTTATGAATATGGAAACATAATGGGTATGTGGACAAAACAATTAATCCCCTTTGTAGACGGACCAAAGAAGGCCAAAATAACCAACTAACCCCACTGTTTACGCAGCAAATGTCACGTTAGCTTCTGGGTTGACAATCGTCATTAAAAATTAAAAGTTGAAATGTACAAATAAATTTCTAAAAAAATTATATTACCACAATGAACTTTCACAACACACCTATCAGAATGGTTGAAATTTAAAATAGAGACAATTTCAATTGCTAGCAAAGAGGCAGAGAAGGTGGATGACTTGCACACTGCTGGGGGTAGACACTCTGAAGAACATTTTGGTAGCTTCTTATAAAACTAAACATGCAATCACCACACAGCCCAGCAGCTAAATTTGGGGGGCATTTATCCAAGAAAAATAAAAAGCATTTTATGTTCACACAAAAACCTGTATAGGAACAAATAATAAATAAATAAAATTATAAATTTATTTTATTTAAACCCTGTTTATGAATGTTCACAGCAACTTCATTCATAATAAGCCCAAACTAGAGACAACCCAGATGCCTTTCACTTGGTGAGTGGTTAAGCAAACTGGTAAACCTACTGTGGAATGCTACCCAGCAATAAAAAGGGTAAAAACAACAACAACAAAACCAATGATACCTGCAAAAACTTAAATGGATCTGAAGGGAGACCAAGTGAGAAAAGCCATTCCCAAAGAGTTACATATATTATGATTCAATTTTATTTGACATTCTTGAAATGACAAAATTATAGTGATGGAGAACAGATTAGTGATTGGCAGGTATTGGGGCTGGGGAATGAAAGAGGGAATAAGAAGGAAGTAGAGAGGGTTATAAAAAGACAACATGAAGACAGTGACCAATACACAAACTTCCGTGTGGAATAAAATAGCATAGCACCAAATTCAAACACACACACACACACACACACACACACAAACGAGTACATATAAAACAGGGTGAATCTGATTAAGCTCTGTGGATTATACCCATGTCAAATCCTGGCTGTGATATTATAACATACTATAGTTTTGCAAGATGGTTCCATTGGGAGAAAACTGGATAAGGGACACACTGCATCTCTTGGTATTATTTCTTACAATCTGTAGTTATTTCAAAGTAAAGTGCTTAATCACGTGTGTGTGTGTGTATGTGCACGTGTGTGCGCGCACGTGTGTGTGTGTGTGTGTGTGTGTGTGTGTATTTTTGGTACTGGGGATTGAACTCAGGGGCACTGATCCACTGAGCCCCATCTCCAGTCCCATATTGTATTTTATTTAGAGACGGGGTCTTGCTGAGTTGCTTAGTGCCTCACTAAGTTGCTGAGGCTGGCTTTGAACTCACAATCCCCTGTCTCAGCCTCTCCAGCTGCTGGGATTACAGGCATGCTCCACTGCACCTGGCTAATTATATTTTTAAAACTTAAAATGGAATTTGATTTTGATCTTCTCATGATATACTTGTTAACTTTGCTGTACAGAGAAAGAAGACAGGTGTGAAGCTAAAGAAAGGCCAGTGGGAAGCCTGAGAAAAGTTCCAAGTGGGGACAAAGGCTGAAACTGGAAACACCCATGTGTGCATGCACAGGAGCGTGCTGTTTAGAGAAGGGCATCTGCAGAGGTCATGTTGGGGGTCCCCGGGTTGGGTTGGGTTGGGTTGGGTAGGGAGCTCCTAGCAATGGGATCACTATGTGCTAATAAAAGTGAAGAAGCTTCTAGAAGTAAAGGAGGAAGCAGATGGCAGGTCTCTATGGGGGCTTAAGGTCCAACCATGAGTTTTTTTTTTAGCTTTAGTAACTCAACCATATGCCATCAGATAGGGCTAAAATTCCTCCAGTTGCTAGAATCAACTCTCTCACTCTCTCTCTCTCTCATGGATTCAAAACTACAGACAGAACGGTGCTCTATCTCTGGGCAGCTGTGAATGGGGCTGTTGTAGTCACCATGGCTTCAACTGTGCTTCTGTCTGGTTATCAAACTGCAGTTCATTGATGTTCCCTCTTGAGTGGATCCTCTGAGCACCATGAAAAGAAGGTTCACTTGAACTGGAAACTCGTCCTGGATTTGTGACCGCAATAGGCCTTACATATTTGTTTCTCAATTTACTCAGCTTTAGGATAATCTGAGAAAAAAACAAAGTAAGAGTTGATAAAGAAGAAAAGTAGGTGCAAGGAGCAGCGCTGGGGTCTGTCACCTTAGACCTCTGAAGAGTGCAATGGAACGTTAGAACCTGGACTTAGGCTGGGGAAATAGCTCAGTTGGTAGAGTGCTTGCCTAGCATGCACAAGGCCCTGGGTTCAATCCCCACCACCACCAAAACCTGGGCGTAACCAGGGCCTCCTTGTGCCCCAGAGCTGCAGGTGGGGGAAGGATGAACAGTAAACTACCGGCTGGTTGGAGGAGCCTGGAAGTCTAAAAGATTAGTGGAGAAACAAAACAAAAAGTACTTAGCATCCCACTCAGGACTGCAACTTTTAAGACTGACTTAATAGTAGTGTGTGGCCTATACCTAAATTTTCTTAATCCTGCTTCAGAACACAAGCAAATGCCAGTGTTGGAACCTTAATAGCTCTCTTTCTGAATACCTGCCATCCTGGTTGGTTGGCTGACCTCCAGATATCCACTGCTGTCTGGTGTGTCTAAGGGACACTTGGGACACGTTATGTAGGTGTCTCGCTACCAGGCATTTTCAGCTTAAACATGGAGACCCATCCGTGGCCATTTCTCCAGTGGCCCACCAGAGTCAGATAGGTGGTTTGTGGGAAGGGGCAGTGCAGGGGCTGGGGAAGGATGAACTTTGGGGCTGGACAGATCTGCACCTGCGGCTGTGTAACCTCATCAAGTTATTTAGCTTCTCTGAAACTCAGTTTCTAAGTCAGCCAGGCAGAGTGGTCAAGAGCACTGACTTGAGGATTGAATCATCTGACCGAATCCTCAGGGTACCATATACTGCCTGGATATCTCTGGATGAATTACTGAAATCCTTTAAGTCTCAGTTTCTTCACCTGTTAAATAGATGTGGCAGGGCTGGGGTTGTGGCTCAGCGGTAGAGTGCTCGCCTAGCACGTGCACAGCCTGGGTTCAATCCTCAGCACCACATAAGAATAAAGGCATTGTGTACAACTAAAACAAATAAATATATATTAAAAAAATAGATGTGACAGACAGAGTCCCCTCCCTCCTTAATAATAAACTCTTGATTTTTATCTGGCCTCCTGGTTTCCTAAATAAAGGCCACATTTGCCAACCTACTTAAAAGCAGAAAGCAAAGGCCGAGGCAGGGCTGCCACCTACTTGGCCCAGTGTTGAGAGCATGTCCCAGCACTCACACACAGCCGTCCACAAAGACTAGGCCTCTCACTGGTTCTGGCTCTTAAGGAAATCTCTGTCCAGTCATTAGGTGACCACAAGGCTCACTGAGCAAAGACTTCAGAGGCCACATATGCTAAACAAGACAGAGTTCAGAACAACAAACACACACAAAGGTAACATCAAAATGACCCCAAGGAGGGTGGAAAATACGATTTCCAGAGTTGCCACATTATATTATTTAAAACATATAGTATTCAACCAAAGACAACCAGGCAAATAAAAAAAGTAGGGCTTATACACGGGACAGAAGCAATCAACCAAAACTGTCTCCGAGGAAGCCGTATTTTAGATTTATTAGACAAAGTCTTTTAAAATCAATTATTTTAAACATAGTAGGAGAACTAAAGGAAACCAAACAAAGTATGATAATTATGTGTCTCTGGAGAATATTGAGAAATAGAGATTATGGTTATGATATTGTGCTGTACTGGGGATGGACCAAGGGCCTCACGCATGCTAGGCAAGTACCCGACTGCTGAGCTACATCCACAGCCAAATAGAAATTCTGGCATTGAAATGAAAAATTCACTAGAGGAGCTCAAAAGATGTGACCAGGCAGAAGAAAGAATTAGCAAACTTGAAGTTAGGTCAGTTGACATGATTCAGTTTCAGGAAGAGAAAGAGAAAGAATGAAGAAATAAAGAGCCTCAAAAATCTGTGTGGGACACCAAGTGCACCCATGCACTTGGCAAATTGTGCTATACCATGCTAACATATGACAAATTGGAGTTCCAGAAGAAAAGAGAAAGAAGAAGAAATAATAGAAAACTCCCCCAAATTTGGGCTGGGGTTGTGGCTCAGTGGTAGAGGCTTGCTCAGCTGGTGTGAGTCCCTGGGTTCAGTCCCCACCACCACCACAACACACACACACACACACACACACACACACACACACACACACACACCAAGCAGAATAAACATAAAATATGCACCCTTAGACACTTTAAAATCAAAATTTCAAACGACAAAGAACCTTGAAAACAATAAGAAGTAACTAATTATATATAAAAAATCTGCAATAAGATTAGCACTAAACCACTCCAATTAAGATAGATACTGGCAGAGTAGATGAAACACAAGCACAACATGATAAATCTATATGTTCTTTATAAGAGTTACAGTTTAGACCCCCAGACAAATAAGCTGAAATCAAACAATGAGAAAATATATCACATGTAAGTGATAGCCAAAGAGAGATGAAATAGCTTGTACCATGTTAGACAAAGCATTATACTGATAAATTGCACCACACTGGGCTAATATATGACAAAATTGTTGCTACATTATAAGAAGGAAATTTTATTTTATATTTGTGGTGCTGAGAGTTGAACCCAGGGCCTTGCACATGCTAGACAAGTGCTCTTCCACAGAACTACACCCCCAGCTCAAAAGAAGAAAACTTTATAATGATACAAGAGTCACTCTACCAAAACAGATAAAACAATTACCAACATATATATATCTGTCCACAGAGTTCCAAAATGTGAAGCAAAAATAAAATGAATAAATATATAGAGAGAAAGATAAAATTGAAGGGCTGGGGATATAGCTCAGTGGTAGAGTACTTACTTAGCATGCTTGGGTCCCTGGGTTTGATCCTCAGTAAACAAACAAACAAAAAAGGCAGAATTGAAAGGTTAATTAGAAAATTCAACAAGAATAGTTAGAGTAATTAGAGACTTCAATACCCCACTTCAATAATAAACATAAAAAACTAGAAAGCCAGGAGTTGATCAACAAGGAAACAGAAAATTTGAACAATATTATAAACCAACTGAGCTAACAGATAGATCTATATGGAACGCTCTACCCAACAGTAGCAAGATACGTGTGAGAAATGGATCTTTCACGTTAAGCCATAAAACAAGTCTCAATAATTTAAAAGGGTTGAAATCACACAAAGTATGTCCTATAAGCACAATGGAATTACATTTAAAAGCAGTAACAAGAGGATTTGTGAAATTCACAAATATGTAGAAATTAACACATTCCTAAATAACTGATCCATTAAAGATGAAATAACAAGAGAAATTGGAAAATAATATAAATGAAAATGAAAACGCAACATCAAATCTTAGGGAAACCCATAACTGTAAACTCCTATATTTAAAAAGGAAGATCTCAGCCGGGCGCGGTGGCGCACGCCTGTAATCCCAGCACTTTGGGAGGCTGAGGCAGGAGGATCGCGAGTTCAAAGCCAGCCTCAGCAATGGCGAGGCACTTAGCAACTCAGTGAGACCCTGTCTCTAATAAAAATACAAAAAAGGGCTGGGGATGTGGCCCAGTGGTCGAGTGCTGCTGAGTTCAACCCCCGGTACCAAAAAAAAAAAAAAAAAAAAAAAAAAAAGGAAGATCTCAAATCAACAAATTAAGCTTCCAGCTTAAGAAATTAGAATAAAAGCCAGGCATGGTGGTGCACACCTGTAATCTCACCTACTGGGGAGGCTGAAGCAGGAAGATCACTTGAGGCCACAAGTTCAAGACAAGCCTGAGCAACATAGCAAGATTCCATCTCAAAAAGAAAAATAAAGAAAGAAAGAACCTACAGAAAACAGAAAGAAGGAAAAAAAATAAAGGTAGACTAAATGAAAGAAAAAAGAAAAAAAGTCAATAAAACCAAAAGTTGTTCATTTAATAATAAAAATTGACAACCCTTTAGCTCTGTTAACCAAGAAAAACATAGTCAAAGCTCAAATTTATTAAAAATCAAAGATGAAACAGAATATTGTACCAACCTTACAGGGTTATAAGGGAATACTATGAACAACTGTATTGTAACAATTGTATTAAACGAAATGGATAAATTCCTAGAAAGACAAAAACAACCAGAACTGACTCAAGAAGAAATAGAAAATCCAACTGGAACTGTATAATTATAGAGGTTGAATTAATAATAATAATAATAAAAAAATAATAATAATAAAAATCTCCTCATAAAGAAAAACTCTGGACTAGATGGCTTCACTGGTGAATTCTACTAAACATTTACAGAAGAATTAACACCAAATACTTCATAAACTCTTAAAAAAGAAGAAGAAGAAAAGAACTCTGGTAATTTACTCCATGAGGACAACGCTATTCTGATACCAAAGCCAGACAAATGTATCACAAAACAGGAAAACTCTAAGATCAGTATCCCTTGTGAACATAAAAACAAAAATTATCAATAAAATACTAGTAAACTCAGGACTGGGGTTGTGGCTCAGCGGTAGAGCGCTCGCCTAGCACGTGCGCAGCCCGGGTTCGATCCTCAGCACCACATAAACATAAATGCATTGCATTGTGTACAACTAAAGCAAATAAATAAATATTAAAAAAAAACTAGTAAACTCAATCCAACATTAAAAATATTATATCATCGAATTTTTGCAAAGACTAAATAAGATAGTAAATGCATAAGACCTAAATATACATGCTCCATAAATGTTCATTTCTTCTCTTTTCCCATGAATGGGTGGACCAGAAATTACCATGACTCACCAATATCTGGCTTCCTTCTTCTCTGTATGGTTGATTCTCATTATTTGTTGCTTCTGTATTGCAAATTTATCTGTTTGTTAAATTTTATTTGTAATTTCAAAATCAATACTCATGTTGCTTTCATGATCATCAGGGACGCGCAAAGTAAGGAAGAACTTGAGTTGCCGACACACAGCTCTTGATATGACAAAGCAATATTTGCCTCCTTGTTTCAATTCTCAAATTATTAACAAGTGTCCATTTTGAGGTCTATTTAGTGACACTGTTTTGTGCTCCAAGTATAATGCTGGAATACTAATCTTCCTAAGCTCAACAAGGCTGTGATGTGCCTTTTGGGGAAAATCCATGTATTAGATAAGCTTTGGTCAGGTGCAATTTCTAGTGCTATTGGCTGTGAGTTCAATGTTAATGAATCAACACTGTGTATTAGGTGTCTTTAACAGACACTCATGAAACAAGATTATGTACTGATTAGTTGATGAAAATGTGTCCAGAGTCTTGTAGGAAGCTAACCCTGCGCTTTCCCTAGGAGCAACAGTTTAGTATTCTCTAATTCAATGCTCATGATGACTTTATAGGACATTCCCATTAATAACAAGAATCAGTTGTTCATTACCTACTTTAATATATTAAAACACATAACTGTACTATTTGTAACTTTTTCATCAAGAAACTATTTCTCCATACCTTGAATCTGGACTGGCCTTACAACCAGCTTTGACCAATAAAGTATGTCAGAGTGTTGTGCAAGTTCTGCAGCCTGGGTTCAAGGAACCTTTCAGCTTTTGCTTTTGTCCTATTGGAACAGTGTCCTAAGACCATCATCTAAGGAGGTGAGCTGAGCCCACTGGTGGATGGGAAGCCCCCTGGAGAAGAACCAAGGCACCCAACCAACAGCCAGCACTGTCACACACGTGAGTGAGGACATCTTGGAACTTCCAGCCCAGCTGATCCTCCAAGTACAGCTGTCAGAGTGAGCCCAGACCAAACCAGCAAAGGAGTTTTCCAGGTGACTCACAGAATCATGAGAAATAATGGACTGTTCCGATAAAAGCATACAGTTTTGGATGGTTTGTTTCCCAGGAATCAATAACTGATACTCCTGCCCTCAGTGTGGCCAGAGACTTGCTTCTACAACTTAAATATGATACGTGTCACTTCCAGGTGGAAGTATTTAATTGCTCTTCCCCTGTCAAGGCAATCCAGGAGGAAGTGTGTGTTGATAAAGAAGAAATGGGGCAGGAAGCTAGCAAGTTCAAGGCCATCTCAAAATAAATTATTTCTTAAAAAGGATGGAGGCTGGGGGTGTGGCTCAATGGTAGAGGATCTTTGGGTCCAATCCCCAGTGGCACACACACACACACACACACAAACGAGAGAGAGAGAGAGAGAGAGAGAGAGAGAGAGAGAGAGAGAGAGAGAGAGAGAGTGATGATGAAATGGAATGCTGAATCAACATGAAAGGACGGTTGTCCTCCGGAGCTGCCCAGACCCACAGGAGACACGATGAGGGTTATGAGTCAACTTTTGTTATGTTAATCCCAAGATTTTATCTGTTACTGTCACATCTCTAGCTCATCCCAACAGTGGGCATAGAAACTGCACATTTTCTTTCTTTTTTTTTTTTTTTTTTTTTTTTTTCCCTTTTGGTACTGGGGATTGAACGCAGGGGTGCTTAACCCCAGCCCTTTTTTTTATTAAATATTTTATTTAGAGACAGGGTCTTGCTGAGTTGCTATGTGCCTCACTAAGCTGCCTTTGAATTTGCAATCCTCCTGCCTCAGCCTCCCGAGTCACGGGGATTATAGGCGTGCACCACCGCACAGGGCTAGAACTAACTCATTTTAACAGACATTTTCTGTGCAAACCCCACCAACCTCAAAATGTCCAGACCCATTGAGAAAATAGAAAAAAAAAAAAAAGTGAATTTAGGCTGAGTGGGTCCATGAAAGCTGGCAGTATGAGATTCATTACAAATGTCAACCTGCCTTCCAATCCATTCATCCCATATGCATTTGCACTAGACTAAATGTGCAAAAGGTGCTCTTGGGCCCTGGTGATGATCTGATAGTACTGTGGAGGACAAAGTGGATCCTGACCCGGGTCATGGCCTGCAGGACACGAACACCAGTCAGTGGACCTCTGTGTCTGCCGGGTCCCCTTACAGCTCAGCTGGAGTGCAACAGGTTTCTCATATGTCAAGTGAAATGAGAAGCAGAATGTGCCCTGAAATCTAAATGATAGCTGATAAAACCGATGTTTCTTCCAAAACAAAACTTAAGTTACCTCTATAGGTAGGTCCCTGCAAGGGGGGCAGACACTAGTTGGATTCACAAATTGCAATGCTTGGTACATTTCTACCCAAAACGCCCTTAGCTGAACAACTTGGGGCTGATTTAACACAATCAGGAAGGTGTTTACTGGGGAGGCAGGCGTGGGATTAGGTCTTGCTGTCAAAGACGGGAGTGCCCGTTGGTGCTCACCAGGTGGATGGATTTATGTGTGAGATGGCACAAGGCCCAGCACATTAAAGCGCACTTGGCAACTTCTGGGTACATTTGAACTAATGATGAACGCCATTACTGTTCCGAACTGCTGTCAGCGTCCATCGGCATTAGAATTTCCACCACTGGGAGGTCTGGTGTTTCTTTCTCCCTGGTCCTTTATTTCGTCATCATCTCGCCTGCAGAACAGCAGCTCCTACAGAGGGCTGTGGGCCCAGGCTCCACAACAGAGTGATTCGTTGGGTCCACAGTTCCATATAACTTCCTTCCCTGGTTAGACATTTTTCTACCTTCTGGATTTCATGAGTTGAAATCTGGGACACTGACAAGGACTGAACTTGAGCCAAAGCAGAAGAAATGGATCTGAGTTGGGGTCAAAGAGGAGCGGCTTAGCCGGGCGCGGTGGCGCACGCCTGTAATCCCAGCACTTTGGGAGGCTGAGGCAGGAGGATCGCGAGTTCAAAGCCAGCCTCAGCAATGGCGAGGCACTTAGCAACTCAGTGAGACCCTGTCTCTAAATAAAAATACAAAAAAGGGCTGGGGATGTGACCCAGTGGTCGAGTGCCCCTGAGTTCAATCCCTGGTACCACAAAAAAAAAAAAAAAAAAAAAAAAAAAAAGAGGAGCGGCTTGGGATGCAGCAGAAGAGGGACCCCCTGGTAAACATTTCTCTTCAGTTAGGAGATCAACGTCCTGCTCATTTAGGCAAGACCCTCTTGCCCAGCATGTGACTGGGCTGCTTGGGACGCCCCTCCTGCCCAAGGAGTCACTGCCATTGCCACCTCAATTAGTAGCATAGACTTGGCTGAGGCTTTCCCGAGGAAGCAGGGAGGAGGACATGTCACACAGCCACATTCCGCCCCCCTTCTTGCCTCTGCTCTTTCTCTACAGTTCCTCTCCAGTATTCCCACTCCCCTCCCCAAGTTTCCCTCTCAAAAATCCCACCAATTTAGCCAGTGCAGTGGCGCACACCTGTAAATCTCAGCAGCTCAGGAGGCTGAGACAGGAGGATGGTGAGTTCAAAGCCAGCCTCAGCAACTTAGTGAGGCACATAGCAACTCAGCGAGACCCTGCCTCTAAATAAAATATAAAAAAGGGCTGGGGATGTGGTTCAGTGGTCCAATGCCCCTGAGTTCAATCCCCAGTACAAAAAAAAAAAAAAAAATCCCACCAACTTGCACAGCCCTCGGAAAAGCAGAAACCTGCTGGGCTGCATCTGTAAGTAAAAGACCTGCAGTCCCTGAGGCTGTGTCCTGCCTCTGGGGTTGGAGTTGCAGCAGGGTGCCCCGGGTCCCCCCCCCCACAAAGGGATCCCCACAGTGTGAGGTCCAGCTGGGGGAGACCCCGGCCTTTCTTCTGCTCTGACCTCTGGAGCTGTCCAGGCACCATGAGGTCCCCTAGAGCCAGCTGGGAACCATGAGCTTAGGCCCGCTGACCTTGCACTGGAAGGTGGCCATGGGAGACTGGGTTTGTCCCTAATGGCTACAGGGTTCTGTGACTCACTTTCTCTGTGAGGAGGTAAACACCATGACTAAGAACGCAGCATCTGTTGAAAGGCAGGGCCCTTTCCCTGGAGATAGAAGTTCCTTTGAAAATAAGGGAACAGGGACAAGCCAGAACAGCAGCGGTGCTGAGTAGAAAGTTCTCAGAGCCACCAGACACAGGCTCTGGTTTGGGCTGGCTTCAGTCTGGCCCAGAGCAAAACGGTCTGTTTGAATCTCTGTTTCCACTGCAGAAACGGGGATGCCCTTCCTACCCCACCCCTGGGGCAGCTGGGAGGCTAACAGAGCCATGGAGGAGAGGGGTCAAGGGACAGAGGCATGGTGGGAAAATGGACAGTGACCTGCCACCTTCCAGCCTGGACAGTGGCGCCAGGACAGTCTGGGCGGCTCTTCCCATGCACGTTCTTGTGGCTCCTGGCGTGTTGGCACATGCAGACAGCCTCCCTGTTGCATCAAAGAAAGCTCCTTTTATTGTGAAATCACTGCCTCAGAAAACCATTATAGCCCAAAGGGCAGGGACCCCGATATGTCACAATTCTCCCTAACAGAGCCCAGGTGCAGGGAGTTCAGGGATCAGTTCAATTCAAGAGGCAGAGCGGGGGCTGGGGTTGTGGCTCAGCGGTAGAGTGCTCGCCTAGCACGTGTGTGACCCAGGTTCCATCCTCAGCACCATGTAAAAATAAAGGCATTGTGTACAACTAACACAAATAAATAAATATTAAAAAAAAAAAAAAAAAAGAAGCAGAGGGGGACAGAACTGGAGGGAAACTTCTAGAAACACAGCTGGCACCAAACCCAAGAGGGTGGACACAGAAACCAAATGCACCTGGAGATGGTGGGTGGGCTGCAGAAAGAGAGGGGGATGAAGACAGCCCCAGGCCTCGTGGGGCACCAGCGCTGGGGGTGGTGCATAAGGACCCCCTAGTGTACGTACTACATTGACACAAAATGGCCAGAGTGGCTCAGAGAGGTCCAATGACTTTCACAAGGTCATACACCAAGTTCTGGAGCATGTCAGAGAAATGAGGTGGGGCAACTTGCAAAGGGAGGGAATTTGAATCTTTTTCCTCCATGACTTCTCGCTGTCATCTGTTGCTACAGACAGATGTCAATCTAGAGAAAGGAATACACCGTAAATGGCATTTGGAGATCTAGTGGGGCTGGAAGATGGCAAAAAAAGTCACTGCCTTTTCTACACCTAGCCCTGGGTTTATCACTGGACCAAACCCAGTTCACGTGCGTCCTGGGTCTGCTGGGCCCCACCTGCCCTCTGGCCTCAGCCACTGCTACCAGGGCCTTATCTCCTAGCACCCCTTTTGCTGTGGTTTCGACGAGTCCCCTAAAGTCACATGTTGGGGGCTCCACCCCTGTGCAACAGTTTTTTTGGAGGTGGGAACTATAAGAGCAGGTGATCATTCTCAAGGGCTCTGTGTTCGTGGGTCAATGTCATTGTCACAGCAGCGGGCCAGTTATCCCGAGCAGGTTGTTATAAAAGCAAGCTCAGCCCCTCTCGCTGCCTCGCCCTTGCTCTCCCCTGTCTTCTGCCTCCCACCACAGGGTGAAGCTGCCCGAAGGCCCTCACCAGATGCCAGCATCGCGCTCCTGGATTTCCCAGCCTCCAGAACCATGAGCCAAATAAATTTCTGCTCATTATTAACCCCCAGTCTCAGGTGTTCTGTTACCGTAGCAGAAAACAAAGGAAGACAACTGGGCTTCTTCATGTTTCCGGGCACGATGCCGGGCCAAACCTGAAGAAAGAAACCTGGACCCCGGGGTCTGCCGCACCAGAGCCTCGGCAGGGTCGGGTCAGGTCACGGCGCAGAAGAGTGGGGGAATCCACGCCCCAGCGTGGCCAGCAGGAGACGGGAGACAGGAAAGAGTCAGCAGGTCGACTCCCGCCTCCTCTCCCGCTCAAGGGTGGCGGACCCTGGGCCCGTTGGGAAGGCCTTGGTGTGACCAGCTACAGGGTGTTTCCTGTGATGCTCTGGCCAGCTGGGGACACTCCCATTCCCTGCTTGCTCCTTCCCCTTCTCTCTGGCCACTTTGGGGCTGCACCTCAGGATTGAGCCTGAGCACATGAACCCTGACTCAAATACTTCTTTGGGGACCACCACTTGGACCCATACCCTCGTCTCTGGCCCCTGTGTGGAAGGACCCATTGTCCCCAGGACATCTTGGACTCAAGGCCCAGGACCCTCATGACGCTTGGTGCGGTCAGTGGTGAGGGCCAAGCTGCCGCTGTTCTGTGCTGGGCTCTGGGGCGGGTGCCCTGGGTGACTGCAGACCCCGCAGAACCCCGTTCCTCACGGGAGGGTCTCTAGGTGAATGAGCTTCCCAAGGCTCAGGGCTCCCACCCACAGTGACCTGGGCTCCTTTAATGCAAGAGGTACAACTCTGTGAGGAAATAGCTGCTTCCAGTTAGGCCCTCTAAAATGAGGGAACCACTTAAGCCCAGAAATCATTGACATTCACAAGATAAGATGAATGTTCCCATACTTAATAACAAATAGGTGCCAAAGAAAAATATTTAGTGTATGTCACAAGCCATGAGAATCATTAAAAGATGTTGTGAAGCCCATGTGAATTCAAGACTTTTGGGGGGCAGGGGAGGGATTCTGGGGATTGAATCCAAGGGCACACTACCACTGACCCTCATTCCAGCTCTTTTTAATTCTGAGACAGGATCTCATTAAGATGCTGAGCTGGCATCAAACTTGTGATCCTCCTGCCTCAGCCTCCCAAGTAGCAAGGATTACAGGCATGTGCCACTGCGCCTGGCTTGAGTCATGTTAAAGTTGCCCGGCAGAGGAGGGCTCTGGCAATATCAGGCGTAGCTGTTCACACTGAGCCAATTTGGGGGTTATTAGACAACCCTCTGGGGTCAGACTTCGTTCTCACTCTCCTCTG
Source organism: Tamias sibiricus (assembly GCA_025594165.1). Lineage (NCBI taxonomy): Eukaryota > Metazoa > Chordata > Mammalia > Rodentia > Sciuridae > Tamias > Tamias sibiricus. The sequence continues at coordinate 13,089,463 of CM046669.1, read as the reverse complement.
TCCTTCTCCAGGAATCTGTCACATCTCACATTTGGTCACTTTACAAGGTGTCACAGTGGAGAGGCTGTGTTTGAGACCAGGGAGCAGCTATAACCTGAGTGCTCCCAAGGAGTGGCACTGGCCCGTCCCCAGGGTGAGGGAGGCCGTGGGCAGCAGAGCCAGCTGGAACCGTCAGGAGGCAGGGAGCCCAGGACCTCACCCCTAGATGTGGGAGGATCCCCAGGGGACCAGCTGCAGGAGAAGCAGGTGCTGGCTGGGGGCGGACAGCGGCTCAGCCCTGCGCCCCATTCAGCTGCTGCCCACCCTCAGGACTCCATCCTGGTCTGCCCAGAGCTCTCCTCCTCCTCCTCCTCCCCTCTCGTGGTGCCTGGTGCAGCCAGGTCTTTGCCCTCTCTTGCCCACAGTGCAAGCTCCACGCTGGTCCTCTGGCCTCCAGCTCCGCTTCCCTCTTGTCTGGTTCTTCACCAACCAGTGAGTGAGGACCACGAGGCAGGCCGGGGCTCAGGCGCTTGTTTAAAAGAAGATTCTCAGGCCCTGGCCTGGCCCAGGGGATGAGGATACTCAGGTGGGGCCTGGACTCTTGCTTCTAGCAAGTGCTCTGGGAGATTCTGCTGCAGGCCACGCCGCCATCCCTGGGCCACCGCCTGGCCTTCTGTAAACACAAACTGGCTCATTTCACCTTGTGTAGGTGTGTGTGGGGGGGGTGGGCATCTATCAACACGCCCGAGAACTGGTGGGACGGAGCCCCCGGGACTCTTGGCTACAGTAGGGCTGAGACGCCATGGAAGGCACACATCTCCAGAGACGCCTGACCACGTGGAGTCCAAGGCCAGGCCGGGGAAAGGTTGGTGGCTGACTCACACCCGAGGGGCAGCTCCACAGGACAGAAGGAGATGGAAGGAAATTCTGGAAGCGCTGTTGCGCTAGGGTTGCCTGAGACACCCGGGCGAGTGTGCAGCTGTGTGCAGACACAAGTGCGGCCGTGCCTCCAGGAGCCCTTTGGGACAGCGGTTCTCCCACCTCAGGGATGACTGGCCCCGAGGGCTCCTGTGTCCGCAGGACTCTAGGCTGCGGAACCTGATTTCTGGTCACCCCAAGCTCCGCTCCTCCTGCCCCCCAACCCCACTTGGGGTTCCACTGCAAACTTCTGTGGAGCTTAAATTCTGATGGGGAAAGACGGAGAGGTGGGGGCTGAGCCCAGAGAGAGGCTTCGGTGGCGAGGACACCCCACAGAACAAAGCTGGGGTTTGTGATGCTTTGCTCCCCTCTATTCATTCCGCTTGGGATTTGTACACGATCTCCAAGGCCTCGCAGGGTACCGTAGAGCAGGTACTTGTCAATTAATTTTGTTCAGCTCCACAGGCCGTCCACACCGAGGCACCATCTTGCTTGTTTTTTTCATTTCTTTCTTTGTTTAAAAGCCACTTGGGGGGGCTGGGGCTGGGGCTCAGCGGAGAGTGCTAGCCTCGCACGTGTGAGGCCCTGGGTTCGATCCTCAGCACCACATCAAAATAAATCAATAAAATAAAGGCATTGTGTCCAACTACAACTAAAAAAATTTTAAAAACAAAACAAAACAAAACAAAACACCACTTGGCTTGCTTTCCCTGGTGCTGGGAGGGAACCCCGGCCTCCCACAAGCTGAGCACGTGCTCTGCCCCCGAGCTGCACCCACGGCCCGTTGGTTCTGATATCCTGAAACTCAAGAACCGTGAGGTGACGCTGCTGCCCAGTCACCAGGGGGATGGGCGACTTGGATGTCTCCGTGGAAAACATACAGCTGTCCCCTTTGCAGAGTCAGAGGCCCCTCGGTCACAGGTATTTGGCCCAAAGCCCCTGTCACCCCTGCCTCCCTCTGCTGAGACCCCACTGTGGTCCCGGGAGGCCCCTGAGGACGCCGTCTCTGCACCTCCTGGACCAGCTACTTTCCGTCCACTCCACCGAGCCGTCAGCACACCCTCAGCCAAGAGTTCTGGAACCCGAGGAGGAGCTGCAGGACCTGGACAGCCCCTGCCGCGGGGCCTAGACTGCGGCCTCGACGTGGCCATCACCCCCCGCCCCCTGGCCCCTCAGGTCTCGCCCTGGCTCCTCCAGTGGCACCGTGGTGCTCGGTTCCAAAAGGGGAGAGAGCCAGCCCTCCTGACGTCACCCCTCCCAGCTGAGCTGTCCCTGCACGGACCTCCGTGGGCAGGAGCTGAGCCTGCGATGGTCCCTCTTCACACACCTCCTCACTCTCGTGACATTCAAAATATCTCGTGATATTCAGCAATATTCGCAAACATGACTGATGCGATCGCTTTCCTACTTGAGATCCTCGACAGCTTCCCGTTTCACTGAGGAGAGAAGCTGAGCATTGGGCCTCACCGAGGCCCACGAGGACCTCGTCCACCTCTCTTCCCACCCTGCTTCAGCTATATCGGATCCTTCTTTTTTTTTTTTTTTTTTGGTACCGGGGATTGAACTCAGGGGCACTCGTCCACTGGGTCACATCCCCACCCCTTTTTTGTATTTTATTAGAGACAGGGTTTCACTGAGCTGCTAAGTGCCTCACCATTGCTGAGGCTGGCTTTGAACTCGCGATCCTCCTGCCTCAGCCTCCCAAAGTGCTGGGATGACAGGCGTGCGCCACCGCGCCCGGCTGGCGCCCCCTGCTTTTAACAATAACTGAGGAGACCCCATGTGTCAGAAGGCAGGTTCGCATCTCGTAGCTTTTAAAATGTCAAATGAGACATTGACACAGTCTACGTGAAAGACATCAGAAAGCCAAAAAGATGAAGAAAACGGGTTTGAATGAGAAATGAATCTGAGGAAAGCAGAGAATGGGAATCAGATGCAAACTAGGAGACAGAGAGGGGAGAGGTGACCGGGAGGACACCTCGCACTCACACTTCACTAAGGCTGCTCCCCGGAGTCCCCTGGAACTCTGGTTATCTCATGGGGACAGGTGCCTCTCCCATGGCCCAGCCCGTCTAAGCCACCTCCCCCGAGGTCTGGATTCATTAGTTGACAGCAAGCATTTGCTGGGTGTCAATCAAGTGCCAGGCGCTGAGCTGAGTCCTCGGGACACACCCCCAAACAAGGAGAGCAGGTCCCTGGCCTGGGCAGCTGCTACTCCAGTCAGAGGAGACGGTGTCAATGCGTAGATAAGTAGCTGCAAGAGCTGCAGGTGGCATTTTGTGCTAAGAAAAGAAATCAGGGCAAAAGTACTGAGAGAGATAGAGGGACAGTAGGACCTAGGCAGTTAGGGATGGCCTCTCTGAGATCATAGCATCTGGGCAGGGCAAGAGCCAACCATGGGACTTTCCAGAGGAAGAGCACCCCAGAGAGAGCAGGTACAAAGGGCCTGAGGCAGGGAGGAGCTGGATGTATTTGAGGATGAACAAGAAGGATCCGAAGCGGGGCGTGGTGGCGCACACCTGTAATCCCAGCACTTGGGAGGCTGAGGCAGGAGGATCGCGAGTTCAAAGCCAGCCTCAGCAATGGTGAGGCACTTAGCAGCTCAGTGAGACCCTGTCTCTAATAAAATACAAAAAAGGGGTGGGGATGTGACCCAGTGGACGAGAGCCCCTGAGTTCAATCCCCAATACCAAAAAAAAAAAAAAAAAAAAAAAAAAAGCAGGGGGCGCCGGGCATTAGTTCAGTGGCAGAGCTTTGCCAGGATTGGGGTTCAAACCCCAGCACTCCCCCAAAAGGAAAGTTGGAGGCTCTTTTCCTTTTTGCTATTTAGGAGTCTAGGCAGTCACTGTTAGATCAACTTGCCATAAAAAAAAATCTTGTGAAAGGATACAACGTATTTACATAGTTCCTTTGTTAAACAGCTCTCACCCGTGTAAAAATGACTGTTCAATGGAAAACAGGCTGACACTTAGATGCTTAACCAATTTTCCTGCTTGTGTTTATGTTTGTCTGCAGTATTATGATCTTCACAAACATGGGAGTCTTAATTAAATGAACACCCTTGCTCCAATTCTCTGATAAGTAAAATGAGCATTTCCATGTGAATTAGAAATGCCAACTTGTTAATAGCTTCCCGAGGTTTTGTTGCAAGATCATCACCGTCTTTGTCATTGTTCAGGCATAATAAGCACCATGTTACAATCTGGTAGTGAGAAAGCTCCTCGGGCAGCTGACTCCCAAGTGGTTGAGACGCGTGCTCCAACCCCACAGCGCTCTTCCGCTTCCTATTACTTACATGACAACAGTGGACTGGGCAGAAAAAGGTTTCTATTACTATATTCTAGTGACAGAAGATCTGAAAGAGGAGGTTGGTATGAGCTTGTTAAAAATTAGAGTTTATGGGCTGGGGGTATATAGCTCAGTTGGTAGAGTGCTTGCCTTGCATGCACAAGGCCGTGGGTTCAATCCCTAGCACAAAAAAAAAAAAAAAAAAAATAGAGAAAGTTTACAACATTAAAAAACAATGCTAGGTAGTGAACTTCTGCAAGGCAGAGGGCCTGCTATACCTGTTTCCCAGCATTCAACGGTAACCTGAAGCACTCAGCTTCCTCATCCGTCAAATGGACACAATGCTAGTGCCTAATACTCCCTAGGCCTGTTGTGAAGATCAAGTGTTTGGAACAAGGGACAGGCATGCAGTGAACACTTAACAGAGGCCACCTGTCTTAAAGGGACTCAGTAATTATCACTTGATGGTGAGGGCTTGCAAGTTGCTACCTTTTAACAACTCGAGTATTTCCAGGAAGACATTCTGTTCCACCTCCTTCAAAGAACCCATGAGTCATTTATAATTCACAGCACCATTTGCATACCAAAAATTATTCTGCTGAAGTTCTTTAAAGAGTGGATTCCTTCACCAGACCTCACATTCTCCCTGTGGTCTTGTTTGTCCCAGGAACTTTCTTAGTCTTTTAAGCAGTGATCATAAACACTTACCCACATTTTATATTAGTGGCATCTTAAAGAATGAAGTCAAGCTGTGTCTTAACAAAGCAGAACCACATACAGAATGGCGGCCAACCACAAAGAATGCCTTTGTGTTTCTGAGGCCAGGCCTTGCTGTGTCCTGTTCCGTGTCATTTAAACTCCCTCGTTTAAATGAATTTCTTTGAACTCATTATAGGGACCTGCAGTTTCCACTCTGTTTTTCCTAACTTATTTAATTAGCAGTCCCGTGGTTTTGTTTTTAAGCTTAGCTAGGCATTTCATTATTTGGGTGACTTGCTTCTTGGCTCCAGATATAAGTGATAGCAACAGCAGGACCAGAATTAAGCAGAGCTTCGCAGGACAGAGCTGGCCAAGACATAACCAGGCTAGTTCGAGCGTCCGTGGTCCCACTCTAAGCCGGCAACCTCTGTCCTAAAGGCGCTCCCCGCTCTGCTGCCTCTCCCTTCTAAGTTCTGCAGAGCAGCGTGAGCCATGGACATGAGTTCAAATGTAGAATCTGTGGCCTCCTTGCAACTCCATATGAGAAAGTGGTGGTCCAGGGTGAGGGTCCCTGGTGCTCAGCCTGCAGCCCACCCTGCTCCATGGAAATAGGGGTGCCCACAATGCTATGGTTTGAATGTTGGTGTCCCCTCCCAAATTCATTTGAAACCTAATCTCCAATGCAACAGTTGTAAGAGGTGGGACCTTTAAGGGGAATCAGGGAATCGGGCCATAAGGGCTCTTCCTCGTAAATGGAATTAGAGCTCTTACAAAAGGGCTTGAAGAGGTGAGTTTGGGGTCTGTGTGTGTGTGTTACTAGGGGATTGAACCAAGGCCTCACGCATGCTATGCAAGTGCTTTACCACTGAGCTCCATTCCCAGCTTCTTTACAAAAAATATTTTGAGACAGGGTCTTGCTAAGTTGCCCAGTCCATCCAAGGACTTGTGATCCTCCTGTCTCACCCTCCCAAAAAAACTGGGAGCACAGGAGTTTCTAGCTGAGTCTGGGCTCTTTTTCGCCCTTCCACCCCTCCTGGCCTGTGAGGACACAGCATTCACCCCTCCAGAGGATGCAGCAAGGAGCCCTCACCTTGGAAGTGCAGAACACCTTCACCAGACACCACACCTGCTGCAGCCTCACACCTGGATTTCCAGTCTCCAGAACCGTGAGAGACAAATTTCTGTTGTTTAAAAATTACCCACTCTCAGGTATTCTGTTATAATAGCTCAAAGAAAATAAGACATCGTTCCACAGAAATAGGGTGTGCACACTGGCAATACAGTCCACTCTGCGAGAACAGAGTGGATCTACGAAGCCCTGGGTTCCTGGAGAATGTTCTAGAAGGGAAAACTGTGAATTTGGCCCTTGACAGTGCTGCCCCAAAGCTAGGATTCCTCTTGCCTGAGTCTATAAACAATACGTGCCAGGTCTTTTTATTCTTCTCATTTAAGATTTTTTTTAAACTTTAAAAAAATTTTTTTTAGTTGTTGATAGACCTTATTTTATTCATTTATTTATATGCGTTACTGAGAATCAAACCCAGTGCCTCACACTTACAAGGCAAGTGCTCTACCACTGAGCCACCATCCCAGCCCCTCATTTAAGATGTGGTTCCTGACCCCAACCTCTGTGTTTGAGAGGGAAGCTTATTCAATTATTTAAAACACCATGGTGCCTTCTCCACATTATTACAAGTTTAGATGAGGAAAGAGCTTAGAAGTTAGTGTTGTCCTAAGAGCTTCCCTGGAGGAGGCCAGACCTGTACCAGGTCTCAAATGAAGCAGGAGATATATCTTTATCAGAATTTATGGTAGCCTTTTCGCCTCATGGCGTGGTAGTCATATCATTTGGGGGGGGGGGGTCTGGAAAATCACTCTGAGAATGGCTCACTTTTCTGCCCATTTCACTTTTTTAAAAAAGTATTTATTTTTTAGTTATAGTTGGACACAATGCATTTATTTCATTTAGTTGCTTTTACGTGGTGCTGAGGATCGAACCCAGGGCTGCGCACGTGCTAGGCGAGTGCTCTACCGCTGAGCCACAACCCCAGCCCCTGCCCATTTCACTTTTGTGGCCCTTGAAATGAAGACCACAGCTTCCCGTCCTCACCTCCACTGAGTGTGCTTAAAATTTTCAAATTAAAAAAAATTTAATGGTTTCTAAAATTTTGGAATCAGCTCCAACACATTCAAAAGGCCATGAAAGTTCTCGAAGTTTCCAAAGCAAAACATTCTGTCTGAAAGAGGTTGGTTTGGATTTGTCTACATGAGACAGGCACCCTCCACCTGAGACCTGGAAATAGATACCCGGGCTCTGCGTAGCTGTGCTACAGCTGCTTCACCCCCCAGGGTCTGGGTCACAGACTGTCCTCGGGAATGTTTGTGTGTATGACCACAGAGCTTATTCTTTGGTGTAGGGCTTGAATGATACGCGGCTTAAACAGCTTCAAAATTAAAGCAGAGAGGGTGGGGCCACAGATTTCTTGGCTCGTCCTTGAAAAGCCCTAAGAACGCTCTGTGCTGGGGACGGAACCCAGGGCTGTGCGTCCTGAGCAGGGCTCCGGCCCCAGCCCCAGCCCCGTCCTGGCTCTTCCACTACTGAGGCCGTGGTGGAGTGGGGCAGGCTCGGACCGTGAGCCCCCACAGCCGGACGTGCTCTGAGGGTCCCCTCTTCCCCTTCACTACACACTCACTCACCCAGGACCCTTGAGGTTCAGGCACCCAGGATGGCCAGGCCCAGCAACACAATGAGTAGGTGACTGTGACTTGAGGCCAGTCTTGTAGCCTCCCTTAGCCTCCCGTCTTCATCTGCAAACGGGCAATAACAGGGACTCTCGGGGATAATGGGAAAGCTCAGAAAGTGGAAATTATACAGCTGGGGGGTCAAAATAAATCTTGATGAGTCAGCCCCTGGGGCCAGTGTCTGCACTGGGCCTGGAAGTTCCTGGTGTTCTCCTGCCCTGGTCTCACTGTGTGGTCCTGGGAGGGAGTGGCATAGACTGGGGGTGGCCCGAGAGCCAGGAAGAGAAGAACAGCAAGTTCTCTCTTTTGGGTAAATGAAGCCCCACTGCAGTTTCTGTGGCTGGAGCAGAGGGGGTTCCAGCACGCTGAGCATCCTCTAGACCAAGGAGGCCAGGTGCGCTCCCTTTCCCGAAGCCCCATTAAATTCTGGGAAAATGTTGCCAAATTTAACCTCAAAACACAATTTTTAGAATGTGGCTGAAATGAACCCCCCCCCCCCCCCAGGGATCCAGAAGGCTCTAGATGCAGCTGGAGCTCAGTCATGACCCTCCCTAGTGAGTTCTCAGCTCCCTAGGAACCCAGAGGCCCTCAGAGAGTGGAGAGGACATTTGTGTTTCTGAATTCTTATGAATGACAGTTTCTCTTTGGACCCGACTCTGTGAAACAGGGCAGCCAGCGTCCCAGGGATGCGAGGTCAGGAAACTATGAGCAAGGCCCTGGATTTGCTAGGAAGGTAAAGAGCTGGCTTTCCATTTCTCACTTTTCTGTCAGAGCGTGAAAACAGCAGCAGGTCTGGCCTAGTTACTGTTTCTGTCTCTGAAGTGCTCTGGCGCCAGCCGCGCCTTCCACCTTATTAATGCTGTGTTGATTCCTCCTGCCCTGGGTATCCCTCCACCGGCTTCTAAGAGGACCAGCAGGGAAGGGAAAGCAGTGTGGACCCCCTCTCCAGACTACTATCCCTGTTGTTATTGGGGCCATTATAAAATACTGCTTTTCAAAATGCAATAATAAAAGACCTAGGAGTCTCAGTATAATTCGTCTGTGACCAGTCTTCTATTTTTATGATGGAAGGTTGAACTACAGGGGAGAATGACCCCCCAAAAGTGCACTTACTTTAAGTTCTTCCAGTAGATAAAGGCATTAGGCATTTTCTAATTTAAAAAAAAGTCTGCTCTTCTATTTCCATAAGGTATAAATGTTAAAGAAATAGTGATTGATAGCTCTGAGATCTGGAGTTCCCAAGGCTCAGAGAATTGGGGGTGGTTTGGGTTCAGAGCAAAACTCCTGTATTTAGGGGGGGATAAAAAAGGTAAAGTGGATGCAGAATACAGTCCCTGCAAGAATGGCTAGGAAAGGAACATTTCATCTATTACAGAGTTTGCCTAATGCTGCACAACCATCTGAGGTTTCCTAAAAGTCCCAGTGGATGCTAGTTAAGAGCTTGCCTTCTGAAAGAATCAGACGTAGCATTCCAGGGAGTTCAAGAAAACAAAACCAAAATAGGTCGGAAAGCTGAAGAGGCTGGGGACAGGTGACAAATGCTACAAGGGCAGCCTGTGTGCAGAAAGGAATCTGGATACCTTCAAGAGCCCAACTGCACATCCTGGTAACCAGAATTAATAACAATATGCTGTATATCTGAAAACTGCTGAGAGTAGATTTTAAGTGTTGTTGCCACAAAATATATGTGAGATAATACATGTATTAGCTCCATTTAGTCATTCCACAGTGCATATATATGTGTGTGTGTGTGTGTGTGTGTGAAAACATCATGTTGTAGACCATAAAATGTACAGTTTTTACTTGTCAATTAAAAAAGGAAATTTTTCTAGGGCCTGTGACTCCTAAAGCTTTGGCCCATGGTCTTCAAAGACGGCTTACCCATCATGCCTCAGAATCTCTTGGGGTGTGTGTTAAAAAAATGCAGATCCCAGCCCCCAACCTAATCTTCCAGAGTTAGAACCTTTAAGAATTAGCAGGTGGATCCTGTCTTTTATACAAATAGCCCACGGGCATCTTCGTCTAATGTTATTCCCTCCGTCAAATATTTCAGTCAATAAACATGACTGTGCGCAGAGAAGGCTCCTAGGGCAAGGTGTCAACTCCACAGGTGTCCGGCAGGTCCTCTGGTACACCTTCCCAGGTCTACCGCCTGGCTTCCCCGGACACGTCCCTAGGATGCTCCAGAGCTCCAGACTTCAGCTGTCTCACTTCTCAGAAGCAGAAAACCAAATCTGAATTGGGCAAATGGCTCCTCGCCCGGCATAGAAGGGTCAGGTTGCAGGTGGAGGAAGAAGAGTGCCAGAACGAATTATGGACCCTCAGGAAGAGATGCCCGCTCCAGCCCAGCAGGCCTGGGCCCTTCCTGCACCCGCAGGAGCACCCCAAGTCAGGGCGCTGGGCTCCAGGCCGGTTACCTATCAAACCAAGACGGCTGCCCACAGGCCTGACCTTGACCACTGATGGATCGCTGCGGGACCCTCACTTGACTCACCAAGAGCCCCACCCACCTCCCGCACTCACATCCAGTCCATCTGCAGACTAGTGGAGCCCACGGCCTTAAAGCCTGCTCATCGGGTGAGAATCCCCAAGCAGTACAGTTGCTAGAAAGCAAAAGGAGGGTCCTGCGGGCCTGTGAGCTTGGACAGCGGTTCTGGCACCAGGTCCAGTGGCCGCTCATCTCCCCGGTGCGGTCCACCCTGCAGCTCCGGGACAAAGTGCGACGTCTGCGCCACCCAGTGGGAGCAACGGGAACTGCATGCGATGAGCTCCTCTGCAGCCGGGCCGAGGGAGACCCGGGTGGGTACGGAGGTGTGGAACCCTCAAACCATGGGCTTGAGGGTGCTCTCGCTCCTCTGCTGGGAACAAGGCAGCTTTACGAAACAAACAAACAAAAAAAGTCGTATTTTTTCTTTAAGGAAAAGAAGAAGATGGCGACATCTGCCATGCCAATGGTACTTTAAATTTCCTTACTGTCCACTTTCTGGTCCAGTGGACTGACAGCCTGGGTGTAATCCGAGGTCTGCAGGACCATCACCAGAAGGTGCCTTCAGTCCTGGGTTAAACCTTACTTAAAAACATTCGTGCACTCTCTGAGTCGCCCGTGCCTTTTTTTTTTTTTTATTATTCTAATTTGTTATACGTGTTTGCAGAGTACATTTCATTTCATATTACGTATAAAGAGCACAATTTTTCAAGTTGCTGGTTTTATATAAAGTATTTTTACAACAATTGTGTCTTCATACATTATCCATGATCACCCGTGCCTTTTAAACCTCAGTTCCCCAAACCTGAACGGAAGCTGCCCACAGGCTCCTGTCCTCTGCCAGGGTAGCTGTCCCCTGGGGCTCCTGGCCCTTCTTTTTTTCGCCCTCCAAAAGGTGAAGGGATATTTCCCTCCTGAGGGATCAGAAGGGAGCTTGGGGTAGGTGGTGCTGCTGCTTCTTGGAGCCAGGTGCTAACCACACCTGCACCCATGTGGGGCCTGAGGGGCCAGGCAGGAAGGTGGGACTGCGACCACAGCAGACCCCTGCAGCCCACCGAGGTCTGCATGTCCAGGCCCCGGAGCAAGCAAGGCGGCCCTGAAACTATTTTCCATCACTAATAATAAACAAAAGGAGCAAAGGATTATTTTGGCTTACAGTTTCAAGGGTTGCAATCCGTGGGTGAGGTGGTCCTGCTGTTTGGAGGCCTGTGGCGGAGGCCAAAAGACATCATGGCCGAGAGGTCTTGGGCAGGAGTGGGAGTGGTGGAGGAGGCACCTGCTCCCTTCAGGACACTCTAGAAGAGAGAAAGGAAGAGGCTGGGGTCCCATTCCAGGGATATGGGACTCTAGCAACCTAACTGCCTCCTGCTAGGCCCTACTCCTAAAGGTTCCACTGTCTCCCATAGCACCCTGGGACTGGGGACCAGGCTTCCACACATGGGCGGTGGGGACACTTACCAAACCAAAGCAGGGCAAGAGCTGTAGAAATTCAGGTCTTCACGAATGAACAAATACTCTATCATTTATCCGTTTCTCTATTCGCTTCCCCACGGCAAGCATTCACCAGGTGTTCACTTAACTCAAGGTTGTGGAAACGTGGCCTCCTCAGAGGAATTTCACTTTAGGCCCAAACAGCCCCTGCGTCTGCCTCCTCTGCTCTGGCCTTACTCTGAGCAGAGGGGACAACACAAGGACTAAATGACACCCAGAGTGGACAGAGTAAAGGGGGCGGGGTGCAGAGCGCCGGTGGGCCAGGCAGGGAAGTGGAGGCCTTGCCGGCTGCAGCAAGGGCGTGCTGTGGCCTGAGCCGGACGGGAGGGGAACGGCTGACTAGTGACTTAGTTTTGGAAGCTGGCTCTGGCTGCCACTAGAGGAACTGGTGCAGGGAGGCCCTGGGTCGAGGCCGGAAGCAACAGGGGTGGTGAGAGGAAGTCAGATTGGGGATGCGCATCTGAAGGTGGAAGGGACCAACTGCTGATGGGTTTGGATGGGGCACCTAAGGGAGAGACACAAAGGACTATTCTTAGGATTTGCCCTGAGCAACTAGAAGACCCAGGGGGACAATAGCTGGTGTTCCTCGTTAGCCAGGCACTCTTCCAAGCCCTCCGTCTATTTTAAGCTCTTTGAACTTCACAATATGCCTGTGGACTAGGTGTTCTTACTGTCTCCATTTTATAGAAGAGGAAATTGTAGCCCAATAGGCACAAAGTCAAGAGCTAGTGAGTAGAGACACTGGGATTTGAACCCGGAGATTGCCATTGTCCACCTCTTTACAAAGGAGGGGTGCCATCAACTGACCTAGAGAAGGTGGCAGAGGAATGGGGTCTCTCCGCCACGGGGATAGGAATAAAGACTTATGGTTTGGATGTGTTCAAATGAGATGTCTTTTAAACATCTCTGTAGAGGAATTTAGGTCAGTGGTGGGCATGTGACCAGCCTGTGTGGCAGGAAGGAGCATTTGGGGTTGGGGTGTTAACCATGGCAAGCAGAGAGATGAGGGCAGAAGTGGGGACAGTGGGATCCCGTGCCTGACGTGACGGGAATGGAAGTTGATCGTTTAGAGCACCATCAGGTCTCTGGTGACAGGAAATGGTGCTTAGGAATCTCAGGATCCCATAAAGGCTCTGACCTTGTTTCAGAAAAATGACGGGTAGCATACAGGCAACACTTTGCACACAAGTTCAGGGTGTTTGAAGGACCTAGGAGACTCCCATTGGCCATTCTAGGGTTACTGTTGAGCCTCCCTTTACCCCCAAATGTCGGCACATCTTGCAGGATCTGACTGGACGTTAGATACAGTCTCCCCATGGGGCAGGAGCTGCACCTCCCTGGAGGGTAAGCGCAGAGGCTTCTTGAACGTGCACGCAGCTCCTAGCCCGCCCACCCTAAAGGTGTTGCGATTGTACTTGCTTGGCTGCCCCCCCCCCCCCATGGAAGAGGAAGAGGAAGCCATAGTCTGTCGCTCTCCTTGGGCTCCAATGAAGCGATGCTGTCCAGGTCGATGTTCTCTAAAGACTAGACTGGCCCATCCCGCTGTTTCCATCAGCACCACCGCCTGGTATGTAAGGGGCAGTTGGTGCTGTGACTGTTCGGCTGCCCAGCCTCTAGCACCTTCCTGTTGAGGGCAGTCCTCTGCAAGTGAGTCCTGGCAGGTGGCCTGCCACCTGTGCACTTCCCCAGCCAGGTTCTGCCGGCTTCCCTGCACCGGGCTCTGGGCAGTCTCTAGGGAGGAAGGAAGTGCCTGCCCTGCCTGTCAGCCCTGTGGGTGGGTCTTTGTGCCAACTCTGAGCACTCTCAGTGCGGTTCCAGCGCACGTCTCATACTGCCCGACAGCAGCACCTTTTGGGATTCTTCTTCTTTTTTTTTTTTATTTATTTATTTTTTTTTATATTTTTTTAGGGAGGGGGTCCCTGAAGTTAGAGTTTCTGGCCTATCAAAGCCTGAAACTGTCACCATATCCGTGGTAGCCTCTGGAGCTCAGTGTCCTCCGCAAAGGGAAAGCTTCTTTCCCAGCAAGGCTCACAGCTTCCTGGCCAAACCCAATTACAAAGGTTACAACAGCAACTGTCATGTCCCAGTGACAAGCCCTTTGATTTTTCTGGCTCTCAATGTAGTTTGACAAGTCCTGGCTTATACTGTTGTCATCACTGGGATTTCTCCGGACTTCTCAAGACCAGCAGAGACTGAGTGGGACGTGGCGCTGGCGCGGGGGAGACTGGGAGTCTCGGGTCAGAGCCTGGGGTGGGCCCGGGCTGCACTGGGGGAGTGGCTGGGACAGACGAAGCCGCTCAGCTTTCCCCAAGCCTGTGGGCGCCCGAGGGGCTCTCTGCACTGTGCAGGAACACACCGTCCTTCCCAAGAAGGAAGGGGACTGTGTGCCAGCTCATGGCCATGTCCTCCTGCTATCAAGTGTGCAGCTTGTCCCCTTGGGACGCCTGAGTGTCGGGCTCATGTCTCAGGGCTCAGGTGTGAGACCCGTCCCTGCCCACCCCACGGGCAGGGCAGACACTCCACCGGTGTGTCCTGCTTATGGTCCTCAGGGTGAGTGCAGTCGTGAACCACTTCCCAGGCAGCGAGCGACTGCCCTGAGCCCCGACCCCTACAGTTGCCCCCTGCCTATCATCTCCCTGGGCCTTTCCCGGGACCCACCAAATGTCCTTACCTCCAGCAGCTAAGGTCACACCTGGCAGTCAGCAATTCCAGGTTCTGGTGGGGGAGGGCCTGTGGTTAAATATTTGGGGTATGCCCCTGCCCGCGGGCTCTCAGCAGCCCCTCCCTCCTGACTCTTCTCCCAGCCCCACACACGGAGCTGCCCGGACTCCACCTCCCCCCACCCAACCTGCATCCTGCCTACCCCTCACTTGGTTCTTCCAGGAATCTGTCCACACCCGCGGCTCTCAGCCCCACACCCACATCACTGCCTCAGAGGGACCCTGCTTCACCAGCCATGTGTGTCTTGAAACTCTTTGGGGGTTAAATTTATCTTTGACCCGTCAGTTACAGATCTCCTGTCATTATTTGGGAACAGGTAAGTGACACTTCATCAGATTCTAGGTCCAGAGCCAGAGAGGGGAAGGGCCTGGCCTTACCACTTGGGCTGCCTGAGGAGGGGATTTCTGAGAGAGGCCAAGGCCGAGGGACCCTAGTCCTAGGGAGCTGGGAGCACTGCTGAGCTGGTCAGTGGTGGGAGCAGGAAAATGGGGGAGGGGGGACACGGCACAGGGAAAGGCAGGGGTGGGGTCACACAGGAGCAGACAGAGGCGGGGCAGAAATGGGCATGGTGCAGGGCCAGCTTAGTCACAAACCCCAGGTGTGGCTTGGGTGGCTCCTGGCCTTGAGATGGACCTGCAAGAGACAGGCTCCTGCTGGACAGGCAGGGAGGCCAGGTGACTCTTGTCCTGGCCAAGGAGACAGCAAGGAAGTGCAGAGGGGCCCTGCTCTGTGCACGGCTAATGCCTGAGAATGGAACTTGGGAAACCCGGGTCACGCTTTCCCTTAAACTGCCTCCACCCTGACCCCGGTACCAGGGACCAGTGGCTCCCGACAGCCACGCTTGAAATCTCCCTGTTCCCTGTCAATTAGCCAGTGCCACTTTCTACTGCGGCACGGCACAGTGCTGGACCCTGAGTCTGCGGGAGGAATCTGGTCTTGGCGCTGCCCTCCAGGGTGGGGGTTACTGGGGGTTGACTCAGCCCAGCACATCAGGGGGCCAGTCCTCCTGTGCCCCCACCTTCCCCTCCCCGCTCTATCCAGACCAGCTGTCTACCCTGGTACAGCTAAAAGACACACCAAAGGCGCCAACCCTCCGCCTCCTGAGATCTCAGCCACCCTCAGTGACCAGAAAGGTGACTCAGGGTGGACACAGTGGCTCCAAATACCTCAGTGACTCACAGCAGACAGAATGGAGGTGACGTCCAGCTGACGTCCTCACTTACAGAGCAGTGGCTGCCACCATCGCCTCGCGTTTCCCAGCTGTATTTAAATACGGGCAGATTGCTCAAACCCCGGCCACCTGCCCCCACGCGTGGGCCTCAGCACCGGCTGAGTTAGAATCACCTGGGGCACATTGGACCCCTGGAAACCCAGGCCTCAGCAGGGATCTTGATGTGCTGGCCCTAGGACCAGCCTGGGCACCCACGGCTTCCCAGGTGATTCTAACGTGCCACAGGCTTGGTCCAGAACGAGGCTCTGATGCGGGATGCCCGATTCTGGGGGTGGGGGTGCTGCTGAGCAGACACCTCTCCACATCCTGCTTAGTTGCCCACACCCCTGCGGCCTGGCGCCGCTGTCAGGTGGTGAACCCCACATCGCCGGTTTCTGACCCCGAATCTCCCATAGTTATCACTGTATCCAACCCTTCCTCCTTGCTTTACATTTCTATTTAATTCTTTGGTCTGTGAATGGAGAGTCTCAGTTTATAAAAACACCTCTGAAGGCAAACTAGGCAGATTGCTCAAACCCAGGCCACCTGCCCCCATGTGTGGGCCTCAGCACCGGCTGAGTTAGAATCACCTGGGGCACATTGGACCCCTGGAAACCCAGGCCTCAGCAGGGATCTTGATGTGCTGGCCCTAGGACCAGCCTGGGCCATTGTTAAAAGCTCAGGTATGGAAACAGGTGGAGAATGAGCAAGAAAAATCATTTTATTGTTCTCACACAATTAGGAATCCTTAAGCTCTGTTTTGTCTTAAAAGATTTTGTTATGTATCACATAGTTTTATTTGTTTAATACATATGATTTTTGTTTTAACTTTAGAGACTTTAGAGACTTTTTTTAGAGACTTTTTTTGTTTTAACTTTAGAGACTTTAGAGACTTTTTTTAGAGACTTTTTTTTTTTTCTTTTTGATGCTGGGGATCAAATCCAGGGCCTTTCACAGTCCCAGCAAGTGCTCTACCACCAAGCTACAACCCTAACCCAACTTTTGAGACTTTTGGATGTACTTTTTGGAAAAGTAAACAACGTTCATAAAATCCAGCCCATCTTCTATCATTTTAAAGCAAATCTCAGGCGCCACTCTGTTTTAAGTCAGCTTTTTCATTGATGTGACTAAAAGACCTGACCAGAACAATTGTAGAGGAGGAAAATTTATTTGGGGGCTTTATGGTTTTAGAGGTCTCAATCTATCGATAGCAGACTCCATTCCTCAGGGTTCAAGGTGAGTTAGAACATCATGGTAGAAGAGCGTGGCTGAGGGAAGCGGCTCACATGATGATCAGGAAGCCGAGAGACTCCACTCTCCAGATACCAATATAAAGCCCAAAGTCATGCCACCAATGACCCATTTCCTCTAGCCACACCCTGCCTGCCTTCAGTTTCCACTCAATTAATCCGATCAGGTAATTAATTCACTGATTGGGTTAAGGTCTTCATAACCCATTTCTCCTCTAAACCTTCTTGCATTGTCTCACACACGAGCTTTTGGGGGACACGTCACGTCCAAACCATAACACACACTATTTCATATGAAATGTTATAGTAGATCATTAAAAAAAAAAAAAAAAAAACCCTTTTGTATCATAACTACAATTCCATTACACATCAAAACAAATGAGCAATTCTGAGTTTTCAAATTTCCTGTTTGCTTCAAAATTGTCTGAATATTTTTAAAGAGTTTGAATCAGGGTCCACATGAGGCTCTGACATTGAAACTGGTTGGTAGAAGGTTTTAGTTTATTTTAATCTATGGATTTCTCCTCCATCTCTCTTTCTCCTTGCAGTTTATTTGTTGAAGACGCTGGCTTGCTTATCCTATAGATTTGTCCACAATCTCTTCTGTGGAAGACCTCTCATTGTCCCTGGCTTTCCTTTGAATTGGCACCAGGATGAGAGCTCACTCAGATTCATGTTTGATTTTAGTGGCAGCATACTCTTTGAGCAATGGGTGGAGAATGGCTGCTTGTCTCTTTCCGTGGTATTAGATGCTACAGATGACCAATGCCTGAATCTTTTGGCTCATTAAACATTTCAAAAATCTTTTGGTTCATTTCAACATTTCATATAAAGGAGGAATGATAGAATCAGACTTCACTCTTTAACTACTATTTTTTAAAGAAATGTTTATTTATTTCTTTTAGTTGTACGCAATGCCTTTGTTTTTACGTGGTGCTGAGGATCGAACCCAGGTTGCGCACATGCTAGGCGAGCGCTCTACCGCTGAGCCACAACCCCAGCCCCTGTCTTTAACTACTATTTGATGTCCAAGATAATATCTCAATTTACCCCACTTTACCATTTTCAAAAAAATGAATTGGTTTTCTAACATCCTCCAATAGTAAATAATCAGAGTTTTGGTTTGTTTTTAGGATCATTATGAATGGGTAGATTTTAACACATTTGATATATTTGGATTTACAGCAATATTTATTCTCCAGTGGTCCCATTTGGCCAGTGGGAATCTCTTACAGTTGGCTCTTAAAACATGACCCAAGAAGTCATACATTTTGTGCAAACCTCATCTTATTCATTTTCTGTCAGACCTAGAATTAGCCATTTCTCCAAGGAGCCCTGATTCCCTTTGTCTTAAAGTCACAGTAGATGTTGACTTTATTTCTGAGACCTTCCGGCATTCTCATAGGACAAACACATACGAACAAGTGTTCATGAGCATACACTAGGGAATAGGCAAAGACAGACTTAGGGAACTTGGAATCTCTTCCGTAGGCAGCAGGTGGGGGTGGGGGGCTCTAGAGCAATGTTTCTCAAACTTTATTTCATAGCTTTTGTTTTTAAACCTGTGCTGGGGATTCAATCCAGGGCCTCATGCACTCTAAGCAAGCAATCTACCACTGAGCTATGTCCTTAGTATCTGAAGTACCTGGGACTCTTGTTAAAATGTGGACTCTGATTTGTAGGCCTAGGGGCCTGAGATACTGCTCATCTAACAGGTTTCCAGGGGCTGCTGCTGGTCCACTGGGCACACTCAAAGTAGCCGGGCTCTAGCCGGGCGCGGTGGCGCACCCCTGTAATCCCAGCACTTTGGGAGGCTGAGGCAGGAGGATCGCGAGTTCAAAGCCAGCCTCAGCAATGGCGAGGCACTTAGCAACTCAGTGAGACCCTGTCTCTAATAAAATCCCAAAAAAGGGCTGGGGATGTGGCCCAGTGGTCAAGTGCCCCTGAGTTCAATCCCTGGTACCAAAAAAAAAAAGTAGCTGGGCTCTGCAGGCAATGAGAAGTCAGTGGCTGTTGACATTAAACGCTAAAGCAGCTCAGTGTGGGCACCAGAGGCCTCATAGAGGAGGTGGCTGGGTGTTTTGTTTTTTAAATATGTATATTTTTTTCTTTTTTTCTAAGTTGTTATATATGACAGCAGAATGCATTACAATTCATATTACACTTATAGAGCACATTTTTACATATCTCTGGTTGTATACAAAGTATATTCACACCAATCGTGTGTCTTCATACATGCACCCAGGTCAATGATATCCATCTTATTCTACCATCTTTTTTTTACCCTTTTGCCCCCTCTCTTCCCCTCTGTCCCTATTGGCCTTTCTAGTGTTCCTCTAATCCTCCTATGCTCCCCGTCCCAACCCCACTGTGAATCAGCCTCCTTACATCAGAGAAAACATTTGGCATTTGGATTTTGGGGATTGGCTAACTTCACTTAGCATTATATTCTCCAACTTCATCCATTTACCTGCAAATGCCATGATTTTATTCTCTTTTATTGCTGAGAAATATTCCATTGTGTATATATACCACATTTTCTTTATCCATTCATCTACTGAAGGGCATCTAGGCTTAATTATACGTGGACACAATATCTTTATTTATTTATTTTTATGTGGTGCTGAGGATTGAACCCAGTGCCTCACACAGGTGTGAGGCAAGTGCTCTGCTGCTCAGCCACAATCCCAGCCCTCGTTTTGTCTTAATCAGGATCAAGAGCAACATAGTAGTGGCACCTTCATTTTTAAAGTAAACTTTAGAAAATTATTATGAAGGCATAACATACATAGAGCAAAGCTTAATGACATACATCATTAAGTGTAAGCTGCCTGTCGTGGCCAGCCACAACGCCGCGGGAGGAAAACTCTCGGAGGCAGAGTAAAGATACTACTACTTTTACTTCTGCTTTCTTAGAGAGAGCTTAGAGAGAGAAAGAAAGATTTTTCTTCTTCTTAGAAAGAGCTTAGAGAGAAAGATTAGAGATAGCTTTTTCTTCTTCTTCTTAGAGCTTAGAGAGAAAGATAGAGCTTTTTCTTCTTCATCTTAGAGCTTAGAGAGAAAGATAGAGAACTTGAAAGAGAGAGATTTCTTCTTTAGAGAGAGAGAGCTTAGCTTTTAGAGCTTCTTTCTTCTTTCTTCCTCGGGAGCCTCGGCCTGACTCTGACCAGCAATTACTTCTTCTATCTGGTTTCTCTTCTGTAACCACTCTGCCTACGTTCTGGCCGCTCTGATTCTTTTCTTCTTCTCCGACCCGAACTCTTCTTCTGACTGACCGAGCGAACTGCACGATTGACTGAATGAATTCATTCTTCTCCTGACTCCGACCGCTTTCACCCGGTTATATACCTTTAGCTTTGCGGGTGCCTCACGTGCATTTACAGGTGCGTCACATACATACTTATTATCAGGTGGAACTTATGGCTTCCAGCTGACCGCAATAGCCATCTCCCTAATTGGGGCTCCTTCAATTAAGCTTGATGATTTTTTTTTGTGGGGGGTCCTGGAGATTAAACCCAGGGGTGCTCAACCACTGAGCCACATCTCCAGCCCTTTTTTGTATTTTACTTAGAGACAGGGTCTCACTGAGTTGTTTAGAGCCTCCCTAAGTTGCTGAGGCCAACTTTGAACTCACAATTCTCCTGCCTAAGCTGCTGGGGTCACAGACGTGTGCCACCACAATGAATATTTAAAAATTTTAATCCACACACCATAAAATTCATTCTTTTTAAAGTATACAGTTCAGTAATTTTTAGCATATCCATTAACAGTCACTCCACACTTCCCCTCTACCAGTCCTTGAAAATCACTAACCTACTTTCTATCTCTGTGGATTTGTCCATTCTGGATTTTATCATATTAATGGAACCATACAGCACGTGCTTACTGCGACTGACTTCTTTCACTTGGCAGAATGTCTCCAAGGTTCATTCATACTGTGACATCTATCAGCTCTCTGTTGATTTTACGGACGAATTATTTTCCATTGTGTGGCGAAGCCACATTGTTGACCCATTTATCTTCAGCTGATGGACATTTGAGCGGTTCCCATCTTTTGGCTATCATGAATAATGCTACTATGAACATTTACATATGCTCTTTTGTGTGGATGTGAGGTTTTAATTCTTTGGGGTGTTTACCTAGGAGTAGAATTGCTGGGTAGTTCCGTGTTAAATCTGGGGGGATTTTCCAAACTGTTTTCCAAAGCACCTGCACCGGTTTTCTAATTGGTGCTGCTTGACCAATTTTTACTTGTAGCACATCTCCACCCTGTACCTACAGGCAGCCCCTATTTTGACTTCTGTCACCATAGATTGGTTTTGATGGCCAAGCCAACTCAGGTTCTGCTCCCTGTGGTGAGCACAGCATTAGCAAAGGTACCAGGAGCTAGGCAGAGAAACCCCAGATTTAAATTGTGCACAACAGGTACCCAGGGTTTCCTGTTGTCCTTCTGGGCCTGGTGAGCAAACAGGTTTCCTCCCTTCTCTCCCCACTTCCTGCGCAGCCACAGGGGGCAGCGCTTTTCAAAGAAGAAACCAGCAGGGAGCTGGGTTTCTAGGTTGAGACCCATCTGGAGGCGGAGAGGGAAGCCTGTGCAGGAGGCCTGGGATTCAACCTAATGGAGAACTTGTGCTTTCGATGGGGGGGGGTGCAAGGAGGGGTCTGTTTTTGCAATGGCCCTGTCAAAGCTGCCCTTCCCTGCCCTCTTCACCCGCCACCAGCAGGCCCTTCAGGAAAGACCCAGTGCCCCAGATCTCAGCCCACCCCACCGGGCTGAGGCAGGACTTCCCCAGCAGGTCTGCTGACAGCAGGGGACTGCTGCGTGGGCAGTTGGCAGCACAACCATCTGTTCTGTAGCACAAAATGCCTGAGAGCCTCGCTGGCCCAGGAGCACTCCCAGGTGGTGGCCCCCCGGAGAGCCAGGCCTGCAGCTGTCACAGGGAGGCCCTTTCTCCCAGCTCAGCAGTTCTCTGACGACAGGTGGTCCATCCTTTCCCCGGCGCCGACCCCCCCTCTGGCCTCATCAAAGTGTACACACAGAATCGCGGAGAAGTTCCTGTCATTCCCACTCAAGACTGATCACAGATATTTATCCGTGACCTCCAAAGCCTGATTTGCCAATGGCTTTCCCCACCACCCCTCACCCCTGGAAGTCCCTCTACAGCTCCTCTGAGAAATTGTGTGAGAACAAGAGCTTCCAGCAAGTGCTCAGGCCTTGTCCCCAAAACACCATCCTCAACACCAACAGCCTGAAATTGTCACCTCTCACCCTCTGCTTGGGAATTAGGGTACACTTTAAAAGATGCCAGTGTCCCTGGGGGAGCTGGTCTGTCACACGCGAGGGTATGTTCTCCTGCCAAGCGTGTGGGCAGGGGGGCAGAGTGGGAAGCTGAGTGTGGGGTCGCCTTGAGGCGCAGGCAAGCCAGCCCTGGGGAGGAGTGTCGGGGTACCCCCGCAGTCCTGAGGCCCTGCGAGACCAGTCCCAGGTCCGGGTCTAGGAAGGACAATGGGAGGATGCCAAAGCCAAGTGTTTTCTGGCTCATCATTTTGTATATACCTAGAAGAGACTGAACCCCAATTGCTCTTCCTCAACCCCGGGGTCCTCTGGCTCCCGGGTATCTCCTCTGCCCTTCCTTGGCACGTTGGGCTGTTCTCTTTTCCACACTGTCTTTGACCCTACAATAGAAAATAGTCTCATTCGTTTTATTTTCTCTATGTTAAAGTTTTTCAAGGCATTGGGAGTCTAGCCTTAGCATATGCCCGTTGCACTAGCATCACTTGCGGGGAAACACACGGTCTAGCCCTGTGCCTGGCTGGCACTGGTGGCTAACAAATGCTGATGAATAAAAAAAAGGAATGAATAAAAGTCACTTCCTTGTAAGTTTCTAATACTGGATTTTTGTGTGACTGTTTGGAACTAATCCCTGTGTAGGTGACCACTGGGCTTCCTGTGGGCACAGTGTAATTCCTGTCATCAGTGGCCTCGGTTGTCCTGAGCCTATGGGCCCAGGGTCTGTCTAGAGGGGGGCCCATGAGCCTCCCAGTTTTGCCCGTTTCCTTCTTTGATCCTTGCTGCCTTTCCTTCTGGAGAGTTCTGTGGGCAGAGAACAATGGGGCCCAGTGCTCTCTGCTGGTGTTTTCATGGTGGCCTTTCACCTGATTATTTCATGGGGCACAGGAAAGGGCCCCAGTGAGGATGTCTGGTTTTACTCTAGGCCCACTCCTTCATGAATGTCAAGTCTGAAGCTAGCTCCTGGTGATAAAAATGGTGTCAGCGTGGCCTCCCAGGTATTGATAACCCCAGTGAGAGGAGGTTTTGTTTTAACCACCTCCCTGGTCTGAATGCCTAACTGTCGTGACGGAATGGCTTCCACCCTGGGCTCAGTCTGCATTTCTGTTGTCAAATGAGCCCACACGTATTTTTGAGAGGCACAGTCTGCTTTTCCCTAAGTGAATGGAGAGATTTGCCTTCAGGAAAGAAAAATAGCCCTGTCCACAACAGCCTGTCCCCACAGAGGCAGGGCTGAGCTCTAGTGAGAAACATGAAACTCTGGCTGTCCCCAGAGGCCTGCAGGGCAGCTAAAGGGAAGATCCTCATCAGCAGCAGATATCAGGGAACCCTGGGTTGGGGATGAGAACAGCGAAGCAACCCAGGGACTGTGGGCAGTGCCTCTTTCCCCAGGAGACCTCTGGTTCATGCCCTAGCACACGCAGCCTAGAGCAGGGCTCCTCAAAGGTCAGGGTGCACTGGAGTCGCCTGGGAGGGCCTGTTGGTGTGGGATACAGCTGGACACGCCACACCTCTAAGAAGTTCCCAGATACTGCTGCTGCTCTGGGACCTCCCAGTGAAGAGCCACAGTGTAGGTGGGGGAGGTAGTTCCTGAAATCAGAACGCTCAGCTTCAAGTGTATCTCTGCCACTTACCCTGTGACCCAAAGACAGATCACTTTCATTGCTTTCTCTCTTGGCCGGTTTCATCCTGTATAAAATGGGAACGATGACAGTTTGAATGACTTCATAGAATGACAAGAGAGAATTCACACAATGAAATAATGCAGGTACGTGTCCCAGCAGCGCCTGTGGTGTCTGGCGTGGGGTGAGTGTATTGACTTCCCTCTCTGTAAGTGCTTATTGATCCCCTGCTGTGCCTGGCACTGTCACAGGCCCTGGGATAGAGCAGTGACAGAAGCGTCTCTGCTTCTCAGGAGCATACCTGCTAGAGAGGGCCGACAACAAATACGTAAACTGCACGGTGTGTGAGTGGGTGACCAGTATGCTGAGGGGAAAATAAGGCAGGGTGAGGCAGGAGAGCCATGCTGGGGTGGGGCATTGTTGCTGGCACAGAATAGGGCAAGTGTCCCGGGAAGGTAACTTGGAGTGAGGGAGCTGGCCTGGGGACAGCCGGGGTGGCTGAGGAAGCAGAAGGGAACATCGTAAGCGGGAAGGCCTGAGGCAGGCGTGTGCTTGGGGTGTTAGAAGAAGAACAAGGACACAACCATGGTTGGAGTCCGGAAAGTGAGGGGGAAATATCACATGGGGCTGGGGAGTGGCGGAGGCCCGGGTTTCGAATTTTGCTCTGGGAGAAACGGGAAGACGCTTAAGAGTGACGTGATCTCACCGATGTTGTAAAAGGACAACTCGAGCTGGTTGAGCCTGGACTGTAAGGGACTCCCAGCGCTGTAGCAACTCAGAGAGGAGGGTGGGTGAGGGGGGAAGGGTATGTACTGAATGAGCATCACCCGCACCTGTTCATGCAAAATGACTTCGTTTCCTGTTGTCCCTTCAAATTTTCGCAGAGAGCTCATTCATTCCCTCCCCCGATGAATACGTGGGCAGACCAGGCCCGCTGGGTCACTCTCAGGTAATAAAAAGGTCTAAGGTGGCTTCCGTCAGAAAAGACTTCAGGAGATCTCAACTGACTGGTCTCCATTGTTAACGATTCTTCCTTTCTTTTCTTTTAATGAAAAAAAAAATACTGTTTTATTGTACAAATACTACATGTTTGCTGTAGAAACATTAGAAATTATAAGTGACAAGAATGAGATAAAAATCCATCTATTCCTCCAGAAAAAAAAAAAAAAAATCACTGCTGAGATTTCTTGAGATATCCCAAATCCCTCCAGTTTACTCACACCACCCTCTGCACACACAGATGGGCACACGTACATTTTTACCAAAAATAGGACCACATCCTGATATTTTCATCATTTGCTCATTTTCATTTAACCTTATATCATTAACATCTCTTGATGTCATTAAATATATTTCACATATATGTACTTATATGTATGTATATATAATAATGTCAGTCTGTTTTATGGGTATGCCATAATTGAATTAACTGATACCCACTTACATTATTTCCAATTTTTAAATATTAGAAATGACTCTTCTAGTTACATCTTGCCACATATCCAGAATTTTTCATGTCTTTTGAGGTATCTGATGTTGCCAAAATTGCCTCTCAGAAAGATTGTACTGAATATATTCATACCAGAGTAGCTAATCTCTACCTAAACTCATCTCCCATAACAAAACCCTTTTGGTCACTACTTTTAAAAGATGGTATCAGCAAACAGAGACAATTTCACTTCCTTTTTCTTGCCTGATTGCTCTGGCTAGGTCTTCAGGCGGTGTTGAATAGGATTGGTGAGAGTGGGCATCCGTGTCTTTTCCTGATCTTAGAGGAAACGCTTTAGCCATGGGTGAGTCAGATACAGATTTTGTTATGTCAAGGTATACTCTTTCTGTGCCTAATTTGTTGAGACTTTTTATTGAAAGTGAAAGGATGCCAAACTTTGTCCAACGCCTTTCCTGAACCTATTGAGATGACCGTAGTTTTTGTCTTTCGTTATGTTAATATGGCGAATCACATTTATTGATTTACGTTCGTTGAACCATCCTTGCATCCCTGGGATGAGTCCATTTGACTATGGCTCATATCATCTACCTATCGGTGCCTCTAGGGCTTGAGGAGAACCACCTGGTACTATAGGGAAGGCAGAAAACAAAGTGGTTCTGAGCATGGGCCTTGCGGCCATCCTGATGTGGCCAGGTCCTGCTCCACCACTGACTAGTGCACCACCGGCTGACAGCACCAGGCCTCCAGGGAACACTTGTGCCACATTTTCTACACTGTTCTTATGTCATTTGATTCCATACTGAATACTGAGTGGTGATTTTAGCTCATGCACACTCGCAATGTCTTTCTGTTTCTTTTATTTCTGTTAGCCAGCCACATTGAGAAATAGAAGGCTGCTGGAGCAGACTGAGACAGGAGGATCGCGGATCGTGAGTTCAAAGCCAGCCTCAGCAAAGGTGAGGTGCTAAACAACTCAGTGAGACCCTGTCTCTAAATGAAATTAAAAATAGGGCTAGGGATGTGGCTCAGTGGTTGAGTGCCCCTGAGTTCAATACCTGATACAAAAAAAAAAAAAAGAAAGAAAGAAAGAAAGAAATAGAAGGCAACTGGGGAAGCACTTTGGAAATGTGAATTTAACAGCACAGGCACAATCAAATATAATGCAGCAAACAAATAAGCTGGCCCGAGACACGGCCATTGGGGGTGATGTTGAGAAGTCATCATATGATGATTTGCTGTTTTTTTTTTTTTTTGGTACCAGGGATTGAACTCAGGGGCACTCGACCACTGGGCCACATCCCCAGTCCTTTTTTGTATTTTATTAGAGACAGGGTCTCACTGAGTTGCTAAGTGCCTCACCATTGCTGAGGCTGGCTTTGAACTCGCGATCCTCCTGTCTCAGCCTCCCAAGTGCTGGGATTACAGGCGTGCGCCACCACGCCCGGCCTGATTTGCTGTGTTTTGATTCTAAACTTCCATGAAGGTACAAAGAGAGGCTTTTCCCAGTCTGAAGAATGAATTTTAAATCTGCTATTAAAAAAAAAAAATGCCACAGACAAAATGTGCTGTTGAATTCAGTTTAGTATAATTTCCTGAGGATTTTTGCATCTTTGTTCATGAGGGATATTGGACTGTAATTTTCTTCCCTTGTAGTCTCTGTCTGGCTTTGGCATGTGGGGTAATGCTGGCCTTATAAAATGGGAACATTCCCTCCTATTCAATTTTTTGGAAGAGTTTGAGAAGTGTTGGTATTAGTTTTTCTTTAAATGCTTGGTGGAATTCAGCCATGAAGACATCATGATAAGAATATTAAAGTGTCAAATGGGCAGAACCTCCCATCATTAAGAACTCTCATCACTGTCCTGCAGGGGGCGTGCTGGGCCACCACCCAGCCCTCTGCAGTGGGAGGAGTCAGACCGGTTCCTGTGTGTGTGTGTGTGTGTGTGTGTGTGTGTGTGTGTGTGATGCTGGATGATGAAACCAGGGGTGCTTCACCACTGAGCTACATCCATGGCCCTTTTTAAATTTTTTTAAATTTTGAGACAGGGTCTCACTAAATTGCTCCAGTTGACCTCGAATTTGGGATCCTCCTGCAACTCCTAAGTAGCTAGGATTACAGGTGTGGACCACCACACCCAGCTTGTGTTTTGTTTAATATATAAAGAAATATCATGAAGTCGCCTTGATCACTGGGGGTGAATCACCTTTGAAATACTGAAGGACGGTGTTGGGAGGCTCCAGGGACCCCCTGGGGCCAGCATCTCTTAGGAGGGCGACCCATGGAAATGGAGTATAATGAGACCTGCTGAGTCCCAGAGGGACGGCTCCAGGCTCCCGTCTGTGCTGGTGGTTGCCCGAGCCCGTCCTCACCCACCTTCTGGGGCTGGCCTGGGGCCTGTGACCCAGGGGAGGGGATGCTGCGAGTGGGCATCGTGCCAGGGCCCAGGGCAGCGATGGGAGTGGATGACACAGACCGCCTCCCCCCCAGGCCCAGCCTCCTCCTGCTCACAGCCCCCAGACGAGTCACCTTCATGCTTCTCTGGTGAGGCAGCAGCCAGGCCTGGGCTGCAGCACCTGCTTTCTGTGGGTGGGCGGGAGTGAGCCAGCTGCACCTCACTCTGCTGTCACCGGCCACTGGGGTGAGATGCTGTGCTACGGGGGCCTCATCCCTGTCCTCTAGAACAGTTGGTCCCAATCGCCACAGCATGCTTACATTTTCCTATTGTTTGATTTCTCATTATATGCCTCCTTCCTCCTTTCAAAACAGCTAGAGGTCATTTGTTTATTTTTAAATTAAAGTAAATCCAAATTCACTTTGTTGCTGGCCTGGCAGTGACTGGAGTCAGCCAATCTGTCAGGACACTGGGACACAAACCGATTCAAGGAACAGCGACCCCAACCTCCTGCTGTTATTGTCACAGCTTAGTGTTAAACTGAATGCCCGCTCCAGGTTCTGGAGGCCAGCTGAGTTTCACCATGCCCCACTCCAAACTCCCAGGGGAAGAAATCCGACTCGGTGCATTGGGCTGGAATCCACCTGGGTCCAATCAACTGGGTTCCAGGTGCGTCCAGGAGGGCAGAGTCATGCACCTCAAAGAAGTGAGGCCTGGTGGGGATAGACGCCCCCAGCCCCCAAGAGGCTGAGCACGCAGGACAGACGGCACTTTGAGAGAAGAGACAGGTCAAGTATCATTCTGCTCCAGATGCACTGACAATGAGACCTACAGAAAAGGCTGACGGAGGCAGGGTGTCAGCAGGAATGACAGGCGGTGGCTTTCTGCAGCTCCCTCCCCAAGGGCAGATGCCACAGCTGTTTGTCAGTCAGGTAAACCTGTCCCCTGGGCACGCACCTCTGTCGTTGCCCCTGAGCTGGTGTCGTGGGGCTGTGCAGGAGGAGCGAGGCCCCGGCGCAGCCCCAGAACTTTAGGAGAGCTGCATTTGTGAGAGAAGCGCCTCCTCAGCTGCTCCTGGCAGCTGTTTTCCTGATGGCCTCTTCTAGTCCTTAAAACTGGCATGTGCTTAGGTTGGGAGCAGCCTCGCCCCATCAGCCAGCCAGACGCCACAGGACAAGGTCACGTGTGTGTCTCTCCAGATGGAAACTGGGATGGAGAGCTGGAGAGTCTGGGAGTTTCCTCAGGGCCTCTCCAAGGCCTTCCCAGTCAGCCCCCTGCTGACAGCCTGTCAGGTATATCCACGGTGCCAAGGTCACACAGGTCCTGGGAGTGCAGGAAGGAGTCAAGAGAACCAACACGTGAATCCCACAGGCCAGGCAAACGTTGGGCAGACGGCACTTCTTGAGCACCTGCCAAGTGCAGAGTGCTGACCTCCATGCCAGGAAAGACGAGGTGATGACTCAGCCCTGCCTTAGAAACTGACCATCTGCCTGGAGAGCAGGGACATGTAGGGGTTGTGAGTCAGAAGGTGGGAAATGTCTAGACGGCCAAGTGACCTGTCACAGTCTCCGAGGAGTTGTGTGGAGACAGAGGGCCATCCAGCAGGGGTGTTGGGACTTGATGGAGGAGAGAAAAGGAGGTGAACAAGGCAAGGATGTGGGAGGGCGAAGGGACCCTGGAGCATGGGTTTATGGATGGGAACGGGGCGGAAGAGTTCAGAATTAGCAGATCAGAAATGCAAGACCTCAAATGGCAGGTTGAAGAGAATGAGTGTTATCCCATAAGTAACGGACACTGGAGAAGAATTTTGAGCAAGGGGTGAGCTGGAGAGGAAAGCAGTAGTTAGGGGGAAATATCTGAAAGTGGTGTGCCCGTGGATTCCAGGCTGTGAGCAGGAAGTTTGCAAATATTTCGGGATCTAGATGCCTAGAGCTTGGATGAAGGTGGGAGGACTTGGGAATAGACATTTGAAATGTTACAAAGATTCCATGGGACTGGGTAGCTCATTTGCTATGGGAAGGAGAAGGAAAATGTCAAGCTTGGATGATTAAGTGGAATCACTGTCAGAGAGAGGGAATGTTTTCCACGTCCATAGATCAACATATGCACCAAGAGGCAGGAGGAGAAGGTGATCAGTAAATTCTGTACAGTCTCTGTCCTTACGGAAGGCATGTCCTCTTCTCTCATCTTTAGTTCTTCCAGGAAAGGCCCCAAGAGTCATCATAGAGATATCATGGAGGAGGTGAGAAAAGAATAAAGAGAAAGAAAATTCCATTGCCAGCCTGTAACAGGTACTTTACCCATATCCTCAGAAATCCTCAAAATAACCCCAAGAGCTCGGGGAGACAGTGCAGGGGCCTGGCTGCTCGGGGCAGGGGCTCTGAGCCTGAGAGTGCTTCAAGTCTCCCCCTGTGTGTCTCGTGCAGGCGGGACAGATGGCCTGAAGGAACCCCTGGTGGGGAATGAGGGCCAGCCTTAGGCTAGGGATCCACCTGTGCGCAGGCTGTCAGGAAACTGAGCAAGGACGAGGACCCCCGTCAGGACATCAGGCAGAGATGAGATCTAGGGCACAGGTGGGAGTTTATTTTTGGCTGAGGTGAGTTTGACAGGATGATGAGGCCCCAGAGAGACAGGTAACTCAGCTTGGGTGAGAGTTCGGGCTTGAGTCAAAGGCTTGGAGTCACCTGTCAGACACTGTGACTTGAGACCACTGTTCAAGTTCATTCTTCTTTAGAGCAAAGTTGACATTGGTTTGTCTCAAACAAATTTGCATTCTCATCTCATCCAGCTTATTTGGTAGGAATAATAAGCTGGCAGAGGAATGCTAATGAGAAAAGGGACTGGAGAGGCATTTTATAATTAGTCAAGTTATGATTATGGACACCTAATTAAGGTGGGGGAGGTATTTTTCCTGAACATGAAGGACAGGACCAGGGTTTGGGTTTTAGGGTCACATGGGTTTTCTCTTTTGTTCCAGTCCATTTTTCTTTCCCCCCATTAATTAATTAATCTAGACTCTGGATCAGAACCAAATTGATTTCTTTCAGGAGGGCCTGTGTTAATTTGGATTTGATCTTCTGACCCTGGAGGGTGATGCTGATCGAGTGCCCCAGGTTCACTCACTGAGCTAACACAGTTGACGTGAGACTGCAGCACTGAACAAGTCAGACTTGATGTCTGCCTTCAGTCTCCAAGAAGGAGAAAATAGTAAACGGGTATGGAGGTTGTCCCTGTTGAAGATGCAGGCAGATGCTACGGTCTCAATGATTTTGTGTCTCCAAAGTGCCAATGTTGAAAACAGCCCCCCAGTGTAATGGGATTAGGATATGGGGCCTTTGGGAGGTGATTAGATCTCGAGGTCAGAGCCCTCGCGAGTGCAATCAATGCCCTTTTGAAAGAGATCTGAGAGCTCCCTTGCTCCTTCCACCACATGAGGAGACAGCAAGAAAGCACCATCTTTGAACCAGGAAGTGGGTGGCCCTCATCAGATGCTGAATCTGTGGGTGCTGTGATCTTATACTTTTCAGCAGGCGGAAATGTGAGGAATAGATTTCTGTTGTTTGGAGTGTTCTGTAGAACAGCCCAAACTGACTAAGCCGGCGGAGGAGGGATAACCAAGGTATATACAAAAGGAGTTAAGCATTACGGTCAAAACCAGAGAAGGGTCAATAGAATTGCAGTCAGGAGGCAACTAGCCTCCTTTCTGGGAGCAACTTTAGGAGAAGAGCCGGGCAGAAGCCAGGTGCGCAAGACCAAGCAAGAGGGGATGGTGAGGCAGAGTCAGCCTTTCCTATGCTCTCCAGTGAGGCAGCAGCAAAGAACCTGCAGGCACTGGGAACCAGGAAAGATGTTTAAAAGACAGGGCAGATGCACAGAGGGTAGCTGGGAAAATTGCTTTCACTTAGATTATTCTTTAAAATATTCCGGCCCACTGATAGGAAAATAGAGAAATAAATTATGGTATATTCATAAAAACATACCAATTGGTAAACTACTGTTATACACACAATAAAACACATGAATAAAATACATTTCAGAGACATAATTTTGAGCCAATGAATGCATAATGTATGATTCTAATTATGTCAAATTCAAGGACAGACAAAATAATACATAGTGCTGAAGATTAGAACAGCGGTAACCTGGGTGGGAAATGGGCAGAGATGGGGAAGAGGTCCCAGAAATGTTCTAGAACAATTTCAGTGATGTATCCATACATTAAAAAAATTCATCAAGTTGTACATGTGTATGTGTAACCATATACTCTATGTCTTGATTTGTAAAGTCTTTTAAGTGAAAAAAATGAACAGAAGAGCTGCATATGTATTATCTGTTACTGTGCAATAAACAACCTCAAAACTTAGTATCTTAGAACAATAAGAATTTGCTATTTCATGGGGCTGGGATTGTGGCTTAGTGGTAGAGCGCTCGCCTAGCACGTGCGCGCGCGGCCTGGGTTCGATCCTCAGCACCACGTACAAATAAACAAATTGTGTACAACTAAAGCAAATAAATAAATATTTAAAAAAAAAAAGAATTTGCTATTTCATGATTTCTACTGGAATCTGGGAGAAGTTTAACTGAGTGGTTCTGGCTCACAGGGTCTTCTCATGAGGTTGCAGTGCAGATGTCAGCCAGGGAGGTTGTGCTCTCAAGGCTGCAAGGTCCACTTCCAATATGGCACACTCAAATGGCTCTTGGCAGCAGGCTTCAGTTCCTTGCTGTGTGAGCGTCCCCATAGGACTGCCTGGGTATCCTCACAACATGGAAGCTGATTTCATTCAGAATGAGTGTCCAGGAGAGAGCAAGCTAGAACCCATTCTGTCATATGACTTAATCTCAGAAGTAACCCAAATCACTTCCACTGTGTTCTATTCACTAGGTACTATATCTAGCCCACACTCAAGGGGAAACTAGATTCCTCTTGAAGCAAAGAGTATCAAAGGCATATCAGAGTCTGTGGGCCTATTTAAAAACGACCACCCCACAGAACAGTGCTACATTCCCAAATGTTTGCAGGTCTGGTAATATGGCAAGAGACCAGGATCTGGGAAGGCCCCTGTGGTAGGCAAAATATTACCCACACCCCCAAAGATACCTGTGTTCTAATTTCCAGAACCTGTAAATATGTTATGTTTTATGGCAAAGAGGTCTTTCGGTTGCCAATCAGCTAACCTTAAAAAATAAGGAGAACAGGGGCTGGGGCTGGGGCTCAGTGGTAGCATACTTGCCTGGCATGTTTGAGGCACTGGGTTCAATCCTCAGCACTGAAGGAGCCTATAATCAAGGAGATAGCTAAAGATTGCGGTTAGCTGAGAGCCATAAAAGATGTTCTAGTTTCCACCTGATGTTGATACATTATTCAAAGAATCTTTGTATGCCCGTGAACACTGCGTGACGCACCTGTAAGCTCGAGCTGTAAGCACGTGTCCTTGTTAAAGCTATATGTATATAACTGGGTGAGGTTCGTTAGTGTGTGTGGGGAAGAAGAAGGTGGTGGTTGGAGTTAGAGCATTTGGAGTGATTGCTGGAGCTGGAGAGAGGAGAAGAATAAAAGACCTTTTTTCATTTTCATCCTGCCTCCGAATTTTCCTGTGGCGTTCGCTGCTCCAAGCGACTTCCGCTTCAGGCAGCGACACAGCACCACATAAAAATAAATAAATAAAATCAAAGTATTGTGTCCAACTACAACTAAAAAAAATAAAAATAAAAATAAAAAAATAAGGAGAACATTCTGGATTATCCAGGGGGACTCAATATCATCACAAAGGTCCTTAAAAGTGAAAGCAGGAGATAGAAGTGTCAGTGTGGGGCAGCATGAGAAAGACCAACCCATCATTGCTGGCTTTAAGGCTGGGAGGAGGCCCTGAGCCAAGGAATGTAGGCACCTGTCCAGACTGGGAAAGGCAAGGAAACAGACTCTTCCCGATTGCCTCCCGGAGGAGTGCCCCGCAGCACCCATTCCTTGTGGTCTTTAGACGTTCAATTTGTAGCGATCTGTTACAGGGCATTCGGGGGCTCTCCTGAGGTCACAACAGATCATCTCCTGATCTCTTTAGGGACTTCCTGGTGCTTTACCTGGGACCTTTGTAGAACCAAGGTGGAATAAAGGGAGGCATCAGTGGGGGAGTAGAGGGAGAAAACCTGGGATAACTAAAGACTTCACAGGAACCCACCAGGAAGCAGATAGAAGGGTTGGAGTCAGAAACAGGCTGATTTGCGGCCCCCCCCCCCCAAAAAAAAAAAAAAAAAAAAAAAAAACTGTGACGCTCTGCACACTAATATTCAAGACAGTGACACCTCTTTGGGCTTTAAATGAAGATTTTTTTAATCTCCTGGTGGAGGCCTGGGCAGGATGCTGGTTTAAGAAGGCAACACAGCTTGCTGCACAGCTCGAGGATGAGGAGAAGATGGCCCGGGCTGCTGGCTAGGTAGGAAGCACACACTCCATCTCATCACGGTTGAAGTAAAGATAAATTAGAAAGCAGCTCCAGATGCCAAGGATGAAAAGGGTTCCCAGGCCTGGCATGGAAGTTTCCCGCTGGTTGGGAAAGAAGGACGCGACCCTGAGGCGGGGCCAGGTCTGCCGCTGGGGGGCGCCCTCCCACCATGGAGCCTCGGGGCAGCAGCCTTAGGCGTGGCCACCCACGTCCTCCTGCCTGGTGCCACGTCCTCTACAACTGAGTGGTCGTGCGGGGTGGCAGAGTCCGCTCACAGTCCCTACTCCCTGCACGACCATGGGGTGGGGTTTGATGCCAAGGCAGCTGGAGCAGCTCCCTCTGGGACAACAAGACCCCCGCGGAGAGAAGGCACTCCTGGGTTGGATCTACCTACCCCTGATTGCAGTTGGTCTTTAGGGCACACAACAAACATTTCTCCTGCGGAGGACAGAAACGGCACAAGAAAGGTCATTTTTCCCTGGTCCAAGATGGCCAGCCTGCTGGGCACCTCATCGGGCCTTGCTATAGGAAAGGACAGAATAATGCAGTGGAACTCGGGAGCAGGTACGTCCGGGGTCAAGTCCTACAGGGTCCTGGCTGAGGAGCGCCACAGGCCTAGAAGGCAAGGCAGGTGAGCAAGGGCTCCAGGCTGGGAGGGGTGGCGCCGCCCTGGGGTCGCGGAGGAGCGGGCTCCACTTACGCAGCAGCTCCTACACTGAGGAAGGGGGTCCGGCAGCTCCTTTTTTGGTTTGGGTGACACCACCGTGTTCTTGGGAAGAGACGAGGCGGCTCCGCCAGCGCCGTCCATCTTCTTGAGCCTGAGCCGAGGGTCGGTTTCGGTCTTGCCCATCAGCCCGAGTTCCTCCTGCTGCATCCATCCTCTTCGTAGGGGACTGGGGGGTGGGGGTCAGGGAGGGGCGGAGAGTTGGGGAGACACTTTCTACCAGCACACAGGTGGCATGGGACGCCTTGAGCCAGGCCAACCCCTGGAGGAGTCCTGATCCTCTGAACCCCCAGCGCGGTCAGCACAGAGAAGGGAGGAGATTCTTTGGGGATGAGGACAGATGGGGCTGGGTTACACTTACAGCTTGTTGTTCTTCTGTATATTTATTAAAACCTCCATCTTCTCATCCATATCCTTCTGCATTTCCTTCAAGAGAGAATTCAAGACTAGAGTCCTCATTCCGAAGACCTTTGAGCTCCCTCCTCCCTCCTCTCTGCAAACCGCTTGGCATCGTCCTTCCTCAAGAATCCTCACTAGATTTGGCCAAGGGGCTCCTGGGGGTGTCCACGACAATACCAACACTCGCTGCCCTCACCACTCCATGATGAGACCCAAGCCCAGGCAGAGCGTTAGGGACCTGACCAAAGTC
This sequence comes from Tamias sibiricus, assembly GCA_025594165.1. Lineage (NCBI taxonomy): Eukaryota > Metazoa > Chordata > Mammalia > Rodentia > Sciuridae > Tamias > Tamias sibiricus. The sequence goes on along the minus strand of CM046669.1, from coordinate 13,054,112 downwards.
TCCAGGTAACTGATTTACCTGTCTAAGGTATAAAACCCATGATTGGAAGCAAGGGAACAAATCTTGTGACACCAAAGACATTTGACTCCAGCGTTTTGGCCCTTGCCTGTGTTTTTGTGTTGGCTCCATCTTTTTATCCAATCCTGGCAGAAATGGCCAACCCAAAATGAAACTGATGGTAGCTGAAGTGGTGCAGCACACTTTTTGATCACTGAGAAATGAAAGAATAAAACTAATTTCTTGGCAGAGATTAGATCTGCAAAACTTGACCTGGGAAAATTGGACAGCAATAGTGGACATGAAAGAAATTATAAGGCAGCAGAAACTATAATTGATGATATTTGTTATGGGCAAAACCAGATTTGAATTGACCATCATAAATGAAAATAATTTACTCCAATGAAAGTAATTTTAGTAAAAAAAAAAAAAAAAGAAAGATTTGGAAACAGTTTAATTTGACGTAGCAAAATTGGTCAAGGAATTATGCTGCTTGGGGGAAGATGATTTCAGAAAATGCCTCTTGAAAAGTGTTTTTAAATGTTAATATAAATTTTGAACCAGATTTTACAATCTATAGTGTGAAAGTATCCTTGAAGACAAGAATACCCCACAGGTTCGAAATGTCAAAGTCAAAACTTCGCATATTCTTACAAACCTGTCGCTTTGAAGTCATCCTATTCCAATCGGGTCTCCTTTTCCCTTTGAAATTAGCTCTATTTCTTAACTGTCCTTGTCATTGTTAACACTTCCTTATCCAGATTAAAACTTCGGTGTCACCATGGACACTTGCCTCGTGAGACTTCATTCTTTATTTTGAATCTGTCACTGGGGGCCATTATTAATGCATCTTTCAGATTTACCCTTTTCAATCTCTTCCTAAAATTAAAGGTAGTCACCTCTCTTCACCTTGCGGCAGAGGCAGCCCCCCCACCCCCGCCTGTGTCCTTGCTGCCAGACAGTTGCACCTGCTCCCCGCCCTACCCAGGCCACCTTGGCGGCAGCTGCTCCCAGCATGTTCTGTGATGAAGGCTCTCTGGAGGCCTCTCACTGCGTGCAGAACCACGTCGCAGCTTGTCTGCTGCTGTTCAAAGCCTGCACTGGCCACCGCCTTTGTGCCCATTCAGTTCTATTTCTCACGTTTTCCCCAAATGATCCCACCTCATGGCTGAGCTCCCTACTGACCACCAAACAGAACGTCCCTCCTGCTTCCTGCTGTGCTCAAGCTGTCCCCTGCCTGAAATAGCCTCCTTTGTGCCTTTCCATTCCCAGCTCCACTCACCGACAAAACGCTTATGGTGTTTGCATTCTAATATAGAAATAAGGCACAACCTTTGGAGAAAATGTGGGTGATGCAAAGTAACATTACAAATTAATCTTCTCACCCCAGAATAACTGCTATTAGTCTTTTGAGTATATTTATTTCCAGCCTTTATTTTTTTTTGTGGGGAGTACTGGAGGTTGAACCCAGGAGTGCTCTACTACTGAGCTACCTTCCCAGTCCTTTTTTAAAATTTTGAGAGAGGGTCTTACTAAATTTCCAAGGCTGGCTTCGAATTTGAGATCCTCCTACCTCAGCCTCCAGAGTTCCTGGGATTACAGGTGTATCTACTGTACCCGGTTCCAGCCCTTTTTCTATAGATTTACTTAATTTTTTTCCCTAGTTAGAAGCAACCTGTATACATTACCTTTATCTTGCTTTTTTGTTCTCATTATAAGTATTCTTTCTAAAAATTGTCCTTAATAGTTCCTAATTTTGTTAAATACTTTTTTTAGTTATAGTTGGACACAATACCTTTATTTTATTTTTTTTATTTTTTATGTGGTGCTGAGGATTGAATCCAGCGCCTTGCATGTGCTAGGTAAGCACTCTACCACTGAGCCACAACCCCAGCCCCAATAGTTCCTAATTTTTATTACATGGATATACCATAATTTATTTGGCTTTTCCTCAGTTGTTTAAAATTGTGGTTGTTCCCAAATTTTAGTTATTACAAATAATCCTGCAATGAACATTTATTATATATATTTATGCCAACATTTCCGATTATTCTCAGAGGTTAAATCTGAGAAGCAGAATTAAATTGAAAAGCTTTTATTTATTTATTTTTTGATGCTTACTCTGTAATAACACTCCAGTTTCATACAAATTTGCATCATAAGAACATGCCTATCTTATTCTATCCTTGTCATGCATTAAAATTGCATATTTGAATATAATTGTCCATTATTTTGCTTGTGTGCCTTTATTATTTAAGGGGTAAAGCTTTTAGATACATCTACTGCTGCTTGGTTATCCACAATCTGCCTGTGCCCTTGCCCATTTTCCTATTTGGCTCTTATTGATTTGTGTGTGAGTTCTGTATGTTACAGATAAAAATCCTCTTGTCTATGCTTATATTTGTTGAAAACTATTTCCCCAAACTGCTGTTTCTTTTTAATTATTTTTTTTAAAGTATAACTTCATATATCTTTGTTTATTCAAGTATACATTCCAGATTCCTTCTTTTTAAAAAAAATATTTATTTATTTGTTTTAATTGTACACAATGCCTTTATTTTTACGTGGTGCTGAGGATTGAATCCGGGCCATGCATGTGCTAGGAGAGTGTTCTACTGCTCAGCCACAACCCCAGCCCTCTTTTTAATTCTTTATATGGTACTTTTCTGTCATAATTCTCTTAAGGAAAACTTTGATATGATTAAGTATGTCAAGACTTTGTGTCTGATTTCTTCCGTTGTATTTATATTTAGACCATCTAGGTAAATATTACTTATAGCTTCTCCTTATTGGCTTTTATTATTAAACTCACTTTATAGACTATTTCAGTTTACAGTGCTTAATTAATTTTTCTTCTTATACAGCCAAAACACCTGTAAATATTATCACCCAATCCTTTTTTCACTGATATTTAAAATCACCTTTATCATATTTTAAATTTAACAGAACCATAGTTGTCAGTCCTGAGAAATCACCTACAAATTTTAAAAGCCTCCTGGGGCGTGTGCCTCATCCCAAAGGTTAATTATTATGGGGTCTACCTGGGTGTAAAGTGGGGAGAAGACCAAATCACTGCCAAGTGATTCTAACCTGCAGCCAGGGTTGACCCTGTGCTTAAGTGTCTGGAGCCTGGTTCTCAGCCAAGAGCAAGCTCCAGAATCACCTACGGAGTTTGAAGCACCTTTGCTTCCCCCTGGAGATTTTTAGTCAGTGCATGTGGGCTGGAGCGTGAACACATGGATTTTTTTAAAAAAATGCTCAGAAAGGTTTCTTAGTCCATCCCTGGCAGAGAGGTCATGGACAGTGTTGCCTATTCCAGTTCCTTCATTTGTCTGGTTATCCTTGGGCTGCACCACCCTGATTTGATAATGGTTGTTTTATCACAAATTTTAATGATCTGGTAAGGCTAGTTCCCCCTTAGAACTCTGGAAACAACTGGACCATTTGCTTTTGCCTATTTGTATTTTTTTTTATAATATTAATATGTATTATAATTCATAATGCACATATATAGCATCTTTTTACATACAACTGTTTGTATACAAATTATATTCATACCATTCAGGTCTTCAATCATACATTTAGGATAATGATAACCATCTCATTCAACCACCTTTTCTTCCCCCACCCCTGCCCCCTTGCTCCCTCCCTTCACCTCCCTTTCCTTTGACCATTCTAGTGTTCCTCTAATCCTCCTATGTACCCCCATCCAACGCCACTGTGGATCAGCTTCCTTATATCAGAGAAAACATTCAGTATTTGGATTTTTGAGATTGACTAACTTTACTTAGCATTATATTCTCCAACTTCATCCATTTACCTGTGAATGCCATTATTTTATTCTCTTTTATTGCTGAGTAAAATTCCATTTTGTATATATACCACATTTTCTTTATTCACTCATCTACTGAGGGACATCTAGGTTGGTTCCACAACCTAGCTATTGTGAATTGTGCTGCTATAAACATTGAGGTGGCTGTGTCACTCTAATATGCTGTTTTTAAGTCCTTTGGGAATAGACCCAGGAGTGGGATGGCTGGGTCATAGGGTGGTTCCATTCCCAGTTTTCCAAGAAATCTCCATACTGCCTTCCATAATGGTTGCACCATTTTGCAGTCCCACCAGCAATGTTTGAGTGTGCCTTTTTCCCCACATCCTCTTCAACATTTATTGTTGTTTGTGTTCTTGATAGCTGCCATTCTGACTGGAGTGAAATGAAATCTTAGTTTTGATTTGCATTTCTCTAATTGCCAGTGATGTTGAGCATTTTTTCATGTATTTGTTGATTAATTGTGTATCTTCTTCTGAGAAGTGTCTTTTCAATTTCTTAGCCCATTTATTGATTGGGTTATTTGTGGTTTTTTTTTTTTTTGGTGTTAAGTTTTTTGAGTTCTTTATATATTCTAGAAATTAGTGCTCTATCTGATGTGCATGTATTAAATATTTGTTCCCAATTAGTTGGCTCTCTATTCACCTCACTGATTGTTTCTTTTGCTGAGAAGAAGCTTTTTAGTTTAAATCTATCCCATTCATTAATTCTTGGTATTAATTCTTGCATTACAGGATTCTTATTAAAAAACTTGGGGCCTAATCCGACATGTTGGAAATTGGAGCTTACTTTTTCTTCTATTAGGCGTATTGTCTCTGGTCTAATTCCTAGGTCCTTGATCCACTTTGAATTGATTTCTGCGTCAGTGGTTCTCAAGCTTTGCCTGGGGAACTTGACCAAAGCACAACAGCCTATGCTCTATCTGATTGCTCTTTGTTAGTGTTCTGGGTGGTTCTAAAGCATGGTTTGTGGACCATGTTCTAGAATCCAGATTATCCTCCCAGAAGTTTTTGTTTTGTTTAAAAAAAAAAAAAAAAATCTTACCGGGGCTTTCAACTAGATTTGCATTAAGTTTCCAACATGGTCGTCAAGACTCAATAAGGTTCACTTTCTCCATAAGCATTTATCTCATTTCTCCAGCCCAACTTCATTATTCACATCTTTAAATCAATAATTAACTCACAGCCAGCAATTTAGCTTATGATTCTTTCTTACCACGGAGTCTGGGTGTCCTACCAGTGTGTAAGCACCCGGAGGGCAGGGTCTGACATACATTTCCACAGTTTCCAGTGTAGTACTGGCCCATAGAAGGCACTCAGGAAATCTTACCTTCATAATTTCCACAAATTCATGAAGTTTATCAAAATCTTTGTCCATTACATCTTTTATCTAATGAAAAAGAAAAGCATGATTTGACCAAACACAGAGAATATTATTGAAGTCAGTTGTGTCTTTGGGGCATTTTAAGCAAAAGGCAGCAGCTGCACCTTGGGAATGGACTAACAATGTCCTATTAAAGCCACTTTCTTCCTAAGGAGTCTATGAAGGGTCTAGGGTGCACGTGCCATCAAGTCATCCCCACTGTCAGCCATGGTGTGGCTCAGGTCTGGCCACTGCCAGTCTTAACATGTGGAGTTCAGATCACAGCTTCAGTCCTTTCTTGCTTGATGATTCCCTAAGTAGGCTATCGGTGGTTATGTCGAAACAAGAGTTCTTCCCATGCAACTGGCTCAGGTAAGGTGCATAAGGAATTGCAGTTGGTCTCTGGCTGCCCCCAAATTCCAAATCAGCCCCTTTCACTCAGTTTTATCACTGAGGTTACATCATCCCCACTGTGACACCTTCGGGAAGTCCTCAGTCACTAGAAAGCGGGTCTAGTCATCAAACAAGTTAGAAATGAATATCCTAAGCTGCCCCAAACTGCAGCACCTAAGGGGGATTAGGGTGGAGTTAGTTGATTGTCTTTTCCATGCCCTTCCTGATTCCCTTCACTATTCGAAGTTAAGAATCACATTTTTTCTGGAAGCTATGCTTTTCCTCCATATGGTGTAAAGATTTATCCCGTTACCTGTTTTATCTCTTCCATTTTTTCCTTGAGCTCTTCCCTCACCTCCCTGAGTTCACTCTGAGGAAATACAATGGGGGAGAGAGAGAGTAAAGAAATATCCCGTGTGGAAGAGAAACTGTGTGCAGGTGAAAGAGCAGATCCTGGGGCATTGTGGAAAGAGGAACAAGGAGACACTTCCATAGGGAGGGAAAAAAAGGTGCTGTCCCGACAACGGATCTGGGGACCCACAGGCATCGCGTGCCTCCTGCTGGGATGTGCTGAAAGGAGCACACCTTCACTTCTTTGGAAATTGTCAGCCTGTGGCCAGAAACGTCAGACCAACCCAAATTGAAGGTGACTCAGTGAAACAAATGATCTGTAATCCTCAACAATGTCAATGTCCCGAAAGACGAAGGTTGAAGAACCATTCTAGATTAGAGGAAAATGAAGAGACGTGGCAATTAAAGGCAGTGTAGGGCAGGCTCAAAATGGCTATGGTGAGGCCCCCTTGTCGAGGCTTCCGGTGGGCTATGTTTTAGCAGGTAAGCAAGTTCGTGGACATGTGGTTCAGTGCATGTACTCAAGGTCATACACATTTGCTTGTGAGCATGTGCCCACTTACGTAGCCTGTTGGCAGTGTGCCTTCTTTGGCCTGCATATAATAAAAGGCCCATGGAAATGGCTTGGGGTTACATGGACCTGGCTGGGGCTGGAGCTAGGAAACTGGGTGCAGGCTCAGGGCTACCGCTGCCTCTGCATGCAGCATGTCTCCTACCCAACTGGGTCTGGCATCTTCTTTCACCTGCTGGGATCCTGAGTCTGTTTTCTGGGTCTGAGCGTCCGCCTGAAGATTGACATAGTTGGTAGGACCTTTTACAGGGGAGAGGGGTGACCCGGACAGGGGTGAGCTATGGCCACCAAGCACTCTGTCACCAAGGTCCTATTAGCATGGACTCCCGTGGAGAGTTGGGATACTGCGGATGGGTTCCCTGAGAGCACAGAGAAGACTTCCGATTGCCCTGAGGTGAACAGGGGCCCAGTGGGGTAGACTGTGAATGAGAGTGGCAGAGCCCGGGCACCAGACCGTGGCCAAGGAGAAAGGTGGCAGCAGCAGTGCGGAAGAGACTGAGAGATGGCCTGAGGAGCCACACAAGGGTCCACTAGGACCAGATAGTAGGTGTCCCTTACAGATCTGAGAGCAGAAACTGATGTGGCTTTGTGAGTGACTCTGCCAACAGGGAGTTGCTAGATATGGAGAAGACCTTGGGGCCAGAGCACAGCCTTGGAGGAAGACCTCAGCACCTTGAAAATCCACTCTGGCCTCCCCTATTGTGCTGATGGAGTAGAGGAGCAGGAAGATGAGCACCTGCAAGCCCAGCCAGTGGTAATGCAGAAAGTGAAATGGCAGCAGCTGATGGCTCTGGGGGACAGCCAGCAGGGCCAGCGTAGGTAACCAGGTTCACCTCGTTCTGCCTATCAAGCGGAGTTGGTGGACTTGGGAAAATAGTTTAAGGCCACCTTGTTGTCATACCTATGAGATTTAGGGGTGCTGGGAGCCAAGAGGGGCAAGACACCCTATGTGTCTATACCCTATGTAATTGATCCTGCATAACCTTGTGACTCAGATAGGCTAGGGGGTGCCCAAGTGTGCCAGGAGTCATCAGAGACCAAAAGAGAGCCAACAGAGATAAGAGGCTTCAGGAGGTGCCAAGGCCTACCACTTATGTAGGCGAAC